>OY293303.1:99348945-100548945 GCA_958502075.1 Orchestes rusci
CTCAAAAATAAGTGTCGAATCACACACAGTGATTGTTCTCATCACAAAGAAACACTTCAAGCAGGATATACTGCTTTGTTTTGAGAGTTGAATTCGAAACAAATAATAATACAAGAAGGATTCATCAGTATATTGTCTGATTTTTACATGATAAATTATTAAGCTATAATCCTTTGACAAAAATAGTCAAGCAGTTGTAATTCGCATGTTCTCAAATAATTATATAAACCATCTATTTCTCTAAATGATGTTCAGTATTTCTCCAGAATTGAAGCTTCGCTTATCTAACCATTTAGTATGAGAATTTTATGGTGACTTACAAATAAAAGGTTCTGTATTGATTGAAAATAAAACAGTTCAATAATGAATACTATCAAAGAAGATGTGGTGAGTGAGCTACACAAACCAGCCAGAAGATTTTTTAAAAGAAGAGCAGTAATTGTAAAGGGGATCAATGATCTTTTTCAAGCAGATTTAGTTGAAATGCAACCATATTCAAAAATAAACAAAGGATATAGATATATTCTGGTTATAATTAATGTGTTTTCAAAATTTGTTTGGGCAATTCCTGTCAAAACAAAGACTGCTAAAGATGTAACCACAGCCATGAAATTAATTTTAAACGGTGTAAAAACACCCCCTAAAAATCTGCAGACTGATCAGGGAAAGGAATTCTATAATACAGAGTTCCAAGATTTGATGAAAAAATTCAACATCAATCACTACTCAACATTTTCCAATATGAAAGCTAGCATCGTAGAGAGGGTGAACAGAACATTGAAAAACAGAATGTGGAAAAAATTCAGTTTGCAGGGAAACTATAAATGGTTAAAAATATTACCTGAGATAGTATCAGAATACAATAATACCAAACATTCTGTTATTGGAATGAAACCTATACAAGTATCTAAGGAACATGAGAAGCACCTACTATCAAAAGTTTATGGTCGCATAAAAACAGTGAATCCTTCCAAATATGAAAAGGGAGACTATGTGCGAATAAGTAAGTTTCGTGAGATGTTTTCAAAAGGGTATACACCTAACTGGTCAAATGAAATCTTTGTGATTAAAAAAATAAAAATCACAAATCCAACAACCTACATATTGGAGGATCATAGAGGTGAAGAGATACAGGGTGCATTTTATAAGGAGGAGTTGCAAAAAGTTAAACATCCTGACGTGTATTTGGTAGAAAAGATTCTAAGACGGAAGGAAAATAAAGTTTATGTTAAATGGTTGGGCATGAATAATTCACATAATTCATGGGTTATGAAAAATAATGTATTGTAATATCTTGTAATTCAATAAAAAACACTTGCTAGTAGATAATTCTTTTATTTCTATACAAATATACTCCTAGAATGGGTAGCATGATACAAAAAATGAATGCAAAGATTGATATAATAGCGAATTCTATATGATTTTTACATTCAAACTAATCAATAAGTACATTCCAGTTTGTTGGTTTAAAATTTTCATCTACAAAATAAAGTCTTAACTTAAAAGCTAAATATGACAAATTTTTAATTGACTCATCAATTTTTAGCCAATCAATCCATTATTAACAATTAATTTTTCTCAGTTTGATGGTCAAGAGTCATTATGATTGGTTGATATGCAAATAAACGTTTCTTGTATATTTGAATCCACTTGTATATACAAGGTATTGTTAAAAAGGCGCTCAGAAACAATACTTTTGCTGGAAGTCCTGTTGTCATTGCTAATTTTTATACTAAGGGATATATCGTGGCAATATTTATGTGTTCTAGTGTTCTTGTTTTCTTGTTGTCTTGTTTTCTTGTGTTCTAGTGTTCTTGTTTTCTTGTTTTCTTGTTGTCTTGTTTTCTTGTTTTCATGTTTTCTTGTGTTCTTGTTTTCTTGTTTTCTTGTGTTCTAGTGTTCTTGTTTTCTTGTTTTCTTGTGTTCTAGTGTTCTTGTTTTCATGTTTTCTTGTGTTCTTGTTTCCTTGTTTTCTTGTGTTCTAGTGTTCTTGTTTTCATGTTTTCTTGTGTTCTTGTTTCCTTGTTTTCTTGTTTTCTTGTTTTCTTGTTGTGTCCAATCACACACACAGTGATTGTTCTCATCACAAAGAAACACTTCAAGCAGGATATACTGCTTTGTTTTGAGAGTTGAATTCGAAACAAATAATAATACAAGAAGGATTCATCAGTATATTGTCTGATTTTTACATGATAAATTATTAAGCTATAATCCTTTGACAAAAATAGTCAAGCAGTTGTAATACACATGTTCTCAGAAAAGAAAATGACTAGATTGAAGGCTATTTGTGATTGACAGCTCCTTGATTTTGAAATCTTCTGCCAAATTGAAGCCCTGCATGTCTATTACAATGATTGTTTCATACGAATACCAGGATTCATGGACTTTGTAATGAGTTCTCAAATAATTAACGAGTTTGATAGGTGGTCTCAAGTTTCCATAACCATCAAAATAAAACGCTTAATTTTCATTTATTATGTATGCAGTACAATGAGTTCCATGATTTTGTTAACTTTCTAGATTCAAAATACCACATTCCTTCACTTTAAATTTTTTTTGAGGAGGTTGTCACACATAAATACACCTCTTTAATGTGAGATATTCAATATTTTCACATATTTTAGTATATCGTTATTTGAAAGGGATCTCTGCGAAAATATTATTTGATTTTTTTTATGGTTTTTTTCTTGATAGTGCCTCCTTTGTAGGGTTTAATGTATAATCCACCACCCTGCTTGGAAAGTTTTTCCATTTCTTTATTGTGTCGATGTAATTCTTCGAGTTGCTCCTTTGATACTTTAATATCATTAACGGCCTTAGCTATTCCAGCTGCACCACCGCCTAAAGCTCCTAGTGCACCCAAAATTGGAAGTAATAATGGAAGAAATCCACCAATTTTTTTGGGGGGTTTGATAACTCGTGTTTTCTTTTTTCTTTCGGTTCTCTTGATCCCCATTCCAAGTTTCCGTTTACCTTTCATAATTCCACTTACTGTTAGAGCAGCAATTCTTTCTCCTACCGAGGAATCTTTTGCTCCAACTCTCTGCCAAGCTTTATCTGCTAGAGCTTTATCCGCTCGATGTCGTTGAGGTAAATCAGTTGTTTGTGAGTATGCGATATCGTGTTCTCGACACGCAGCATCCAATGGATTGATACCAGACTCTCCCCTATTCAATCTTTCTTCTAAATTTGTACCAGGACCACAAAATTGATAGCCAGGAATATGAAGCTCAACAGGTAGTCTATTAATCAGAGTGTTTATTAAACCTCGACCTTCCCTCTTGGAGTGTTTGGAGGAAGTGTACTTTCGTGAAGCGTGTACAATCATTTTATACCTATAGAGGTTTGTGTGTATCATTTAAATACTATTTTCAGTTTAAAAATTTGCAACACGATTGTCTATCGATTTCATGCTATCTGATCAATATGTCCATCTGATTAATGTATAAATACTTTTGCAAAAAACAATTCTGTTTATTGATATCTAGAATGCGGATAGAAAAACAATCGTTTTCCTTACCCATCACAAACCATGATGTGAAGGATTTTACGAAACCAATTCAAAAACATGGCGATTTATTTGGTGGGGAATCGAAAAGATGTCTCATTGTTGGACCATCTGGTTCAGGTAAAACCAACGTGATGTTGGCTTTACTTGAGCATCCAAATGGAATAAGATTTGCAAACGTGTACCTTTATTCCAAATCATTACAACAGCCAAAGTATGAATATTTAAGACAACTATTGGCACCCATGGAAGAGATTGGATATTTCGAGTATGAGAGCGATGAAAATATCATTCCTCCTCATGAAATAGCACCAGAATCGGTCATCATATTTGATGATATACCATGTGGAACACAAACTATAATAAGGGACTATTTCACACATTCGAGACATAAAAATACAGACTGCTTTTTTATTTTTCAAGGTTATTCATCAATTCAGAAAAGACTTATACGTGAGAACGCTAATTTGCTAATTTTATTCAAGCAGGATTCTATGAATTTGAATCATATATATAATGATCATTGTATGCTGGATATGTCATTTGAGCAATTGAAGCAACTCTGCGCACACTGTTGGAAAGAACCTTATAATTTTCTGGTTATTGATAAAGATTGTGAACTGAATTGCGGAAGATATAGGAAAAATTTTGATTCATTCATATATCTATAAAATGGATAAGCGGTTGGCTGAGGAATTGATGAAGTCAAGAAAAGCTGTCAAGGATAAATATAATAGTCTAAAATTAGCTATGACCACTACACAATCACAACTAGAGCAAGCTTACAAACCAATAACTCAACCGCTACAACAACTCATTTCCAAAATAAATGAACCTTTCAACATAAAGGAAGAATTCAAAGAAGAAGAAGAAGAAGAACCTGAAACTTCTATGTTTCACACAACACCATTAAAACCTAAACCAAGTTTTTCAAGATTATTTTATGAGACATCAACACCTACAAGACCTACAAGAACTGGTAGAACTCCTATTCTACCGATGGAAATACCATCATTTTTTGATACAAGCCTTGCATCTGTTAGCCAGTTACCATCTATACAAGAACCTAGTCAGTTACCTAATACTATACAAGAACGTAGTCAGTTACCAACTATACTAGAAACTAGTGTTATAGCTCAAACCAACCCCTTCGAAAGCTCGGAAAATCAAAATCTTTCAGATATATTGGAACAGTCAAGGCAATCGGTTCAAAATTTAATCGACACGCAACCATATGAAATATGGTTAAAAAGTTTTGATCCACTACCAAGAGATTATATTGATGCTAGTGTGAAGGATACTGAACATAATTTTGATCATCATTATGGAATAGTACATGACATAGATACTGATAAATTCTATTTGGGGACCACACTTAAATTTGTAGAAATTATTGGAAAAAATGTGAAAGTAGATGGAAAAATTTATGATGGTACAAAAGGATTGTATGAATTACTATTTAAAAAATATCCTAAAGACTATGAAGATGAGGATTTGGATAATTATATGGATATTTTAGCTAAAACCAATGCATATCGAAGAAATAATGATCCAAATGAACGTGTGCAGGGAAATGGATCATCAAAATATATAACTATAATAGGACCATACCTACAAAAACATGGCATAACAAAAACACGACACATCAAACCATTATATTCTCGTTTTTTAAAGAAACTAAAACCTCCAATAACTAGAATGCGAACGGGAAAGGGGTTGTGGAATATCAATAAAAACGATATAGATTATGTTTATTGGGATAATATCAACGAACTTGTTGATAGATTGAGACTAATAACAGCTTCCATGAGAGCTGGTCATACTGGTCATAATAATGAAATACTATCAATAATCGAAGAGTTACGTGAAGCTAAAGTAATTGCATAAATACATCCTCAAATACGTAAAACGAATCAATCCGAAAATGTCACTCAACAAGTTCGGTTCTCATTTATTCAAGAGAGATGAAACAGAAAACAATATCAAGTTATTTAATTTTTCTGAGGTTAATTTATCTTATGTAATGGTTTTACCATTTATTGGTCGCTATACACCAACAGAAAAAAATTTCGTGTTGATGCAAGATGGAAGAACTTCATACCGTTTCCCATTTGAAAAAGGAATCATTTTATTCGGTGAATATCCTAAAAAAGACGTTTCCATGTTGGTTAATGGAAAAGCAGGAAAGCTGGAAAATAGATCTATTAAGAAAGGTGATTTGATAGCGTTTAGACGTGAAACGGATAGTAAAATAACAGAATTTTATGGTGAATTACAAATAAAATGCCCCGTAGTGATTGAAAATAAAACAGTTCAATAATGAGTACTATCAATGAAGATGTGGTGGATGAGCTACCTACACAAACCAACAAACAGATTTAGATGAAATGTAGCCATATTCAACAATAAAAAAGGATATTATACCTAGATATATTTTAGTTATGAAAAAACACATTTTCTATACCATTTATCATCACCTGCAATGTGTGCACTTACTAATGTTTATAATTTGTATAAAACATGTTTATTGATTGAATAAATCACATTTTTGATTACATTTTTATTTTATTTCAAACGCCTTTTTATAAATATTTACAGGTACGTATTCACAAATTTTCAACCCTCAAAAATAAGTGTCCAATCACAGTGATTGTTCTCATCACAAAGAAACACTTCAAGCAGGATATACTGTTTTGTTTTGAGAGTTGAATTCGAAACAAATAATAATACAAGAAGGGGAAAAATTGTGGATAATGAGTTTGAAATCAAAAATGTTCACCTCAAAAGCTCTACCGATTCGTCTACTACTTAAATTCCTGCCACCGTTTGAAAAACTAACAGCTGTGTATGAAAGACCATCGGGGCAGATAGCTGTAGTTATAAATGATTATTTATATATACTTAGCGAGGATAGATTTAGATTAATTGACCGAATCAATATAACAAAAAGATTTGAACCATTTGTGGATGGTAGAAAGTTACTTGGAGCAGTCAATACCTATTCTGGAAAAACCATCTTCTTTTATGATGATAATGCCTTTGCAAATTTGGATGAGTGTACTCTACAGCCAGAGTCCTTTGGCTACACATCAATACATTTTAATGGTATACCACCCCTATTCACCACAGTTTTTCGATATGTGAATGGATTGTTATACTTCATTCAAGATGGTCGCTTTTTTGAATATAATGAATTTGAAAATTCCCTACAAAATTCCGGTAAATTGGAGTTCAATACATTTGGTATAGAGTGTCCCATGATATCTTTATATGAACAACTTAGACTGTTACTTAGGCAAATTGTAAGTAAAATTCCTATGAATTCATAGTTTTAATTTATTAATAAAGTACAGCAACTATAGCGCCAAGTTCAAGGTTGTGGTTGACTGATAAAGAGACACGCGTCCGATGTGCTATTGTGAATAAAATTCTTGTGAAATAAAACATTGTTTGTTTTAATTAAATAACTTGATATTGTTTTCTGTTTCATCTCTCTTGAATAAATGAGAACCGAACTTGTTGAGTGACATTTTCGGATTGATTCGTTTTACGTATTTGAGGGTTGTAATTTCAACTAGGTGAATCAATTTATAGTCGAGAAAAAACCAGAGGCTGACACATGTTACTGATAAGAACACTGCATTTGAGCTAAAATTGTTGTCTACTGGTGATAAGAAAACTGCAGGCTGAGACTCGTTTGTTACTGATAAGAAAACCGCGAGCTAAATTTAGAACTGAACGATGATAACACTTTTACATAAAATGTAATGTCATCCTAAACCCCCACCCCCCACCCCCGCCAACGGTCACACCGCCCACCGACGGATGACGTCACGCGCACGTGGTCACAAAGACCCCCACCCCCACACCCCACCTCATCCCCCACACAACACGCCGACGACGGATGACGTCACGCGCACGTGGTCGCAAAGACCCCCACCCCCACACCCCACCTCATCACCCACACAACACGCCGACGACGGATGACGTCACGCGCACGTGGTGACGGTCGCGCTATCGTGGCGCCACCGTATCGTGGCGCCACCTAGCGGGCATTTTGGGAAATGGTCCAGAACCGGCACAGCCCTTACTACTTAGGTTGCAGGAATTGGGGATGTAACTCCTCCCTCCTTGGGATTCAACTATAGGGGTAGTTGAATGTCTTCTCCCGGAATTGTGAGTTTTCTTCTACTCAGTTGGGAGAACTTCTTGTAGGCAAAATAGGTACAACAGCAAAGGACTGCAAAATATATTAGAATGGTCCAAATACTGGGTGCTGTTGAAATATCACTAAAAGTCAATTGGGGATTATTTTCTAGGGCTTCGTTCTTCAGTTTATGAAGGTCATCTAGCTTCAAATCGTCCAAGTGAGTAGTGAGATTTAAAATTGGAAGTTTGGTGATGGTATTGTCAAAATCGGGAAATAATATTGGTTGATCATTGGTCTCGATGATTTGCTGGTCATTGATGATTAGTTTCAGATTGGTGATGATCTGACACTTATTTGGAATTGTTGTGAGGAAGGTTCCAATCAAACTTTGGACTTCTTCTTGATTGTAGCATTTAAGTTTTACTGAACTTTTGTTCGGTAATACCAATATCCACTGATTTGTCTGATCCAGTTGATGGATTATTGGTTGGCTAATTTTGACTTCGGTTTGTTTACAATTTGATTTGTTGGGTTTGGATTCGAGTAGTTGTATCATACAAGGGCTGTCATCTTGAGTTTCCTTGAGGTCGGCAATATCGCATAAATGGAGATCTTGCTGGACTTCTTGGCATTTGTTTTCATAATATGCAAAGTGCAATTTGTTTTTTATCAAATATTTATTGTTCGGAAGAACCACTTTAAACATATTTTTGTGATAGACTGGGATTGAGTGAATATGAAAATATTCAAAGGTTTCTGATTGAGTGATTGGAATTTGCAAAATATAAGTGATTTTGTTATTCCATACGAATGATTCTATTTTTATGAGCTTCTCAAAAATGGGAGTGTTTTCTAGAGTTAGAGAAATGGGCATTTGTTCTGGACCAAGTTTAATTTTAAGTTTATTCAACTCAGAGAAAAGGTCCTCAACTTTTATTATGCTTGGATGCATAATCTTCAATTTTGAGAATGTTAGTGAATTTTCTATGTCTTGTAGAATGGAATCAATTATTTCATAGATGTTGATTAATTGATTTAAAATATCTTTAACGTATAGAGAGTTTTGAAAATTAGTTACTTTTCCTACAATCAAAGCTATTTGATTTAGTTTATTCTCCAAAACTTTCTCGTTATGGTTTATTTGTTTGATGGTATCATTGAATTTTTCTAGGGTATATGTATCTACATGAAGGGTTTCGAAGGGTTTGGTTGCCGTAGGTGTGACGTTCATTTCCATCTGGATTGGATTTCTTTCGTATTTACTCCGTTGGCAAATTTCGCAGTGATTGATGTGTGTTTGAACTGATTTCTTAAGATTAGGCCAGTAATATTTGTCTTTGAGTCTTTGTTCTGTCTCGTCGATTCCTCGGTGGTTGGTTTTACTTTCGTGGTAATTTTTGATTAATTCTGGTATATCATTTTTATCTACCACGTCGATTAATTTTTTGAGACATCGTTTGAATTTTAAAGAGGGCCATCTGAAGTTTTTGCGGACTATTTCGCAAAAAGGCTCGAAGCATTCATCAGGGTTTTCGAAATAAAGGAAGTATTGTTTCTCGGGTACCACATATTCTCGTATAAAGTTCATTAAGTCTGTTTCGAAGTTATTTTCAGAAAGTTGTACTAAAAATCTACGTTTTTGTTCAAAAAGAATAATTCTTCTTGATTTTGCAGGTGAGTGTAAAACTTTAGTTATGAGTATTTGGTTTGCTCCGAAATTAACAGGGGTGGTTTCTAAAATGGGGATTCCTACGATAGGGTCCTGCTCATTGTTAGTATGAACAGTGTTATTATCTGAATTATTTTCAATAGCTTCTTGTGACATATTATCGTCGGGAATTACTTGTGTTGATAAAAGATCATTGTCATCGTTATTGGGGTTTTCTATTTTTTCATTAAATTCGTTAATATATTCGATGAGGTTTGAAATGTCGCCATCAGTTGTTTCCTTTGTATGAATTTCCACTCTGCTTAATGCATCTGCATTCGTGTTGTTTATTATTGTGGTTAACGCATAACCATCTTTTGCTGTACTTAAGCAGTTAGGAATTTCACAATTATGCAGTTTTGTATAAGGTATTAAGATATCACCGTTTTGAATATTGGTTTTTATTCTTATGACCTGTTCTGTTCTTGCAGAAATAACTATGTTATGTATTTGATTATTTATTTTCTGAAATTTCAAAGGTATTCTTGCATGAGGGGTTATCAACATACTTTTTTGGAAATCAATATTGATTTGTAATTCTTTCAGGTTATCGAGGCCTATTAGTCCGTCGAAAATATTATGAAACTTGAACAGATGAAATTTCATTTTTTTCTCATGGGGAATCTTAAAGATTTCTGAAGTAGGTATTAAAGCACTATACTTATGGGCTGACGACTGGAAGACAGTATTTACAATAAATGGGTCGTCAAATACGTTATTAGGATAATGTTTAAATACGAAATTAGGGTCGATAAATGACTTAGTTGATCCACTATCGATTAAAAGTTTGACATTATTTTCAGGTAAAATAATGTAAGGC
The DNA here is from genome assembly GCA_958502075.1 of Orchestes rusci. Lineage (NCBI taxonomy): Eukaryota > Metazoa > Arthropoda > Insecta > Coleoptera > Curculionidae > Orchestes > Orchestes rusci. The sequence continues at coordinate 99,359,132 of OY293303.1, forward strand.
AGTTCGCTATTATTCAACGCTGCATTATTAAAGGATATTGTGTTTCCAACTACGTTGCGTCTAAGGGTCCTCTGTCCTGTTGAAAATTTGCTTCATAATCAGGATGTTGAACTTGTGGTTCATGGAATGCATTAGTTTCTTGACGAGATGTGCTTGGTATAGCATTATTTAAATGTATTGCTTCTTCATTGTAAGCTTGAGTATTAAACAATTCTTCACTTATGAAATTTTTCGGTTGATTGTTTTGGAAATGATTATATTTTTGGAAGGGTCTGTTGTTTTGTGATCGGTTGATTTGAGATGGTTGTTTATGGAATGTTTGAGTAGAGATACCACTCATAGGAGTAGGTTTTGGAAGTTGCCTGTTTGGATCACTTCGAAAAACATTTGACTGTTGTCTATTAAATGGGTTCTGGTTTCCAAATCGATTTCCATTTTGAAATTGGAAATTTCCGAAATTAGGTTTGGAATAATTAAAATTATTACCATAGTTATTTTCAAATCTTCGATTATTATTGAATCTATTATTGTTATTATTATAATTGTGATTTGATCTATTAGGAGGATTGTTATTAAACTGTGGTCTATTCAAATGTTGAAAATAATGTGTATTATTTTCTGAAACTACAAATTGAAGAGCCTCTGGTAAATCTTTTGGTCGCATACAACGGATCGTTGTACCAAGTGGTTCTTTTAATCCACTTAAAAACGTTTTTAGAGCTAAATCATTATATAGGTTCCTTTTCAAATTTTTCGCATCATTATTCACTTCATGAATATCTACATACGAACATAGCAAATTCAAGATATGCATAACTTTATCATAAAATTCTCCTGGTTTTTCATTCGTTTGTCTTAGCATAACGAGGTCGCGATTTAAGCATGCTTTGTCACGTTGATCGGCAAAATGTCTATTTAATATGTTTTTTAATTCCTCCCAGGTAGTGACGTTCTGGGTTCCCAATACTACTTTGGCATTTCCATTTAGTTTTCCAATTATTGAATTTAATAAAAAGACATTTTGGAAGTTATTCGGTTCAGTGCGGTTATAGAAATTGTCAATGATACTTTGACAAATAGCCAAATAACGGTTTAATTCATTTGGGTTTCCGTCAAAATTTGGAATACAATTCAGATATTCAGATTTAAACATTGTGCTTTGATTATTGGATAAGTTCTGTTGTATTTTTAGTATTGATTGGTTCAGATCAGTTTTGTCTATTAATTCAAAAAATTGTTCACTCAGTTTCGTTAAATTATTCTTGTCTTCACTATTCGAAGAAATGTTTACTTTTTGTAATTCTTCCGTTATGTCATCAATATTCGACATTAAAAATCATAAAATTGCACATGCATAATAAAATTGCACTTACATTGAAAACATTATCTTGCTTATCATCTTATGAGGTGACTGGTTCTGGTTGGCAATGTTTCTCCACTCCGAAAGGTCCAGTACTCGCAATTTCCAATATTGATTGAAAATTCGATTATTGTCCAAATTTGGTCCACGATGGATGGGTTTATCGATTTCTTGATAGCCGCTCCAAATTGTTCAACAAACACTTAATTAACTTAACTAGATTTATGGTTCACTCCGGTTAGTCCAATAGATGTCTATTAGTCCCGAAATTCACTATAAACACGATCTCACGAAGATCCGTTTTTCCAATTTTCTTAGGAAAATTATCCGAACGACTGCGCCAGTTAACTCGCCGTAGCTAAGCGGTGGGTTTTTAAAAAACTATTTATTTCGACAAGCTAACAAATACATTGATTAAATATGGAACTGATGAACATTAGATTTGATCTGAATATCTTTATGTCTGAATTGGTGCTGAACTGCTGATCTCGTGCGAGAGGCTCCGTTTGGTTTTATATGGTTGGAGTGCTGAGTCGACGTTTTACTTGTCTAGGTTGCAGGAATTGGGGATGTAACTTGTGTCATTTTTTTTTATGGAATGATAAAGCTTTTTGAGTACCTACTATAAACTGATTTTTTTTTCAAATTTATCAATTAATAAAATATCGAATTGTCGGCAGTCAAAATGACACACTGTATGTAGGAAATACCTAATTTTTGAAGTGAATTAGACAAAATTTGAGCTCAAATTTTGTCGAATTCACTTAAAAAAATCAGTTTTTTGTTCGAAGTAATTGCTCCTAATACTTACTTCAAGAATTATACAGTGTTTCATTTTGATTGGCAACAATTCGGTAAGTATTTTATTAAAAATAGATCGATTCAAAAAAAAAACAGTCTATAGTACTCAAAATCTCTATCTTTTCATAAAAAAAATGACATTTGTCATTTCCATGGCCTACTATGATTAATCAAAGGGCGACAAAAAATGGATAGCGTTTCTGAATTGGGCATTATTAAAAACTCCTATAACGATAATTTTTAAATAAAATATTATACAGGATGTTCAAAAAGTCAAGTAAAATTCAGAAAAAAGAATATTTTTCTTTTCACGGTATAAGCTTTATTAGCAAAACTTATCGAGTGTATAGAAATTTGACCTGTATCAACAAACCTGTATAATATTTTATTTCAAAATTATCGTCATAGGGGTTTTCGAATATGCCCAATTCAGAAACGCTAACCATTTTTTAATAACTTTTCCTCGAACTTTTCACGTTTTTGGCGCCCTTTGATTAATCATAGTAGGCCATGAAAATGACGTGTGTCATTTTTTTTTATGGAATGATAAAGCTTTTTGAGTACCTACTATAAACTGATTTTTTTTTCAAATTTGTCAATTAATAAAATATCGAATTGTCGCCAATCAAAATGACACACTGTATGTAGGAAATACCTAATTTTTGAAGTGAATTAGACAAAATTTGAGCTTTTACTTGAAGTAAAAACTGGATTCTTAGTAAGTATAGTCTGTATTAAATTGTGTTGTCAGAATCAAGGGGCCCCTAAAAGTACGGGGCCTGGGCCTTATCACCGCCACTAGCAATAAACAATTAAAAAAAAACGCTGGGACACGTAAACTAACAATTCATTTGAAATTTGAGATGCACCATTAGTTTTTTTATGTGGGTATGATCAAAGTTATCAAACTACAACTTTGTTGATCTAAACATTTTTGTACGATTAATAATACGGAAGTTATCTACTGGCTTAAATATAATAATAAATATATAAAATTGAAAGTGATGATTTCTAGTCAAGTGAATACATCCTTCACACTGCAAAACATAAAATAAGTATTTTTTCGCTTTCCCCAATTTATCCCCTAGGGACGGCTATGGAACATGTTTTATTTACAAACATGTTATTGTTTACTTACTTATGAAATGACAGATTGCATCCTTTGAAATAAGTCTTTTTGCACACTATGCACTTATTCCCCATTGTTTAACTCACAAAACTCACAAAAAACTCGAAATACTCGGAAAAACCGTGGAAAAACACGAAAATATACCAAAAACTATTGCTCACAATCGAAACAATAATGGCGGATATTCGGTTAGGTCCTCGTGCGTTTTCGTCTTTTACGTTAGATCTGGCCGCGTTGCCAAGTTAGCTCCAATTACAATCTTTGAATGAATTGCCTGTATGGATTGGAGTTATCTTACAATAATTCTATCAAATCAATTCTTTTTAATAATAATTAGCTACTTCATAGATGATTTTTGTGGTAAATCAAGAATTTAAAACTGTAATATAACTGTTGTTCAATAATTTACATCCAGTATAAAAATTTCCAATCATTCGAATTGCGATGTTTGTTTTTTTTTGAGTTTATTGAGAAATTATGCGAACAAAAAATTTTAATCTGCCAATTGGAAAAAAAATATCAAGGATTCAGTAGTGAGTACTTTCTCCTTGATTCTGGATAACATCCTGCGGAAACTGTTTCCCTTTTGCACCAGTAAGTTGCGAAGGTGTCTAGAATCTCTGGAGGCCGGCACATGTCTCCGTAGACCTTCCTATCTCACCCCAAATATGCTCGATGTGGTTTGAGTCTGGACTCCGAGATGCCAAATAAAAAGCCTGATCTGAACATCATCAAGATAGGCAGTAACCAACCGATCAGTGTGAGGACGTGCACTATCATGCATAAATCTTCCATGCTGTCCAAGAAAACCCATGAACGGAACAACATGATTTTCCAGAAAGTTGGTAAGATAACCATGTGCATTCAAAGTTTCATTCTGGATAAAGGCTAATTACGTGCGAGCATGAAACGATATGCCTCCCATTGCCATAACTGGAAGTCGTTCGGCTATACATGCTTTAGCATTTCTTTTGCCTTGTCGACTTCACACTCTTACACGTCTATCTGAACCCGCAAGACAAAATCGCGATTCATCGAAGGACAATTCCCGACTCCAATCGTCTATTGTCCAAACCAAGTGCTCTCTTGAAAAATTCAGCCTTGCAGTTCGGTGCTCACGGGAAAGCTGCGTTCCAGTAGCCCTAGTTCGAGATGATAATCCAGCAGCATGAAGTCGTCTCCTAGCTATCTACTCACTCATGTTCATACTTCTCACCTCCTTGCAGATGATTTCGAAGGGACACCGGAATCGTTCGGTTTCTCAATGCATAAGTAACAAGAAAGCGATCGACTCTAGCTGTTGTACTTCTTTCATGTCCTGAGCCAGGTCTTCGCGTGAGTATACCAGTCTCTCGTTATCGTTGCGATTCTCGTTGCACGCTGGACGAACTCACACCAAAGTTTCTTGCAGTTTCGCGTTGACTGCGGCCATCTTCCCACAATTCGTGCCGCAACTACAGGATTTATGGCCATTGCAATTAGCAATAGCATCAATACTAACGCAAACAATTTGCAATCGATTAAACTCCGCATGGAATGCATCAATATGCTGAAAATGGTTTTCAGGAATCTGGGTGATGGACCTTTTTTGCTAAACTTTGAACAAAATAACAAAAACTTTGGTCTTATTCGAGCGAATGCGATAAACGCATCGCTGTATGTTAGCGCACTTTGCTACACCCCAATCAAATCCGCGAAAACCTCAAATTGCAAAAATAATTGCAAATTATGAGGTGTTACGGTTTCAATGCTCGACAGTCTATTGTGCGGAATTTGAAAGATCTGGTTCTCGAAAGAGAGGCCAGATATGAAAAAAACCCAGGAGAAAAAAAAAATGTATTTTAGATTGCTTCATTCAAGAAAAAAATGAACATTACAATAAAGTCAGTGGAGTGAATTTATTTAACAAACTTATTTTCTAAGATTCCCCTCGGTTTCTGAAATTTTGCACCTAGTCAGGGCTAAAGTAGGCCTCTATCACTAGGGTCTGTCAAATTTCAAAAAAAATTGGTTCAAGGATATTTGTATCATTTGTAAGAGACCGTTTTTTTTTCAAAGTTCAATACACTGTTCCGTGGAAACAATGCACTTCTCGATCCATTTTTGTATGTACTTTTTTTGATAAAATAAGTTCGGGAATACGCTCTACTCAATCAGGAAACACCCTGTATACCTGATCTTTTTATTTGTTACCTAAGTCCATTCGTTAGCTTACATATTATGTCCTGGTGATTTTTTTGTCATTTTAACACGTTTAAAAAAAGGGTCAAACATGAATTTTTTTCTGTGTATCTTCTTGATAAAAATGGCTAGTGCCATTTGAAAGAGGACCAAACAATATGTACATGAAAATTTCATAATAATTGATGAGAGGATAGTCGACCTACAAAATTTGAACTCGGGAAAAATGACCAATTTTTCATGATTTCTTCAAAAAGGGGTCATTTTTGCCAAGCTCAATTTTTTTTATCTTAGTGAGATAAATATGAGATCTTTCACATGAGAATCTATATTTTTCAGAAAATAATTGCTTGACCATGAGAAAAAGATTAAAAGTAAGTTTTTGTCTTCATGCAAAGAATACAAATGTTCTACAATGATAATATACTGTATAGAGTCTTTTCCACTTCGTGTCAAATGATAAGAGAAAAAGTTAAGATTATAAAAAGAATATTTGCGAGCCTCAAATATATTGAACATAGCCAAAATTTGGTATTATTAATGATAAGATTGTTTATAGACTCAAATGAGAGGCTGTATTTCAATAACCACGCGAGTAGTATGTTTTGTACTTTTTTCTCTTCAGCTGGGGTTTTCAAGCTTTTATTTGGAAATGGATGTGAATGTCACAATTGGCACAGAATATACTTTTTGTTTTCCGACGAGTTTCATCTCATAACACAAATTACTACTTTTTGAGGTTATTTTGATGCGTCAGTGCTTCTACTTCACAGAGTGTCTTAACTCTATTTTTACAATTGTCGGTTCACGAGATCCCTATACTTAGTCTCGAATTTGTAGCACCCCGTATACCAGATTTCATCCGAATAACTTCATTATTTCGAAAGTTATTTCAACAAATCAAAAATCAAAACTCAACAATGACACCTTGTATCTCTCCTAATATCAACTTTCGGATCAGACAAATTGGGTTCCATTGTAATGTTTTCGTGTGTGAATTCCCAATATTAGTGTGAGATAGGAAGAAGTTTGTTCTCTGGTTTATTATTTTCAAAATATACTTCCAGCCATTTTCCATAACTTGACAATTGGAATCTGCTGTTACCTTATGTCCCATTCTTTTTAAGACACTGTCTACAAGGTGATTTATGAGGATATGTTAATACTTCAGATACGTATTCAGGGCCCAAAAATAAACATAAAAGTTTTTTTTGATAGGGGAACGCTGGGCTTTCGTTTTCGAAAGACAGGGTGTCAAAATTTTCATTCAATTCTTCTATTGTGCTTGGAAGTATATGGTGGAGTTTTTGAAAACTAGAAAACCTAGCTTATGTTTTATCTAACATAATTGAATGATTGAATGTATCCAAATATTCCGAAAACGGTAGCTCGTATCGACTTTCAATAGGTAGACTTTTTTGGCATACAAATAACAACGAAATAATTTATCTTGCTCAAAATTGTAATACAGGGTCGTACCAAGAAATTATGATTGTTCGAAAGAGTGAAAATACATGTAGGTGGCGCCCTCTACAGCTACGAGCTATATTGAGAATGGATTCGAACTCATCATGCCAAAAAATCCGGATATCAATTTTTACTCCAATATTCACATTATCATAGATTTGGTTTGAAAAATGTGAAAATTAAATAAAAACTTCAACATCCTGTATCTCAAAATCGGAAGCTTGGCGGACCCATATTTATATAGACTTTTATGATTATTTTTGGGCCTTGAAAACGTACCTGAAGTATTGATTGAATTACAATTTTAATCATATACCATTTGCGCTAAACTTGTATGGAAAGAACATGTGTGCTATATTTTTGTGATCAGAATAAGAATTTCCTTTTTAAATATTCATTGATATATAGGGTGTCCGGTAAGTATATGGCATAAATTTGGAAGCGTATAGGGGAGGTGAAAATAACCCCAGTTTGTATAATTTGATGAAATTCAAGTATGTTATGTAGGCCATGCAGACTCATTCAACCATGGTAAAGACAATATTTTGAGTTGTGGAGGAAACAGGAACGGATTGGCCACCAAACCTTCCGGGACCAATTTTTGTTAGGTGTCATTTTACAGAGCTGGGAACTACAATTCAAATACTCTGAACTTTTCTTATCAAAAAAGGTGTTTTTCTTTGGTTCCGATAAAACTAACCGTTTTCGAGCAAAATAGGTTTTTGTTGTACACGTTATTGCAATAACACACTTGAATACTACGACGAGGCACCAGTTGTTGTTATTGTTGGTATTGAATCTTTTTCTTGAAACTCACAGAGTGATTGACTGTAGTAGAACTTGTTTACATGTAAAATAACAACAACTGCTGTCTCGCCTTAGTATTTTGGGTCCAAAAGGTTTGGTGGCCAGTCCGTTCCTGGTTTTCCTTACAATTTGAAATATTGACTTCACTATGGTTTTTTGAGTCCTCATGACCTACACAACGCATACTCAAATTTCATCAAATTATGCAAGCCGGTTCCAAAATTAGAGCTAAACAATTAGATTGATGAGTGCCCCTTTCGGGCTCTGTATCTCCGTTATATGGCACTTTAGAAAAAAAGTTTTATGACAAACTGGTCTTTATTTTGACTTCCTCCTTACGCTCCCGAAATTATGTCATATACTTACCGGACACCCTGTATAGGATGTGCCGAGGGATATGCCATTTAGAAAAAAAAAATCATTTTGACATTTCGATGGAAAAGCCAGTCACGAAAATTTCCACGTATTTTGACATTTGACAGTTTAGAAAATATTCGACTCTTTCACTCACAAAACTTCATGTGAAAACCGCTACAATTCTTTTTTTTTGTTCGACCTTTTAGCTCAAAAAATAAATAATTCACAGCCTTTTGAAAGTGTGACAAATCATATTATAGTTTTTCTTGAATCATGTACAGGGGCGAGGATATCTTGTTTATAGATAGAGTTGAGAAACCCTGTATACATTGATATAATTTATGATGTGCTTTATAATGCAGTCATTTTTCCCACCAGTGAAGATTTTTTTGGCTAGAAAAAGTTCAGAATGTTGAGCAATGCTGGAATTAGTGTTGATTCAAATTTTTCTCAGTGCGTTATTATCATTTTTTCATGGGCATCGTATTCCAGAACCAAATTTTGGGACGGTTTGAGTTGGAGTAGCTATTTAAACTGTTCACTACGTTTTAAAAATAAAGCTTATTCTGGTATTTATCTATCTGGTAGTCTGATTCTAAGATTAGTCTGAATTGGATTAAAATCTTTCAACCCAAACGGCAAATTGATCCATTTGAACACCACATACAAGAGAATCCTTCCCATTACATTACATTTCTTTCGCTCACCCTGCCGGCCGTGGTTCCACACTCTGTACAACTTTTGGACTTCATCAAAGAAAGAAATCTCTTATCACTATACATATACTATCAGCGACATCATGTAAGTGATGGTTCTCGTTTTGAAAATGCAAACTTATCTACCGGGTGTTTATTTGAAAACTTCCAATCCCGGTTTTATCAAAAACCACTGACTAAAAGAAAAAACGCCGAAACATTTCAAAAGATTTGTCAAGGGGGACGACTTTTTAAGTAAAAATTACTTCGCCTCACTTCACCCCCCTCCCCTCAGGGTCACCCCCTCAATAATCTTTAATGGAAAAGGTTATCGAGTTATAGCTTGTTTGAAAGGCCTTAACAAGTGCTTTATTATGACGTTTAAATTTTTGAAATCGGTCGATTCGTTTTCGAGAAATTTGAAAAAATATTTTAACATTTCAAAAAAACAATAATATTAAAAAAAATTAATAAGGTCACAATAAGTGTGTATTTCGTTACCTTAATAACAAAAAATATCACTTCAAGGTACAACGATAAAGATTTGGTTTAATAAATGATTGAAATGGACTATAAATCCTTAAAAACAATGTTTATTTATGTTTTTTTTTCCTATCTCACGAATCATGCAATGACGATAGATACAATAAACGTAGATTTGATTTTTGGAAAATTATTTGTTCCGGTTATTGTCGAATATTATCTTTTTGAAAATGTTAAAATATTTTTTCAAATTTTTCGAGAACGAATCGACCGATTTAAAAAATTCAAACGTCATAATGAAGCACTTGATGAGGCTTTTCAAACAAGCTATAACTCGATAATTTCCCATTCAAGATTCTTGAGGGGGTGCCCCTGCAGGGTGGGGGGTGAGGTGAGGAGAAGTTATTTTTACTTAAAAAGTCGCCTCCCTTGACAAATCTTTTGACGTGTCTCGGCGTTTTTTTTTTTAAATCAGTAGTTTTTGACAAAACCGAGTTGGGAAGTTTTCAAATGAACACCTGTTGTTCTATATGAATGTATAGGGTGTTTCCGTATATTTCGTCTGCAGACTAACTCGCTTATTATGCAAGATAGATAGGGACTTTAAATACAAAGTTGGTAGGTATTAACATGAACCGCCTGGAAAAAATATTTTTTTGTATACCGGGTGCACGAGAAAAGTGTGACAGACACAACTTGCATTTTTTTAAAAGGAACACACTATGTATTATTTTATTATCAGATACACATTATTTTTCTGATCTCAAAAATATACAACATGTAGGCATTCCTTCCAGCCGTTTTCAAAATATTTGTGTTTTAACGTTGGTTTTTTGGTATTGCCAAATTTAGTATCTATGACTACAATGATTGTTTGAACATCATTTGATAATTTTTATCCTTCCAATAATCCAAAACAACGTATTTAACAAGTGAATACATTATATTAATAATCAATTGATATCATAAAATTCAATTATTGAACATGCCGGCCATTATTCACAACACATTTTCTCAAACGCATTTTATGATATCAATTTATTATCAATATAATGTCTTCACTTGTTTTATTTGTTTTTTTCAGATTATTGGAAGGATAAAAATTGATTAATAATGTTCAAACAATTATTGTAGTCATAGATTCTACAATTTGGCATTACCAAAAAACCAACTTTAAAACTCAAATATTTTGAAAACGGCTGGAAGGAATACCTACATGTTGTATATTTTTGAGATCAGAAAAATAATGTCTATTTGATTATAGAATAATAAATGAGGTGCTTCATTTAAAAAAATTCAAGTTGTGTCTGCCACACTTTTCTCGTGCACCCGGTAGCATATTTACAGATGCTAGCGTGTGTTGGCACCGGGGTGTTGAAATCAGCTAGGCTTTGAAAAAAACATTCATCTACAAATACTAGCCTATTTGGACACTCCGACTAGAGTGCTGAAACCAGTGCGCTTTCGTAGTGGCATGTTGTGGGTAGTGGGTATAATACAGAATTCTCATAATACCCATACACAACACATAAATTATGATTTACAATAATGAATTCAATAATTTAAATGTTCACCTGTTGCTAACCAACGAACTGGTTCGCTGGGCAAGAGCGTACCTTTTTACTCGGGCAGGAGGAGCCATATGTGCAGGGGCGTCACTTTTTCAACGATATTTGAGAGAACATTCACCGGCTACGCTGGGCAGGAGCGTACCTTTTTACTCGGGCAGGAGCAGCAATATGGGCAGGAGCGTTACTCTTTAAACGATATTCAAGAGAACATCCACCGGCTACGCTGGGCAGGAGCGTACCTTTTTACTCGGGCAGGAGCAGCCATATGGGCAGGAGCGTTTCTTCTCAAACGATATTCAAGAGAACATCCACCGGCTACGCTGGGCAGGAGCGTCACTTTTTAAACGGACTAACTATGTATATCCTCCCAATCTCTTGACAAACCAGCTATACCGCATTTAACTTGAGTGTAAACAACCGTAGCATCTGTAAATATATATCCACTACGAAACACTCACTGGTTTTAGCACTCTAGTCGGAGTGTCCAAATAGGCTAGTATTTGTAGATGGATGTTTTTTTCAAAGCCTAGCTGATTTCAACACCCCGGTGCCAACACACGCTAGCATCTGTAAATATGCCACCCGGTATACAAAAGAATATTTTTTTCTAACGGTTCATGTTATCACCTACCAACTTTGTATTTATAGTCCCTATCTATCTTGCATAATAAGCGAGTTGGTCTGCAGACGAAATATACGGAAACACCCTGTACCTTGTTTTTGGATATTTTAGACTTTAAGCAATAATACCTTGTTGTGAAACCATTAGGCATACAGGAAACTATGAAAAAGGAACATATTATGTTCATGAAAAGTGAATGAGGTATATATGAACATTGGAAATCTGATGATTTACACTTTTGAGAATTACTAAATTCACCACGAACACGAAGTATGTTTATGTATTTTTATATATTATTATGATTATGGCATGGGAAGCAAATCCGATATATTGCTCTTGGCAAGGTTTGACCTAGATCGGGCATGACTTTCTTGGTTCTTTGAAAAAGAATCAGATTTATATTTTTTGTGATCATTTCATTATGCAATAATCAATAAATAAAGAGGTATACAACACGAATACTTCTACTAGCTATTCAACAGAAATGCATTTCAAGAACTGATAAGGCCCACAAATATTGGAATAATTATTGTCACACCCGCAATATTCTTCACTTGAGAATACAAACAAATCAAAAACGGGTTATTTCCAGGATGAAAAAGAATTATTTGGCTTGAAATAATAATGGTTAAGTATACCTTTCTGTCTGTATTATGGAAGAAAACAGGGACTAAATCATGTTTCATTTTGGTAATTCATCACTGCAGAATAATTTTTGTGAGTTATGGATTGAGTGGTGATTTTGAAAAAAAACCTTCAATCGAAGCTTTATAACATGAAAGATTTGTGTACTTTTTAGAGAAAACACACGAAAAATATTGCACCTCAAGTAGTGTCGTTATTATAAAAAGGTTTGTTCCAATCTTCCTGATAGGATTGGTTCATTGAGTGTATCAGTGAGATTGTGTCCAAAGGAGTGCTGCGTGAAGAAAGAAATGTTTCTCGATTTACGGAAAAGTAAAGTCACATGAGGCTATTGGTTGTTCAAATGCGAATGTAGATAATGGATTTTGATGACATTTATTCCGGAAAGTGAACATAATGATTTCAAAATACTCAAAAATCATTTCTGTAAAACATACTTTTGATTTGATACACAAATGAATAGATTTCATTGGTATCCGTTATTATCTCACGTATTGTGTTTATATGTTGAGTCTGTATGGCAAAAAGAAACTCAACTGCTTAAAACTCATCTTCGAAAGGGTCGGATGAATGAATTTTCCCCCAAATTAAAAAAAACAAAATATATACCTACCCAGTTTATTGAATGAACACTCGCATTATCATTTATCCAACTCTAAAAATTAGCAAAAGAGATCTTTTTTATCAAGAATCTGCCGGAGGATTTTCAATTTGAACCACATCCAACTTATCGATAATAAAATAAACTTAACAAAAATAAATATGTACTTATATCAGATCACACAATCTTCTATTACCTACATATTCACACCACAGCATGAAACCCTCATATCAAAATCTCTTCCTCCTGGAGGCCATTGTGTAGGGTGATTCATCAAGGGCGATGAGGTGGCGCATCTTAGGAACTAATAGTCATAGGAGGTTGGAGGAGATCCTTCTTTAGAGAAAATTGGCCAATAATACAATTAATAGAAGTCGAAAACAGGGGGGAGTAAGACAAAAATCTGGATTTTGGATATGTTGTTCAAAATGGTTGTTTATTGAAGAATCCGAAGAGGCCACAAAAATGTAGGCTCCGCGGGCATCGCCATTTTGAAAAACTACCATTTTTTGGCACTTTTCTCAGTTTATGGCCCATAACTCCTTCCCTGTGCGTTTTTCGACATTTTATATGTGCTACAAAGGTTGTAGAGGATAAAATTCACTACAAAATTTATAAATGAAGTTTTTCTGTATGATCAATGATAACCTCGATAATAACGTAGCTACGACGCACTAAAAAATGACGAATTTTTGTATTTTGTAAAATTTTAGGTTTCTTTGATTTGACACAGTTGCATGCACCTCCACTAAGTTATATCAATGATGATGGAGTACCAAAACTAGAAAAAAAAGTTAAAATATTTTTTTTCACGTTTTGAAAGAAAAAAATTGTTTTTTTTGGCTTTATTGACAATATTATCTTTTTCATGTCTCGAAATACATATATAATAATAGTAATCGGGATACATAATCAAAAGCAGGAAAAACCGCATCCTAAGTGGTTTCTACTCTTACTTCTTTGAAATCGTCGTTTTTAAAAAAGTTCATTACTTGAACTGGTTCTCCAGGATCCTGGACATAACAAAGTCTAAAGGGAAGAGCGGATTCCAGTCGTTTTGTTATCAGTTGGTAGGTGTGTGGCAACATTCGAGATTCGTTCCTTCTCCATAAGGTCGTTTGGACTAGAAAGTCATAGCAAATAGTCCCAGAGTTGGTACTTTGGGACTATTTGCGAAAACTATGTCAAGTATATCAGTTACCATTTTGGCACTGAGATGACGGTTGTTTTTGATGGGTATCCCGATGAACTTTTCATTTCGACCAAGAGCGCTGAGCGGTTGAGAAGATACAAAACTGAAAAGTAATTTTTGACAAGACAACCGTAAACTCAACCCCCCAGGATAAGGTTTTATAAAATGACCGCAACAATTGTCGGTTCGTTGATCTGCCTTCAAGCGAACTTGTGGCTTAGGGAATCAACATCAAAAAGGCTGAGGAAGATGCAGATCTACTGATCGTCAAGACTACAAAATCCCTGGCTTGCAGGACTTTTAAGAAGTAGAGATTGTAGGGGAAGACCTTCCTGTCATCATCACTGGAACCTCCCCCACTGTCGCCAATGTATACTTTAAAAATTCTGGAAGAGAAAATTTCCCCGACTTTGTGTTTTCGAGTTGTTCTTGCAAATACTCCTGCAAGGTGCCGGAAAATATACTCCTCCTTCAAGCAATTAGTAGGTGTGATACAACTCCCAACTTATTCAGCGAAAAAACAAAGTTTTGCCAGCTCTTCGAAAAATACCAACAATTGCTGGAAGTGGCTGAAGTATTTTGGAATCCAAATGCAGCTTCAAATGCGATTGCTGAAGCTGGAGAGGAGATTTTGGTAGCCCTCTATGGGGGGGATAACAATAATATGACGATCAACTTTCTCTGACACTAAATTTTCAAGGAACAACACCAACCAAATTGAGCCAAGCTTCAACTAACATCAGACGCGGCAAAATTTCACTTCTTCAGGGCGCATAACCAGGCAAAAATCACACATTATTGTCTGCACTTTTGATTTTAGGTGGTGGCGTGGATGAGTCTACAGAAGTCCCTTAAATTGGGAATGGAAGAGAGGCAACCGGTCGCTGGAGCCCTTCCGAACGCAAAAAGATGCTGCTCCTCCTAGCCCCCTCCAAAAAATGTCATGCAAATGCATTAGTCGGTGCTTGGGAGCATGTGGATGTCGAAAACCGGGCATCAAGTGTTCCACACTTTGTAGACACTGTTGTCTTCAGACATGTGAAGATACCGTTGAGGTTCGAATAGACGAAGCAGACGTTGACGTCAACGATAAAAGTGATCGGAAATGATTACGATTTGTTTGTAATGTATTTAAGAGAATTTAATAAAATGCGTGATTGACAGTTGCTTACAATATGATTTTTACTGCTTGTGACAATCACCCAGTACAGACGACTTCTCCTTATGCATTTTTGTAGATATCAGTACATGAACATATTGGGTTATTTTGAATTTTCTGTGGAAACCAACTGTACCTTCTGAAAGTCCAAATCATGACTTAATTTTTGACGTCGGTGGTTGCATCAGAAGTTGAGAGTATCAAACGTAGCTTGCAGCGTTTTGTTCACTGACAACTCTTGTTTCACAAAGGACGGTTATTTCAATAGCCGTAACAGTCACATTTGTAATGAAGAACCTTCATGTCATATCCCTTCGTAGAGACCAGCATCAGTTGGCAATGTTGGCATCAACATCTGTCCAGCATATTATGCTACGGAAACTAGTGTAAGATAATCAACTAAACGTGTTGTTTAAACACGATGACGCTCTAGCCCACTTTGCTATGGCTGGACTATTTGGACGCTGTGCACTAGCCTGCGCGGTCCCCCGACTTGAGCTAATTGGACTATTTTCTTTGGTCCAATCTTAAGCTTCAGTGTATGAAACTCCTGTTCTCAACCAACAAGAGCTTCTGGAAATGATGATGACCGCTCGCACAGATTCTGGATATACCGGGGTACACAGAGTTCGCCGATCATTGAACCATGTCTAGCTTTGTATTGATCAATGTGGAGGACACTTTGAGCAATTACTCTAAGCTTGTTCAATAAACTATTTTGCTGTAGTGCCCAAATGTCATATTCTTGGAAAGAGGTTTTTAAGGCAAAATTATGTCACGAAAAGGAAATGAAAGGGAAAACAAAAGAAATGGAGCAGGGAAGAGAGGGGTTGTTCTACTCTTTGGATTACGAGAAGGGGATGATGGACATTGGAGAACTTCTAACTTGTGCGGAGAGTGGCCGTGAGTAGAAACACTCTCAAATAAGCAGACTCTGAATTTGCGCCACCCGCTTTTAAACCCAAGTCCGCCAATCAGAAAGAAAACGGGAGAACGACTGCGTACACCAAAGTCTAGAGTTTCCCAGAAATATACAATCTTTTCACAATAAAATATTATACGGGGCGTCCACTCTGAAGTGTACCAACCCTGTAACATTTTTGTTTATTAACCGATTCTCATTTTTTTTTTTTTGTTAGGTCTCGTCAAACACTTTTTGAACAGTATATCAAATCAGTTCCAGGGACGTACTTTTGGGTGATTATGGGGGTTCAAAGTGGGTCAAATTTCAAAAAATCGTATCAGGGGATTTTATAGAAAAAAACTGACAACGAAATCTCAATCAGAATGACCAAAAACCACCCTGTTCACATTTAAAAAAAAAAAAAAAATGTTACTGTTTTGGTTATTTTTTTGTTAATTTGTTAATTTAATACTTATACTGCTCATTGAGCCTTCCTGTACGTTCTAATTCACAGTAAAGATGTTAATAAAATCCCAGAATGTGTGATCAATCGGATCATCGATACCTAATACAGGAGGAGCGACAATGGGATTCAATAAACGATTTTTATTAAACTTAGGACCATTTTATTCGGGTACCTAGTAGATTAGGCAGTTGAAAATTTGTACAGAGGGTTTTTTTAAACTGATTAAGATTCCGTTGTCAATTTTTTTCTAAAAAATGACATAATATCATTTCCTGAAATTTGACACCCTTTGAACCCTCACAATAACCAATAAGTACGCCCCTGGAATCACTTTGTCACATGCCCGAAAAAGTTTGTCGAGATCATCAAAAAAAAAAAAAAAATTAAAATCGGTTAATAAACAAAAATGTTACAGGGGTGGGACACTTCAGAGTGGAGACACTGTATATACAAAATATATACTTATCGAAAACCCTTGTCGATATAGAGCTCTGAACCGTATCGATATATCAGACCAGTTCTATGAAAGTAATATAACCTTTCACGTCGAACAGTCCCCACTATTAACGTGATTACTTAGCTAAAAATACACCAAATGGATATTGAATACCGCGAAGTGATCACCACGGTTTTACAGAAGTGTGTGCAATAATAATGTGACGATCATGTGTTGTGATTGGCAATGAGACGTGAGTGAATAAAAATCCAGTATAACCATATTAATTATAGCTAAAAACGTTTGGTAAATATTAACGAGGGTACCAGACAATAACGATAATCGTTGATGGTCGTGACGTAGCTTGACGTCTCCCAAATGTAATTATGTGAAGAACTCAACAAATATTGTTAGTTTTGGTAACATCACAAAGTATGCCAGTAATGTACGTTCTAAATGTCTGAAGTTTCGTTGGAGCTAGGGTGGGTGAGTGAGAGTGGGACCTTAAAAACTGAATAGTTCAGAGACAGGATGGTCCAATCTTGGTCCAGATGTCGGTGAAGGTGAGTTTCAGACGACGAGGGAAGATATACAGGGCATGGACAGTACGTAATACATAGTACACTAACCAACAGCAGGTGAGTCTTAAGTAACAGTAACGTACAGACAGTAATAACCGTAGCAGAAGAAGTAACAGAAACAGTAACAGTAAAAGGCATGAAAAGCAAAAATACCATATAGGCAAGGGAGTTCGGAGTTTGTGCAACTCTCTACTCTACAACCCTCACATTGTGGTACACTCCCTGCGATTCATAGTCTCAGAACCGCTTATTGTACTTGAATGTCTTTCGATGTCTTTTGATGTTGACTTTCTCTTTTATTGACTATATTAACGAGCACACACACCTTGATGTAGATACGTCATTCAAAGAAACAGACGTTATCTAATTATTATAACAGATGCTGTATCCAGGGAGCGACTAATCCTTTGTATAATTACATTGTGGTATAACTGCCTTAATCCGTTCTATGACATTTTTCTTTTTCCACTCACTACAAGATTATGAATAAATACTCTCAAAATCATGTATTGAGTATATCAAGTATCAAATTACTGGACGCTGACGTTTTTCAATTAATCTCTTTTTCTATTAATATGATGATGATGTTTCGATGAAGCTTGATGGGTTTTTCCAAATATAATCAGATGTTTGCTTGTCAAGTGAGACATCGAACCAGAACCTTCATACTGATATCTTTGATTGATCATTACTTTGATCAATACAGAATTTGAAGTATCTTGTTATATTTATATACGGATCTCCTTCATTTTGCTGCTTTGAAACTCTACATAAAAATTCTCCCTTTATCAAATTTATTCGCAATTATAAACCTCTTTTTCCAGATCACTTACGTTACGAGCCCCGCTTCCCTTGAGTTCGTTTCAAAGATAACCTGATATTCAATATTCTTTCGACTTAATATACATGAGGTGGGTTTTTGCAAAACGAAGAATTATTGTTTTTAATATTTGTAAAATGAGCTTTGAATTGAGCGAAAAATAGTAGAGTTCATAATAAGAAAAACTGAAGTGCAGTTCAAAATATACCTTTTTTTAAATATGATGGCAATAAACGCTAATGGACAATCTGCATACATTTTAAAATGACTTGAAATTTAATATCGTATTCTACACAATATTCAAAAGTCATTTTTATATAAAAAAAACTCAAAAATATACTATATAAATAAAAAAGAAAATGCAAATTCTTCTGTATGATCGAAAATGGGGCCGAGCTAGAACAACCCCTCAAAAGAGAGAAAGAGTTATTACAGTCAATAAGCCAGATGGACAGACGAAAATAGATAATGTATTCTGTGACATCGTGGATGTTGATTGGCGCTCTTTAATCAGTGATTACCACATTAATAGAGGTCGTAGGTTGATTTTTTTTAAATCAATGGCATCAGTACTTACTGATCCTTATACTTTTCATATTTTCAAAGAATGTGCAAATTGTCCAATATCAAGTTTTCAGTCCTCAATGAAATAACTGTGCATGCAGAACATCGAAGCAGTCTGTCAATTTAAAAGTTCGAGTTAACTTAAAATCCGAGAGATATCATCGACTCTTGACATCGGGTGGTATAAAAAAAAGCTAGTTGAAGCTTCTACCTTATTGTCTTGAAAGAAACTTACACACTCCGTACACAACTGACAAAGATAGTATTTTACTGGAAGCTTTAATTTTTCTTTGTTCACACCACCCATTGCATTTCAAAATCTAACTTTTCACCTGCATTTGGCGTTCCTTGATAATAGACTATACTATATCACATCACCAATGACCATAACCCCACTCCGAAAAGAGTTTATCATGTTTGGATTGCCCGGAAATCAGTAATGATTGTGAGTGATTTCCTATCAGAAACTTTTAATCATCATTATTGCATCAAGTAAGCCTAAAATATCACAGTGGTATTGCCAACTTTTTCAAATTTGTTGGTTGGGTTATCAACTCAATAATTCAAAGTATCTTCTTCCTACACGACAAGCGAAAAAAAACAAGCCACCGAGCTAAGCGAATGAGACAACGATGAAAATTGGCAAGCTTGTGTTTTTTAACAAAAATCAACCCAAAACTCTACAAAGAATCAACACTGTTCTCACTTAATGTTATCAACACATTTTTGCAATAATTATGGAGAAAATGAAATAGGCACTTACCGACCGCAGCTATATCATATTCAAGTACAAGTTATTTTAATAGTTTTAAAGTACTCTATGATTTTTCTCCAAGGTTCTTTGTACATGACTAATTTGATAGGTTTATAAATACTGATTTGTGAGAAATAATTTAAATACATCTCTATGAATATAATACCACACGACAAGATCACCTATTTTTTTTTTCGGGGTCTCTGGGAATGTGCTGAAAGCTCAAGTAATCTGTTTACAAGTGAGTTGTGATTCACATTCATGCCAACTATCGCCGAGAGTAATTTATCTTGCAAATTCGAGAACTTGTTTTGAACAGCAACAATAATCAGACTCATCATCCAAGTCAGGAAAGACAATCATTATGTATTGTTTCTTTCCGAGCTATAAATTAGGCTGCCATGCGAAACATGATCCAATGACAATTATTAGCAAATTCATCACGAGAATATCAATTTTTGATGAATCCAATCATTGTTTTGAACATAAAATGAGCCAAATTATCAAAATGACCCCTCATGATTTCTGACTTTTCGAAATACAATAATCGATTTTGTACCAATCACTGTTCATTTTCCTGGCTGATTGTGGAGGTAATGATGTATAATCACAAAACTTTTTTCAAAATATGAACGAGTTTTTCTACAGGTTTCTCAACTAACTGATTGTTCCTATCTCTTGAAGCGATTGCAGTTTCGTGTACCTCGACTTGGAACACGTCATCATGTGACTTTTGAAGTAGAGCAGAGCATGCCCGTTCCGATATTTTATTTCATACTGTACCGTAAAGTGTCATTTACTGGACTCAAAACCAGTCCGGCAAATGACACTTTACATCATCAGAGACTGTGAACAAAATACTTGACAATTCCAAAAATGACATTTTGCATCATCAAAGACTGTGAAATTGCAATGGTAGCATGGTTTGGCTGGCTCAATCTCATGATTTTAATTAAAAACTTGACATAGAATGTTGATTTTTCAGGACAAAACTTATAGGGTTTCAGCTGAGCAATTTAAAAATATTACTGTGTATACAGAGTGTTCTAATAAAAAAATACACTCTTTTTCAAAAAAGTGGTGTAGAAGGGAATATGTACCGGTTCTCGTCCACAAAAATGATATCCCCACTCCTTTTTTTGATTTGATCCTCCCTCCACTTTTTTCATCCCACCCTGTTTATCATATTATGTATTGAAAAGCATTCACTTTTCATACGCTGTTGTGTGGACAGTTGAGTTTAAGTTGACATTATCATGATGAATATTAAAAACAATAATTGTTTAAATAATCAGTTTGCGAATAGAGTGGGTGTTTTGATAAGTGGAACTAAATATTGTTCGAATAAATCAAAAAGCAAATGGATAAGTGTCGGTTTTTCTGCGGAAAAAGGATATGAGCCATTTATCAAGATTGGTGAATCGACGAACAAAAATTGTGTGCTATTCAATGAAGTGCAATGGTTATCCTTTTTGAACACAAGCAGTTCTGTTGAGTTATTTGTCTAGTGAAAAACCTGGATGTCCACCAATGCGAGAAAATAGATTTGAAGTTCATTTCGAAATTATAAATGATGTGAAAGATATCAAGATCATTCAAGACGAAAACAAAATATATTTAGCAAGTGAATCCATAAAGGAGCTAAATGGTTTAGTGACTTCATTGAAATATCGTTTTGATTTTTTTAAGAATCTAGAATTTTCAAGATACTACCATATTATAATAAGAGGAGTGCCACTAATACCAGGAGACGTTATCAGATCAGTGTATGATATTATTGCGCCATTAGACAATCCAAATAGTTTTAATGTTTGTTGATCAAACATGATTTGATTTCCGCAGTAGAAAAGCTCTCTCATGAGTTTAGAGAAAGACAGTACGATGCAGAGCATGAAGCAGTGTATGAAATGGAAAATTCTTATACTGAAAAAGAGTGCAGAAAGAATTCTGGACTATACCGAAAAGCTGCCTACGCTTGTGATTTGTTCATACATCAGATCTTGAATTCTTCCTGGAGACAATAAACGAAATGGAACTTGTGCGTTATCTCACGGATCTCAAGAAATTTATTCCTGTGAATATTTATAAAAAGGTGTTTGAAATGAAATAAAAAATAGAATAAAAGTGTGTTTTATTCAACCATTAGACAATTTTTATATAAATAATAAACATTTGTTAGTGCTCACCTTGAGGGTGAATGAGAATGATAAAAACAATGAGGTTTTTCTTATGGTAAAGCTGGTTTATCATCAAGTTCTATAACAGGCTTCGTTGAATATTTCCTGATGTACTATGCTCTTTCTGCTCCTTTCACGTATACATGATCAACATTGTTCGTTACATTTTTCACAATTTCACTAAACCTATGTAATTGAGTGAATCCTTCATTCCACGAAATACAGTGGTGATTTTTCATCAACCAATTTGCTTGTTTATATAGCTCTGGAGACAAATATTCTATAGCAAAAGGAGATCTTGATACATAATGACATATTTTATCTTCATCATATGCAGCCAATTCTTTAGGAATATATTATTTGTTATTTTCAATTATAAATCCTTGGACATCTAAAGTGAGCAACTTCATATTTTCATTTGTGAAAATTTTTCATCATCTGTTTATTATCACTATAATCTTGAATTTGTTATTTAAATTTTTTCAACTTTGCTAAATAATTAGACAAGCCAAGCTTCAACTCTAAATTCATTATGAATATTGTTCCAAGAAGTAATCACTTTTCATATAACTTTGAAAACATGCGCATTACATCTGCTTGACTATTTTGGTTAAAGGATTATAACTGAATATTTTATCATGTAGAATGAGACAATAAACTGAAGTGTCTTTCTTTGTGTTTATGTTGGTTTCAAATTCCACTCTCTTAACAACAGTTCCTATTTGAAGTGTTTCTTTTTGATAAGAACAATCAATGTGTGCGATAGGACATCATTTTTTAAATTCTAGTGGGTTGAAAATTGGTTCACATTATATTATATTGGGCATATTATAATATGAATTTTTGAAGTTTGCAAACATTTCATACAGAGCAGAAAATTTGTAATCTTTGAAATTCAAGTATAGATCATGAATTTGAAAATACTTTTATATTTATTAAATCAACATTATCAAATCGACTCATATCTCTCGTTACCAATCCTTTTCTATTCTCTTAAAAACCAATTATTATATGTCGAGGTGCTTCAAGTTTGCTACTCGTTTTTACAGGCCATATATGACGAGGTGTTTCAGGTAGTGAAGAATATTCTACAACTTCCCAACTACGAAAGCCAATTAACAAATATTTTTCAGATTCAAGAATTCTAGTCAAATCTAGTTATTGTGATATATGTACTTGAATATGTGGTATTTTCCAATAAATCTTTTCAAACGTAACTTTTGGATTTTCCACTTCGAAGACAGGGGCAGTAACATCAACAATAAACTGAACAGCATCTATATCATTACTTGCCCTAATCAGAACTAATTCTTGCTTCATATTCAAAATGATTTTTTTATAGTCTTAAAAAAATCCCATCAATATTTTTAGGGATATGAATACATTAAATTTTCCATTATCATCCACCAAAATTCTAACCTTTTCATCTTTTCTTGGAAACCAACCAGCATTTTCAATTTTATTTTCTTTATTGTTGAAGATATTCCTACATTTCTGACGGAATCTATAGTAACTCCATTAAGTTCAAAACGAATCTCTCGAAACAAAAAAGCCAATCCATTGTTGATAAATCGTTATCACTTTGAATATGTTCCCTTTTCAGTAGTTGATTGTCCTTCAATATAAAGATGACTCTCTTAAGGTAGAGTGTACACATCAAGTTCTTGTATGGAAATACGAATTTCATCATTGTATTCAAATTTTGAAGAAACGAATGGTTGATAGGAATGAAAATCAGAGCTGATGATTGAATTGTCTACATATAGTTTTTCGTCAACGCTATGAACATTCATAATTTTGATAATTTCAATCCAGGAGATAAAAGAAATTGATGAGTTTTCAGTGTTAACTTGTTAGAGTCTCGTTTTGAACTGGTTTTTTTCAGTCATTTTTTCTCTTTATAAGTTGATGATCTGGGGTAGTAATTGTATCTGATAACCCTTTTTTAATATTTCAAATGTAGCCGAACTGATATTGTTTCGTTACGAATTTATCAAATCTCCGTCTTGATCTACTATTTAGACAGTGATATTGTTGATTGTTTTAACGCTAATGGGGAAATACAGTATAGGCAATGATGACTCCACTATTTTAAATCCAGGAGGAACGGTAGGAAAACATTGATGGATTATATCAACAGGTTGACCATTACTATATGATCCCACACAAATATTGCAATCAATGCATATTGCATTCACTTTACTAATATTCACAACTTCATTTGATTCCGTTGATATTTTTTGTAAAATTTTTTATTTCTCAAAACCCAATAGTTCATCAATTGAATCTTCTGGTATAAAATCAACTTCTTTTGAGCAATAAAGACATTTTAAAGTATTGGGATTAGCTTCCAATTTAAATTCAACTGATTCCCCAAAAATCTCACTATTTATATATTTTTCAATATCTTCCAAATCATAAGTTTCTTCCGGAAATGTTATTACTTTATCTGCTACATATAGTTTATTGTTGCCTGCTTGTATGTTTGGTATACTCATAAACGTTTCTAAATCTACTAACCCCAAACGATATTATCTATCATCATCTAAAAATATAGGTGGATTGAGTTCTGCAGATAATACAGAAGTATTTCCTGATATGGCAATAGTGGTAGTCATGACTTTCTTAACTTTAATAGAATTTTTTTCTTATATCATATTATTATATAGAAATTTTAATGGTAATTGCCCACAAATAACAGTATCAAATTTTTAAAAACCTTTATAGGAATACCATATTTTAACTTTCCCACAAGAGTTTGAATATTTGATTAGTTTAGTTGGTGGATTGAGATTTTCATAACTATCAAAATATAACACTTTATTTTGTTTTTTTATGTACGCAGTCCAATGAGTTCGGTGATTTTTTTCACTGTCTAGATTCAAAACACAACACTCATTCACTTTACATTTTTTAGGGAGATTATCACGCATAAAAACACCTCCAAAATGTGAAATTTTTAAAATGTTTACATATTTTAGAATATCAATATTTGAAAGCGCTCTCTGTGGAAATATTATTTGTTTTTTTTTAAGATTTTCTTTTGATAGCACCTCCTTTATATGGTTTAATGTAAAGACCACTCCCCTTGGAAAGAATTTCCATTTGTTTATTATGACGTTGTAATTCTTCAAGTTGTTCCTTGGAAACTCTCACATCTTTAACTGCTTTGACGATTCCAGCAGCTCCAACACCTAAAGCTTCAAGTGCACCTAAGATTGGAAGTAGTGATGGAAGAAAACCACCAATCTTTTCAGGTGGTTTTATTACTCGCTTTTTCATCTTTTTCTTAGTTTTCTTGATACCCATTCCAAGTTTACGTTTACCCTTCATGATTCCTGTAACTGCAAGCGCAGCAAATTTTTCTCCTAACGATGAGTCTTAAGCTTTAACTCTCTTCCAAGCTTTATTTGCTAAAACCTCATCTGCTACGTGTCTTTGAGGTAGATTGTCAGTTTTCGCATAAACTCTATCATCTTCTTTACACGCTGCATCTAATAGATTGATACCAGAATCCCCCCTATTCAATCTTTCTTCTAAATTTGTACCAGGACCACAAAATTGATAACCTGGGATATGAAGCTCAACAGGTAGTCTATTGATAAAACTGTTTATCAAACCTCGACCTGTCTTCTTGAAGTGTTAATATGATGTATGCTTTCGTGAAGCATGTACAATCATTTTATACCTGTTAAAGATACCTGTTTTCTTTAAATACTCTGGTGAATTCATCTAAAGGAAGAATATTTTTAAAAAAAATGTATTCAACTTTCTAAATCCCAACTCATCTTCATTAAAAATAGAACTTAGTAGATCATCCTACTTTTTTTTTAAACTATTTTCTCTTATTATATATTTTTCTCCTAATTCTAATACATCCAAAACTTCCTTTCATCTATTCATCTCAAATTCTAATCTACTTACTTCATTCCTAACTTTATTCTTTATTGTTTTCTATCAGGTACATGGTTTCAGATGAAATCTTCCGAAACCAAAGATTTGAATGGTAGTAGATTGCTGTTGTTATTTTTGTGTTTTTTTTGTCGATGTTTTGTGTTGTTTTCTTATTGTTTTGTGTTACCCCCTCTCTTTCTCCCTAAACAACTTTTTCCCCCGGTTTGACAAATTTGGAGGTGGAGTCTTTATAATGGGGTTGGACATCACATACTCCATGGGATTGTATGTCGGAGAGGGCTCACCCTCATCCCAGGAGTAGTCGATGAGTGGAGGAAGGTTCAGTTGGAGGGATTTTTCACGCATCTTAAAAGAGAAATTAAATATTGTTACTAGTTTCAGATTTCTAATATTTCTGCTAGACTGAAATGTCATACTTGATAAGTAATAATAAATTATTCCATATTATATCTCGCCGAGGGAGTTTCGTTAGCATCAATAAAAATGTCTGGACACAGACCACCAACCTGCACCTCAGCATCTGCAGTTCGCTTCGAGGTTCATCTCGACACCCTCCCTAACATCACAACCTGTAAACCGTTATATTTATTTTAATTTCATTATTTGAATAATAATATCATTACCCCGTTCTCTTCCGATTTACCCCAGACACCTGGTGTTTCATCCTCCATCGGAAACCACCACCCTTCAACTTGAGCAGAAACATCCTGTAATTTTTAAAATTGAATCATGTACTTGCAATTTCCAAAAATTTAAAAATAAAAATGTCCAAATTCAGACCATATTGCCCTATTGAGGGCTATTAAGGCTATTGTATTGTATTGTATTGATATGATATCTTGTTAATTCACTTTTTAGAAATATCATAAAATGATCATGGTTATTCAAATGTATGATGGTGAAATATATGAGCATAAGCTTACCCGTTTTCCCAAATCAACCTCCACACCACTAACTTCACTTACTCTTGACATTGCTTTCACGAAAGTCCGAAACATTTTTCGCTCCCTTACTAGCCGTCCGCTTAAATATATGTATATATACATGAATAGTGGGGGTATAATGATACTTTGCAAATCAAGTCACAAACAGGCTAACTATTTTTACATGTGCCCCAAATATGAAAAATATCTATATACTTAGTTCATCCTAACTGCAAACAATTCTAACATTTTCTTAAGCAAATTGTCTTAAATAGATTAAATAGAGTTCATAGGAGCCGCATTCAGAATTCTTGCCTTGTACATTATTATTTTCATTCTTGTTTTCAGTACATTTTCTTTGTTGTTAGTGTGATTGTTTTTGGAGGACCACCTTGACACCCTTCCAAACCAGTTTTTTTTTTTTTTATTTGTTAAATGAATCTTCATCTTCCAGCAATATGAAATCGATACAGTCATCCATATCTATTCTCCAGCAGCGAAGTCCTGTAATTTTTAAAAAGTTAAAGTACTCTTTTCTCTAAAACTCAAAATAAAAATATTGTAATTCTATCCTATCACCTACTGTTTTCAAAATATAATAATATATGGTTTCAAAATAATAATAATAAAAATTATTTTATGTGTTGATGAAAATGAAAACTATTGTTCAATTACATAATATATTGTCAAATGATCATGGTTATACCAATTATTATTCAAATGCTTGGAGTTAGAGCAAATATAAACAACTTACCCTTTTTCCAGCATGGTATTAGTCGAACCATCACTTCCACTTACTTTTAACATTTTTATAAAGGTGAATGCTGAATAATAATAAAAAAAATCTTGTTTATTATATTGACAAAATCCTCATAATTTCAATGACTTGTTGTGACGGTACACACCAGCTTACCAAAACTGATGTGTATGTACAATGTGAGACACGATTAATAAGTATTTCGAGAAATCTTCATAATTGAATAATAAAGAAAAATGAATATTTTTTTTCTGGAGAATCAATTGAATTATTATAAAAGCTTCTATAAAATAATAATAAATGATGAATTATCTAAGTATTCATGTAAAATTTACCT
The DNA here is from genome assembly GCA_958502075.1 of Orchestes rusci. Classification (NCBI taxonomy): domain Eukaryota; kingdom Metazoa; phylum Arthropoda; class Insecta; order Coleoptera; family Curculionidae; genus Orchestes; species Orchestes rusci. The sequence continues at coordinate 99,386,836 of OY293303.1, forward strand.
ATTACTTTCAACACCATTCACTTGTGTAACGATGTGACAAATTATAAATATATTTTATATTCTACGCTATCATTTTCAATATTTTTTATTATACTTTGGCCCCAATGTACCTAAATCTTTAAAACCATGCCCGGAGATATGGATCATTCGGGTGGTCTTACCAAACTCGTGTATTGATTGTATAAAAATAAACACTCTATGTGTGATCTAACGATAGTAACATATTTTATTTCATATTTTAAGTCTACATTTCATTAAATTCTAACACATGGAACATTTTGGAGGTTTACCAAGCTCCTACATTAATGATGTATGTATATGTTGAATATGTGCTTTATCGAAGCTTATGCATGACGTACGTTTTAACATGATTTATTTAAAGTTTGAGAATTGAAAACAAATCAGTCTATCAGCAATAGAATAATCGCGAACATATAGTGAATATGAATTCGAAAAGGGTGCTTTTTCTGTTACTTGTTTCTAGACTTTATATTTGTGAGAAAGACGTGGAAATCAATAGTTGAACCGATGATGAAAATAAAGAACTAGTTATTCAATTTTTGAAAAATCATAAATACCTCGGAAAACCAAACGAAAATGGAACTGACATGGAAAATATAGAATCTGTCGAGAGTATTCTAAAACGATTTCAAGGAGTTTACAATACTCAGGCTGACGGTACCTTCAACAAACCTACAGTCAATTTCACTAAAACATTTTGGTGTGGCATCTCGGATAATTTGCTGTGGAAATGAGTTTTATAACTCTTAGAGATCATGCGTTACGATCATTTGAAACATGGTAAAAGGTAACCAATCTAACCTGTTCTTATACAAATTATGAAACAGATATTGTTATCTCCTTTCAAAATGATGAACACAACTTCACATGGTATAATCAATCTTACACATGTCAAAAATTTAGCGATTGTGTTATGGCACACGCTCATTATCCGAATTAACACCAACAATACGGACATCCATTTCAATCGCGATATGAAATATCGTTAAACAAATGGAATGAGTAAAATGTTACATATTTTAACCCATGAAATAGGACACAGTCTGGGACTCTTTCACACAGATTCTATAAAAGATGTTATGTATCCTTCTTATATTGAAGAAAGTAAGCAGTTCGGGCAGTTGAGCAAAAGAGATATATAATCAGTTAAAAAAAATTATGTTATCAAAGAAGAGGAAAATCTGCAGCCTTTTCACCACCATCAAAACTAACTATGGCAATTCCAAAAAAGACATCCCTCATCACGATATCTAGTAAGAAAAGACCGACTAAGCTGTTTGAAACAACTACAAATGACATTAGTGAAATTGATGTTTGTGATTTCAGAGCTATTGATGTCTGCGTTATTATTATTAACAAATTTTATATTTTTTACAAGATATTCACTTGGTTTCTTAATTTAAACACAAAAAAGTTGAGAAAAAACCCGAAATAATATCACATTTTATGGATTTTTTTCAATTACCACTATAGATAAGGCAATGTTAGCAGCAGGTCTACAAGCAAGAGTATTGTTCCTGCGTTGAATAATACTTTGCATAAACAAATCGATTTAAATGTGTAAAAAATATTCATTTGTGTATCATCCAATCATGATGACTCTTGACCGTAAAATTCGGAAAAATTAACTCCAAATGATAATTTGTATAGTTATAAAATCAGTGAATCAGTTAAAGATGATTCATTCTAGAGTATAAGTTGAGGCTTTATTTTGTGGATAGAAATATCGTTACAAGCAACTGGGATGTACTTTTTATTGTTACATTCGAATGCAACAATTTTGTAGGATAAAATATCAATCTTTGCATTCATTTTTTTATTGTGTTACCCATTTTAGTAGTATACAGTGTGTCCCAGATTCGCTTCTCTAAACAGAGATCTTGGCTCCTATTATACCTACATCAAAGGTTAAATGGAAAAAGTTTTAGAGGAATCTTAATGCATTCGATATCCGGCTTCAGATTCACTATCAGTCAATTGGTTTTGGTATTATCGTCGAAAAACCGAAAATGGTGGATTTCATTTTTTGCCAGTAAATCCGAAACGGCTAATTTGACAGCTGTCAAAATGTGACATTATTTGGACACTTTTTGAAGACGAATAAAATGGCATGACATGTCTCAATCGTCTTTTTTTTTCCGAAACCCGCCTCAACTTTCATTTTTCTTATCCATCCATATTGGATTTTTCGATTTTTGGAAAGGGTGTAAAATTTCCAGTCTAGTGATGTCACACAAGTGCATAAAAGTTTAAGGTGTCTTTGAAATATTACATTTCGTAGTAATGTCATGGCCTTTTCTAAGAAGGCCATTGCCATGATTCATTTGTCTGAAAATTGGTTTATAAGCAAAATCTTTTTTTTTTTCATCTAAGGAGGCTCTGATCTGTCGTTCATTGATTCAGTATGATTGTTGTGTTTTAATAATGAGTGCTTACGCTTTTCAAATCAAAATGAAAAATCTGATTAACAAATTGTCGAAACCAGTTAAAAATGCCCGGTATTCTCTATTTCTCTATTCAAATGAAGAAAAGCTAGTCATGTTAGCGCTGTACTTGCGGTCAAATAGAAATGTCGAGTTTCCTTCGGTAAGGTCAATGTATTTGGAAATGTATTCCTCGTATCCCGAACGACGGCAGCCTCATGAAACCCAATTCGTAAAAATCGAATAATGATGATTAATTTGGTCAACTATGAACAGAAATAAACTTGTAAGAGTAGTACGCAAAACAGTCGCTTATTGTCAAAAATTTCACGATGCATGTCCATGTTCTATTGAAAATTCAATGCGTTAAACACGTTTGCTGCACACTTAATGCGTTGACCTTGAGCTCATACAGTACTCATTCATATTTTGCGACAAATAAATCATGGCCTCCTTGGATAAGTCTGAGTCCCAACTACGTATTGTGATATTTCGATGATACTCAAATCTTTTATGCACTTGTGAGACATCACACTAGACTGGAAATCTTACGCTCTTTCCAAAAATCTAAAAATCCAATATGGCGGTCATAAGAAAAATGAAAGTTTTGACAGGTTGCGGGAAAACAAAAGAAGATTGAGACATATCATTAACGCCATTTAATTCGCCCTAAAAAGTTGTCTAGATAATGTGACATTTTCATAGCTGTCAAATTAGCCGTTTCGGATTTACTGGCAAAAAACAAAATCCGCCATTTTCGGTTTTTCGCCGATATTTCCAAAACCAATCGACCGATCGCCAATCTGAAACCGGATATCGAATGCAGTAGTTTTTCTCCAAAATTTTCTCCATTTAACCTTTGATGTAGGTATAATAGGAGCCAAGATCCCTGTATGAAGAAAAAAATCTGGGACACACTGTATTTGTATAGAAATAAATAATTGTCTACTGACAAGTGTTTTATTGTATTATTTATCACAAGACATTATTTTTTATTATCCACGAGTTATTGGTATTATCCATACCCAACCATTTAACATAAACATTATTTTCCTTTCGTCTTAGAATCTTTTCTACCAAATACACGTCAGGATGTTTACCTTTTTGCAACTTCTCCTTATAAAATGCACCCTGTATCTCTTCACCTCTATGATCCTCCAATATGTGCGTTGTTGGATCGTCATTTTTATTTTTTTGATCACAAAGATTTCATTTGACCAGCTAGGTGTAAACCCTTTTGAAAACATCTCACGAAACTCACTTATTCTCACGTAGTCACCCTTTTCATATTTGGAAGGATTCATTGTTTTTATATGACGATAAACTTTTGATAGTAAGTGCTTTTCATGTTTTTTAGTAACTTGAGACGGTTTCATCTCAGTAACAGAATGTTTGGTATTGTTGTATTCTGTCACTATATCAGGTAATATTTTCAACCATTGCAAACTAAATTGTTTTCACATTTTATTTTTAAGTGTTCTGTTTACTTTTTCAACAATGCTTGCTTTCATGTTGGGAAAAGTGTTATAGTGATTAATATTATATTTTTCCATCAATTTTTGGAAATTTGTTTTGAAAAATTCCTTTCCGCGATCTGTTTGCAAATTTTTTGGTGGGATTTCAACATTGCTCAAGATCGATTCCATTGCATTGGTTACATTTTCAGCAGTCTTTGTTTTGACTGGAATTGCCCACACAAATTTAGAAAACACATTTATTACTATCAAAATACATCTATATCCTTTGTTTATTTTTGAATATGGCTGCATCTCAACTAAATCTGCTTAAAAAAGATCATCGATTCCTTTTACAATAACTGATCTTCTTAAAAAAAAACCTTGCTGGTTTGTGAGAGTAATCATTATTGAACTTTTTCTTTATCAATCAATACAGGACATTACATTTGTAATTCGCCATAAAATTCTGTTATTTTACTATTAGCTTCACGTCTAAACGCTATCAAGTAATTTTTTTTAACACTTCTGTTTTCTATTTTTCCTCCTTTACCATTAATTAACAATAAGACATCTTTCATTAAATATTTCCCATACAAAATGTTTCTCTGTTCGAAAGGAAATCTATATGATTGTTTTCGATCCGGCATTAAAACAAAATTTGTCTCGCCTTCTACATATCGACCAATAAATGGTAAAACCATTACATAAGATACATTAACCTCGGAAAGATTTAATAACTTGATATTGTTTTCTGTTTCATCTCTCTTGAATGAATCGGAACCAAACTTGTTAACCGTCATTTTCGGTTGGATTCGTTCACAAATTTGAGGATGTATTTATGCAATTACTCTAGCTTCACGTAACTTTTCAATTATGGATATTATTTCATTATTAAGGTTGGTATTGCCAGTCATCATGGATGCTACTATAAGCCTTAACCTTTTTCACAAGATTTTTTTGGGAATTTCGCCACACCCTATCAAATAACAATCAAACTAGTGTTTATAAACCAGATCTTCTGTATTACCTGAAAAAAATTCTATTGGTAAATAATAAAACCTATCAATATCAAACGTTTCGGAAACAAATCTGCTTCCGTCGTCAGAGAAACCTGGGTTTCATTCGCATGCATTACCTCAGCAAGGTCGAGGTATTTGAAGATGTATCCCGAACGACGGCAGCCTCATTTAGAAGAACAGTCGCTTATTGTCACAAATGTCTCGATGTATGTCCATGTTCTATTGAAAATTCAATGCGTTCAACACATTCGCTGCACACTTAATTCGTCGACCTCATGTTGATACAGTAATTATCCATATTTTGCGACAAATACATTGTCCCCCTAGATAAGACCAAGTTGCAACTACGAAGTGTGATATTTTGATGATACTCAAATCTTTTATGCTCTTGTGAGACATCACTAGACTGGAAACTCTACGCTCTTTCCAAAAACCTAAAAATCCAATATGGCGGACATAAGAAAAATCAAAGTTGAGCCGGGTTGCGGAAAAACAATGATGATTGAGACATGTCATGAACGCCATTTTATCCGTCTCAAAAATGTGTCGTTTCCAGATAATGTCACATTTTCGTAGCTGTCAAATTAGCCGATTCAGACTTTCTGGCAAAAAAAAGATCTGCCATTTTCGGTTTTTAGCCGATATTTCCAAAACCGATTGACCGCACGCACTACGTTTTCTCTAGAACTTCCTCTATTCAATCTTTGATGTAGGTATAATAGGAGCCAATATTCCTGTATAGAGAAACAAATCCGGGACACACTGTAGTCAAGTCAAAGAAAATCAATAATTTTTTAAAAATTAGATTTGTATCATGATACGGGTTTCATGTATTCCAATAGGAGTGAGAAGATGTTGGTAATGATGAGCCCGCCAGATAGTAATCAGAAATAGATACCCACCCTTTAGGAATGTATAATTTTTCTCTATGTTTGATTGACAGATCACTTCTTTGTTATCCAATCTTCGTAGACGAACATTTTTCACGAAATTGAAACAATAATATTTTTGAACGTGTTCAGGCAACAATCGACAAAAACAAATCTTGCGCTACATTCACAAGATGAAACTTTTCCAATTTAGAGAGTGAGGCAAAATCAAGCATGAACGTTCTTGTTTCAGTTTCAGTCTAGCATAGAATGCTTGCGGATAGATCAATTGGAGAGAATATCTATTTTATTTGGAACATGAGCTTGACATGAGATCTGATCCCCCCTGCTGATGGCGATCGAAAATAATATTGATCGAATCGTCTGGTAATCTATGTGAAATTTCATATCCTCTACCACCATCATTTTGAGTTTTGTCAGACATGAAACTTTGTGTAACAGTTTTTTGAACATGTTCAACTTTCCAGTTGAGAGCTTTTTCTTGCCAAAATAACTCTTGGCGAACCTTCAATTTTTGGTGTTTACACATCGTCGGCGGTACAATGCCAGGTCCACGAATGTGCGAATTGGAAAATTCAAAATAATCGACTTAAAATTTGGATAGTTGTGAAAAATCTGGTTTTCAAGCAAAAAAAAAGCTTTTCAAACAATTATGAGATAGATCTATATTTAAAAGGTTTTGGAAACTGTAGTTGGAAATTGATCAATTGACACATTCACGATGTGCTTTGCAGGTGAACAAAGTAGAATGTCTTTGGTAAACAAGGCATTGGGGGGATTTCTCTATCATTTCTTTGACATTTGTGTTAGTGGCAGTGTGTATTATGGGTCGAGATATATTAAGTGGTGCATTAACTTGAAAATGTCTTATTTTGCAAATTCGTGGGTCTGGTAGTGTATCGACAACATGTATTTTGCTCACTCAATAGTGAATGGAATCTTACTCAATGGTACCAAATGTCGTTTTACTTCAAAATAGTAATAAACCAGGTAGATTGTCATTTGGTGAAGGCTTGGAAAAACTTTAACCAACCTTTCCGAACTAAACCTGTAACCCCTGCTCTGATTCCATATTACATTGTCCTGCTTCCTCTTGCACTTTGGAATCAGCAGAAAATACCTTGTTATTTTCTTCTAAGCTGTCCGGAAAGCAGAAAAGGATAAACGTAAACCATAACAAAATAAATTGGATGAACGCGTAGTACCAAGTTTTTCTGAAACAGGAAAACAGAAAACTTAGAGAAAAAACCAATTTGGACGATTTGCTTTATCCGTATAGCTGCCCTGTAGCTTCAAATGAATACAATGATCTGAAGTTTTATCGGAAATTCCTTGATAAAAATCAAGTTCTAACATTCTCGAAACTTCCCACATTATGGATTCGAAGGTTCATAAAATTGTATAAGCCTCAATTATTATTCAATATCTAGGGCAAAAACAACAATTCAAGTTTCTGTAAAATTTTATAGGTCATTCATCACATGTCCACATACAATCAAATCTGCAGCTACTTGATAAAAACTATTAACGCACAAGAGTATTTCATCACAGAAACGTGTACATAGAAGGGTAACATTGACATAGCTTTCCCTGCAGACTTGAAATCCTTCGATACATTCTCTGGAATTTGAAATTGAGAAATCAATCTATTGCACGAATGTCTTGAAAAAAGTATTATAACTGAATTTTCATTGTGAATGGCCTCGCGTGAACAACGGGCTCTTTATTTTGCAGCAACGGACGGCGACGAGTTGATAAAATTTGCATCAAACGCCGCGTCGCGACATCCATATCAATTTTCTCAAAAATTTAATTTGCGAAATCATATACATAAATGTCTCTTAACGACTGTTGTGAATCTGTTCAAGGTTTTTATTGCTGCAAACTTGGCAGCTGTCTAAAGTTATCTATTAGAAGATCTGTTAAATTTGTGAGAATGTTGACCTTTGGTTTTGTATCAGTCATTGGATAATACATAGGTTCGCAATTTTCAGAATGCTACCAAGCTTGGAAAATTAATTTTGGTTAGATGTTTAGGTAGATGCTGTTTTTTTTTTGAATTTTCTACGCACTGACTTGTCATGCTCGAGTGCAGTATAGTGAAGGTGTCCGGAAATCCACAATGATCGAAACATCTAGATAGTCCTGGCAAAAAAATATTTGTGAAATAGCACGTTAGTCTTGTCTACATTGATTTGAAGGGGCTAGCTTCGACAATCCTCAAAAACGAGCCTCTCACCAAATTCAAATGTGGACTAGGTCTCCGATCAATCAAATATCTACTTTGAAAGTCAAATTACGGTGAATTGAATGCGCTCACTTCATTCAAACTAAAAATGTTCTTAAATTTTCCAAAGATCTCTGACCCATGAAAAAAAGTAAACCCTGATATGTTGCAAATCGAGAAAGACATAATTCCAGAATGTTTTCTTCAAACATGCGGGTGAACCTGGTTCTAAGCACAAGATTGAAGGGTCAATTGGATGAAGGGGTTATGTAACAAAAATTAGTTTCTGAATAGAATTGGATCTACTTTGGACTGTTGACATTTTTTAAAAAGGCGCTATTCTGAATCCAAAATAACTGTAACAGAAAAAAAGGTTGAAGATTCATTTATATACGCATACAGATTTTGGTTTTCATATTATGATCTTTGTGTGTTCTTCTAATTTTAAATGGACATAACCCCTTTTTACAATTTCTACTCTGGTGATGAAAAATTAAATAACAACAATGTGTGGGTCAAGTGGTCTATTAATTCTTATAATGTTGTTGAAAAATGGATCATATTTGATCATAAACCAAAAAATTAACATCCTCACAAAAAAAAAACAAAACTATTGTCAAAATAACTTGGTACGACGCCTTTTTTGGTTGGAGTTTACGGCTTCCATTCCAATAATGTTTTCAAAAGCCTCTGTGTTTTTCAAAAATGAAAGGCAACTGCTCACGAATGTTGTCAATTTTTTTTTTCGGATATGATTCCTGTTTTGTGGTGAATTCCCGGAAATTCAATATCTGTTGGAGGCCCGAGGTCTTGGGCTGGAGGATTTTTAAAGAGTGAAACTTCCTCAAAAGGGGTGTACGCATCATATGATTCTTTATAACTTCCAGACTCATCAATTCGGATCCGTTCGATACCATTCCCAAAACGGACCTTTTCATTCAACAAGTTCTTTTTTTTGTTAACTAATCCCATTCTATTTCGTAAACCGTCACTATCACGAAAATGATGTTCCATATCATTAACTGTCGACTTTTTAGTGGAAGCTGATTTGATAATTTGCCTATATTGGTCAGGGGGTCAGGGAAATAGTGCATTGTTTTCTAAGAATCTTTTCTATTTCACCAGAATCTCTGTCTGAATCCAGATAAGTATGCCCCACTTCCGGAAATGTATGATCAACCACTTTACAAATACCTCTCAGAATCAACAGCTGGTGAAAGCAAATAATTTGAAATTTTTTGTTTAGACCCGAGCATGAGTCGGACCACACAGTAAGATGTTTTTTGGTTTTAACAGTTTCACAAGTTTGCACAAAGTTACACAAACAGCCCACAACTTCCGCACTACCTCTACCGGCTATGTCTTTGGTCCAAGTTTGCATCACAGTTTTCTGCCCTTCATCACTAACAACGTGTATTTCCAGGTTGTAAAACCATATTTGTCGAAGGTAGAAAGCCTTTGACGTGATTATTTTTGGTAAAGGCATGGTTTGCTGAAGGTCAGTAGTTATGTAGCATAACTTTTTATCCTTCAATGCATTTTTGCGATCTTTTGTCATCAACTGAAAGCCCAGCTGGCCGTTTTCATTATGCTCGACATTAAAGTTTCCGTTGTGAACGTTTTTATTCTGTTTGTTTCCCTGATTGATTGGTGTCCCGAGTTTTGTTAACTATATGTTCAACTTGCAGATTAATAGGTCCTGTGAATCATCTATTAGGCTCATTATCTTCCTCGTCATCCTCATCATTTGACACCGACTCCGACGGGTGATATTCGCTCCCGCTTGATTTGTAGATTTCGTCATCTTTATCGCTCTCATCAGGCAAATGAGGATTTACTAAAAAATATAATGAAGCAATGGTAAAAGAATGTAATGAAATATTCCTACTAGTACTTGATCCCTCCTCACTCTCAATATCATCATGATCACCCTGTTCAAGCGAGAAACTGTCATTTTTCACGTCATATTGTTCTGGATTGAAAAATTTTAGGTAATAATAATAATAATAATAATAATAATAATAATAATAATCTTTATTTCTTGTTCCACAAATACATTACAGTAGACCTGATACATATAAGGGTAACAGAAATAGTGTCGACACTGATTTCCGCTCTTACACTAATACCTACAAGCTACAAAATATTCATTAACAAGACAAGACTTTTATATTACATAGAAGCTGGAATATTGAAAGTTGGCACCCCGATTAATATACATACCCATACTTGTACCCACCAAACTCTGCGAATCAAAAACTTGTTGCAAAAAACCAGATTGATTTGGTGTTACTTGATCTTTTCCCCAGTCAATAGTATCATCTTGTGACAAGACTGAAATCTGACAGATAAATAGAACATAATATCATAAACATAAGTATTCAATCACGATTTTCATGTATTGGTTGTTTTCAGAAAAATTAACTGAACTAACTCAAACCCAGAAAATTCTGAGACCGAACAGAATGTGTTTGATTTTTTTACATTTTATTGAAATCTAGCAGTTACTGAATTCGCTGCACCTATTTCTTAATAACCCTGCATAATAAGATAGATACAAACCTTCAATTGGACCTTCTACACTCTATATCGTTTTTTCTGTAGCGAAGAACAAGCAGTTTCTGTTGATTTTTGTTTTTTTGTGTGTCCACTTGACCCAGCTAGAGGCCGAATATCATCAGCATTTGGCAAGGAAACATTGCTTTTTTCTATCATAAAAACGTTTGTTTATAATATACTAAAAAATGAATAATCCTTCACCTGGTTGTTGGTTAACACCCTCATCCACAACAATACTGGAATTTTTCCAAAAATGTCACATAACCCCTTCATCCACTTGCCCTTTCGATTGCGATGATACTAAATTAACTCAAAGAAATAGGTACTCTGAAATTATGGAATATACATGCAGAAAGCGTCAGAACTTTTAGTATATATGTCACAGTAAAACCTGGTAATCAGTGAAAGCTAACTGTTACTAGGAAAAGTGAGCTTTTCCTGATTTGGAAACATATAGCTAGTGAAAGTTGAATTCGATCGACTTCATCATACTTTTACTAGTAATTGTTAGCATTCACATAACTTTTCTAGTGAAAGCTGCTACACTGAAAATTATTATCGTAATTATAAATATCCTTTTTGGTCCGAGTTGGAATTCGCCGACAGATTAGACGCTCCGGAAAATACGAGAGTTATATGAATCGCGGGTGTACAATGTGAACATTGTTCAGATACCGTATTATAAAAAATACTTAAGCATTCTCAGTAGGGGTTAGTTTGGGTTAGTTTGGGTTAGTTAAGGTTAGTTTGGGTTAGTTTGGGTTAGTTTGGGTTTGGCAACGCTCACGCGACATCATTTTGTGCCCCGTGCACCTTGGGTTAGTTAAAAGGCGAAAATAAGTTTCAAAAAGTACTTTTCCTAGCTGCTTTCAGTAAAAGTTGATTTGACAAAGTTTCTCCAACATTCACTAGTTGAAGTGTACAATATTATTCAAAATTTAACATTTCCTAACGGATCAAGTAATTGCTAGCATCAACTAGTGAAAGCTAGCTTTCACTGAATTTCTAACATTTACTGTAACCTATACAAATATTACAGTGTGAGTTCGTGTATTAGTCGGTAACATATTCTTGCGTCAAGAGAGAAAGATTCGAGGAGTTTCCGTTTGAGGTATTCCGGAAAGACTTTGAATTGATGAGATTGAAGGATATCATATCTGCTTCACAAACAACCTTGGAATTCAAAGCTCATAAAACAAATCATTTAGTTGTTCCAAACATCTGAAGATTTACCAAAGGAACATTCTCATTTATCACTAATACCTATACGCTACGAAGATAATACGTTTTCATGTTGCCCAGTGACAAACAACAAAAGTATTTCTAGTGTTTCGGTCGAGATATTAGCTTTTTGACAATCGTGAAAGGCTGACATAAAGGGCATAGGAAGACCTTTTCTGCTATTATTTTCGTGTACACTTTTGGCGAGTGGAATATGAATGCTTTCAAGTGGATAAGTATGTCATCTTGTCTCAATAAACGGCTTTTTGTTGGTTTCCTGCTGATTTTCTAGAGCTTTCATATTAAAAATGTGATGAGGCTTCAATCCACATTGGCTCAATATCTCCAGTATCTCAAATGTCTTCCAATTGCCATGATTCTTAACAGAAATGCAAGCAAAAAACCAAATAAAATAGTTTTTCAGAACGCCTGTATCTCAGAAACCAAGCCGTTGTGGACCCATGTTCAAATTAACTTTTTGTCTTGAAATTATTCAAAGATAACTTCGGACTGGGTAATCGGGATAAAACGAGCTAGGTCTTGTACAGGGTGTCTATTTAAAAATGGCAAGGTGCCAGATCTCAGAAACTAGGCATCCCAGAGACAAAACAATACTGGGTGATATGGATTAGAGAAAATGCTGAAAATATATCAGAAGTTCTCAAGATAGCCACAAGATGGCGTAACGGTGCTATCAAAACACAAAATTTCTCTTTTTTCGCGATTTTTAAATAGGAACAAATATAAATGAATATTACTATGGATTCATTGAGAAATTTCCTTCAAATTGGTTTTTCTGATTTTTTTGTCTAGCATGTCAAATAAGACAGGTATCAGCTGTCAAACCTTACAACGCAAGAATGCTCATGACTTCGAAAAAACCCAACCGATTGACGCGATCGTGGTCTTATTTTGAAGATGAGGCTCTCCTCTTTCATAATTTTGAGATTTTAAATGATTTCTATGAAAACAGACGATTGTACTAAGTATAATATGCGGACGACGGACATTTTCCGTCCTTCTGAATTCTTGACAAAATTCAGCACACCTTTCATGTATCACACTCGTTTCTAGATTTCAAAATAAAAAAGCTACCTATACGCTTTTCTGTAATTTAATGTGAAACAGTGATACTATCCAAGATGCCCCTCATAAACAAGATATTAACAAATTTTTGCGTTACCTAGTTATCACCCAGTCACTGTTTTATTTCAAACAAATTATATCCTGGATATTAGGACTTTTTTGCGAGAGCTAGAAAAAAGTGTAATTCATTCATTCATCATGCGAAATTTAGTCGACAATCCAGACGAACTATTTTCACTATGCCTTTGTATTTGAAAATTTCGAGCAAATTGGAAGAATGTTGGTCGTCCGCATATTGTATCAAATAAAATCGTCTTTTTTGATCACAATCATTTGAAATTCCAAAATTGTGGAAGAGGAAAACCTCCGCTTCAAAATGGGACCAAGATCGCGTCAATCGGTTGAGTTGTTTTAAAATTATGAGCATTCTTGCGTTGTTAGGTTTGACAGCTGATACCTGTTTTATTTGACATGCTAGAAAAAAAAACAAAAAACAAATTTGAAGGAAATTTATCAAGGAATCCATGACGGTACTCATTTATTTTGTTTCTATTTGAAAATCATGTAAAAAGAGCAATTTTGTGTTTTGACAGTACCGTCATGCCATCTTGTGGCTATCTTGAGAACTTCTGATATATTTCCAGCATTTTTCCTTATCCATATTACTCAGTGATTTTTTCCCGCAAGTCTCTGGGATGCCCAGTTTCTGAGATCTGGCACCTTGCTATTCTTAAATAGACACCCTACTTTATATTTAATCTTTCAAACAATAATATAAAAATACGCATTTGACAGCAGACGCTAAGGGACGCTGCGTTTTAACTTCATAAAGATTGTACGTTTTGGCCAAAATTCTAGTAGTGGAGAGAAATCAGCGCTTGGAAAGTCGGTCAATCATGATTTATTTTATCAAACCGAATATATTGGCAAACATCTTCTATTTTTGAAAAAAAGAGCGGTGTTAGTCGTTAAGAGAGGGAGATCAAAAATGTCATGAGGAAAAGTAGTTCAGCGAGTTCAGCCTTTGATTTTCCAAGACTTTCCAGAAGGTATTTTTTGGTAAAATCATATTTCAACTGAATGTTATCTACAGCGCATTAAAATGACAAACTCTGCTGGCAACAGAGGCGGACTTCAAAATATTAAAAAAAAAGAAAAATCCAATCAGATCCAACCAAATATGCTCTATCACCATGAAAAATGGTTAAATTGTATTGGTCAAGCAAAATGAGCAAACATAAACATTGGCACTCTAAAAGTACTGATGGTCAAAGATTGATCAAAGGCCGAACAGCTTTTCCATACAAAATTGTTCATGATACGCATCAATTCAGTTCAAGGACGCTCGATGAGAAAAGAGCCTGGCAGTCTTTGGATTATCAGTTTGCTCATATCGAATAATGGGTGAAGGACAATCTGGAAGATCGCACAGAGATCTTTGTGGAAAACCTTCAATCCCTTTTTTGGCAAATCATGCTGACCATCATTGGAGAGTGTAACAGTACGGATGAGTGGCCTGAGAAATCGAATCATCAAAGTCCTGCCGTCTAACGCATTCAGAATCCTAGTCAGAATCTTCAATAGCTGCATTAAGCTATTGTGACGAAATAAGGCCAGCGACTCTACACACTACGCTTTGCTCAAACACATCGGATCTTGTCCCTATTGGCACAAAGTTGGTCCACTGTTGGTGGTCATCGCATTTTCCAGCGTCTTCTCTGTTATACTAGAAACTCCGCCATCTATCGAGGATTCTCGATAATTCTACACTATCCATGCAGTTTCGGCGAAGGTGGGGCTGAGATATATAAAAGTCATGAAGAAAACAGTTGTGTTCTGATTTTGGTCGTTGAACAATTAATAGTTTTGATCGGCAAGTTCGAAAACATAAATGAATGACTGTACAGGGTTATTGATTATAAATGCCCCCCCATCTAACTTTTTAATTTAACGTTTTAGAAAAAAGTGTTCCAGATGAAAGCTTCATGGTTGAAAATGAAATTTTAAAAAACCTGTTTTCACATATACAGGGTGTTCCAAAAAGTCTGGGCGAGGTCTAACTCACTTATTTCAAATTGATACCCTATTTTTTTATTTGATGTATGGATTTTCCTTCAAATTTTAATCATTTTTTATGTAGATATTCTATACGTAAGTTTGATGTATAAAAAGATATTTGATATTTTATAAATTGCGTAATGCTAATAATTCATTGTTATAAAAAAGTGAAATATATCTATGATTTCGAAGTATTGACGTAATTGTGTGTGTAGAATATACCAAAACTTTTCTGATTTTAAATTGATACCCAAAAAATGAACAAAAAATAAAATAACGTCTTATATGAAAAAAATCTTTTTAATCAAATGCGGAATTATTTATACTTTGGTACTTTTACACTTTAAAAGTACTTAATGACGTGATACTTTCGTCAATACGAGCATCAATGATTCGAAATCATAGATATATTTGACATTTTCACAACAATAAATTATTATTATTCAATTAATAAATATCAAATATCTTTTTATACATTAAACTTAGGTATAGGATATGCTTCACAGAAAATGTTTAGAGTTGAAAGGAGAATCCAAATATCAAATAAGAAAAATTGGGTATCAATTTGAAATAAGAAAGTTGGACCTCACCCAGACTTTTTGGAGCATCCTGTATATGTGAAAACAGGTTATTTGAAAAGTCCATTTTCATTTTTCTGAACCGTCAAATTAAAAAGTTAGAGGGGGGGGCATTTAAAATCAATAACCCTGTACATCAATAGTTGACTGGAAATTGATTAGTTAAAGCTCGACAGGGATTTCCATAGCGGACGCAACCGTGGTGTCGGAAGTTAGACTCATTTTGTGCTTTGAGAACAGACCTAGATAAAAAACGTTATCATGACTACCAAGAAAGTGCTGTTAACCGTATTGAAGGTTACCGAGTTGATGAGGAAGTTGAAAGAACGTGACTTGAATACGAGTGGTAAGAAGGCTGATCTATAACAAAGGCTTCGTGAGGCTTTATTGGATGAAGGCACCGATCCCGATACGTCTTAATTCGAGATTCCTGATCCCACTACAGTAGTTGAGAAATTGTCCAAGAACTTGAAAGATCAACTGGAACCAAAGTTCAAAGAATCTCTTAGAGTGATGGCGGAGAACTTGAGGAGACTGGCAGAGAAGTTTGCGGAATCTTCTAGAGACATGGAAGAAATGCTGGAAAAATCTTCTAGTCACGGAAGAGAAATTGGAAGAGAAGTTCAAAAATTTTTTAGAGCTTTGGAGGCAACAAGGAAAAACTGGCAGACAACTTTAACTGTTCGAAGGCTCATGTAGCAGAGGAAATCGGGAATCTGAATTTCACGGAAGTCCGGAAACAGATAGTTATTTCCCGAAGCAGGCAGTCTGAAGTGATGCGAGAGGTCCAAGACGCCTGGTGAACATTTGGGAATATCCAAGATGCTGGGAAAGCTCGAAGAGAGGTTCTTATGAGTCGCCATAGATGTGGCTAGGCCGTTTCCTGAGTCAGAGAAAATAGATTTTGATACATCCTGGTCGCAATGGATTACCTCAGCAGGTGTACCGTTGCGTATGCCTTGCCAAACCAAGCAGCGGCAACTGAAGCTGACGTACTGGTTTAGGAATACCGTTTTGGTGTTCCACTGGAGCTGCATTCGGACCAGAGCAAGAACTTTGAATCAGCGTTATTCCAGAACATTCGAGATGTCTTGAAAATCAAAAAGACGAGGACAACCGCGCAACACCCATTATCGGATGGCATGGTGAAACAAATGAATAGGACCATCAACCAACACTTGGCCAAAGTTGTCTCTGACCATCAGAGAGACAGGGACGAACACCTCTACCTGTTTCCCTTCGCAAACCGAACTGGAGTGCACGACTCGACAGGTGAAACACCAACATGATCCTCATGGGTCGTGAACTCCGGATGCCCTGCGATCAGAAGTTTGGGTACACCTGATGAGGATGACGCTGGAGAAGATTACGAGAGCAATCTTCGCAGAAACATGAACGATATACATCAGCGAGTCCGTTTGAACATCCAGAGTTCCAGCGACAAGATGAAGAGGGCTTGTGACGTGAATGCTGAGGAAGACGGTTTTCAGGTTCGGGATTTGGTCTGCGTGCATAACCCACAGAGACGACGTGGCTTCTCTCTAAAACCAGAGAGTTCTTGGAAGGGCTCGTTTGAGATTAAGGAGCAAGTCAATGACGTCGTCTACTGGATTGTAGCTTTTCTAAACTGAAAACTCGCTACCTGTAATATGATGCAAAAATTACATGTTTTTCCCCTGTCTTTATAAGTCAGAAAATGATGGGTGTGACAAAAAATGTTTCGCATGTCAATTTATTTAGAATAGAATTTCCTAAAACTTTTATATTCAAGATTTTCTCCCACAATCAGTATTCGCGGACCTAGTGGCGTTTCAAAAAATCACCAAACATCAGTTTTTTAGAAATATCCTTTGACAGCTGACAAATTTTTCAAAACTCAGAATGATCTTGAGTAGAGCTTATGAAATTGCAAATTTTTGCCTATTTAAACCTTCTTGTATCTGCTATAGTTTCCGAGATCCCTGTATAATAGAAAAAGATCACTCTGTATATTGTATTATCTTGAAAACAAGATAATGTTTTCAACAGAATTTGATTTCATGAGAAATCATTCTATTGAACTGAAAGGTAGATTATGTCTTAATCATCTGAATCGTACACTGTTTATCACGAAGGCGGTATGTAGCTCAACAACACTTTTTCTTTTTTTAGACAAGTTGCATAGTGCCTTCGTGACATCATACACTGTACCATTTCACAACATTAAAAGATTGATATGTATAATGATTTTTCATACAATCGATACTTGAAGGTTTTGAGTTATGAGTATGATGATTAAAGTGATGCCATGCTTCATAACGGAATTGATTACTTGAAGCTGGAAGCCTACATCGTTGAATAGATTTGCTTTGTATGTACATTTTTTTTTCTATATGAGCACTAGATAATCTGGACAAAAGCCTTTACCTAACGAAAAATAACTTTTTTATCAAATTTAAGATGTTCGTGGCATGTTCAGTATGAAGAAACTGAATTCGTTGCTTAAAATTGCTTTCATCAGATTCTTGGAAAAACCTGCGCCACGCAAACTCCTCTCTTCTTGATATCTCGACGAACGCTTTTGTGTGTTCAGACCGCAGATTTGTACGGGAAGGCGAGAATCTTGGTCTTCATTCACCGTTAGGAATGAATTGGTCAAGAGAAAATGTCATCAAACTTATCAATATTCATCTCTATTCATCATAGAGACTTACAAGAAATAATCTGTATAGTAATGTTCCCAAGAGAAAATGGTGGGAATATATTTCATGCATCTGGGATCGTAGCAAGGAGGCGTAACGTTACTGTGAAAACAGAAAATCAGCACATTTTTGAAATTTTCCCCATTGAACTACCAGAAATGAATATAGAAACAGATTTAAGACGATATTTTCTACAAAATGCTTCAAGATACTTCTCTCCAATTTGTCAAAAAAGACAGCTACAGGCTGTCAAACTTGATGTTTCTAAATTGCTCATAACTTGATAATTCCTCAACCGCTATGACTGTTCTTTGGCTCGTTTCAAAAAGGAGACTCTGCTATTTCTGATGCATGTACTTGAGGTCGATTTTATCTGTATTAGCCGACCACAAAACATGAATTGTGAAAGTCAAACCTGTATTTGAGGTTTTTTCGAAATTTTCAAAAGTAAACCCACTAAATAGATGCCTCTATCGTGTTATTGGGATGATTTCCCATCACTTTCATACAGATAATTTGTCTATATCTTTCGAAATCTTCAGGTATTTTTGAAAATTTGAGGACTCATCTTGATTTAATATGAATCCCAGCATCGTCTCATTTTTGTTACCTTACTCTATTTGATCTTTTATCTAGGTTCGCTGTGTATGCAGGTTGAAGAACTTATTTGTTTTGCACATACAGGTTGTTTGTGACCTAGGTGCAATCACAATAAGAAGTGAACAGCATTGAGAAGTGGAATGTGATGTTTCAAAATAATCCTTTATAATGCTTTTTTTGAAATAAAATGAAACAAAAATAAAAAAAATAAAAAATTGGAATGATTTCATAACAGCTTTTCAAAGTGCTGTGCTTTGTTGCTTGAAAAAGAACAAAACTCTGAAAATGTTATCAAAATCGCTCGAGACATTTCGAATTTACAGATAAAAAATCTAAATTATGGGCATGTGAAATCTCCACCATGACATCAGAACATGATTTTCCCAAGTGCTTCATACACGTCGCCAAACAATAATAATACCATCATTTATTATCACCAATTGGACTTTCTGTCTCCCAATCCCAGGACACGCATTTTTAAGCGTTTCTATTGCTTCAAGATGCTGAGTGTGACTCAATCTCAATGGAAATAGAAAGCATATTTCTCAGTTCTCTTGCTACGTGACTTTCAGACTTCACGTAAAAACTGTTAGTTATGGATGTGTAAGTTCTCAATATAATACAGAAATAAGTCTCATTTATCAATCTACTATATAAAAATGGAATCTTCCTGTTTGTGTTCTCATCACTCAAAAACCGCCAGAAGAAGTTGCGTGAAAATTTGCAGAGTTATCAGTTCAATCATGAAATAGTCCAAGGGCATCGTTTTATTAGTCTGCCGATTTTGATAAATGAATGATGATTTTGACTGGCTCCAATGTTCTCAGTTCGCACGTTCTGTGGTCATGCATTTTTTTTGCACCAGAGTATGAAAATCTAGCACTATATCGAAGTCAGTGCAAAACTGTCAATGGGCAATAGCAACGTAAAACCGCTCGAGACCACGACTCTTTTGACAAATTGGGATGGGCCATAAACTCAGCTGCAATAGATCACTAGTCTACACACTTACCTCAATATCTGAATACATTTCTACAATACTGATACATTTTGAACTTTTATAAATCTTCTCCTTATCGTTGAGAAGAAACTTCATCTCCGCTACTACTAGATGAGTTTAGAATTTCGCCAAAGATTTTTTTTTCAATATTTTCTATGTATTAATTTATTATTGAGCAATCACATGCATTCAGAAAATAATCTTGTGACGCCCTCTATTAGGAATAGTTGAAAAAAAATTTACCGCCCAGCCATTTTTCACTACATTGTCGGCCTAGCCTTAGAGAGTCCCACTTTCTCGTCTCTTTGGCGTCTGTAAAATTCAGTTTTAATGTCGTGTCGACAGAAAAATAGTATTTTCAGAGTGCTTTCTTTGTCGACCTTCATGAAAGTAGTTTTTGGAAAAAATGTTTTCCTGTCACATCATGTTAATAGACCGCAAGTGCTCCAAATTTGATTGCAATGCGCAAACATATTTTTAGTGATCCGTTAAACAATCTTGGTCGTTTTGACTATGCCGATATTTTTGTTAGGGTCGTGACGCCCTTAACAGATATCAACTAAAACTCTTGAAGCAACGACCACCTCGTTTCTATATACAACGATTGAAAAAATTATAGTGGCTTAGCTAATGATGATCATGAATTAGAGTTAAATCGTTATATTTTACTTATATTCACTAAATAAATAAATGAATTAAAAAATGTTTATTTGTTGGTGATGGTGATCACCTTTTATGAAGTATTATACTTGATCAAGATAATTATTTTGAGTGATGAAAAAAGAAATCCAAATAAAAAATACAGGGTGGGTTTAAATCATTTTATCTTAAAAGACAATTGATCATATATTCTTATTGAGTCTATGACGTTTCTTCTGAATAACTAGGGAAGGCTAAAAGAAAAGCTCAAGAAGATAACGGCAACCTCAAAACTATAAGAAGCAGTGAAGAAGTGCCCTGCCCTGATGGAATAGTTACTTGACTAGGACAAAAGAAAACAAGAAAATACTCTTCAACAGGCCGAAGCTCACAAGTGATTCGGATAGCGCTCGATCTCTGACTGAGAAAAGCTAAACAGAAGATTTGGGATAAATTTGAAATAGCAGCTGAAAACGCACGTCTCCATTGAAAGACTGCCAATTAGAGACGACACTATCTTATTGAAAAATTGGAACTGACTGAAGAACAGCTAACCCTATAGTCAGCAATAAATTGACAAACCTATACCTATCAGTCAGGTAGATCTTGTAAGTCAGCGCGACATAACCTTGTCGAGAGGATTGAGAAGACTCTTGATAACAGGGAAATCATCATATTATTATAGCGCCTGAATTGATATGGAAGGTGCTTTGACAACGCATCTTTCAATGTGATTCACAAAACTGCTGCAAAGCATGGCATGGACGAAACCATATTGACCAGATAAGTTGGTGGATAAACAACATGTTTAATTACCGGAGAGTGAAGGTGAGCCTCTAGAGGCAACCGTGACACAGGGATGCTCCTAAAACAGGAACCTGTCGTCGGTTCTGTGAAACCAGGTGGTAGATGAATCACTCACAAATTGGTTTCACCTGAACTTTCACGGCCAAGGCAATACAGACAACGTGGCCATCACCGCACCATAATATCAGATCTGATTCAGATAGTTCTAAATAAAATTCAGCGGTGGTGTGAGCGCAGACCTCAAAGTCAACTCTGCCGCAATAATTTCATTCACGCGATGGAGAAACATGAGACTTCAGAATCAAGTTATCTTTGGGTAAATTGGCACTCCACCCAAGATAAGGGTGTGGCCATGCTTGACGCCTACCAAGCAAGGGCCATCGGTGCATGAGGCTGTGGCATGACTATACCTTACAGTGGGCTCTGTAAGGTATGGTCATGCCACAGCCACAAACTTCATTGATGATCACATTCTCAGAGTTAAATCAGACTACATGGTCAAAGAAAGTGATAGACGACCCTGCAATTGGGCAGGAATAAGCTCCTTCTTTTTTGAATAGAGGTCTGGTTTGGTAGACGGACACCTCAAAGATTGATGAGGGTGTTGAGGCCGGCATATATGCCACTGTACACTGTACAAGCCTTCAGTATCCTGAAGGATACTACAATTGTGTACCGAGCGGAAATTCACGCAGAACATCCACATTCTTTCGAAAAGTCAGACCGCATTGGAAGCCCTGAACCCCCATTGCTTCACATCGGAGATCACGACAGATTGCCTTTTCGATCTAGAAGAGTCTAAGGAGAAACAGAAAGACGCTGATCTGGGTTCTTGGTCACTCAGCCATAGAAAGAGAGATCAAAGCTATGAACTGTCGACAATCCACAGAGCTATACTGTTCAGAAGAGCTGGACCCTTGATAGGAGTGTCCACAAAGACGGCTGAAGTTACATTGCAGGGATGGTCATGTGAACAACATATCTCAGGAACTGGCATGCAAGACCGGGGCTGAGACAATTCAAGAATACAATACAATACAATCGGAAATCCGCCGAAAAAGCCAGCTCATGCGTACTCAGACAAGACAAGTGGTGGAGCTGTCGATGAGAAGTTAGCAAAAGATTACGTATGTAGAGACTTGCTACCTATAATTGTCCCACAAGCTTCAGGCTTTGTGTTGAACAGGACAAAAGTGCCTCACACATCATCTTAGGTGTGGAGCTCTACCTCGCGAAAGATATGATATTTTCAGTGGAACACACGGTGAGGTACTACTGTCCCATGGTAAACTTGCTGGTCAGTATTGGACCTGATCGAAGGGATAGAACTGCTCAAGAACGGTGAGATCGGGGAAAAAGAAGAAGCCAGACTTCGTCCTAAACAACAACAACAGTCTATAGAGTTTCGAATCACAAAGATGGGAAACCTTGATCTGTTCTCCATATTCCAGATATTCCGACTGAGTGTTTCCGAAATTAGTGTTACACAATTTTGTATGAAGTCTGGATATCTAGCTTAAACTCCTGCTTATTTCTTGGAACACAATAATACGATACAAGACACATGATAAAGGCTTTTGTTCTACCAAAATTGGAATTAATTATCCGTATGTACCATTGAATCACCATTCAATGTATAGTGATATTTTAGAGGTAATATTTCTCAAAGCTTCCCCGATTTACGCGATTGGAGAAAAGGCAGACAAATGAAAAATAGAGAGAAAAATACAATTATAAAAATGGCCAGCATCTTTGAATCAGCCAAAATCATGAAGTGGGGACTCAGTCATAAACGTTTTACTGTTCAAATATGTCTATGCCACAGTCTTAAGTAATGTGTGCCGTACAACAACCATGTGGATTGATAAGAAGAGCAGAGTACTGATTGTTCCAAAATTTAATAATCCAAGCTGCGTTTTGTCTCCAGAATACTGAATCAAAATATTCTCAAGTAGATAAATAAAATACCTATGAACTGTATCAAAAGCACTATAAGCAGAACTGTATCAACGTTTCTGGAAATAGATATTTCAGTTAAAACCAGATAAATCCGATTTTGAAATGTATCAATGGATGCTATGAAAAGCTCTTCAAATTGCTGGTTATCAGATTATATAGATAGTATGAACAAATGTATTATTTCAACAAAGGACTCTGATCTGACTCGGAAGATCTTTTGTCATCGACACCGATTCATATCATTTTTTTTCTTTTCAATGAGGAAAAAGCACCTGTTATTTGTCATTGGCTATTTTGAGTGTCATAGAGGCGATCCACTCACACGCGCTGGTTGGACAAGTGATGTTAACTTTTTCCCAGATAAACCCTTCGAGGGAAGTTAAGCGGGAAGACCAGGGAGGAAACTTGTGAAAATTTTTCTCCAGACTGTGAGATTCTCGGTGAGAGTGTCCACCTATTTGTTTACAAAGTCCAGAATAAAAACATTCATGTGAGTTAATTTAATTTTTTTTGTTTACATGTGAATTGTTCTTTTTTTCAAAATTTTATGTTGATTTGTCGTTTGTTTTTCTGTTTGTTTCATTGTAAAGATGTCTTTAAATGGTGTCCATTTTCTAATATGTCAACTCCTGTGGATATAAAAAGATGTAGTCAGTGATATATTTTTAAATGTACTTGTCAAAGTCAACCAGGTTTAGATCCACTCAAAAACTGACTACTTACTAATTTTATTATTTCACGCAACAAAATGATCACGACGAAATTGTGAAAGGATTATGAAATGAAGAAGGGGTTTTGAATATTGCCTGCCAGCAAAAGATAAGTTTTATTGTTAAAATGTATACGTATTGGTAATTTAATCGACTTAAATCAGATCTTTCCTAATAGGACTTTATCCCTTTTTCACCCTAACACAATTTGTAAAACCCTACGTTGGTTTCCCGAACTGTTCAAGATAATAATAAACAGCTCCTCACGGATCAACTTTGTTAAGTTCACTAAGCTCTAGAGAATAATTTTGTCATGTGACATAATCTATTTGAACGAGTTCACTGTCTTCATTTCCATAACTTTTCAAAAATCTTGGTGAGAACTGTAAAATCAAATTGATCATAGCATTTGATGGAAATGGTGATTTGATAAGTTCAAATGTATTCTAGTTGAGACATTCAGGCATTTACATCAAAAATGTTCAACAAAATGTGCATACGTTACTAAAGTCTGTCAGATCTCGCTCATTCGGTATCATATCGATGTGATGATAAAAACTAAATAAATGTATCTCGTTATTGCAGATAGAGCTGAAGGCGTGTCTGAGCACGCTGTTCCGTACTGGGACCAACCATTTTCGCAGCCATATTTTGACAATACAACAAAAAGAGAATACACCACCACAGTCGGACAAACAGCTCATTTGCATTGCCGAGTCAGAAATCTCGGGGACAGAGCGGTAAGTTTTCGTGAAACAAAGCGAAATAATGCACTTGTCCACTGTTCTAATCCCTTTATATAAACTCTATTGTGTGATCGCGCTCATTACTAGAATTTTTTTATTGTTTTCATATTCAAATATGCCAGATGATTAATCCATGCAGTTATAGCTTTAGCTATAACCGCTGCTATAGCATCTGATACTTTCTAAGTTGGCATAACTCTCTGCTATGGCCAAGTGGACTTGGGCACAGTACATTTGCTGAGTAAAACAACGTTTTGAGTGGTTGTTGAATACTGATCCTTTATTTCCCACGACTTGCTTATGTATAATTAATTGTTATAGAACACAATGATGTTATCCAAATATTGAAGTAAACACAATTCTACTATGCACTTCCGTTCGTGCTTTCATCGGCAAAATAATCATATCATGACCGAGTGACCGACCATGGTTCGAGAACGTGATGGTTAATCAGTTTCCTACCTATCTGACATTGAACTTGAGTGGGTTCATAACCTATCATGAAATTATTAAAAATTGGAAATGTATTAAACTTAGAAAATAATGCATGTTTAATGGTGATTAAACACTAAGTTGGTATTCTCATGTCATCGTGCTTTTTCCTCAGACTTATCAACTACCACTTTTTAATGAACACATTTGTTGGCATGAGAAAAGTGTGTTATCGATAATTTGTGTTGGTCTCCTATGAGACTGTTGAGTGAGAGCCAACCCACCTTAGCCATAAATTTATGTTTTCTCTTGAATTCAGTCACCACCAACTCTCATGTAGTTATAATATGAGAAGATATGGATGCAGATGATTTAGTGAGAGGCATACGCCTGCTTAGTCCTCCTGGGTCCGTTGCAATCCACAAGTAATTGAAGTGTGTCTATTGAAGGCATGACGTTTTCGCAAAGCTAAGCAGAACCCTCAGATACATCCCTTTCATTTTCTGAAGTGTTGTTATTGCTACTCCAAAGAATTTCATCCTAGTGTTGCCAAGAGACGAACGTTCCGATAGGATATTGGGTGCGGTCGGCACGTCCTCAAGGCATCTGCGATATGAATCTCACTCGATTCTGATACGTGAAAGTGACCCTTCCGGTAAATGTGGCAAGTCGATAGACCTACCAATGTGCGGAAGTCTTTCTTGGTCAGATTTGAGAGGTCTTTGGTCTTGTATGAGATCAGGCTTCTTTATTAGTTCCTTTGCACGTATATTATTATGGAATGGCCAATTTTTTTTTTTTGTCAAGATCCTGTAAATTTCATTCTTAATTTATTCAGTATATCATCAAAAACATTGATTTTACATCGTCAACACCTTTGAATCAATATCACCATCGTAGTCGTTTTAAATTGTATAACTATATCAGGAGTACACACAGTACGCCCTGCATCAAGTCGTTATCATGAAGTCTGGGTTGAAGATCATTTTTTTGAATTCAGAGTGATTTATTGGCAACCTTATGTGGGTGGTGACAAACAAATCCTCTGAATAGATGAAGAAGCTTGATTTATGGCAGAAATATCATGTACCTCAGATACTTTACCATAGGAGAGGGTGACCTTCTGGAACATTCAGTATTGACAAAAAGTAGATCGACAGCCTAAGAGTTGATAAAACTGTGCTCATGAACCTGTTAGAAAAAATTAATGGTGCATTCAAAAACTTCAATCAATTTGTCAATTTGTGTCTCTTGGCGATTTTTTTTCAATAAATTTTATAGTACTACGGTACAATGGAAAATGTCTATCACCAATCAGAAGAGGGTCGAAAATTATGTACCAATGAAAAGAAATCATGGAAAATCGCTCATATCTGCCAAGGTCAGAATTCTTCTTATCCTTTGTTCAATCAATGTGGAACAATGAAAATGTTCTCCTCTTCTTCGAGTGGTGGAGGCAATTTTTGTCAAAATTACACAGAAATTTTTATTTTAAAAATTTTCTTGAACAAGTCGGAAGGGCCCCAAATAGTTTTTTGAAAAAGACCGCCAAGATACAGTCTCTACATATTCCTTCACTTCTTTGATAACTGAATAACTAATATTCTCTTCCCAATCTTCGACTTGCATTTCTAGTTTATTATTGAAAAAAGAAGGAAACTAGACCATTCTTGATATGAAGGTTCATGATTGATCGAGCTGGTATTGAGAATGGTGGGCAATGTTTTGGAGTGTCTGGGCTCGGTGGCTTTGTACGGAGAATCATGGTTAATCAGGCTGGTATCGAAGATGATTGCGTTGGAGTGACTGGCTAGAACGGGAACGGTTGCAGTCATTCCTGTTGTATTTAATACAACATTTTTCCGGGCGCCTGGACAGATTACAGCGAGTGTTGTTGACTGTCGTTCTACCCTTGGACAGGATATTTCTGGTAAGTCTGGGAGCTTGTCTAGTACTTTGTTCTCGTCACTGTTTTGAATCAGATCCCATGCTAAGTAGTGGTTGGTTGCGATTGCTTCCAGCTGTTCTATTGGCTTGTTTGTTTCTTCTTTGGTCGGTGTCTCCAAGTAGTTTATTTCGTTTGTGTTGGTTCATGCCGAGTTTTCATGGGTCTTGGTTTTGAAAGTATCACAAAATGTAGGCTGATTTTGGTCGTTGCTTTTGGAAGTATCAGGAAATGTAGGTTGGTTTTGGTCGTTTACAACTTGATCAAATTATTTGCGGATTTCTTCGTACATGTAATGAGCAAGATATGCATTTTCATGTTCTTCTTCGTAGAATAAGATTTCTTCATGGATGTCCTGGATCCTCTCCCAAATCTTTCCATAAGGAAATTGTAGCGATACTCTCCTTTGTCTAGTTCCAACTCTGACTGTATTTTCGTAAATAGGTCTTTTAGTTGTTCTATTCTGAACTCTTTTATTTTCAGTCGCTTTTGTTGGCTGTTGATGGTAGGGCTTAATTGTTCGGCTTTTGGGCATGTTAGTAGGTAGTTCAAGCATTCGCCATGTTCGGCAGCCATATAGTGGAAGTATGACCTGGTGTTGTAGGGATGGTCGAAGGAGTCCTTCAGTCTATTGATTGCTCTGTCGTTCTTGAGGGCATTCTGCCATAATCTTTCCAGGTGGAATAAATGTTTGTGTATGTAGTAATCCGTTTTTCCGTTTTGTGAGTCGTTTTTGCTGTTGATCCATGTCTGGAAGATTTGCGATTCCAACTTTTCTTGTTCTAATACCAGGCGGTCGAGTTCGTTCTTGTTTTCCATTGTGATTGATTGGTTGCCTCAAGTTGGATTAACATTTGGTTGGTTGAATAGCGGGCATCTGTGGACTGGATTTGTAGTTTCGATAGTGAGCCTCTGTGGACTGGATTTGTAGTTTGGATAGTGAGCCTCTGTGGACTGTATTTGTAGTGAGCCTTTGTGGACTGGATTTGTTGTGAGCCTCTGTGGACTGGATTTGTAGTTAGCCTCTGTGGACTGGATGTGTAGTGAGCCTCTGTGGACTGGATTTGTAGTGAGCCTCTGTGGACTTTATTTGTAGTGAGCCTTTGTGGACTGGATTTGCTGTGAGCCTCTGTGGACTGTTGTGGTGAGCCTCTGTGGACTGGCTGGACTTCAGGCGGATTGCTGCAGCTACTTTTGACTTCGCTTGAAGCAGAGTTATCACTTGGTTGCCTTCTTCGACTGTGCGGCTGTGGATTACCGCACCGTAGGCCTTTTCTGATGCATCACAAAATCCATGAAGTTCCACTTTTCTGTCTCGCTGATGTATCCACCTCGGAATTTTTATTTTCCCTACTTTCATTATTTTGTCTTGAAATCGTGTCCATCTTGAAGCTATTTCCTCATCCACTGTTTCGTCCCACTCCCGATTCTTCGGCCAGAGGTTCTGGATGATTAGTTTGGCTTGTATCACGATTGGAGATATCCATCCCAAGGGATCAAACAGTTTCGATATTTCAGATAAGATTTGTCGCTTTGTAAGTCAGTTGATCTTGGAGATGTTTACTTGGAACTTGAAGGTATCGTCAACTGGTGACCATAGCACGCCTAAGGACTTTTTGAAGTCGTCTTGTGGTAATTCCTGTACCTTTTGATCTCGGAATTGTTCTTGAATGGACTGAAGTAGGACTGGTGAGTTGCTGGACCATTTTCGGAGGTTGAAGTCAGCGGAGATGAGCATCTCTAGCAACTGCCTTTGTAGCTCTAGGGCTGTTTCTGTGTTATGTGCTCCGGATAAAATGTCATCGACGTGGAAGTCTGTTAGTGCTACCTGGCTGGCGGCTGGGAATTTGTTGGCTTCTTCAATTGCGAGCTTCTGAAGTGTCTTTATGGCTAAGTACGAAGCTGAGGCTGTGCCGTAAGTGACGGTTGTGAGCTCATATTCGAACAGTGGTTGACGAGGTTGCTCTCTCCATAGAATTCTCTGGAATTGTTGATCATCTGGATGAATTCGCATTTGACGGTATATTTTCTCAATGTCCACACAGAATACAATTTCGTGCTTTCTCCATCGAAGAAGTATGTCAGCTATGTTCTGCTGGAGTCTTGGGCCAACTTGCATGATGTCATTGAGACTGATGCTGGTAGAACTTTTGCACGATGCATCAAAAACTACTCTTAGCCGTGTTGTTGTGCTGGATTCTCGGATGACGGCCTGGTGGGGAATGTAATATTGTCCTTGATTCACTTCCTGTCGATTGACTTTTCTCATGTGGCCTAACACTAGGTATTCTCTCAGAAACCCTGAATATTCTTCTCGTGAACTGGAATTTTGATGTGATTTTCTTTCAACATTTATGCGTCTTGCCGCAGCCCTTGGTTTAGTATGACCCAATACGTCCGTTGGTTGTTTGAATGAAATTTTCACTACAAATCTACCATCCGAATCTCGGATTGTGGTTTTTTCGTATAATTCTTCATATTCTTGTTCTTCTTTTGTCAGTTGAACAGAGTCTGGCATTTCTTCAATTTCCCAGAATTTAGTCAATTGTTTGTCTCCTTCAACGTGCGTGATCATACTGACAACTTGTATAGCTGGCGATCCTGATGTTATTGGTCCAGATCCTTTCCATCCTAGCTCTGTGTTTTGTTTTAGAAGACCCTCTGTCGTTTTCTGGAGACCATTCATCATGATGCTGGCGTATTCCTTTGCTCCAAGTATCCCATCTATCGCTCCTGGAGTTATGAATGTTGGATCAGCGAGCACTTCATTTTTCCAACTGTCTTTACTGCTGATATGCAGCTGTTGCATCGGCATTAATTGCGTCAGTCTTGGAAGAACAATCATGTTGACTTCCATCGAGAATGCACTAGCGAACCTTGGTTTGATGTGTGCGTCAATGGACCATTTGGAGACTTGTGGTTTGCCATCGCCAACTCCCGAAATTTGATCTGATGTGGCGTCGAGGCAGTCCTATGCGATTTGCAGTTTCTTCGGTGATGATGGATATTTGTGACCCTTGATCAATGAGTATTCTCATGACTTGAGGGAAGCTTGATGTTGTCACTTCTACCAGTGCCGTTGCAAGTAGGACATTTTCCTCATTCTTTGAAGTGTGGTTTGTAGTGTTACTTCTTGTTGGATAGTGTTCTGTTCTTCTTGGAGGTGCATTTTGTGGATAATTTTGTTGAGTGAATGATGTTCTCCCTTGATTATTCTGCTGCCTGGGTGAATTTTGCTGGTTCCTGTCCATATGCAAGAGTGTATGATGCTGGCGACTGCAGATGCTGCACTTGCTCATGCTGTGACATCTTTTATTGTTGTCATGTTTTAGACAGTTGTAGCAGATCCGCTTCTCTTGGACATATCTATTTCTTTCCTGTGCAGATAGCTCTTTGAATTTCCGACAGTAGTATATTATATGTTGATCATCACAAAACAAACATCTTGACGGACCGTGTTTTATCTCTGGACTTGACTGTCGTTCGGCTCCTGGAATGGTTTCTAATGACTGGAATCCTCTTTCCAAAAATTTCATGATTTTGGTTAAATCCGGGATATCGTGTGGTTTATCCAGACTTTGTTCGTACAGCCGGTGTACTAGCATCCACGTCCAGGTTCTTCAGTGCTTGTGGACATTCGTTAATGCGTCGTGCATCTGCCTCAGTTTTTGAGAGTTTTTTCTGGATATTTCCGGTAAGTCTAGCAGCTTGTCTAGTAGTTTGAAGATCAGCAGCCTTTTGTTTTTGTAACGTCTCTGAAGTAGATCCCAGGCTAAGTCGTAATTGGTTGCGATTGTTTCCAGGTGTTGTATCAGCTTGCTTGCTTCTCCTCTTGTATGCGTCTTTAAGTGATTCATCTTGTCTGTTTTTGTCAATGCCGAGTTTTCGTGGATAAGTCTATTGAAGACATCACAAAAAGTTGGCCAATTTTCATAGCCCCCATAGAAAATTGGGATCTGTACTTTTGGCCGCGGTGGATGCTGTTGGAATTGATTGAATGATACTTGCTGACTCGGGGCTATGACGATTTGCTGGAGTTTGATGGACAGATCCCCAGTCACTTGTTTGTATTGTCTGCTGACTTCTGCGAAGACGCTTTCAGTAAAATACTTGTCCTCGTGATCTTTTTCGTCGCTTAATAATTCTTCATGGAGCTTCTTAAATGCGTCCCATTCCTTGTTGACTTGTTCCATTAGGTGCCTGTAGCCGGCTCAAAGGACCAATGTACGAGCTAGATTTAGCTCGTAGATTACACTTGCTCAACTCGGTTTGGTTGAGCAGCACAAAATATAGAGTTTACTGCCAGAGAGCAGCCTCACTCTCTGCTATGGCCAAGTAGGCTTGGGCACAGTACATTTGCTGAGTAAAACAACGTTTTGAGTAGTTGTTGAATACTGATCCTTTATTTCCTACGACTTGCTTATATATAATTAATTGTTATAGTACACAATGATGTTATCCAAATATTGTAGTTAACACAATTCTACTATGCACTTCCGTTCGTGCTTTCATCGGAAAAATAATCATATCATGACCGAGTGACCGACCATGGTTCAAGAACGTGATGGTAAATTAGTTTCCTACCTATCTGACATTGAACTTGAGTGGGTTCATAACCTATCATGAAATTATTAAAAATTGGAAATGTATTAAACTTAGAAAATAATGCATGTTTAATGGTGATTAAACACTAAGTTGGTATTCTCATTTTTTAATGAACACATTTGTTGGCATGAGAAAAGTGAGTTATCGATAATTTTTGTTGGTATCCTATAGGACTGTTGAGTAAGAGCCAACTCACCTTAGCCATAAATTTATGTTTTCTCTTGAATTCAGTTACCACCAACTTTCATAAATATAGTTATAATATGAGAAGATATGGATGCAGATGACTAAGTGAGCGGCATACGCCTGCTTAGTCCTCCTGGGTCCGTTGCAATCTACAAGTAATTGAAGTGAGTCTATTGAAGGCATGACGTTTTCGCAAAGCTAAGCAGATCTCTCAGATACATCCCTTCCATTTTCTGAAGTGTTGTTTTTGCTACTCCAAAGAATTTCATCGTAGTGTTGCCAAGAGACGAACGTTCCGATAGGATATTGGGTGCGGTCTGTACGTCCTCAAGGCATCTACAATATGAATCTCACTCGATTCCGATACTGTGAAAGTGACCCTTCAGGTAAATGTGGCAAGTCAATAGACCTACCAATGTGCGGAAGTCTTTCTTGGTCAGATTTGAGAGGTCTTTGGTCTCGTATGGGATCAGGCCCTGTTATTAGTTCCTTTGCACGTTATTATTATGGAATGGCCAATGTTTTTTTTTGTCAAGATCCTGTAAATTTAATTCTTAATTTATTCAGTATATCATCAAAAACATTGATTTTACATCGTCAACACCTTTGAATCAATATCAACATCGTAGTCGTTTTAAATTGTATAACTATATCAGGAGTACACACAGTACACCCTGCATCAAGTCGTTATCATGAAGTCTGGGTTGAAGATCATTTTTTTGAATTCAGAGTGATTTATTGGCAACCTTATGTGGGTGGTGACAAACAAATCCTCTGAATAGATGAAGAAGCTTGATTTATGGCAAAAATAATATGTACCTCAGAAACTTTACCATAGGAGAGGGTGACCTTTTGGAACATTCAGTATTGACAAAAAGTAGATCGACAGCCTAAGAGTTGATAAAACTGTGCTCATGAACCTGTTAGAAAAAATTGATGGTGCATTCAAAAACTTCAATCAATTTGTCAATTTGTGTCTCTTGGCGATTTTTTTTCAATAAATTTTATAGTACTACGGTACAATGGAGAATGGCTATCACCAATCAGAAAAGGGTCGAAAATCATGTACCAATGAAAAGAAATCATGGAAAATCGCTCATATCTGCCAAGGTCAGAACTCTTCTTATCCTTTGTTCAATCAATGTGGAACAATGAAAATGTTCTCCTCTTCTTCGAGTGGTGGAGGCAATTTTTGTCAAAATTACACAGAAAGTTTTATTTTAAAAATGTTCTTGAACAAGTCGGAAGGGCCCCAAACAGTTTTTTGAAAAAGACCGCCAAGATACTGACAGTCTTTACATATTCCTTCACTTCTTTGATAACTGAATAACTAATATTCTCTTCCCAATCTTCGACTTGCATTTCTAGTTTATTATTTGAAAAAAATGAAAACTAGACCATTCTGAAAATTTCCGTAGACAAAATTAGCTGCTTTTGGAGTTTTTCAACTATCATGCATGAAATTTTCTATCGTTTCAGCCAGTTATTGGAAGAACGTTTATTACTCTACCTGGGACAATCTCCAAACAGCCTCTAAAATAGACATGAAAGCTGTAAAGATTATGATCATTTTCAAAAAATAACTGAACAGAGATCATTTTTTTCTGGGCTTGCTATTACACAAATAAGCATCCACATAAGCATCCACATGAACACATTTGCATTTTGATATTTCCATTTCATTTACCTACTAGCAGTACCCGTAACGGCTTCGACCGCGATGGACAATTTGCATACATTTTCAAATGACTTGAAATTTTATATACGTATTCTAGACATTATTTGAAAGTCACCAGCGAAAAAATTTTTCCGAAATACCCTAAAATATACTCAATAAATGAAAAAGAAGACGCGAATTTCACTGCATGATCGCAGAAGGGGTGGGGCCATATTACCCTCACGAGAGAAAAAGAGTCATCTCAGTCAATACGTCAGACGGAGATAGATAGTGTATTCTGTGACGTATTGGATGTTGATTGGCGCTCTTTAATCGGTGATTACTACATTATTAGAGGTCGTAGGTTGATTTTTTAAGCATCAATGGCATCAGTACTTACTAATCCTTATATTTTTCATATTTCCAAAAAATGTGCAAATTGTCCATTGTTTAAATGTTGTCGAATAACGTTCCAAAAGCTACACTCATAAACTTGGAAAACGACGAAACACGT
This sequence comes from Orchestes rusci, assembly GCA_958502075.1. Taxonomy (NCBI): domain Eukaryota; kingdom Metazoa; phylum Arthropoda; class Insecta; order Coleoptera; family Curculionidae; genus Orchestes; species Orchestes rusci. The sequence continues at coordinate 99,420,856 of OY293303.1, forward strand.
ATTTAATTAATTTTATCCAAGATCATCAAAATGAAGTTTAAACTCGATGTGACCAAAAGTACATTGTTTTCCATTGATTTATGATTTTTTCCACCCTCGCCCCGTTTACTTCCTTGAGGGTTGAATTTTGAAAAACGACAAAACACATGTTTCATTGATCTCATGCAAGATTATTAATATGAAGTTTGAAGTCGATGTGACCAAAAATACATTTTTTTATTGACTTATGATTTTCTACATGAGGAGCCCAATTCCAAAACTGCTTTAATCCAGCCAACCATTTTTTTCAGAAAACGAAAAATACTTCTCACCGTTTTGATAAGTACATTTTTTTTTTGTAAATATCGTGATATCATCAAGATGTATCTCTACATTATTGGTAAGCGCTACAATAAAATTGTGAAGGTAATAAGGTCATAATTTCAAAAAAACAAAAGGATTTGAACAGTTTTGATATAGTACAATGGATCTAAGAAGTTTTGGAAAAGTCTGAAGCGGATAAAACATGGATTAAATGAGTTTTGATGACAAATGTCAACGATGGATTTAAGTCAGCCTTAATGCATTAAAAGAGCTTTGTTTCTGTACGCAATATTCACGATTCAATTTTCAGGGGATCTCTTGTGTTTTGATGCTTTAATTGCTTGCTATCTTAAAGCTGCTTAGAAAATGAAGGCAGTGCCTCATGAATCTCAGTTTTGATGTAAAATGGATTAAACGAGTTTCGGAATCGGGCTCCTCACATAGATTATTTATTGAATGAAACAAAAAAAATTGCAAGTGTCATATCAACCGGCATGACAGCAGAGGCTGAAAAATCGACGGGTTCGGGCGTTTTTTGTTGATTTTTCTTGACTTTTATTCAGTGTGGTTTGTTTAAAAATTAAAACCCTCTAGACTCTATACGAAAATACACCAATCTCTCACGCAAGTATACTCTTTCACCATCATACATAATAATATGTATAAATACTTCTACAATGAGAGACATCTTCTCACGTCTATGCCCATCAACGGCAGATAATGACCTCTTGAGCTCTGCCAGTCAAGTTTCCCATCCTCCGGGTGTGTGGAGCTTCATTGAATTCCTTCGCCTCGACATCTCTATTTCTGGGCCACAGGTCATACTGCCCTTACTCTGTAGGTAGTCTGCCCTCTGCTCTTTGCAGTCTTCAATCGCTCGTCAGTGATCGTTAGACGCATCAAAAAGCGTGAATAGGTTAAAACGAGAGGACTTGTCTTGCAACTAACAATGCTCATGGAAAAAGGTAACGAGAAAACTTCTTGTCTTGCGACAGACTCTGCTCTTCCAACCCCTTGACTAGCGTTGTGTGCTTGAATTTATACTCGTGAAGTGTCAATCAACAAGACCAGGTTATGCTTCGCACGTTGTTCATGTAAATGAAAATGTGTTGGTTTATTCCGTGTTCCTTGGATCCGCTGTTCTTATCAACATGACAATAACATCGATCGGATGAGTTCAGGTAGCTTCAATGACATTGATTTTGATTTTAAATCGACAGATTTTTTAAATTCGCGCGCTTACATCTGATTTTTTTAAAGGAGTTGACATTTCCAATTTTTTCGAACTGTACAATAGGTATATTGGTTTTGTGATGTAGAATGATTTCATTTTTTAATGAAAATGATTGAGCCTACTCATGCACCCTACTTAGAACTCATAGAAAAATACATATTATACGAAGACCAGCGATGTAGTAGACAAGATTACTTTATTATTGAATACAATTGGAATGTGTCAACTTTGTACGCAACCTGTATGACACATCTATTTCAAAGGGAAAGCAGATAACTTATTTTGATAATATCATTGATGAGTTTTTGGAAGATTGCGGGTTGAGGTCGTGAAAAATGAAAACTTCAGTTTTTCATAAAAGATGCCGACGTTTCGAACATTTATTTTGTTCTTTTTCAAGGCTGGAAAAAACAAAAACACGAACGTGAAACAACGTGAAAAACCGTAAACAATGGACAATCAGCTCGATATTATATTTTACAAGTGAAATCTCCTAAAGTGGACATACCTATTTATAATCAACCAAGTTCTACGTCATATTCGTAACATGTACATCTCCTGGACACACAGCATGAAGGACAGTTTGGTACAATTAGTTTTCCACTTATCAAAAAGACAATAACAAACGACTCGTAAAAAGGACGGTGCACAACTGAAATAGTAGTGAGCTCGCCGTATCAGATCTAGTCGATGCCAACATGAGTGAAATCAAAACTATGACCAGTATAAAATTGGTGTTTAGCCAAAGCAGTTTTTTTAGTCTTATTTCTATTTATCTCCCTACAGTCATAATCATGTTGATAAAGCCTGGACTTCAAATACTGTCTAGTTGTACCTACGTAACATTTATCACAATTCAGGCATGGTATTTTATAAACAAGACATGAAACCAGGTTTGTAGGAGTTGGATTTTTTAGCCTAGAGAACACAGTGTTCACAGTTTTGGTTTTGTAAAGGGCTAATTTACAGTTGGGATTAATTGTCGAAATACTATGTTGAATCTTACTTGATAGTCCCGGAACATAGGGAAATCTGAAATAATTGGATTTGTCTTTTTAACAAACATAACCACGGTCAGTTTCAACCCCATTCATGATTCTACTAATCAAGGAAGATGGATAATTATTTAATTTTAAAATGTTTCTAATTTTTAATTAATTTTCACTGTGAAACCTTCCACTGCTGAGCTCTCTACACCTGAACAACATGTTCTTGATTGCCGATAGCTTATGCGTCATAGCATGCGAAGATAAATAGTTGAGTATACTTCCAGAGGCAGTAGGTTTCAGATACCAACTAGTAGGCAATGAACCATCTTGATTACGATAAACTAGGGTGTCTAGAAACGGGATTTTTTTTTCCTCCTCTATCTCCATGGGGAACTTGTGTTTATCGTGGAAGCTGTTAAAAAACTCCAAAATCTCCGGAACCTTTTCAACGTGGCATGATAGCAGCGTATCGTTCACATATAACTTCAAGAAACCGAGTTCAAAAGGTAGTTCTCTCAGTACTTCAGACAAAAGAGTATTAATCACAAGATTGGCCAGAACTGGGCTTGCTGGATTACCCATTGCTGAACCATCCAATTGTTGGTGGAACTTTCCATCAAAAAGGAAATAGCTGCAATCGAACAGAAACTCCACAATATCGGAAAAAAAGTCTAATGGTATCACTGTATAAGCAGAAATAAAGCTCCATCTCTTCTTGATTATATCCATTACCAACTTCTTCAGAATATTCGTAAACAGTGATACAACATCCAGGGAGATAAGAACGAGGTCCGGTAGTAATTGGACACTATGTGCAAATTGAACAGATTCAAAGGAGTTTTTTATATTAAATTCGAAGGTTGTAGTCACTTGTGATAGGATTCCATGTACAAACACAGCTAGATTATATGTTGGCGAGTTCACACAACTCACAACTGGCCTCAGGCATAGATTCGGCTTATGGGTTTTACGAAGTCCATAGAAATTTGGAGCGACTCCATTTAATCTTCTGAGCTTCCTGAACTCTGCTTCACTGATGTAATCACTGTCAAATAGTTTCTTGATGATGTTGTTGGCCTGATTTTGGGAGCGTGCCGTAGTATTCGAACGAAGGATTCTATACGTACTACGCCCCATTTTCTGTAGGTCCAGCATCAACGTCATGCAAACCAATAAATGAATGTTATTCTCAGCTCACATTGACAATTGATTGACACATGTGACACGAAAATAATTACAATTAATCTAGCCGCACTCGTGATTGTGAACTTGCAAACGTTTTATTTCGAAGGTCGGACAAGCATATTGTTCGCTTGAACCATTCGTAAAAATCCCCTTCGCAAAGGATCACATACGCGTGCATGCGAATGATGTCAAGAATTGCGGTCCAGAAGCTCGTCGAGTTGGAAAAAGAAAATAAAATGGGATGTCGTTGGATCAAGTGAAATAAGAAGGAGAGCAGAAGACCGAATGACACTAAAATCTGGACACACTTTCCACTATACAGGGTTTTTCACTTAAAACTCCCCACGTCAATATCTCGGAAACGAATAGGAATATTTGATTTCTGTAAAAAGTAGTCAATGTATGGGGTCGAGTACTTATTTTTCACAGTTAAAAAAATTCGACGCCTACCAAGAGTAAAGCGTCGCGACGCATCGAAAATATTAATCGATTGCAGGAACTTTGAAATCACGCGCATGCAAAAGTACAAGTTTGGGAGCGTGCCGTAGTATTCGAACGAAGGATTCTATACGTACTACTGTCTTCTAACAGAATGTACATGCCAGCTAGATATTAATCTTTTTCAATAACAACTGTTGAGTTTCCCTTGTCTGACCTCATAACGCCTACAAACCTTGTTTCATGTCTTGTTCATAAAATACCATGCCTGCAATCTGATGAATGTTACGTAGGTACAACTAGACAGTATTTGAAGTCCAGGCTTTACCAACATGATTATGACTGTAGGCAGATAAATAGAAATATGACTGAAAAAACTGCTTTGGCTAAACACAACTTTTATACTGGTCATAGTTTTGATTTCACTCATGTTGGCATATTGGATAAGGAAAATAATTATATGAAGAGAAATTTGAGCAAAATGATACATATTTCTCTCAATAATACGGTCAACTGTACAACTGACACACAAGGGCTAAATATTCAATATAACCACCTCCTAAATATTTATAAGAACTTCAAAATGTAGACAATAACAATAATAATTGATTTAGGGTTAAAGAACTGCCAAAATGCGGATAGATGCAGAGATTAGTCGATCTGATACGGCGAGCTTACTACTATCTCAGTTGTGAACCGTCCTTTTTACGAATCGTTTGTTATTGTCTTTTTGATAAGTGGAAAACTAATTGTACCAAACTGTCCTTTATGCTGTGTTGTGTCACGTTATATCCAGTGTCCAGGAGATGTTCATGTTACAAATATGACGTAGAACAGAATAGAATAGAATGTATCCAAGTACTTTCAATTTTGATTGAAGCAGAGACGCACTTGGATTACCCAAGCCGCAAGGTAACGTCCGTCCAACGTTGTCCTATGCAACTCAGACGTTGGGTGACAACGTCGAGACGACCCCGTAGCAACCCTAATCTGGTACAGTTTGGGGAATCATTCTTGAGTCGCGTCGACGTTGTGCCGACCAACGCCAACGTTGGTGCGACGTTGTACCGGATTGAACGCCGCCATAGCACGGTCGTTGCATGGATCAATTTCATAACCATCATCAGTGACAATTTGTGAATATACGCGCAAGCGCATATATTTTCTTTAGTTGGGAAAAAGTTGGAGTCTAATATGATTTGGTTAAAAAGACTGCACCCATGTTGACATGTTAGATGGAGATACATAAAGTACTGATCTTTGCGCAGACAAGCAAATTATTATTCTGTTTTCAATGCAACTTTGGACCGTGAGTTCAAACCCAGTGAACTTTATTGATAAATGTGTCAATGCTACCACCAAATCTTTTAGAGCGCCACCTCTATTTTCTGATTTCAGGAAAAACGTCATATTTTGAATGATAAACCAAATCATCGAAATACTCAAAATATACTCGAAACCACCTATGAAAATTTCCACACGCTCGGTATGGCTTGAAAACGCTCCATTGCCTTCAATATTACTCGAAAATATTTTAAAATGCTCCTTTATACCCCAAAAAGAGACACGACCTCAAAACGACAATTTCCAAGATGGCGAGATTAGCGGTGAACTTTTTAACACCAACCCAACCACTAGCCAACGTAAAAATACAGGTCTCTCTATAATCTTTCGGAAACTCCCAAACAAAGATTACACATCTAGCGGAATAAAGTTCAACAAACAAATGGAACTGTCCAATGCTAGTTAAAAATAATTTTAACTAACAAAGACAGAGATCATGCCACGAATCCAATTGAATAGAACTGAAAACATTGCAAAAGATTTCTTTTTTTGCACTGAGTGTAATGATGGGACAGTCACATGATGATGTCATTGTCGGGTATCTTAACAAACTCAAACAACCATGCACCTCAGAACTAGCAAGAAGAAAAATCTGTAGCTGAACCAGTTCAAGTTTTCTATAAAATATATTTGAATTGCTTACATTTGCCTGCCATAATACTAAGGGAAAGTGGAGCAGGTTATGTATTTTTCAAATCAAAACATCCCGTCTGTACCAATGCCAACCAAATCGCAATGTTGTGAATTCCGACGTCCATCTAACGTTGGGTGTGGTTGCCAGTTCGACTTTCTCGGACTTTATAGAATTTAATCAATACCCAACGTTGGTGCAACGTCGCAAAGTGCTTTTAAGACAACGCTGGTAAGTTGGTGACGTAGCCAACGTTGGAACAACATTCCTCAAGTGCAAATTATTAGACGTTGCACTAAAAATGTCTGGGTTACGTCAATCCGACGTCTGGCAGGTTAATAGAGTGTTTAAATTGTCATCTAACCAATTCTCAACGTTGTGATTGGTACAGAACTAGCAAAATGCTACTTGGGTAATTCCTGATGGGAACATTTTGCGGGATCGAAACGTCGTCAATGATAAAGAATTTTTGAAAGGGTGATGCACACAGATTTTTAAAACGATGATGAAAATTCCAGGTTCGTATTTGAAAAAATGTAGTTGGTGGTAGTTGCTCGAATGCGAAATGTCGTACGCACAATTTGTGGTAATCAATAATACTTTCGAATCTGCACTATTCTCCAATAATTAATGGCTATTGAAATATCTCAGGAAAAAATCATGGGCTATTCTCACAATATACTCTGCATCTCGCAAAATTATACAAATCTTGTGACACTGCCAATGGATCTGAATGAGCATCAAGACCGTCAACTTTTCTGTGGTTCAACCTCATGGAAGTGTTTCGGGATTAGCAACTATCTTCGGCACACTCTATTGAGGGCACCCTGTATAGTCTTGGCTTTGATCCAGAGAAACTTTGATCATACATGAAGGGACACAGACAATTTTTGATTCTGGAAGCCCCACGAAGCAGAGAAAGAAAATCTGTCCACGAAATGCATTCCTGACAGTCTTCCACATACATAGAGGAAAAAAGTGACTTTAGTTGAAGATGATTCACTCCCCTCCACCAAAACCTCTAATAGACAATGAATCACGCCTTTTTGAGAAAGAGAGAATATTTGATTCTACCCATTTATTGTCTTGAAAAATGAGCGTCGGTATGCATTCAGCTTACGTAAGCACTGCTGGTAAAACAGGATTAACTTCTCCACCATACGCAAAAATCTCTTTTCCATAAGTTTTCAATAACTGCTGTTGTAATCAGAACAAAATTGCGAGAAATTTTGAAATTTCATTCCCATGCTCTGACAATATTTGAGAAATGTGATGGAGCGTCAATAGACAACGAGAATTTTGAACGTGTGTACAAATACCATTAAATGTGAAAAGCTGTATCCGTGGAAGCACCTGTGATATTTGGGGACTGCTCCAATCTTGTGTGTAGGCACTGCAGAAAATTTGCTTTTGGCAGCTCTACAACGTCGTTGTAAGCTTTGCAAATTTTTGATTCGATAAAAAACAGGAAATATCACCCTGTTTCTTCACGAATTTTGTCTGAAGATAAAAAATATTGATCCGACGGTTGATACTACGGAAATGGAAACGTCGTGATAATTCAAAAACCTCAGTTATAATTATTTTCTCAATGAAAAAATGCTTCCACTTAGAATCGTTTATCAAAAAAACCGTGGTTTCAATCAACAATAGAATAAAGCACTATCATGCTACTTGACGAAAAAACCTTATTGCTTCCGACTAAATGTTCGAACCCAATAAGTACGAATGCAGCACATCTAATACAGAGTGTCACGAAAAGATACCGACATACTTTTAGGGGTGGTGGGAGACATAGAAGCTCGCAGCAAAAGAAAAGAGATGTCTCTATTATCTAAACTTGTAAACTCGGGATCGTCGTAAAATATAAATTGCGTTAAGTTTGTTTGATATCTGGATCTCTCAAACCCGTTTTTTTCAATACTTTCAGCTCAAATGAGAATAGATAGAGTGTGTAGAAAAAAAAGTGACTTCTTGTGTTGATTTGACGGGTAACTATGTTCATATACCCTAATAGAACCACACCGGAAACGATTACTGTTTTTATCGCAGTTCCGGTTGTGATCCTTCTCTCGTAATTTGCCCTGCAACAATCATCTGTATAAACAATTTTGCATGTATTAGAATATCTATGGATATGCATAATGGATATTATCTATTCTCAGATGAACTCAGCAACCTGATTGATTATATTTTTTGAGCGACAATGAACTTATTGCAAAATCTACGCTTGGAATTATTTCGACATTTGATGACAATAACAGTGACGAAGCTACCTTTTTGGCACTTGGGACCCAAAGTGGCATCCACCATCCTTTTTGTCACCCTCACAAGATCATATGAATCAAACTCAAAACTTCAGAAAAAAAAGCTAATGTGCGGCGACTTCTGTATGACACCAATTTGAAATGAGTCTTCGTTTTCAGTTCTTGTGATCAACAATAGCAGAGAAGTTGTTGACCAGAATATTAACTTGTAGTTGAAGCTGGACTTATTGATCTTCTATAAAATTCAGCGTTTCTGAGGTGAAAGGGTTAACGCTCAGCCGCCTGAACACCAAAGTTACCCAAAAGTCAACCTCACCTGCACGGGTGATGATCTTCGATCACCCGGTATACCCTGCTACATAACAGACGAGGCTTTGGCGACCGAAAATTAGCGGTATAACCATATGGCGCATATGCAGGACTTAATCCCTGTAAATACCTCACCACCACCAACCCGCTGTGGCCAGCGTGGTAGATCGTTAATGGCTAAAAAACTCAAAATATGATTCCATAAAATCAACCTTGACGTCTCCGGCAGCTTGATTTCCACTGAACGAGGTGGCGGTCATACCGGAATGACAGCAAAGGGTGCTAAGAACCACCGGAGAGGATCAGGCTACCATCCAAGACGACAACTATCAATTGCCTCGGTAAATGTGAGGACCATTCTGTCAGACCAGGGGCTCGATTCTTGACCACTCGTATCGCTCAAGATCACTCGTGCCGCTTTCGAAAGCAATCGAATGTAATTCTTGAGAACTCGTCTCATGAACGAGTACTTGAATTGGACAACGAGCGAGTTTTCTCGCTCGCAGCATCATACATGATAGTGTCTGCACCTTGCAGACATTGAAAATCTTGAGTTTACAGGGTGTTTCCATAACACGGGTAAAAAATTCGAGGGGTAATTCCTGAGGTATTTTCATAAGAAAACAAATCTCATAAACATTCTCCGAAAAATACTTTTCAAGGTAGATACACCCCTTCAAATAGGGTACCCTGGGGCGGTTCTTCTTCAATATTTCAAAAACCAATTATACAAAAATCATGCGATGCAATATATTGCATAAACTTTCAATGCTGAATAAGAATTCGAACTCAAAATTTCAAGATATTAATGTTTACTTTTTGCAACATTCAGATTTTAGAATAGGGATACCTGAAGGATTTTAAGGTGAAAAAGATATACCCAGTTCACATCGATAAACGTAGAAAGTTTCGAAAATTTACATCGATGCATCGGCACCCAAAAGACGGGCCCTCCTGAATATTTGCGAGAAAGCGTACACTGAAATATCGAAATTTGATACCTTGCATATAGTCTAAGAGCCAGTGACATTTTTCAGTGATGATTTAGTCAAGGCCTATTTTTTGAGAAAATGTTGTTCGGACCCTAATTGGATGTCATCCGAGAGGGTTTGCCCTGATCGCGATTCCAAGGGGGTGGCGGAACGCCCCAAATATGTAAAAAAATTGCATATTTTTATCATTTAGTTGAGGCTGAATTTTCTACCAGTTGTTCTTTGGTAGTCCACAATCATCCAGAAAAATTGGCGGATCGATTGGCCGGTTCCTTAAGGGTGGCGGATCACCCTCAACTTGTCGTGGGACCGATGAACCTTTTATGATTTAGTTAGGGCTGAAATTTTGACCAGCTGTTCATTGAAAGCCCACAATCATCCAGAATAATTGGCGGATCGATTGGCCGTTTCCCTAAGGGTGGCGGATCAACCCCAACATGTCGCGGAAATAATGAACTTTTCATAATATGATTCAGTCAAGGCTAAATTTTTCACCAGTTGTTCTTTGGTAGCCTACAATCATCCAGAAAAATTTGCGGATCGATTGGCCAGTTCCTTGAGGGTGGCGGATCACCCCCAACATGGCCGCCACCACCTTGGAACCGCGATCCAGGCAGACCCTCTCGGATGACTTGATCAGGGTCCGTACAACATTCTCTCAAGAAATAGGCCTTAACTAAATCATCACTGAAAAATGTCACTGGCTCTTCTACTAATAGACTTTTGACGCCAAATAAGATTCTGAGATCAAAAATTTCAAAATGTTTATCAGGAGTGAGTCATACTGCGGTAGTTGGGGGTGAAAAAGCCCCATTTTCTGTAGGTCCAGCATCAACGTCATGCAAACCAATAAATGAATGTTATTCTCAGCTCACATTGACAATTGATTGACACATGTGACACGAAAATAATTACAATTAATCTAGCCGCACTCGTGATTGTGAACTTGCAAACGTTTTATTTCGAAGGTCGGACAAGCATATTGTTCGCTTGAACCATTCGTAAAAATCCCCTTCGCAAAGGATCACATACGCGTGCATGCGAATGATGTCAAGAATTGCGGTCCAGAAGCTCGTCGAGTTGGAAAAAGAAAATAAAATGGGATGTCGTTGGATCAAGTGAAATAAGAAGGAGAGCAGAAGACCGAATGACACTAAAATCTGGACACACTTTCCACTATACAGGGTTTTTCACTTAAAACTCCCCACGTCAATATCTCGGAAACGAATAGGAATATTTGATTTCTGTAAAAAGTAGTCAATGTATGGGGTCGAGTACTTATTTTTCACAGTTAAAAAAATTCGACGCCTACCAAGAGTAAAGCGTCGCGACGCATCGAAAATATTAATCGATTGCAGGAACTTTGAAATCACGCGCATGCAAAAGTACAAGTTATTCATAAACTTTTTTGTTATTCAGTCGAACTCATTTATTCTACTCAGTTTTGAGATATACAGTGTGTCCAATATAAGAATGTCTATCATGGGGATCTTGAAAACCGTGAGAGATACAAGGTCGGTTAAAGGGAGGCAAAGTTGCGTATTTTGATGCTTAACAAAATGCCGTTTTGGATGCCAAGAAATTCCGACTAAGTCCGAAATTATCCGAAAAAATCCGAAATTTTTCAAAATTGTTTTCATTTTTTTCTGACCACATTTGAAGAGATATTTTGAAATGAATGGAACTTCTTCATTGCCACTTTTTGCCCTTTACAAGATAGCGTTATTAAATTGAAGAACCGACGTTTCGTCTATGAGCAGCCATCATCAACATTGTTTTTTTAAATACGGTCCTGGATTTTTTATGACGGATTTTGAGGGCCTCTTATATTCCTAAGCCAACAATGTATCGCAATTATTCAAAAAAATTATGTTGATGGATTTTTCCATGAGAAATCATGTGTTAGAGAGAGACAAAAAATACATTTTCAATAGGATCAAAAACGCACACTTTTTTTTTAATGAGTGCGATACATTGTTGGCTTAGGAACATAAGAGGCCCTCAAAATCCGTCATAAAAAATCCAGGACCGTATTTAAAAAAACAAAGTTGATGATGGCTGCTCATAGACGAAACGTCGGTTCTTCAATTTAATAACGCTATCTTGTAAAGGGCAAAAAGTGGCAATGAAGAAGTTCCATTCATTTCAAAATATCTCTTCAAATGTGGTCAGAAAAAAATGAAAACAATTTTGAAAAATTTCGGTTTTTTTCGGAAAAAATCGGACTTAGTCGGAATTTCTTGGCATTCAAAACGGCATTTTGTTAAGCATCAAAATATGCAACTTTGCCTCCATTTAACCGACCTTGTATCTCTCACGGTTTTCAAGATCCCCATGATAGACATCCTTATCTTGGACACACTGTATATCTCAAAACTGAGTAGAATAAATGAGTTCGACTGAATAACAAAAAAGTTTATGAATAACTTGTACTTTTGCATGCGCGTAATTTCAAAGTTCCTGCAATCGATTAATATTTTCGATGCGTCGCGACGCTTTACTCTTGGTAGGCGTCGAATTTTTTTAACTGTGAAAAATAAGTACTCGATCCCATACATTGACTACTTTTTACAGAAATCAAATATTCCTATTCGTTTCCGAGATATTGACGTGGGGAGTTTTAAGTGAAAAACCCTGTATAGGACAAGCAGATGCATCCAGGGATGGTGTCGGATTTATCATACACAGAAAACACACACAAAAGATAATGGAGGTTGAGGGTTCAAGAACAAAGGTTATCTACACCATTATGAGACTAAATGCAAGATACAGTATAAAAATTGTACACGTTTACGCTCCCACATCAACTTCAGAGGAAGATGAAATAGAGATTTTCAACAATAACTTGAACGAAGCCCTAGATATATGCCCCTTCCACCACACCTTACTTATAAGCGACCTTAATGCCAAACTCAGGGAAAGACAAGACGATCCAAAAAATTCCTTGGGCAGATAAGGATATGGCGAAAGAAATGAAAGAGGCAACAGTTTCCTCAACTTCCTCCAGGCAAATGACCTCTACTTTATGAGCTCTTTCTTAAATCAAAAACCACAACAAAAGTGAGCATGGATCAGCCCAGACAGAAACGTAGAACATGGAATAGACTTTATTATCTCCAACAAAAAAGAGATAGTCCATGATGTGACCGTGTTAAACAACTTTTCCATTGACAGTGATCATAGAATGATAAGATCAAAAGTAAACATCAACATTCAAAAAGAACAAAAAAAGATGATAAGGAAGACAAATAGAAAGAAATAGACCTCACCAACCAACACAGAAACCTTTTGAAAAGACAAACATCTCAACAAAAAAAAAAACACCAACTTCAAACTTGAATATGGACGAGTTAAATGGAAATATGATGGATGCTATAAAACAAGCAGATCAAACAAACTGCCCTAGACGGAACCAGAAAAATAAAGCAGTGGATATGACATAAACTTTCCAAAACGAAAACAACTCAACAGGGATATAATTAAAGCCATCCGCCATGACATCAGGATTTTCAACAAAGAAATGGTTGCCAAAACAATCGAGAAAAATAAAAGCCTTAAAGTAATTACACAGAAACTGTGAAAAAAGAGATTTGTAAACTGCGAAACAAAGAAGGCAAAATAACAAATAAAAAATAAATTCGAAAAATAATGGAGGGATAAGAACTAAACGCTGCAGCTAAGGAGAAAAATAAAAGCGATCCGATTTTCAAAATTTCAAATCAGCTCAGAAGAAATTCTGGAAATAACGATTCAAGAGATCCAAAAGTCGTTTTCGGAAATGAAACACAACAAATCTCTAGGAGAGGATGGGGTGGTCATTGAATCTTTAAAACTAGGAGGCGAGAAGTGGCTGCAAACTCTTAGAATTCTATTCAAGGAGTATCTTATGCAGGGCATAGATGGACAAATCAGTCATCACCCTTATCCATAAAAAGGGCGACATCGTCAATTCTGCTGACTACCGTCCTATCAGCCTGATGTAACACATGAATACGTTGTTTACTCGAATAATAGCAAACAGGTTATTTGCAAAACTAGACCTCTACCAGCCCAGAGAACTGGCCGGCTTCCGATCAGGTCACGTCACAAACGATCATCTCCAAGTACCAAAGGATCTTATAGGCTATAGGCTCTTGTTTCAATATTCGTGAACCATGAAAATGCTTTTGACACTATAAATCAGTACCAAATATCATAGTCACTGTCAACTGTAGAATAGACCACTGATAAAACTTAATGATAGAGAGTATATACAACAACGCTACTGCTCACGTAAAATTATAGAAGAACACAGATCAATTCAAAATAAACAGAGGAATTAGTCAGGGCGATACTATCTTTCCAAAATTATTCACGAATCTGCTCGAATGTTCAAATCTGTGAACCTGAAAAAGTCCGTTATTAACATAAACGGTAAAAACCTGTCAAAATTGAGATTTGCAGATCGTCTTGACCATGCTATAACCATTCTGCAACAGCTTAATGCTGCCTCCCATGTGGTTGGATCAAATAAATGTGGCAAAAACTCAGCTAATGACTAACCTCGTACTCAATGAAGGAGTGTACATAGATGACTTCCATGTGGAAGAAACTACCTCATATAACTATCTCGTGTTTAATATAGATGGCCTATTTGTAAACGCCTATGTTAAAACTAATGTATGTACATTTGGCAACAAGGTGACGTAATAAAGATGACGTCTCCAGATGTCAGATGGACGTGACACAAAAGGCAGTTGTAATACAACGGTTGTTGTTAACACATGTCATGTGGGGTCTTAGTAATAATAAATACTTGAGTTCTGCTGGCTTGTATTATTGTGGACTTAAGTATCTTACATGGTGTCAGGTGTGAAAAAAGTTTCCTATGCAGTGGGCTAGTAGGGCTAGTGAGTGACTGAGAAAGGAGTCTATTCAAGTACTTTTGAATTTTGAGGTTAGAAGCCTGAAGCAGAGAGAAAATGGAAGGTATTGTTAAACCACCAGAGCCCTTGCTTCTTGAAGGCAATGTTTCGGACAATTGGAGGCAATTTTCACAAAAATTTGATTTATTCATGGCCGCGACTGACCTTTCATCGAAAGGAGAAGAGAGGAAGGTAGCTATGTTCCTGAGTTTTTTGGGAGATGAAGGCCTGGAGCTGTTCAATACTTTTTCATTTGACCCAGGTGATGAGAAGAAACTCGATGTTATTAGACAAAAGTTTGAGGAATATTGTGCCCCAAAAAAGAATTTGATTTTTGAGAGGTACAAATTCAATTCCCTAGTTCAGAAGGAGGGACAGACATTTGATAGTTTTCTGACCGAGCTACGTAAAGCAGTGAGGACCAAAGAATATAAAGAACAAGATGAAACGATTCGAGACAGTGTGGTTATGGGGATTCTTGACAAAAACACCCAGGAAAGGCTTTTGAGAGAGGCAAATTTGACATTTACAAAGTTTATTGATTTCTGTAGAGCTACAGAAGCAAGTAAAAATCAAGCCAAAACTCTACAAAATGAAAATCAAGTGAATGCAGTAAAGTTTGAAAGAAATCGATCAACTAGGGACCAGCCAGGAGTGAGCTCCAGGCCATGTAGGTATTGTGGCTATGTTCATCGAGAAAGTGGCATATGTCCTGCATACAATAAAACCTGTGCAAAATGCCAAGCAAAAAATCACTTTGCCAAGATGTGACCTAATGAAGAAAGCGATACTATCAGACCAAGGAACAAGAAGATATGATTTGGGACATCAAAAAGAAGAGGAATAGTGAGCGGAAAGTGCATGAAGTGATGAGAGGAAGATTCGAAGATGACTCTAGTCATAGTGAAAGTGACGATCGGGGTGATGATACAGAATTTTATGTTGATTCAGTGGTTAAGTTATTAGGAGCAGTGGAGAATCAAGAGTGTAGAGTAAGCAGATGTTGGACAAAAAAGAGATTGATTCATGATAAGCTTGTTGATTTCAAATCAGATACAGGTGCTGAGATAAGCATACTGCCACTGCAGACTTTTAAATCTCTTGGCTTAAATAAACCCATTAAGTCGTCGAATATTTCATTGCTTTCATATGGAAGCTCAAAATTTTGAGATTGCCGTTTGAGATTTCCTCTGCACCGGAAGTATTTCAAAGAAAGAATTATGAATTATTTGGTGATATTGAAGGGGTGGAATTATATTTTGATGGCCTCATTGTTACTGGCTCAACTGAAAGAGAGCATGACTCATATTTAAGATTAGTTTTACAGAGGGCATCAAAATAATATAATGTTAAGTTTAATAAAACCAAGATACAGTTTAAAAATTCAAGCGTTAAGTTTCTGGGTCAAATATTTTCAAAGGATGGGATCACCATTAATAAAGCTTATGTAGAAGCTATCATCAACATGCCTGTACCGGAAAATAAGGCTGCATTGTTAAGATTCTTGGGCATGGTGAAGTTTGTTGGCAGATTTATACCAAATTTTTCCAAGATTACTGCACCACTCAGGGAGCTGACAAGGGTAGATTTTCAGTGGCATTGGAATGAAAATCATTCAATAGCGGTTAGGGAGCTTAAAAGGCTCCAATTTTGATTTTTTTTGATCCGGAGAAAGAAATTGTTATAGAGACAGATGCTTGAAAAGATGGTCTAGGTACATGTTTGCTTCAAGAAGGTCACCCTGTTGCTTTTGCATCAAGAAGCCTAACCAATACCGAAAAGAAATATGCACAAATCGAAAAGGAAACTTTGGCTATCCTTTTTGCTGTCCAAAAATTTCATTTGTTTATATATAGCCTTGATGTAACAGTACACACTGATCATAAACCTTTAGAGGTTATTTTCAAAAAAGATCTTCATTCAATTTCTCACAGATTGCAAAGAATGAGACTAAAGATGTTAAATTATAAACTTAAAATCACATATAAGCTTGGTAAACAAATGTACATTTCTGATACTCTTTCTCGAGCATTTTTGGTTAATACTGGCTCGGGAGCAGATTCGGAAATTGAGTGTGCGGTTCATAGCTTGATAAAATACATTCCAATGTCAGATGAGCTGAAAAATCAATTCAGAAATGAGACATCGAATGACCCTCAACTAAAATTGGTCATTGATTTTCTTGAACATGGTTGGCCTTTACAAAAATATAAAATTCCTGATAATGTAAAAATGTATGTAAAACTCAAAGATAAAATAATGTTTTCGGATAATTTATTATTTTTGGAAAATAAAATCATAGTACCGACAAAATTAAGACCAGAAATGTTGAAACTAGTGCATGAGGGTCATTTAGGGATAGAAAAAACAAAAAATCGAGCAAGGCAAATATTTTACTGGCCTGGACAAGCATCAGACATTGAATCATTCATAAAATCATGTCATGTGTGTGAAAAATCTGCACGAAAAAATTGTAAAGAGACTTTGTTACAATTCCCACTTCCCACTAGATGTTGGGAATGAATTGGGACCGATATCTTCACATTTGCGAATAAAAGTTACGCTTTTTTTTTATGCTTTTTCAAATTGGCTGGAACTTTTACCAATTGATGACAAGAGTGCGCACAGTGTAATCAGGGAGTTGAAGTCTGTGTTTGCGAGATTTGGTCCACCAGATTTGTTGGTTTGTGATAACGTGCCATTTAATAGTCATAGCCATATAACATTTTCAAGAGACTGGAATTTTGAACTATCATTCAGAAGCCCGAACTACCCCCGTTCAAATGGTTTGGCCGAAAAGGGTGTTGACATTTCAAAAAAACTTATTAAGAAATCCTTAAAGAGGGGAAAAGATTTAGAAATAGCTCTGTTGAATTATAGAAATGGTCCACTAAAGAACATGGGCTATTCACCATCGCAGTAACTGAATAGTCGTATGACAAAAACCAAAATGCCAGTCTCTAGTGAGTTATTAATACCCAGACTTTGTGAAAATGTTATAGGTAAAATACAAGAAAAATGCAGAATTAATAAGAAATATTTTGATAAATGTGCGAGGGATTTGAAACCACTTGATTGTAAAAAGGATGTGACAGTGTTTAATCATGTAAATAAAACTTGGGAGCCCGGTAAAATTATAAGTCTTCATGATGCTCCAAGATCCTATAATGTTAAAGATTCTAGTGGCAATATCATCAGACGCAATAGAGTTGACTTGAATCCAAGTGTGAATCCACTTCCTCATGCAGATTCAAAATGCTATGAGGATGATAATGAATCTGCACTTACTCCATCAACATTTGCACAAAATTGTGATCCTGGTGATAGAGCGACTGAAACTGTTATCAATGAATCTCTGTTGAATATGCCTCTACGTAGTAGATCTGGGCGAATTATAAAACAACCTAATAGGTTAGATCTTTAAGAGGAAGGATGTTTAATATAGATGGCCTATTTGTAAACGCCTATGTTAAAACTAATGTATTGACATTTGGCAACAAGGTGACGTAATAAAGATGACGTCTCCAGATGGCAGATGGACGTGACACAAAAGGCAGTTGTAATACAACGGTTGTTGTTAACACATGTCATGTGGGGTCTTAGTAATAATAAATACTTGAGTTCTGCTGGCTTGTATTATTGAGGACTTAAGTATCTTACATCTCGGCCATAAAATACTTATAAATAGAGATAATCAAATTCACGAGCTATCTAGACAAATAGGATTAACTTGGGCAGCATTTGGAAACCCGAGGCAGGTATGCAGGGCAGATTTGCCAATATGTTTGGAAAAAAAAGGTTTTCAACCAATGTGTTTCACCTGTCCTCACTTATGGTGCCAAGACCTTCGCAATAACAAAAAAGTCTGTACAGAAGATAAGAGTAACACAGCGTGCAATGGAGCAGTCAATGCTGGGACTGACTTTGAGAGACCACATCACAAACACTGAACTGCGAAAAAGAACCAGACTGACCGACGCAGTAGAGAACATAGCAACCCTTGAATGAAACTGAGCGGGACACATTGCAAGAATGACGGACAACAGGTGAACCAAGCGGATCAAGGAATGGAGGCAGAGGACAACCACCGACTAGATGGTTCGACATTTACATTACATTTGGTAGTTTTTATTGAGGACTAGTTATATACAAGTAACTCTTTTCCTATTTTCCAAATGGGTGCCCATCTTGAATGGACGCTAAGGTGCAGAAGAGCTGGATCACTTAGCGGGCCTGGCTCGTCAGGGACTCATCTCTAACACAGGAAGAATAGAAAAATAGGACAGACTTGAAGCTAAAAAGAAACAGGGACAAGAACAAGTAACTCAAAGATTATGGATGACTAAAGTGAAATGAGTTTTTGTTAGGATTTTTATTCAGTGAGTTGCGACTGTTGGTGAACTTTTTGGATCTAGTGATGCCTACCAAGGGATTTGAGTGCCGGTATATGGCGTTGTGGATCCGATAGTGTCCGTCATTGATAACATGACCAATAGGACTGATCTTGTAATCTTTGTGGATGTCATAATTCCTCACGTACCACGGTGTCCTCTCTTATCTGCGCAAGATCTTGTTTTGCAAACTTTGTAACTTAACAAAACAAGATTGGCTCAGATGGAGCGCTCCCAGTGCATATGTGAAGTTTGTTCTGTGTACTGTTTTATTAACCAGTATTTTGTTGCGCACACTCAAGCGAGATGTGGAACAGAGCAGAGGATACAATGCACTGTACGCTCCATTCACAGCTTTGCACTTAATGATTAAATGGGTGTTCCAGGACAGCTTTTTGTCGAGAGTGACACCCAAGTACATAAGAGTAGTACCCCAAGGCAGTTGAGTGTCATAAAGTCGCAAACCAGGTGGCAAACGATTGCCCGGAGACCTCTCAACAATAAGCGTCTGCGTTTTAGATTCAATTTGATTTTTCAATGGTTAAAACAATTCACCAGACGATTCAAATGATGCTGCAATCAATCTCTGACACAAGTAAGACTTGAGTTTGTGGCCACCAAAAGAGTATCATTCGCAAAAAGGAGAAGATTTGTATAACGGTAGGTTGGAATGTCTGGAGTGAAAATGTTGTACAAAATTGGTGATAAAACTGCGCCTTGTGGGACGCCAGCTTTTATCGAAAGAAACTTGGAAATTCCAAGGTTCAATTTGACGCGGAAAAATCTACCGGAAAAAAAACTTTTGATTTAATGAATTGAGCTTTTAGAAAAGCCAAAGAGTGACGTTTTGTCGACAGACCTTGTCGAAAGCCTTTTCCACATCAAGAGACACAATCCCAGAAACTTTCCGAGACTGCATTCCTCTAGTAAGGCCCTCCACAAGTCTGGCAGTCCGTACTCATTCCCTCTGAAAACCAGATTGCAATTTTGGAATCACGTTAAGCGCATCACATTAAACCGTAATTCTCCTAAGAATGAATTTGAAAATTTGGCAATGGCACTACAGACCTCGTCAATTTCCAAATCTCAATAAAACTCCTCATCTTTTTATCAACTTTTTCACAGCTCAAGCCACTGTTGACAGAGAATTGATTGCAGAGAGATCATCAAAATGGGTGACATCATTGTCGTCTTTGAGTCCCCCACTCAAAAACATGTTTCTTGGTTTTGTCCGAGAATTTTGCATAAAGGTCTTAGGACTTCTTGGGTTCTTCGGGAGTCAAAGAACCAAGATAGTTTTGAAAACATCAATTTTTGTAGTTTGTAATTATTTATTTAATTTTGTCAGTCAGACGATTGGCCAACTTCTTTTGGTCGTGGTCTCCATGACGCATAGCAGCTCTTTTGATAAGATTTTTTGTCTTTATCAGTTTTCTAATGTTGTACGGAACTTCCAAGATGTTGCGAGCTTTTGCCGGAACTTGATAAGATGCGAATTCTAGATTCTTGAAAATTTTGGTCAACAAATAATCGATGGTCGAGTCAATGTCTTTGGTGCTCCCCAGTGGGATATTCCCAAATCCAGTCGACCTGGACAGAACTTTAAACTTACCAAAGTTGATACACTTTTTATAATGTACCATCCTGTCAAGTTCAACTAATCTCCACCGGGTTATGTTCCGAAGACAGCTCGCATAGACTATTGACTCGGATATGCGGATCAAAATTCGGAAATTCCAGAATGTCTGGGTCAGGACAAGCATGCGAATAATGAGTTGGTGAGAATGGATATAATACCTGTATGGGATTAAAAATAGAGCTTATTTCCGGCTGTATTATTGTTGTTGCTAACTCAAGAAACATGTTTGCAGTTGAAATCACCAACTGCAAGAATAGATTGAATACTGGTTTTGAAAATATCATCCAGATCTGAGTTAAGTAGTTTGGACTGTGGTCTCCTGTAAACAGAAATGGAATCGAATTTCGAATCATTGATACTGATTTGTGAAGCCGTGGCTTCAAAAACACAATTTTGACTCATTTGAATCGGCTTGTGCTATACCATTTCTTATCAGAACATCAGTACCACCACCGGCGGTGGTCCTGTCATTCCGATAAATCCTATAGTTTGGAACATTAAATTTCAAATGAGGTTTCAGTGACGTCTTTTGAAACCTCAAAATGTCATATTTGTTTTCAATGATGAACTCCGAAAGCTCAAAAGTCTCACCGGAAAGACTGTCGCAATTAAAATCTGGCGTATTAGTCATTATTTGGTGAAACTCAATCAGATGCGTCCGACCGTTGCACACCCTCATCCATTACCTCCTCCTCTCTCACTGAAACAGTAAGTTCACTCACAGTCTCAGCAAAAGAGCCAAACCTGGCTTGAAGAGAGTTTTGGGTAGTCCTTAACTCGTTAAAGGACGTCTTCAATAGATCAAGTAATCTGTCAAATGAGTCAATCGACTAAACATGATTTCGACATTGTCAGTGGTGGAATTTTGGACAGTGATTTCAGAGTTTGATGACGAATGACTGATGGTTTTGGAAGCTGCCCTGCCTCTCAAACCCTCAGCCATCGTAAGCCTATTAGAAGGAGGGAATGACTGAGGATGAATGCAGGTCGGATGGCAGCCGAAGTAGGATTCTGGACCAATTGACTCTCAAGTTTCCGAATATGATCCGTATCCTTAGGGCACAACGGCCAATTGGCCGCATGTTTTACCTCTACAATGATAGCACACCAGTGGCTGGGTACTGTCCCTCGGACAGTCCCTGTAAAAGTGATGCCCAGCACACTTCTGGCATACTGTCGTGGTCAATGTCGCAGGAACTGATGGAGTGTCCAAGCCCCTGACAATTGTGGCATTGCAAAAGATGCCCCGGTTGAATGTTTTGATTTTTGACTGTTATCTTCATGAAATTCAGGTACGTTTCATGCAGAAGTTTTGCAGCCTCAGCCCAACAAAACCTTCAAGAGGCCAGTATGGTACTGTCTCTTGTTGCCTCTATACATCCAGTATAAACTCGAAATATTTCAACCCATCGAAGTTAGTTTCTTTTAAATGTCAGCTAAGGAAATACTTTTGTTAAGGCCACTAATAATCATATTCGCCTTTTTTTTCAGCGTTCAGAAACCATGTATGGTTCCTGAAATCATTATATCTGAAGAACTTCGGCAAAGTTTTATGATCCTCGACAAAGCTGAGGGAGATTTCAACCCCAGGCCCATACCTATAATTTCTGATCGAGTTGGTTTCAATGTATAGGCCCAACTTCGATATTGTGGCAAAGGTGTTAGCTCAGTCCGATAGGCTGGACATCAAGATGACTGGTGGTATTTTGATGTTTTTACTGGATGCTGAAGTCGGTCCATAGCTCCCCTGAGCCGTATCCTTACTACTGGGCCCGGATGTCCCCGACTCAGGCGAAGCCTCATTCTAAGATCCTGAGGCGGAGCCCTACAAGGAGAGTTCGAGGCCCCAGGCTGGGTTGAAGCCTTGCTCTAGGGCACAGGAGAGCCTCCAAACAGAGTGTCAAAGTGGGGCCCAGGGGATCCGGAGCACACATTCAAATCAGCAATTATGTCAGAAGGACAACGAGGTAATAAGGAATCACTTACCCTCCACTTACCCCCTCATCCGGATGGATATTTAATCCAGTAACTCCACGATGAATAATAACAGCCTACTGATTTTGTCATCCTTAACGACCACCATCTTATCCAGTTCCTCCAACCGGCACTGCAAAATTTGATAATCAGAATCTAGTTCCTTCATATCCTCCACTCCAGAAGTGGAGGCAACCTGGGCCACATGAATCTTCGTTTTTTGACTTTGTTTGACAACATCATCACCATTGGACATTACAAGATTTTCCCTGGAGCCCTTCTCTGGAGTTAGAAAAGGAGAAGGCTTCCTGATGCGAGAGTGGTCCCTAGAGGTATCCCTTTTGATGGGGCTCCACGACTCACTCCGATTCACCTGAGTTGCTTCGTCAGATGATGACATCTCCTGCTTTGGGAACGTTTGTGGCTGACGCCGCCTCTCATACTCAGTCTGGTGCAACACTGATCTATTCACTCTTCAATGAGACTTGGGTTCTCTCTAATAAGCTTTTAATTTAATTTTCAAGCAAAAGCAAGCACCTTTTTAGCCTTTATGGTCCGACGACATAAGACGTATTTACTCAAATTGGATGCAGGAGGCACAAAATAGGGAGATATGGAAGCAATCACGGAAGGCTTATGTCCAGCAGTGGACGAATATGGGCTGATTGATGATGAAGATGATGATGAGCGGTTTTAACGAATGAAAGGATATTTTTCTCAACAGAATTGAAAAAACTGAGTGATGATTAACTTTTCAAAGAAAAAATGCTTCCAAATAGAATCGTTCATCGAAAAAAAACATGGTTTGAATCAACCATAGAATAAAGCACCATGCTACTTGAAGAAAAGGGTTTATTGGTTTCGATCTAGATTTTGAAACCAATAAGTATGACTGCAGGATATAATATACAGTTTACAGCGTTTCAGCATTTTGTTTATTTCCGAGAGGCAAATAAATTAATTTTATATCAAAATTCCTACCTTGAAATTGTCGTTAAGTTCATAAATTGCGAAAAGTTTTTGAAAAATTATTGTAAACCATGATTATTTTGTTGATAAACAAAATTATAAATAAGTAAACAGTGATTAAGTTATTGCGCAATCAGTACCAAAAAGCTCTTATTCTGTACGGATCATCTGCGAACAAACAGGGCGATTTTGTTCAGTTCTGGTATGAAGATGTACGATAACTCATAAGCGTAGTTTTCAAAAAGGTTTGAATATATTTTTTCCAAAAGTAGACTGCCTTTAGGGCCCAATCTAAAAAGTTTAAACGTTCGTTCTCCAAGTCATCAAGAAGTAAAAACTTTTTATCATGAGGTCATCTTATTGGATTCAGTGGCGCGTAGATGGTCCGTCTTAATCTATTTTCGAATATTAAATTGAGTTGAGATTTTTATGACACACCCTGTATCAATCTCTCAAAATTGGAACATTAGTATCTTGGGTGCTGCTGAATCGACGCCAACTATCAGATTTTAACCAAATTGGGTTCGTAAAGTTAGTTTACTTTCGAGAAAAATATATCCTTGTCAAAAAGTTCGCCTATGAGTTATCATTCTTCATACTCGGAAAAAAATGTGAGCCCTATGTCCATACATTTCCATACCAAAAATGAACGATATCATTCCAAAAACATCTAAGACATTGACTGTATGTTCAATGAATAATTTTTTTTTATGTCCCCTACCACCTTTCAAAGTTTGTCGGTAACTTTTCGTTTTTTGAAAGGAGCATGTGAATAATGGAAAATTGGAACGTCCTGTTTCACAACGCGTTAGTGAACTGTTTCCATAATGCCTGCAATAGTGTATGATATAGTTATAGTGAGTTTCAGGCAAGAAACTAATGAACGCAAGACTTAGTTCTTTTCACGCCAGCCTAAAAACCATTGGCAATATCACTTGATCCACATAATATGACACCATTCAAAAGATTGATATAAAAAATCTTGTTTTCAACAAGCAGTCGTGCATAATTTCACGAGAAAAAAAAAAGTGGAGAGAAATCAATAAGTGGAGGAAACAACATTATAGGAGGGGATCTTCCATCTTCTATACATAAGAAAGAGAATAACAGAGAGAACTCTAGCATGAGAGAATTAGAAAACAAGTAATTGTAAAAGTTCCTGGTAGGTCATAAACACAACATTTGTACAAACATTATGTAATTCAAAATTCAATGTTAAAATCTTGTACAAGAAGCTTTGATCCATCGCTCTAACCAGATTTATTTTGAAATGATCACTAATGTGGTTTTTTAAAATTTTGCTCCTGTGAACTGGCAAAGTGAGCCTTGGATTTTGTAAGTGCGAGGTCATTTTAGATGTAAAATACAGTTTGGTCCATTAGAGATCATCAGGATTATGACTTGTTCATTTCTATCCGTGAAAACGTAGAGACAATTTGATCATCTGATGCCGTAGTTGGAGCAAAATATTTCCGTTCCATCATCGAATACATTTTTGATCCAAAAAGAATCAGATTAATGACAAAAATACAGTCCATGTTGTATTTTCTTGTTGCAAATTCCAGCCACACGACCCTTTTCTTTCGACATAAGTTGATTGATTTTTGGTCTCGTTTTTATTTTATCTATTTTGATATTCACTATTTCCATCAATGTAATGCACTCGCTGACATAGAAACCCAAACACTCATATATCTTGCATAGATTCGATGTTAACATGCTTTAATAAATACAAAGTTTCGTATCTTCTTCGAAATAGAAGCTATCATGTTAACTAGAGATAAAAAATCTTTGTATCAGAGCATGTTAACATTGTTAACATTGAATCTTATGGAAGATAAATGAGTGATCAGGTTACTATGTCAGCCAGTATAATATAGAGTGTGTAGTGACCCAGATTAACCTTTTCTGGGTTAATACACAGAATCTATCAATTGACTGATTTGGCTCATTTTTTTTTCATTGTAGAGCTTGAACTTTGAACATTGAACGACTAGAAGCATGAACAAACATTGTGGTATGAGTCGTACATATCAATGTAAACACGGGAGGAAGGGAGAAAAACAGCTGCGTGTTTGCAATATTTTCTTCCTCGAAATTCCGTGCACCAGATTTTCTGTCGAATAAATGTATTTCTCTTGAATATTCAAGAAGAGTGTAGCCTGTTTTTCATCGCTACTTCTACTTCTCATTGAGTACTCTCCTTGATCTTTCACACTAAGAAATTCATGAAAGGCAACAACGGATTCTATTCGAAATGCGTTGCCGAGCTGAAGATATTGTGTTGCATTTATGCCAGAAAAGTACTGTGTTTGTGGAGCTTCTTCATGGACAGTTGGATTTCATAGATCTTATCACAAATGAGTTGAAATAACTTTACATGAACATTGTCAAAGGAATCATAGTTGACCAAAAACTCAAGAGCTAGGGGTTGCGAAAGACATATATTTCTCTCCCACAAATCCATCCACGCTCTTGGGCTTTTGGTTATAAAAACGTTTGCAGTACTCAACTGTAGTTTTGCTATTGTGTGAAATAGAAACGTTTATTCTTGAAATTGAGGCGGATTAATGCCTTTTCAAGTTTTTTACATCATGTGAATACGACGTATGATAGTAGGTTTCTCATTACCACCAATAGATGGAGTTGCTGTCTCCAAATCTTCGGAACCATAGTTGTCAGTCTTGAAGTGACTCTATTGACAAAGCTATTTTCTCTACATAGAAAATGCAAGTGCATGTTTGCAGTAAGTGAATTTTACTTATTTGAATACTGAGTTTTCAGTAGAAGTTGAATTAAAATCGTTTAGCACGCAAACATCGTGTGTCATATTCGAAACAAAAACAAAATGTTATAGACTCAAACAAATCGCCGACGTTCGGGGTTTAATGCTGATTCTAGTCGTTCAATTTGCGAATAGCTTGACAAGCTTTATCTGCTCATTAAAAATAACCTTGCTCATGATCCAAGGCTTACTTTGTCCGTTCCCGAGAGCAAAATCTTGATAAACCCTATTTCGCGATTTTTTAGACAAACTGTATGCACGCCACTGGATAAAGCATCCCTGAAAATTGACCTTAACCAAATTTTATCCAAAAACTATCAGGGCCTAAGAATGTATAAGCATTACAAGACAGAGTAATCCGCGCCTGCACTAAAATCACTCCACAACAAATACGGAATGTAGTTTTTCCACGACTGTACGGTAATATCACCATTGTGCAATCGATATCTATTAGGAAACGTAGCACATTGCACAACTGTACGGAAAGGAAACCATTCCCTAACTGTTGCCATGGAAACGAGTGCAAACTGAATGGAAATGAAATGATCTGGCACCTCCGCCAAAAACAAAAGATAAAAATCGATATTAATTACACAATAGTGATAATAATCAAGAGCCGTAGAGAAAGTATAGTGTACAACTCGCATGGAATGACCATTTCCTACTCGTATGAATTGCTGCACTTGCCTTCGGCTCGTGCTACAAACCTTCATACTCCTAGGAAATGGGTATCATTCCATGCTTGTTGCACAATATACTATTTTCTACGACTGTCAAGGAGAGTCACTATTGTGCAATCGATCTCGATCAGGAAACGTAACACATTGTGCAACCGTAGGAAATGAAACCCTTCCCTACTCGTTGCCTGGCAACCCGTGGGAGATGATTTCATTTCCTACAATGTGCTACGTCTACACCCAATATCGATTTATCGATTACACGATAGTGATATTGATTGACAATCGTAGAAAAAGTATAGTGTAAAACTCGCATGAAATGATACCCATTTCCTACGAGTATGAAGGTTTGTAGCACGAGCTGAAGGCCAGTGTAGCAATTCATACTCGTAGGAAATGAGTATCATTCTATGCTTGTTGTACAATACACTTATTCCAATATTGGCTAAAGAAATGATAGGTGGCTTGGTAGAAATCACCGGAGTTTGGGTGTTTCATGAGTATCTGTGAAGTTTCGAAAATGAAATAAATATTTTATTTTTCCACGAAATTGTTAGTACTTGATATTTTTTGGTGAAATATGGTTTCTACCAGTGCCTGGATAGATTTTTCTGAAATGACCGCTAATGTGGTTCGTCAAAATTTTGCTCCAGCGAACTGGCAAAGTAGGCTTTGGATTTGGTGAGCGAGGTCTTTTTTTATGGAAAGATACAGTTTGTCAAGCTTAACAATTTTGAAAAACTGGAGACAAGTCGGTCAAATAATACACGTTTCTCCAGAGTGACTCGAAAACAAATGAGACACACTGCGAGGTGTTTTTTTTTTGTCTTCTCACTACAAAATTTTTTTCACATGCATTTTAATCAAATAGATGTTGAAAGATGCCTACCTTCAATGTACATTCTCAATGTATTTGGATCCGTACTTTTGCAGTAGATAAATTTCAAATAAATGCTTGCTCATATTATGTCATCAAAAACGGTAAATTTGCAATCAATGCTGAATGTTAACCAGACGGCTTAGGGTTTGAAATTGTTTAGTCGAAAAAATCTCTGGGGATAGATTTATAACTGATAATATTAGGTTGGTGACACCAAAAAATAAATAAGAGTAACTAAATTCATTGGATCGATATTGATTTTTGGTTTGAAACTTTTTTTATGGCGTTCTGGTATTTGTTCCACAACGGGGAGTGGATTGGAAAAAGAGAGGGGGAGAGGGAACGTACTGAGAATGTGGGAGAGCCTTAGACCACTCGGCCACCTAGCTGCTCGGCACTTTTGCTTACTTCATTATTACTGCAGCTACGATGTTGTTTATATCAGCAAACTAGTAGAATTTTTTCTGCTGATGGAAAATAGTCAATAGCAACCATTCAATTGTTCCTTTATTTGGAATTTTATAAACACATTTTTGGTGAATGAATTGTGGTCATTATTTTCTTCTTCTACATACAAAGGCATGTAGCGCAAGTGAACTTTTTAACTGAGAAAATTATCTACTATCGATCTGTGCAAAAAAAATATTCGATATCTGATTTGAAAAAAATATATTTCATGAGATAAATTGAGAACGCGATGATCAATTGTTTTTCTATTGTGACCTTTCCTATCAGCAGAAAAATCCTACTTGTTTGCTGATTTAAACATCAACGTAGCTGCAATAATAACGAAGTTAGCAATAGTGCCGAAGGAGACACCCTGTATACCGAACGGAATCTTGGAACTTGATTTTTACCCACTTCAAATGCTCAGATGGATTTGAAACTCTGCTCACTTGTCAAGAACCGATAACAATAGAATAAGTTTAATTGAATGAGAGCTAAAAAGTAATCAATAATCGATAATTTCCAATTTAACAAAATCGTGGTTTTGTTGAATCATCTGACTCTTGGCTCGTCAAACAGATGGTGAATGAAAGACTCGTAGACGCGACTGTGATACTTAAACTTGAACCCCCTGTTTGATATGCAACATTACCACGGTAATTTTCTTGTCAAGGGGCAAGAAAAATAAAGTTTGAAAAAACTAAAAATCACTCTTTCGAACTAAAAGTGTATTTAATTTTATTTGTAAGTTTGTAACGGAATCTTGGAACTCGATTTCTACCCACTTCAAATGCTTAGATTACCAATTGAAGCATCAACCGATGATAGTGTAGATATGAGTAAACCAAATATTTGTCACACAAATTTTGTACTGTTATAACATCTTTTGAATTTATCCCATTTTTTTCTTCTCTCTCTTTTTCTCTTTGATTTCCTCTGCAACGCATCCATTTAATCAACTATCTACTTCGTTTTAATACATAGTAGATTTTGCAAATACGAAGGCTATTTATGAGGCCGTAACTAGACAAATTAGGTTCGATTGCTTTATAATGTAGTAAATAACACAGTGGTTGGTGCGCTGTTGAACTCACTTCAGATGTATGACCACTATCTAAACTATTATGTCAGACAGTTTGTAGAAAATTCACATGAATCGGTTGTTCGACACGAAAAGGAAATTAGGTGGCCTAATCATTCTCAAGATAATTTGTTCTCTATTTGATATATCCCCTATAATTTTGAGAGGGGTCTAATGGCTTGCTCGGGTCTACTTCTTATCATGATGAAACCAGAAAATCAAATTTCCACGTTAATGCTCCCTACGAAACCAATTTCTATTTGAACTGCATTTCCATCTTAAGTCCGACATGTGACCTGAATATTTGGGAATTGATCCTCAAGAAGTCATAAGCTTATTCCGCAATCAATAAAGTCAACTCTGGAAATGGAACTTATCCTTGTCTAATCTCACATTGAAGGATTGGAGATTATCACTTTGAAAATCTGGAACTATGGAGTAGTTCATTGTCAAGACGAAATAAGTGACTACATGAAACGTGATACCTTATGAGGATGATTAGTAATCTCACGAAACAGCATTGGGAAAATTTGAGTCTGACATTAATTTAAACAAACTACATGCATATGTCATAATATGTGTATTACTGATAATCTTCTCTATATATATATATATATATATATATATAAAACACAAAAGTTATATATATATATATATATATATATATATATATATATATAGCTGAAGGACAGTAACGGGGCTACTGGTAACTAGCAACTTTTCTGGAGACAATCACGCATCACTGGATACGATATACGAAAGAACTCACATTTATCTTCCAAACAAGCCTATACGCAACAAAATCGGACAAGTCGTTTATAAGTTACAGCCACTTGAACAATTACACTTTCACTACCTTCCCCTACTCACACGAA
The DNA here is from genome assembly GCA_958502075.1 of Orchestes rusci. Taxonomy (NCBI): domain Eukaryota; kingdom Metazoa; phylum Arthropoda; class Insecta; order Coleoptera; family Curculionidae; genus Orchestes; species Orchestes rusci. Next base: position 99,451,170 of record OY293303.1, read on the forward strand.
GATCGGTACGCCAATGAGCCCTGTACCAAAAAGACGTGAAATTGTCTAGGTTTTCTAACCATGTTGATAAAGATATACCTCAATCTGAGAATTTCCGGAGAAATTTCGAATTTTAATATTTAAGATGTTGGACGCTCGTTTTAAAGTGTATATTGAATCTTATTCAAGCTTTCGCTCTAAGTTTAGAGCTTCATCAGTACGAATCTAATCAAAGAAACATGTTATCAGTCTACAATGCAATGTTGAATCTAAAAGAACTTACAGATTATTACACATTACTCCTAGCCCTTGTGGAAGGGTAGAGATACATGGTGAGTATACAGGATAGTGGTAATTAGTAGTTAAATAGACAAAATCCGTTCACTTTGGTTTGACGCCATAGTACTAAACTCTAACAAAGAAAGTTTTTTATGTTCAATCTAGACAAGCAAAAAACACAGTGTTTGGAAGCAGACTGCCATGTACACCGTTCATTCGGTTCACAATTTATGTGAAAGGCAAAATAGTACAGATTTTACATACATAGTGGGAGGTAGTACAATTATCCTATGACGTAGTCGTGTTGCCTCCAATAGTTAAGCAGATGAGTCCTGATGTTGAACAATGAAAAAGAAAACATGAAACGAGTTGGAAGAAAAATATTGAATTGTTTGGAGTAGAAAGTCAATTTTATTATAGATTTATAAATTATTCATTATTATTACTGATATAGCGTTCAGGAGTTTTTATTTTCTTAGTGAAAGATTGAGAGAGTAGGAAAGTATAAATAGAACTTAATCCTTCTACGTCCTTTTTATGATTGAGACAGTTGCCACAATTCGTGATGTAACACATTTCTAGGAACCTTCTTTTGAAGTTACTGTGTTCGGTGGCAAAAATTACAGGTTCTGTGAACTCTGCTCTGTGATCTTGTTGGTTTACGTGTATGCTCAAACTGGTTGAATTGGGTTTGAGCCTGCAATCACTTTTATGTAACGCCAGTCGTTTGGACAGTTTTTGCGAAGTTTGTCCTATGTAGATCTTGTCACATTGACATTTAATGCCATATATCACATCAGATTTACTGTTAGCAACTGTACGATCTTTCAGGTTTGAGTAGAAGGAATTAAGTTTTTTTTAATTATATTTAGCAATTTTTAAATTAAATTCTTTGAATAAACCAATGAGTGAATTAGAAAGTCCTTGGATGTATTGTATTTTTCCATATTTTACTTCAACTTCAGGATCCATATTCTGAACATTACAATCGACATAGATGTGAGTTTCCCTTCTCAGAGCTCTTTGAATTAAAGATTTAGGATAGCTATTTTTAATCAATATCTCTTCCAACAATAACAAGTTTTTTTCAATAAATGAGGGGTGACAGATCTTAACAATTCTATTTTTTAAAGCATGGATAGTGTTGAGTTTTTGTTTCATCGGGTGGTATGATTGAAAAGGAATGTATCTTCCAGAACTAGATTTCTTTCTATACCAATCCAACATGACAATATTCTGTTCGGACCTAACTACCCTTGTATCTAAGAAGGGAACTGACCGTTCAGATTCTTCAGAAATTGAAAATTGACCTGTTCTGTGATATAATACAGTAATTTATTCATGGCAATTTCTGCTAAAATAGGAGAACAAGCACCACCCATTGGTACACCTACTAGTTGTTTATAGAAGGTGTTATTAAACGAAAAATAAGTATTGTCGTATAGGTAAGTGATGATCTCGAGGAATTTGTCTTTAGGGATGGTACAGTTATTTTTTATAAGGTCAAAATGTTCATCTAGAATTTTTGTTAAAAGATCAAGCGGAATGTTAGTGAACAGGGAAACAACATCAAACGAAACCAGAACAAAGTCATGTGGTAATTCAAAACCATTTATTTTATTCGCAAACTCAAAAGTATCCTTGTTTCTGAACCGGTTAAATTCACCAAAAGATTTGTCCAGAATACCAGAAATAAATTTAGCTAGAGGTTGAGTAGACGCACCAATGCATGACACTATGGGTCTGAGGGGTACACCTTCTTTGTGTACTTTCGGTAAACCATAATATTTTGGACAAATCCCATTGTACGTTAGTAAAGTTTTTGCAATGTTAGGTTCGATAAATTTACTATTTTTTAGATTATTGATAAGCTTATTACAACTTGTCTCAACTTTCGAGGAAGGGTCTCTATTCACTTTATTATACGTATTAGCATCATCCAACAATTCAGCCGATTTGTTAATATAGTCTGTTTTAGACATAGCAACAGTAACATTTCCTTTATCTGATCTGGTTATAATCAATTCTGGGTTATTTTTAAGAAACATCGAGGTGAGTTTTTCTATGTCGTTCGAAGGGGATTTTATGTTAGTTTTCGCCTGAATATAGTTGGTAATGATATTAGTGGCCTTGGATCTAATTAAGTCTTGTTTCTGTACTGGGACACCTTGTAATAGGTGTTCTACTTCTGAAAGTAAGCTATATATGTTGATATCTTTGACAGAAATTGGAAGACTAGATTTAGGACCCAAAGCTAAGAAACCCTTGATATTATTGGGGATATCTATGCCTGATACATTACTAAACCACTCATTATTATTATTGCTAAAAAAGTTAAGTTTGTTATCTACTAATTTTTTAAGTTTAATGATATTTTTCTTTTTAATTTGATTGAATAAAGTATTAAATTTATTTCTTTGACAATATAAAAAATCGTCCAGAACATCAAACGGTAGCTTATTTCTGAGTGTATCAATTAATTTATTACCCCTCGTCTCAAGTTTCTCGATATAACGGTTAGTATCACAAATGACAATTTTTTTGAACTTCGTAGTTACCTGCTGTGTTAAAAATTCCAAACTATTAGCGTTGGTAACAGTGACTTCTTGTGGTATTCTCCATAGCTTCTTTGTGTTATTGGCTATGAATCTAGGGGTGACATCTTGTCTTTTGCATTCTAGTAAGAAAACTCTTCTGTTTTTTTGGGCTGCTAAACTTCGACTTAAGTTAGAGTGGTTTTTCATCAAACGAACCACTTCATCTCCATATTCCTCACCAATCCTCTTGTAGAATGATCCCATGTTCAATCTAGAAATAGCTGAAGGACAGTAATTTATCGAACCTAACATTGCAAAAACTTTACTAACGTACAATGGGATTTGTCCAAAATATTATGGTTTACCGAAAGTACACAAAGAAGGTGTACCCCTCAGACCCATAGTGTCATGCATTGGTGCGTCTACTCAACCTCTAGCTAAATTTATTTCTGGTATTCTGGACAAATCTTTTGGTGAATTTAACCGGTTCAGAATCAAGGATACTTTTGAGTTTGCGAATAAAATAAATGGTTTTGAATTACCACATGACTTTGTTCTGGTTTCGTTTGATGTTGTTTCCCTGTTCACTAACATTCCGCTTGATCTTTTAACAAAAATTCTAGATGAACATTTTGACCTTATAAAAAATAACTGTACCATCCCTAAAGACAAATTCCTCGAGATCATCACTTACCTATACGACAATACTTATTTTTCGTTTAATAACACCTTCTATAAACAACTAGTAGGTGTACCAATGGGTGGTGCTTGTTCTCCTATTTTAGCAGAAATTGCCATGAATAAATTACTGTATTATATCACAGAACAGGTCAATTTTCAATTTCCTTTTATATTTCAGTACGTTGACGATCTTCTTTTGGCCCTTCCGGCAGACCAAGTTCAAACAACTCTAAATTTGTTCAACTCATTTAATAATAACCTTCAGTTCACTGTTGAAGAAGAATCTGAACGGTCAGTTCCCTTCTTAGATACAAGGGTAGTTAGGTCCGAACAGAATATTGTCATGTTGGATTGGTATAGAAAGAAATCTAGTTCTGGAAGATACATTCCTTTTCAATCATACCACCCGATGAAACAAAAACTCAACACTATCCATGCTTTAAAAAATAGAATTGTTAAGATCTGTCACCCCTCATTTATTGAAAAAAACTTGTTATTGTTGGAAGAGATATTGATTAAAAATAGCTATCCTAAATCTTTAATTCAAAGAGCTCTGAGAAGGGAAACTCACATCTATGTCGATTGTAATGTTCAGAATATGGATCCTGAAGTTGAAGTAAAATATGGAAAAATACAATACATCCAAGGACTTTCTAATTCACTCATTGGTTTATTCAAAGAATTTAATTTAAAAATTGCTAAATATAATTTAAAAAAACTTAATTCCTTCTACTCAAACCTGAAAGATCGTACAGTTGCTAACAGTAAATCTGATGTGATATATGGCATCAAATGTCAATGTTGACAAGATCTACATAGGACAAACTTCGCAAAAACTGTCCAAACGACTGGCGTTACATAAAAGTGATTGCAGGCTCAAACCCAATTCAACCAGTTTGAGCATACACGTAAACCAACAAGATCACAGAGCAGAGTTCACAGAACCTGTAATTTTTGCCACCGAACACAGTAACTTCAAAAGAAGGTTCCTAGAAATGTGTTACATCACGAATTGTGGCAACTGTCTCAATCATAAAAAGGACGTAGAAGGATTAAGTTCTATTTATACTTTTCTACTCTCTCAATCTTTCACTAAGAAAATAAAAACTCCTGAATGCTATATCAGTAATAATAATGAATAATTTATAAATCTATAATAAAATTGACTTTCTACTCCAAACAATTCAATATTTTTCTTCCAACTCGTTTCATGTTTTCTTTTTCATTGTTCAATATCAGGACTCATCTGCTTTACTATTGGAGGCAACACGACTACGTCATAGGATAATTGTACTACCTCCCACTATGTATGTAAAATCTGTACTATTTTGCCTTTCACATAAATTGTGAACCGAATGAACGGTGTACATGGCAGTCTGCTTCCAAACACTGTGTTTTTTGCTTGTCTAGATTGAACATAAAAAACTTTCTTTGTTAGAGTTTAGTACTATGGCGTCAAACCAAAGTGAACTGATTTTGTCTATTTAACTACTAATTACCACTATCCTGTATACTCACCATGTATCTCTACCCTTCCACAAGGGCTAGGAGTAATGTGTAATAATCTGTAAGTTCTTTTAGATTCAACATTGCATTGTAGACTGATAACATGTTTCTTTGATTAGATTCGTCCTGATGAAGCTCTAAACTTAGAGCGAAAGCTTGAATAAGATTCAATATACACTTTAAAACGAGCGTCCAACATCTTATTGCTCCCTCCTTTCAAGAATCTTTGGGGCCATCCCAATAGTTAACCCTAACTGCGTAGTTACCAGTAGCCCCGTTACTGTCCTTCAGCTATACATATATATATACAGGGTGTTTTCTAACCTCTGTGACAAAATGAAAGGGGTGATTCTTCGCTTAATTTTAAGACGAAAATGTGGTATAACTTTTGTTCAAATTTCGCTTTGTTTCCAAAATACAGGGTGTTTAATTTTTTTTTTGATTAGTTTTTTATGATTAGTTTTTTATTTTTAATTAATTTATCTTTAACTCGATTTTGTTGAAGTTTGGTAACGGTATTTATAGTGATAACGGGCTCATTTTGCCATGAACAAATAAAAATTATCGAATACAGTGGCGTCCCGAGTGGCACTTCAACCAATATTATTGGGAAAAAAATGTACGCCACTGACTTTTTGTGTCATTTTCATTTTTTTTCAGGTTATTCAACTAAAAATGCAACTTTTTGATCTCCTGAATTTTTATCGTATCTTGCCTAATTTTTGAGATACAAAATTAAATCCAGCTGAGTGAGTTTTGACGCAAAAAGTAATTTTATCGCTGATGTTTTAATTTTCTAACAAATACAGCAATCAATTATAATCATTTTAATGGAGAATTCAAAAACACTAAATAAATAGAAATAAAGTTAAATAAACTGCTGAAAATGCCCTCCACGAGCCAGTAAACATCCATGAACACGACGTGCTAAGTTATCTCTCACCACACGGAAAATTTCGGGACTGGTGGAAATCGTATTGAATCCATTATAATACGCATTCGTAGGTCTTCTTCTTCTGATTGAATGGGAGTGCTATAAACAAGTTGCTTAAGATGCCCCCAAAAATAAAAATCTAATGGATTCAGATCCGGTGAACGTGGTGGCCATGGGTGAGGTCCTCCTCTGCCGATCCAACGATCAGGATATTGCTGATCTAAATAATTTCGAACACAAATTGCAAAGTGAGGGGGAACGCCGTCATGCATGAACCACATTAGAGATCGCGTTCTTAATGGCACTGCTTCCATCAATTCGGGTAATTCATCTCTAAGGAAGTTGTAATAGACCTCACCAGTATGTCGATTTGGGAAAAAATACGGTCCAACTAAGACATCTCCAATAAACCCTGCCCAAATATTAAATGAAAATGTATACTGGTGATGTCCTTCGACGATAGCATGAGGATTCTCTTCTGCCCAAACATGGTTGTTGTGTTCATTATTCCATCTAGAAAAATTGGCTTCATCGGTAAATAGATTTTTTGCCGAAAAATGAGGTACTCGTAAATAAATTTCTTGAAACCAGTTACAAAAATCAACGCGAGCTGGAAAGTCTCTGGGCAACATAGCTTGTACTCTTTGTATGTGGTAAGGATAGAGTAAATAGTCTTTCAAGATACTCCAGACTGTTTTATGACTCACATTCAATTCACTTCCAATTTTCCTAGTACTCATGTTTGGAGATTCTTCTACCATGATCAAGACTTTTTCCTCAAGTTGGGCGGTCCTAACCGTAAGTGGTTGGCTGCCTATTTGGCTTTTTGCAAAACTACCTGTTTCCTCTAACCGGAGATGTAACCTTGTAAATGTTGCCGAACATGGTACTTGTCTATTAGGAAAACGTTCTGCACACAAACGTCTCGCCTCTTGGGTATTTCCATCCGCTAAACCGTACATAAAATGCATTTGAGCCATTTCTTGATTGGTAAACTCAGCCATTATGAAGAGAACGTAATTTATTACGAATAAATTGAAAAACAATAGTTACTTAAATACATTATTGGAAACTTTCATACAGTAGACAAATGTCATGAAGAAAACAAATAATGTGGTTGCCATGGATCGAAGCAAAAAGCCTACTTTGCATCATATTGTTATTTTTGTGTAGTCCAGAGACATGCAATAAAGTGGTTTATCTCAAAAATTACGCAAGATACAATAAAAATTCAAGTGATCAAAAAGTTGCGTTTTTAGTTGAAAAACCTGAGAAAAAAATGAAAATGACACAAAAAGTCAGTGGCGTACATTTTTTTCCCAATAATATTGGTTGAAGTGCCGCTCGGGACGCCACTGTATTCGATAATTTTTATTTGTTCATGGCAAAATGAGCCCGTTAACACTATAAATACCGTAACCAAACTTCAACAAAATCGAGTAAAAGATAAATTAATTAAAAATAAAAAACCTAATCAAAAAAAAAAAATTAAACACCCTGTATTTTGGAAACAAAGCGAAATTCGAAAAAAAGTTATGATACATTTTCATCTTAAAATTAAGCGAAGAATCACCCCTTTCATTTTGTCACAGAGGTTAGGAAACACCCTGTATATATTATAAAATAAAAAGGGAATTTATACCTTGTAAACTCATACGTTAAGTACGTTGATTCACATGCACAAAAGTTATGTTTGTAGAAAAACTATAATGACAAAAAAGTATTGAGGAAAATCCCAAATTAAAAAAGCTCTAGGTTCAGTCACTAGTTTACAGGATAGTGTTACCTCAAGGACAAAGCAGCATATTTCAAAAAAAACTTCTTAGTTGAAGTGGTTTGACAGATTCGGCAAGGTGGTAGGAGCTGGTGTCTTTCGATGGGCTTGATATGGCGGTGATCTGATGGATTACTCGCAGGATCAAATCCAGGGAGTCGACTACAGCATGATTCTAGAGAACACGTGGATGATAGTTCAAGGTCTGATTTGAGGAAAATATATCGAACAAACAATCTAGATCAATTAGGAAATAGCCAAAGAGACTCACCCAAACACCCAAGTCAACAATTTTTACGAAAAGTGGATTACGGCACGCACCAAAGAAAATCTGGTTTAAATGTTCAATCTACTTTACTCCAGGCTAAACACAAAGCCGGTGAATTATGAAATTTTTTCACCAATCATCAAAACGGTCCAAAGGCATAAGGAACCCTAATTTTCACAAAATCGAGTACGAAACGTGCTGGAAACAATGTCGGAATGAGATTCTTTCACATTAAAAAAAAAACGACTTTCTCTATAGTACTAGGCTCCAATCCTATTGGTCAGAAAAGCGGTGGTAGTATGAAATTGTCCAACTTTCTATTATATTATAGTTAGTAGACAAGACAACCCATGCGAATTTGAATTTGCCGCCGAAACGATGGAAGATTGAACAATGGGCAATCAAACCTTCATGACGTTCCTCTACACCGCTCACGAGATGAGAGTATTTTCACTCAGGAAAAAGGTTATCCAATCGACGCAGAAGCTCCAAGTTTATCACCAAAGGTCGTTGGTTTGCTGACTAGGCTTTAGAGCGATTGAAAGAGGATCTCAATGTTTGCCAAAAAATAATCTCAAGCGATAAGAGGCATTTTTTGGAGAATGGCTATGTTAACAATACTAATTAATTATTTTCCCAGATAAGTCCATGCTAATGAGCTGCAATGAAGTTGAAATCAACATAAATCAGGCAACCGTTCAGACCGATTCGGCAGAGTCGATAAAAATTGAAACATTCTGATTGATTGTCTCTGATCGGGACCACCAATACTACCATGATGGTGTTTATTCATGGGCGAAAATACCGCGATTTGTTATTTTAAACGTTTTGACATACCCGTTCTGATTGGTTGTGATTTTGACAGTTACTTACCACAATCATGGCGGGCCGATTTTGAATTTTCTTTGGTTTTTTGAAAATATTTAATTGAAAAATTGACAAATTCAAACAAATTCTCACCTAATCCATCCTTCATAAACCAAAGAAAATTTTAAATCATCCCGCCATGATTGTTGTGAGTTGTAACTGTCAAAAATACTACCAACCAGAGAAGGTATGTTAAAACGCGGCAATTACGCCCATGAGGACCCACTATGAGAAAACGCGGCGGATATTTTGACGATTCAATCTTCCATAAAATGGCATACATGAGCATTTCGAAATAAAAAAAAGTTTTTTGTCAATTACTCACATACAGCTTGTTTCATTCCATGTCGAAATCGACCCGCCCTTATTGGAGAACCCTGTATATTTAATGTCAGTTACGATATCATTATTTGCTATATTCATCTTAATTTTATTCATGATGTTCCCATGGTAGCTCTTGACTGATCACTCGTATGCAGTAACAAGAAGTTTAGGGCCTCTCTTTTCCATATTTGTTTATTCGAGTGAAAATCTGTTATAATGGAGAAACCTAGCATTCTATAGACTAGTCCATGCAATATTTACTCTCACCAAAAATAGTCAGCGTTGTTGATCACTTAATGATGAAATATCTATTATTCAGTTGCTATGTATAACTTTGTCATGTTTTTAAAAGTATGAATACAAGCACCCAGAACTAGCTAAGACGCGTTTTATCCAGCCATCAGGTTACGAAGAACTTGAACTTCTCCAGCTATGAGTTTGTAGAAAACTCTTACTTCAAAATCAACGAGAAACAAGTGAAACCCATAGCAAATGTGAGAGAATTTACTAAAAATTTGCGTGTTTCATAAAAATCGATTGTACATAGTGAACTTGCTCCAAAGAACAAAAATGTCCCAAGTTGTCAGAGAAGATTAACTATATCATCAGTCAGGAGTGCAAAAAATATCTGATCGGTGTGCGTGTGTAAACGGAGCATCTCTCAAAAGTAAAGCAAGTCAGTTGATTGTTTCACGAAGGTATCTAACAATACAATATAATACAATTAGTATGCTACGCTAATGCTCTGTCTTCGATACTTGAAACTCTTATGGTAGGTAACAAGAAAACCAAACTTGAAAATATTTCGAAAATCACGATCGATCAACGTAAAAAAATTCATAGTTTCCAAACCCATCGATGTCGAGAGAGACTCGTGAATGTCATGATCTTTAAAAACCTAGTCCATGGAAAAAGTGATGATTTTTAAAACTTATATTTGTTTTATGAATCATCACGATCTCAAGTCTAATCAGATAATCCCTTAGCCAAAGGGAAGGAAATGAGCTGATCAAATATTCTAGCACCTTGTTTAAAATAAGAATATGAGTTAACTTCTCGATAATATTTCCTGTAGAGAAAACCATACTTGTAATTGAATCATGTCAATGTCAAGTTTGGATTGCAAGGAAAATCACTCCTTTTGAAAAGGGATTCTTGCGAGAGGTATGAAAAATCATCAAATAGTTGACATGATAATGAAAGCTGCAGGAAAATTCTAATATAATTTAAATAAGAATGAAAGTCGTATTCTCTGAAGAAACCAAGAAAGCTAGTTACATTCTTTTTTGTGTAAATGAAAATCGATATAGAGAAAAATACGACAAAATTTGAATGATTATAGTGGATTTGAAAATATAAAAGCCATGTCTTCCTTTATTAATATTTGAATAAGGAACATTAATTCCATTGAATATAGAAGGAAATGTGGGAATGATTAATGACTTCTATCTGAGAAATTTTTCAATGAACCTGGCTGACGGAGGCGCTATTGAATATATGAATTTATTTTCAATTATGAATGACCGACAGATATACACATATTTCATAGAAATGGTAAAATCTCGTCAACCAATAAATGTCACTTGCCAATTGATATTTTGTTCACCTATCCCTGAAACAATTATTAGCTCTAACTAGTCCTATGAATTTGTTCGTCTTTTTCAATGGATTCGATTGAGTTTTTTTTTTTCATCATATAAAATCATAAACAATACGAAACAAATGTTTTCAGTTTATGAATAACTACAAAAACGGTAGTAAAATTTGTGCTTGCGGCTATTCATTGAATCTCTTTTCACATCAACGCAAAAATAATTGTAATGTGAAAATGTGTGTGAAAAGGAGCAATCATCATTCAACTGAGTAATTCATAGTTGAGACAAATAGAGCACGTTACCTACATTTTTAAACTCCATAGTTTATCCAAAATGTGCCAAATAATGATTGTGATCTGTTTTTCAGGCAATTCATTCCTGGAGGATCTAGATTAGATGGTTTTGTAAAAACGAAAACTCACAGACTTAACCTGATTTTTCAAATTCGATAATATAAACTGTTTTTTTCTTAAAAAAAAAATAGATGAAACTTTGGATTAAAATTGTTGTATTCAGATTAGATAATATTCTCAAAATTCTGCGAAATTTATATTCTACCAATATCATTATCATAACAATAGTAAGCGGTGAAAGTGAATCGATGAGACTATTCTTTTGAGTCTATAACTATCCTAGCTCTGTAAAACTATCTGTTTTGTACATATCAATTGCTATAGTATACCAATGATCTAGACCACTCAACCATTTCCTTGTCCAGTTTTTTTTCAAACAGATTCACTGATTGTGCATTGACAGTGTTCCAACTGAGTCGATTCCAATTGTAGACCACGCGATTAGACGGAAAACTTATCCGCAGAAGCCTGTCGCATCTTTCCTTACATAGTTTCTAGTTATGATCCCTCAAGGTGCGTCCCCACTTGCAACAAAGCAGTGAACCGAACGCCGTCGCGAACCCCGTCGTGAACCTAGTCGCGAACCTCGTCCCGAACACTGTTGCGCAATAAAGGAGTGATCATTATGACGTTTCACCAGGTGACTTGAGGATCGATTGAACGTGCTGAACCAAACCAATGTAGTTCACCGGTGATCTTTCTTATCACATATTCGAAAATAGGGGTCCAGTTGTGGTTCTCTTGGCGATATCGAGCGCTTCATTGTTGTTTTCAGCAATTTAAATTTTCTAGCATCAGTTACTTGGTCTATTGCTTTGATGCAGTGCAGTGGATAGGTTGTTTTCAGTGTTGCGTATCCGATTTGATTATTGATAAATTAGACTCAAGAGACCATGATTAAACTAGTTCAGAGTTTAAAAAAAAAATATTGGATGCAAAGCATATCTGGTATCATAACAAAGTTAGAAAGAATGATGCATGGGGACAAATTTGTACGAGAAAATCCAAGATAAATATTCAAATTGACCAGTGGAAGAAGAAAGTGACTGTTTTCTTATCGTCATTGCGAAGAGAAAAGGCAAAGATAAAAAAAAACTCTTGTAACTGGAGCTGGTAAGTGCATGAAGCGAATTGTTCAAGATTGAATTGTACATTTCCAAAGTAAAGTGGGTACTTGAAAACAAATCATTATTGGTTCAGAAGATATCATATTGTCACGATAAGCGTAAGATTGAGCCTTCGTCTGGACCCTCACCTATCGTGCTCCAGGGACGTAGCCGTCAGTCGGGAGTGAAACCAGGGCAGCACATAACAACATCTATTGCCTCCTCAAATACAGCCTACAGCACACACAGTGGGATAAGCATGTTGGACCTTGGCCAGTCCGGGTCCCAACAGTAGACTCGCTGCGGGGGCAGAAGTGTACAGTGAATACGAGAGGACTTGTGGTCTTGCTACTGGCACTGCTCGTGGAAAGGAAGATCGGAGTAATCACGTTTCTTCGAACCATTTGATTAGCGTATCGGGCTTCTATTTATACCAGAAAAGTGCCGAGTAAGCATGGCCTGGTTGTGCGTCGCCGTTTGGGTGGGTTGATTTACTCCATGTTCCTTTGATCCGTTCGTATTCACATGACAATATTCATAACATTCACGTGTGTAATGATAATGTCCTACCTACTCATAATTTGTCGCGTTCCTTCTTATCGTCCCTGTAGGTGAATCAATAGATTCAATAAATACATACATAAATATCATACGTTCAATTGCGACACTCAATAAAATCAAAAACGACGGAACGCCGTGATATTCTCTACTTTGTTGCGCGACTGTGTTCGGGACGGGGTACGCGACGAGGTTTGCGACGGCGTTCTTTACTCTGTTTTGTCACTAAACTCAATTACATCTAGCTGGCACTTGAAGTGTCCACTAATTATTTTGAAGGTATCCACTAGATCACTTCGGGTTCATCTCTCATGCAGTGGGGAGGTTCAGCCTCTGCAGCATCTGTATATATCAAAGATTACGAAGAGCTGGAGGAATTTCAGTTGCTCTGCGCTGGACTTTTTCAAGTGCTTCAATGTCCTTGGCATAATAATAAGTTTGTAGAAAAACATTTTCAATTGTATATTTTCATTGACTACCTGGTAAAGATATCATTTTCATAAGAAGTCTCACCAAGATGTCTCGGCCAGCGAGACGTTGAAAGTGTGGAGACAGTATAAGATCACGAAACAAAAGACGATATTACATCTTGATCGACGGAAAAATGTTGATGAAGCAGCCGATTTGTGACGATTTTTTGTAAATCATGTAGTTATTTCTTCTTCTCCTACAAATATCAATTCAAGTTTGGACGCTCACACTGCAGCCTACATCGACAATCATGTTGCCACTGATGAGGACGTGCCAATCAAAACGATAAACCACATAGTTGAGAGTATATCTGCCCAAAATATTGTAGGTTTTCACACTTTGTTTGGTCTACTTGTTTTCATCCAGTTATCCCGATTTTCGTTTGAAATTCATTGGGAAAATACTAATAAACTGGGGAGCAAAAAATCCAGATCACTTGGAAAATTGCGAAACGATTTGATAAGCTAGCACTTAGTCCAGGCATGAATCACTTTGAAAATATTTGGGCTGAATTGGGACGAAGTTTTTGAAGACACATACCAGCTCCAAAACGTCCTATGAGCTAAGAGATTGCTAAGAGGATTGCAAGAGTGACATAACATTGACCAGAATGTGACCTTAAACTTGATTCAGAGTATGCTCAGTCGACTAAAATCAGTCATCAATGTCAGGGGAGAAAGAACACCATATATACACGTACGCATTTTTTTAGCAATAAGTCGAACTTCGTTAAAAATGTGAAAATATTGTTTTTCCCATATCAAACCATAAAAACCAAAACACGGCTCCTGATTCTTTATTGAATGTTCAATTTAGCTTACATGATACAGCAGGACAATTTACTCGACCAATTATTTTGAAATTGAATTCATATCTTAACTCTTTTTCAATTTCCTAAGTGACCTAAATTTTTCGTTCGCCAATGTAGAATCTCATATCTTGCAAATTTGCATTTCTCATGAAGGATCACGTAAGAAGACTACTCAAGCTATTTCTACAACAAGTTTGTGTTTTATCAGCATGACCATCGAACAAAGCGAATGCTGCATCATCAAATATGTTAATATGAGAATAAAGAATTGTAATTACAGCTCACCTTTCTACTTTTTGAAAGATACTGAATATGAATGATTCATTTGAGAAACGTTGACGTCGTTCACTTTATCAAATATTTCTAGAAACTTGATGAAAATGTTGGAAAAATTACCTGATCTTCGCAGCATACAGAGAAAAGTTAAAGGTAAAAATTGGATGATGAATATTTTGGTAGGTAGGTATATAGTGAGAATTTAGTTTTATCGAATGAATCTCAATAAAGATTCAACCTTTCCAACAAAGATCCAAGCTGTTTCCTGAGGAAGACTCAATCGCAAAATCTCAAAAAGAAAAGATCATCTAACATGTACAATTTTCAAATAATGACATTTGTACATGTACAAATCTTTCTATGAAAAACAAACTAGCAACCCCAGGAGATGCCAATGACAAATTCACGTGAATAAACGGTCATTATTAAGAGTTCCAAATGATAAAGAGGGATGCAAAGGGCTCGTTAGGCTTCGACAATTTATGGATCTCACTCGGAGTCGGATTTAAGGCTGGCAGAACGAGCAGTTTGCTAGACCACCAATGAGAGTCTCACAAAGAGAATCACATTATTTTAAATCAGGAACTTATTCAACTGATTAATTCTATTTTTATGTCTCCTCGTTACATTTTGTCACGTTACAAACATCAAATTTGATGTTTTATAAGTAGGCTCTTTCACTCTTTAGATTTGTGATCACAGACAAGGGTTTTGATTTGATTACTCATAAAGTGGGAGAATATCTGACCACTCTCTGCTGGACCCATAACAAAAAACGCGTTGTTTTCTTCAGCATAGTCACGTCTGTGCAAGTTTTGTTTTGCCAGCATCCTACAGAAAATATAAAATATGACCGCAGAAGTGATTGACAATTGTACGTGTTCCGAATTTCTTCCCGCGAATCGTAAAAAACTGAAGGCGATGGAAATACGCAATCGATTACTGTACAGATAAGATCATTTGATTGGATCAGATGATGGGAGATTGTAAAAATTATAAACAAACTTCAGTCTTCCTTCACAGAAACAGTTCATCTTCACATTATACAGGGTGTCCCAGCAAGGGTGGCCACCGGCCATATCTCGAGAACTACTGGACCTAAAAGTTCAGGAAAAAAAATATGATGACTAAAGTGGCCACGAGAAAATGCTGGAAAATATTTTTAACTTCGAAATTTTGCCGCTAGGGGGCGCAATCAAAGCTTAAATATTAAAATTCGACATTTTTCCGGAAATTCTCAGCCCCTTCCAGCAACTTTTCTGGAGACAATCTCGCATCACTGGATACGATATACGAAAGTACTCACATTTATCTTCCAAACAAGCCTATACGCAACAAAATCGGACAAGTCGTTTATAAGTTACAGCCACTTGAACAATTACACTTTCACTACCTTCCCCTACTCACACGAAGATCGGTACGCCAATGAGCCCTGTACCAAAAAGACGTGAAATTGTCTAGTTTTTCTAACCATGTTGATAAAGATATACCTCAATCTGAGAATTTCCGGAGAAATTTCGAATTTTAATATTTAAGCTTTGATTGCGCCCCTAGCGGCAAAATTTCGAAGTCAAAAATATTTTCCAGCTTTTCCTCGTGGCCACTTTAGTGATCATATTTTTTTTCCTGAACTTTTAGGTCCAGTAGTTTCTGAGATATGGCCGGTGGCCACCCTTGCTGGGACACCCTGTATATAGTTTCATAGATTCATATGTAGTCAATATGTATTAATTTTATGTTATTATGTTCTAGAAATTGATTTTTCTTCTAATGATCTCATCGCTTTTGTTCTTGAACAGTTATAATGATATGGAGACATTACTATGATACCATTTATGTCTTTTATAGTCAGCAATGCCGTCCAAAAGTCATATTATTTTATTCTCGTCTGCTTTGTTCATAGAATATTTGATTTCCGCTTGTTTGCACCACCTACTCTTTTCTGAAAGTTATTGAAAAAAGTGACTCTTGGACTTGACATTTCTGTTGACTGTGATTCACTTTCTAACTAGCCCAAAACTTTTTTGAAGATCAAGTCACAAAAATCTGAAACAGTAGTTTTTCTCTAGACTATGTAGGTATTCACCAATATGCAATATGGAGGTTTTGCTTTGGCCTTGCATTCTTGACATGTGGTAGGTATGCCTAAGATATTATTGATCAATGATCAATCTAAGCAAAAAAGGTGTGAACTACACTGTCGAGTAGATATCTATATAAATAGAATTCGACTCTTTCTTTCTATTGATAAAAGCGATTGTAGCGTTTATCCGCACTCCATGCTGATGTCGACACGTTTCGGATGTTCTCGACAGCTAGAAGATGCCAATCGAATATTTATTTGGCGCACCAGAAAATGGGGTCGAGTCACTTTGTATCTTTCTTCGTTGCTCGTCTAGAAAAAGAAATACCGAGATCAAATCGACAGATTGAGTTTGCTTGGAGAAGCGTAATTTTTTATATAGATATACCCTAGATTAGCATCTAACACTAATATTAATATTATTATTGTAGTCGGTAACAGTTATCATCACTGTTTGATATTCTATACTTAACATTATTCTAAATACTAAATAATGAGGGTGAGAATGGAGCATCGGAACTTATTATTAACTTTCTGTGAAACAAATCTCGAGCTGGTAACAGATCGGTTCAAAGGAACTGAAGAAAGGGCCAAAGACAATGAATTATGTAAAAATGTAGCTATGAAGTTTAGGATTTGGAAAGAAAACAGTGGAAAACACAAGAACAAATCTATTATATCGAGTATTGTTATACATTCAAAACTGACTAAATCTATTATCCTCCGTGCTTCAAGCCAAACCACAATGCTTAAAACACTCATAACCACAGGAAAAGTCAATAATATGCATTTACGCGACGACAGAGATCATGACTTGTCGATTTAAAAGCCACAAGGAGTTTCGATGCTACCAAAATCAGTCGATTGGTAGAATTCTATAGTGCACGGAGTCCTGCTGCTGCTCTTTATTGCTCGGTGGGATAATCCCAAAAGTGAACACATTTACTTTTATTTGCTACCATTTGCTGCCCCGTTAGTGTTAAACTGCTTATCCTGATAAATATGCTGGTTCAGTTGAAACAGTATTAAAAATCTTCTTTTGAACAACTTTCACCAATTGAAAGTGATTCTGCATTATTGCTCGATATCATTTACCAGTAAAAATAGATATCTTATCAGTACTTTGAGTCAAATTTACTTGCACTTTATTTTGATCGTTCAAAAGTTTTGTTTGTATCAAACGATTCTGATAATTTTGGGATATGTATCATTTGGGAGGCATGTATTCTATAGCGGTAAAGTGCAAAAATATCCTCTGAAGCCGACAAAAGACGAAAAAAATATTATAATCATTTCAGATGGTGGTTATGATGGAAAACTTTCTCCAGAAACCAAAAATATATACTGCGATTGAAAGTACTTTTCTTTGGAGTCTACCAAGGTTTCGATTATTCCCACAAGTTAAAAATTCGCGCACCGCGATAAATCTTGACAAACCGTCTATTGGAAGTTATGAATGCATTAACCATCATAGAATACATACCTCCTAGATTATTCGAAATTGATCAAAATAACCGATGCATAGAAAAGTTACAAACGATTTTGCAAATTTGACTCATATCGATTACATGGTTATAGGTACATCTGTTCAACCAGACCGCCTGGGTGATATTCTTGAGCAATTTCCAACTAGTAAACATGAGTTGTTCCAATAATGGTCGGGACTAGGCTAAATGAAAATATCATCTTTCATTATTCCTACCAGCATTATCAACCTGTTGACCATAAATTATAATTTATCTCATCCATACAACATATCAGATTATATTCGAAAAAGGAATACATCAATTTTATTGTTGAAATGTAGATTCCTGAGCCTAGTGCTAGGCGTACAGGCATAGATCTTTTTTTGATGGTCTCAGCCTTATGTAAATTATAGCCACTACGCAAATTGCAGCTCACCAGGTGGTTTTGCGGCGTGTATACGTGCACTAAGAAAATAAAATGGTGTGCGTAATCCGTAGATTATCCGATGACATTGTTGAATTTCCAAATTATTCCGGAGTTAAGTTGTTACAATGTTGACGGGGTTGCAAGCATTTAACAAAAGACTATCTGTCCCCACTATGTTTACCAAAAATATCTCATTTCTGCTGTGAGAGATGGTAAGAAACGAATAATTTGTAACTAAATCAATCTGATATTCACAGAAAACAAAGAAGAATTTCATGGAGCGTGAAAAAACGCGCTTTTAAATGTAGATACAATTTAACCTCCTACATAAATATTTTTTGAAATATCAATCCTCATTTTCAAGTAATTCGATTTGAGTGGGTGAAAATATCATGTTTTTCATGTGAGATGTAGGAATCCAAGAAAAGTAGCAGTTGTATCGTGAATATCATATTACGATGGACCTTTCGTCATATTAAGTCAAAAATGTCAGGAGCCCTTTATTCTTTCCAGAAACTGTCAAAAAATCATGGAGTTGGCTCCAAATTATTGTGAAACGCAAGATTAGCTATATTATAAAGAGACAGGGGTGAAATTCCGCTGTTCATGAGGCCACCTCTTGGAAAAAAAGTTTCTTTGGTTCTATACCGGAGCTTATTATTCGATTAGATTAATTGCAATATATCAATCCGTTCACGTAACTGTCCTTCACCAAAGAAAATATGCCAGTGGAAATCCAACTGGACAACGTTCGTAGACAGAGTGATCAGTAGAGCACCCAGTGACGATATGCGCGAGTCGGTTCCTATTTTGTCCAGCAAATGATCATATGTTATCTTGTGTTTTTTAATATCATGGATCTCAACAAGAGAACTAATGGTATCTGATGAATGAGAAACACGGCATCATTTATAGGAAGAGGGGATTAAGATATCGATCGTTAAGCGTGCAAAACTAGTAGATTTTCCGCAGTGTAGATATTGAGCTGTGTGGAACGGAAAAAGCTTGTTGATACTGACTATTGCGAAGTCCTGCTACAATAATTATTACAGAGTAATCAATCAAAATATTGTGTTTTTATCATTGAGTTAGAGTTAGAGTTAACTCACCAGTATTGACCACCTGCCTTCAGGTCTAACGAGAAAAACTGGGTTTTCAAAGCGGATTCATATCCTTGATGCCCGCGATAGGCTTGGATCTGGTCCTCGGTCCTTGATGTCTGAAAAATACAGTACATGGACCAAATTGAAATTTATCCAGCAAAGAGCGTTTGTGATTTGATAGATTTTTGAAGTGTGGATTTTATGTTATGGTAGTTCCAGACCGTATAACAGTCGACAATACAATAAGAGCATATTATGCGCAATAAAAGGTCGTCCTGGTAGAGGAAGACCGTCGTAGTCAAAAATTGGTGGAAAACTTGCTCAATGTAGATCAGAGCACCAATCTCTAGAACGTTGAATAGGAAACTGGACAATACACTACAAGGGAAGGACAAGGTTGCCGGTGTACGACATCCCTTGCCAATGATTTTTCTTACGCCTTACAGCCTCTAGGCATCTGCATTGTACTCCTAGAATGTTGCAAGCTGAACTTTGAGAAGCCTGAAAAGTCAATTTTTTTTTGAAAACTGTCAGATATCGTCTATGAGAACATAATATACGCCCTATGGTCCCTGCAAATGATCGACGATTGAGATACGGAACGCCTTGTTGCCAGGCTGCAATTTGAAGATGAAGAATGGTGAAATGTTTTCTTGACAGATGAGTCAAGATTTGATTTGTATCCCTCAGACAGACGACCTGGAGAACTTCACTACCAATGTCACTTCATACCCCAATAACTCTTATATCATCTATTGCAAAAATTATAGAAGAAGTAATGGTGACCAGAGTAGTGAAATTTATCAATAAATCTCAGATCCTTTCAGAAAGGCAGTTTGAATTTTGTGAAGGGATTTCGACAGAGTATGCCATTGGGTTTTTCAACATCACATGTTCACAGGATAGTTGACGACAAACGGCCATGATGGGAGTATTTCTAGATCTGACTAAAGCTTTCGAACGTGAAAATTTTCGTGACTGGTGTGAATTGAGACAGGAGAAGAGTCGTGGGGAGCAGTCAGAAATGAGAGGCCTACGATATTTATGTCGTAGCTGCTCCCCTGTCTAAAGCTTTCGATACGGTTTGTCTCAGAATTTTGTTTGAGATACTGGAGGACCTCAGAGGAGTTGCCCTTAAACTTCTGAAAACATAACCAAGACAGAGAACACAGCAGCGAGGTGAAGGAAGTTGAGTTTGGGGTGCCACAAGGAAGTGTACTTGGACCTGTTTCATTCTCCCTATACATTAACGGATTGCTAAACTTGAAAAGTAGTGATGTTTCATCGTCTTTTGCGGATGACACTGTGATAATGTATGATGCAGACTCGCGAAAAGATGTGAAAAAACTGGCTGAAGCAGATCTGAACATGATTTAACATGGTTTGATGAATCGTCCTAATCCTCAATTTTGAGAAAACTAGATTTATAGCACTTAGTTCCAGAAAGAGGAACATTCCCTTATACGAATCTCTAAGTACAAAACCTCAAATAAGACCTCTTGAAACTCTACGAAAACTATTTATTGTAATAATGCACAATAAAAAGAGGACATACCCTTCTGAACATTTTTACAATATCAGCAGAATTCGTAACATCCTGTAAATATACATGGTTATTCACGTAAGTGCTCTGTCACAAGTATTTCGAAAACGGCTTTTTCAAATGTTCTCAATTTTGATATGAGTAGTTATGAAAATGTTATGCATCTATGAAAATATTTTGATGATTGCAACGTTGCCAGATACAATAGCTTTTCCTGATAACTTTCTTATTTCAAATGGGACACCCTGTATATTATTTGATTCTTAAAATCTGTTTGAAATTCTGAATAACTTTTATAGAACATGTTACATATTTATGTGTAATGATGATTCTTTCTTCAATATTTTGCATTTTATTTAAAAAAAAAAACAGTCAAGACATTTAATAGGTTCCTGTTTTTTTGAAAGTGCAATACCGTTCTATCTGAAATTCGCTTTATGTCAAAAATGACGAAAGATAGGTGTAGAACATTTTCAATCAAAATTGAATGTCAAGTTTCGAGGGGGAAATGATTTGCGCCCATTCTCAACTTTGCAACATCCCCACCTGAGCGATGGTGATATTCACTCACAAAATGTTAAATGGAAAAGGTGTCGAGGTATACCCTTTTTGAAGGACCTGAGACCCTGATTTCAATTCCCGAGTTTCTGTGGCCATTCCTGTAGATTTCTCAAAAAGACAAGAGAGTTAACTTCTCCAAACTAAGAGGATGAGACAGAAGACCTTCACTCAATCCTTTTGGCGAGAATGTATTTCACAAAAAAAAAGATGAAATAAATCCTCGTCAAAAAGATAGAGTGATAGAAGTCCCTCATCATATCCTTCTAGTTTTGAGAAGTTAACTCTTGCAATTAATTATTTATTGGATAAAAAAAATAAAAATAGTCTTTTGACAAGCGGTCATATCAACAGGAATGACAGCAGAGACTTGATACTCGGCAGTTGTCATCAAGAAGACTGTACACTTTCACAGTTCCTCATCTTCGTGGACTTGCGACTCGAGTTCCATACCAGAAAATTTGCTGTGCACTTTGTGAACTGACCGACTACCTTCACAGTAACAGGCCATTATAGCTACTCAATGAGTTGATCTGGATGTAGTTTCTAACGTTGCAGACAAAGTTTACGAGGTGACCCAAGTTTCACGTGTTAACTCCGTCACTACAGATCGAAACCCGACTCTCCAGGATCTCAAGCAGCAGGCGTTCCGTGATTGCCGATATGAGCAAGCCTATCATTGTAGTTGATTTCCTGTTCCACTATGATCTTCTCGTTGACGTTCGACGTTGTCGTCTCGTTGATAACCTGAAATCGCTCGCAGCCACTAGATCAACAACTGTGCCAAATGGACCCAGCTTGAAGATCGTTACCAGCACTGGCCCATATGCTGACCTTCTCGTCGCCTATCCGGACCTCACACGACCCGCTAGAGTTCTACGCACGCCGCATCATTCAACTCAGCACCATATTCGAGTTTCTCCTGATCCTCGGTAGCATCTTGGGCCCGTCGTTTACCTCCAGACCGTTTGAGGATAGCCCGCACCGACTACCGACTTCGAGGAGATAGTGCGCGCTGGCATCGCTAGACCATCAGAGATCAGTTGGGCATCTCCTCTCCATATAATGCCAAAAAACACGGTAGGACCGTGCTCCCAATGCACGCACTATACCTGATCTCTATCCATTGCGCAATGTAGCAGACTTCAATGACTTTCTGTCAGGATGCACGATATTCTCTAAACCGGACCTCGTGGAGGCGTAGGTACTACTGTTTTGAATTGGCCAGCAAGAAGTCCACACTGAATTCCCAATACATGCTAGTTGATCCAAGAAAAGGAAAGAATAACGTCCTTTGGCCTCAGATAAATATTTTTCTCCAGATAACTCTCTCATCTGGAGATATTTATCTATTTGAGGTCTAAAGAAGTTGATCTTTTCTTTTCTTAAATTGATTAAAGGACGTCTTCGTGAAAATGGACGACTATTCTTCACGCTACCCAAGCAGTTATTCGAAGTGATTTCGTGCTTGATTTTTGATAATTCAACTTTTATTAAAATCTCACGACTTGTTTTTGTCTGGTTTATAATTATTTAGGCAGAGCTTATAAAATTTAGGTTGCAAAAGACAAATTTTGGAAACGGTTCAAAAATAAATATTATCAAAAAAAGTGATGCGAATAATTTTCTGGGGTCGAGGACATCAACTTATTTTTCAATGCCACTTTTATCTCCAAAACGATCACCATTCTGTTTTTTTACAAAAAGTAACTTGTTCACAAACAAATTTGTTTTCATGGATTGGCGTCTTCTTATCTGATAGTTGTAGTGCTTATGGTAAGTCGATAAGCTCACGTGCATTTTTTAAAACCTTATTCAATTTAGTCTACAAATATTTTCTTGGTGTTGCAATTCTTCATGTGTGCGGCTCAATCAAATGATTGCTCTTAACCAACCGGCAACATGGTCGGAAGTATCAGTGTCGAAAATCCGGTCTGTGTTTACTGTAAAAAGAGTGCCGTAACGAAACGTGTAAAGTGCGAAAACTGTAATGGCTTTTTGCATAAAAGCTGCGCTGCTAGAGCCACAAAAAATTGCTGCGAAAACCAATCCTGGAGGGCAGAAAATCAACAAAACACTCAGCAAGCAAAAACTAACCTTGAAAATGACGTATTCATGGATCCTGATAATAGTGAGGGAAAAAATGCATAATGGAAATTGAAATCAAGTATCTGAAGATGCTGACTTCCGAATTAACCAGTAAGAATAAACTTTTGGAAGAAAATCAGGTTCTTCTAAAGGAGAAAATTAAACATCTTGAAAAAAGATCAGCAGAACCATCGTTGAACACTGGCAACACCGTAATACAGGTCGAGGTCGAGAAAGTAGTGTCTGAGGCTCCTCCTTGTGTCACACTGACGGTACCAGAAACAGCTGTTCCTGTCAAATCTTCTTTTTCTCAGCATCAGCCAAGCGCCAACACCGAGCCACAAACTGTCATGCAGGAGAGTGATGATGGATTTCAATTACCACGACAACGAAAGAGACGATCAACCTCCCAGAAACGTCAAATTATACAAGATTCTGAGGTTATGGATACCTATGTAAACAAACAAAAGTGTAGCTTGAAAACCAAAAAGAAACCATTAATAGGGAGCCGTGACCAAACTGAACATGATTTCACAGGAAATCAAGCATCGGAACACAACAAAAAAATCTGGCTATTCATCAGCTTTAAAAAGAAACTTCCGATAGTGAATGCAGTCCATCAAAAACTACATAAAAATGCATTCTAGCACAGAAAAGGAGATAAGTGTCAAGAAGTGTATACCTAAAAATGCTCCTTCTGGGAACAAACATCACTTCATGATAGGTGTCGATCCAGCATCGAAGGAGAAGATTTATGATGGATATTTCTGGCCCAGAGGGGTGAGATACAGTCGTTTTAACTTTGGGCTCGGTAGAAATTTTTTAGACAAGCAGTAACTACTCCCATTCAAGATCATATTGATACTGTTAACTACATACTCTCCGATGATAACAGCTGCTCATCATATTTATCAATCTTTTATCAGAATGTCAGAGGATTGAAAACTAAGCTCACGGATTTTTCTCACTCGATTGCTTTAGAAAATTATAATGTGATAGTAACAACTGAAACATTCTTGGATGATTCAATTGGTGACCAAGAATTGGGACTTAATAACTATATAACACACCAGCCACTGCAAATCGGGTGGTGGAGTTCTGATCGCAGTATTAAGCCGGTTTCCATCAAGCAGAATCATTGTTCCACACGTCTCAACTGTTGAACAACTTTTTGTCATTATTAAAGTACCGGGCTCCAAGCCCACAATAGTGGGCAATGTATATCTACCACCCAACTACCAACTAGTGAAATTTGAGAACTATTGTGAATCGGTGATAACTGTACTCAGTAACTATAATCTGGAAGATACATCCGTACTGTTATATGGCGATTATTACCTACCCAAAATTTCTTGGATCAACGATGACATGGAAACTCGAGTAGCGCCTTTGGATAGGGGAACGGTCTCTGACGAAGCACGATGTCTGGAGGAGTGTATGGCATTCTTGAACTTCCACCAGTTGAATAGCTTTCCCAATTTGTACGGTAACTATCTTGATCTTATATTTTCAAACTCATCCGAAAATAAAGTTTCGCTGTGTGACTTTCCTATGTTAAAACGAGATAAACCGCATCCGGCTTTAAATATTGTGATACCTGAGAATGTTACATGTGATTTTATGAACTGTGATTGTACGTTTCTTGACTTAAGGCTTGCTGACTATAGAGAGTTGAACCTATTTTTATCCTATGTTGATTGGGATGAAATTTTTGGTTTGAATAACATAGACTCGATATTGTAAGCATTCTATAGTGTGTTATATCAATCAATTGAAATGTTTGTTCCTAGGAGACAATCATCAAAGCCAAAGTTTCCTAAATGGATGAATACTGATTAAAAGAAGATCATTCTTTTGAAAAAGGCTGCGCATAAAGTTTATAAACAATCCTATCTCTTTGAAGATTATCAGAAATTTTCAAGGCTTAGGAGTGAATGCCGGGACTGCTCAAGGTTTTCTCACTCTGAGTATGTTTGTGAGTTGGAAAATACACTGGTGAATAAAAACGAAAATTGGAAATTTGTAAACTCTAAGAAGCGAAATCTGGATTACCCAACAGAAATGCACTTTCAGGGCCATGTTTCAAACGACCTGAAGCAAACATCAGAAGTTTTCAAAAATTATTTTTCTACTGTGTACCAGCTGCTGGTGAGTTCACTTTCGATCTTTCAACTGACCTGGGTCATGTTGTGATAACGAAAACTGATGTTTTTCACTATATATCTAAATTGAAGAATAATTTGGGCACTGGGCCGGATGAGATATCTGTCTGTTTTTTAAGAAATGCAGTGTCTACTCTTTCCCAGATTTTATGCAATATCTATAACCTGTCATTGACTACTGGAGTGTTTCCTACGATGTGGAAAACTAGTCACATTACACCGATTTTTAAAAGTGGAGATAAAACAAATGTAGAAAACTATCGGGCGATTTCAAAAATGTCCATTATATCGAAAGTTTTTGAGAGCATAGTAACAGATAAAATCTCGCCACTTTTCAAAAATATTATTTCACCGTATCAGCACGGTCTTGTCAAAGGAAGATCTACGGTTACCAACTTTCTAGTGTACCAAAAACACCTGCTGGAAGCACTGGAGAGTCGAGCTCAGATGGATGTTGTGTATACTGACTTCGCCAAAGCATTCGACAGAGTGGATCATGGTGTTCTCATGGCAAAACTTCAAGCAGTAGGTCTACACTCATCATTTCTTGAATGGACACAAAGTTACCTCTACTATCGGTCCCAAGCAGTGAAGTTGGGTGATTCTGTTTTTTCTGAAATTGTAATATGCTCAGGTGTACCGCAGGGTGGACATCTGTCACCTCTATTCTTTAATAATTCCATAAATGACATCTGTGATTTGCTCAAATCTGCTATTTCATTGACCTATGCAGATGATGAGAAATTTTTCAAGAAAGTTGAATGCTATGAGGATTGTGTTCAGTTGCAAAATGACCTGAATTCTCTGGCAGAATGGTGTCAAAAAAACAAGTTGGATCTAAATATTGATAAATGCAGAATTGTCACCTTTTCTAGAATCAAGTATCCTATACATTTTCCGTATAAAATAAACAACTGCCAAATCTCAAGAGTTGATCTTGTTAAGGATCTGGGAGTGTGGTTTGATAGTGAATTAAATTTCAAGCATCACATAACTGTGACAATAAATCGTGCATTTAAACTGTTGGGTTTTGTTTATCGAACGTTGAAAGACTTTGATAGTGTTGGCATTTTGAAGAGTGTGTATTGCTCGGTTGTGAGATCCATTCTCGGATATGCTTGTGTTGTTTGGTCACCATACTATAAGGTTCATGGGGCTGACCTTGAGAGAGTTCAGAGGAAGTTTCTGAGACTGATTGCTTTTAAATTGAATATTCGAACTGTTGAAATAAACTTTGATGAACTTCATGACATCTTGAACCTAGATGCTCCCCAAAAAAGGAGAGATACATTTGATATTTGTTTCATGCACAAAATATTGAACGGCCTCATAGACTCTTCTGAATTGTTGTCATCATTTGGTCTCAGGAAAGCTAGGAGGCTGAGACAGAATGAGTTGTTCTGGGTTGACTTTCACTCCACGAATTATGGATACTTCAATCCTCTGTCCAGAATGGCTAGAGCTGCCAACAAACTATCGAGTGACTTAGATTTGTTCTCTATTAGCGCAGCGGGTTTGAAGAGAAAACTCAAAAATGTATCTATATGAATTGAATTGATTATCTTATGTACCTCTGTGATATTGTTAACGTGTACCTTGCTTTTTTGTATTTTTATCTTAGAATATAGGCAAATTTGTAATATTTATTGTTTTTTTATATATCTTACTTCATTAATTGATACAATATAAGCATACATTGCTTTGTAAAATGACTTGTTCGTTAATAAATTATTCTATTCTATTCTCTTCAAAATGTTAGCTGCGTGTGATAAGGACATAATCAGTCTAGGTCGACTGAACTTGCGAGATTCCGAGCACCTATATGTATCCAATTGCTGTCTCCTTTCACTCTTAAGCGTGCACTCATCGTGTTGATATTGGCCAACCGTCAGATTTTCAACGTGGCCAGGAGAAACAATTTTTTTTTGTAGGAGTCAATAAAATTCGCAAGCACCAACAAACTCAAAGTCAATGCTTCATCGACTGCCTTTCATCTGACAGACGTGAAAGGCAGATGATCGATGGGAAAACAAAGGAAATTTCGAAATTCATTTGAAAGGCATAATCAGTTTCTCACATAAATGAAAAAATATAAATCTTTGACAAAGTTCTGATATTTGAACTATGCTAGTCAGCAAATAAGCATATCTGAAAGCTGAATTGGTTCTAAGGTCTTTAAAACATTTTAATAACCCAGAAACTCATAACTTTTGACATCATAACAATGAAGAAAATTTAAATTTCAGGAATATAAGGCTTCAAGAGCTTTCTCAAAGCGTGGAACAAACTCATTTCCGCAAAGGATGCGTTATTTAATTCGAAAATGTTTTCTGCCAATAAACTAAGTTGGTCAAAAAAATATTCTGTGCTGCAGTTAATTTGAATTTAATCAACTCTTTACTGTATTTATGAGCATTTCAATATTTCATAACAACAAAAGTCCTCAAGGAATGTGATATTTATTTTTTATAATTCCACAGTTTAGATAAAGTGTGTTCGTTTTATGGAGAATTTCAAACAAATTTCAAACAAATCTGTTCAAGGATATTTGTAACAAAAGACAGATTAAAAAAAATGTTGACTGTATCATAAACACAATGCACTTACGGACCCATGTTGATATGCATTTTTTTTCATGAAATTAGCTCAGAAAACGTCTTGTATACACGGTGTTACAAACTCCAATATGTGCATGAGCATTTCGTGAATCCTAACTAGAATGGAGGCAATTTCATTCTCAAAAAAATGCCGCTTCCAAAGACTTGGCAATGATCGGTTTTTTCGAAATCCTTTTTTATTTTGTCCTGAATTTATTTAAAGAAGATGATTGAAAACGAATGACTTTTCTGCTCTTCAAGATAGCATGATCGAGATTAAAATCCGACGTTTCGAATTCTCGCAAACAACATCGACCTTTTTTTTTAAATACGAACCCAACAAGTGTTACATATCATCACTTTCAGAAAGCGAAGAGTAATTCAAAAAGTTCAAAGTTGAGGATGGTTGCGAGAACTCGATACTTCGGATTTCAATTTCGACCATTCTATCTTGAAGAGCAGAAAAAGTGTCCATCAAAATGTTTCATTCTAGTTCAAATCAATTCAGGACAAAATAGGAAAGGATTTCGGACAAATCAGTTATTTTTGGATGTCTCCGGAAGTCTTCGGAAGTTTCGAAGCGTCATTTTTTTAGATTAAAATTGCACAACTTTGCCTCAATTCAACCGACCTTGTATCTCTTGAGGTTTACGAAGTCCCCATGCATAAACTCGAATTTGTAACACCCTGTATAGAGATTTTCAATCGTGATGGGTCGAAGTACGCAACCTATGGCATCCATGTTATTTGGCAGCATTTGTCGAGCTATAGTTTTTTATCCAGTCACTGATATCAAATGACCTTGACAAGTCACACGAATAAGCAGCGCCAGCGCTTCCAAATGATAAAACCTAATCATCAAAATGCGTGTTCAACAAACATTGCGCGCGTTGCACCTATTTCACATCATAGGCGGTGGCCCATCAACATCAAAGTCGGGATCACCGGCTAAGTAAACAATCAGTCAACAACAGTACGTTCGAAAAGCGCCATATCGGTCGAGGACATCTCTACAGTTCGTCAAAGAGTGCAGTAGAACCCAAGTCAGTCATTTCTTCATTGTAGAGAGAATTTGGTTTCACGCAGTCTTTTACTTGGCGGATTTTGCGTACGGACTTGAGCGATTAGAGAGAGGGCTTCAATATTTGCCAAAAAATTATCTCCAGCGACAAAGCGCAGTTTTGAAGAATGGCTATGTTAACGATAAAATTCAATTATTCCTCTTCAAAAGAAGAGACAGTTTCCGTTTTTTTTCCAGGTCTACTGCATTGGGACTGATGACTTGCTATTTGTGTGATGGAAAAATGTACAAGAACTTGAAAACCTTGAAAAATTCCAGCTCTCGGACAAGTCATATTCACTTTACTTGTAAAAATGGAAAAATCAGCTTGGAAAACTTCGGTCCATAAGCGTTGCAGT
This sequence comes from Orchestes rusci, assembly GCA_958502075.1. NCBI lineage: Eukaryota > Metazoa > Arthropoda > Insecta > Coleoptera > Curculionidae > Orchestes > Orchestes rusci. Next base: position 99,480,935 of record OY293303.1, read on the forward strand.
TCTTAATCCCATTCCGATATAAAAGTTGAAAATGGAATGGGATTTACTATTTAACAAGCTTAATTTAGTAACAATGTGACAATAACATGGGAATCCGTGTGGAAAAACAAGTATTGGTCGGGTTTTTGAGACTGTGTGAAACCTGAAAATCCTTATGCTTATCGTCGGTACTTTTTATCGATTCTTGTCATTCAATCATCTCATCTTATTGCCAATACTAGTTATGTGCCCTGCATAATTTCGCAGATACACTGCCTGAAAGATACATTAGGTTTGTTTGTTATCCTTCACTAGTGCACACGAATTCACGTTTTTCTACACTGCGGCGTTTGTTACGCGGTTTGTTTGCTATATTACTAATAGGTCTGTGCGTAGAACCATCACAAACCAGTCAGCGTTTCACTGATTGGTCAATGTCAGTCAAAGATAGTTTGCAAACTGCAAATTTAGTGCGTGAGGAGCTTTTTTCGTGTATTTTGTAAACAAAACTTCCCTTAATCTAACCTAAAATAAAGATTTGGAGTGAAAAATCAGTGTGGAAAAACAATCGGTGTTTGTGAAATGTTTGTCTGTTTCTCAGGTTAGAATATTTCTTTTACACTGATATTCATAAGTTGCACCAGCAATCTGCACAACAATATCCTACACCGAAATAACAAACACACTTATTATAATTCAATATCCGCACTGTTACGTAGTCCCACGATTACATGCTGGCAAGTTATCTGCTTTTGGTGATGATACCAAAGTCTATATAATAGACTTTGATGATACCAAAGATATTGTGACGTTTTTCAGGTATTGAGATCACTTGTTCACTTTGATTGATTTATTTTCAAGTCATCTCATGAACACTAATTTATCTCATCACTTGTCACGGGCCGTTTTTGACTCTACGTATTTCCGTTCCATTATGGTTGAGATTGGGTAATTTTAGTTCTACCGTACCTATCAGGTTGTTGCACTTTTTATAAACTCAGGCAGTATGAAGAGTGACTGCTACTTAATTTGTCGCCACACATCGTAATAGCATCTTTCCTCCTAATAACTTTTCTTCAACCTTCATCTATCCCTGTTATGAGTTTGACTGGCAAGAAATGGCCCTGTATTTACACACACACTTTCAGGACATGCCAACGGTTCTAAATAACTCGTGTGCCATTTTAGTCACTGTTCTCATGTTGTTTTATAGGGAAAACAGTTTTTTTTAAGGGTAATTACGTTTGTTTATGTTTTTAAACCAAGTCCCTTGAAGTCACCTGTTGATTTGAGGTTATGGAGTTTTGTTCTGCGATGTGACACCGTTGCCAAACGTGTTTTTAGATTACGTGATGGGTGTATTTTTACTGTCGATCTCCGTTGAATCTATGGCACGTATGTCGTTCTTTTTTTCGATTGGGGACTGTTAGTGAGAATGAAGTCACTTTCCTTGGTTCTGTCCGTGTTTTCTTGATTAGTGGAGGATTGTTTGTGCAATCTACCTCCCGCCCTTTACGATGTTGGCGGTGTTTTTGTTGCTATTTTACCTTTGCTGCTTTTCTGGTACTAGTCCTAACCTCACTCTGTCATGAGAATTTGACCATGATTTTCGGTTCACTTTCCAACGAATCTTTGTGAATCTTGGATGTTTCCCAAGCATTTCTAACCTTATCTAGGGATTTTTGGGAAATTAATCCACTTTTATATATTGCATCGTGTTGAGTTTTGTGTGCTTTGTGTACCTACCTACCTTGTTGGCGATGCAATAACCGTTTTATACAGATATTTTGGTTTCACGACCGTTGGGTAAGTTGGAAGGCGTGATTGTTGATTTCATCTTCGACCGGGTGTCGTTGGAAAGTACCTGGATGAATTCTATCGTGCTCCTTCTTTTCACGTAGAAAGGCAAAGATGACCAGCAGCCTATTTTATTCAAGAAATTGCTGATTCTGTTGAAAACGCAAGGGTGGACTACAACCTACCAGTTCTAATACATTACCACGCAGCTTGAACAGGACCACCAGAGCGAAACACAGGGAAAACACCACCGTGTCTACAAACCCAGAAACCCTGCAGAACTCAGGTATTTTACTGATTTCTTTACATGTTTTTTTTTTTTGAGTGATATTTGAAGTAGCAATTGATTTTCATGATTTATCTGATCATTTGATTTAGTTTTTCACCACCAAGAGTAATGATTTGTCGAGGTTTAAATCAAACTTAATTTTTTTTTCTTGTTCAATCTATCAAATTTATTATTATCAAAATTTATAATTGTAATTTTCATTCAAGTTGTTTTTTTTAAAACTGAGAAGACTATGTTACAACCGTATTTCTTCTTAGGGTTTTTTTTTTCTTTTGGGGTTATCAATCACAATTCAGGCTGATAGCTTGTTGGTCTGATTAGCAGCCCGAGAAGAGCTGAGACCGCTACGACATCATTGTTCAGCCACTTTCCACTGAAGAAAGGCTGTGTGACCGTGATTGACTTATTGGTATCGTTATTCGATTTAAGATTTGTATTATCTATTTTTGTTCAAAAGAGTGATCACTCAGAGACTCTACTTTAGGGATAAAGAAATAGATTTTTATTCATTGAACTTCTAGTATTTTGATTTGGTTATATGTACCCTCATTGTTGTTTTAAATTTTTTTTTTTTTTTTTTTTTTGATAATTTCCGTGAATGATATGTATACATACACTCACTCACGTATCCGTGGCAAACAAACAAACATTAATCTGTTTTGACCAAAATGTAAACATGTCACTGCATTCTGACACTAAAACTTATATTTTATAATTATGCCATAAAAGAATGATTTCCTCCATTTGTTGGATAAATCATTGTATGGCACTCGTGCGCTATGTTTCACAAGTCACTTGAGAATTGTTCAAAACAACCAACCAAACAGCATTCATACTCAGATTAGGGTATTTCTCGTGAGATACATATAAATTCGGGATGAGACCGGTATAAGGAGGGCACTACTCACATGGATGTAACTCTCGATATTTATTGATACGGTGATGTACCAACCTTTCCGTTTAACATCGGATAACTGCAAATTAATGTCTCTTTATTCCATGGACGAGAGGTACAGCTCGAACGTACCCAACATCTATTTGCGTCCGCTGATTTGCGAGCCAATAGATGGCAGTGGTTGTTCAAAACAACCGCTGCACATTTATACCCAGATCAGGATATTCATCGAGATATACATAAATCTGAGCGGTGCAACGCTGCCCTACTGATGAGTCCATATTCTAGACGTTACCGGTATAAGCAGGGTGTAACAAAAGGAAGCCTACGTCACTGGAGTTTCTTCGAAACCTCATTCTTTTGGGCCATTGGGTTTCTTAAGGGAAAGAGATATTTGTGCAGGAAGTCATAAACATAAAATTCAACTTCAAGAATCGATAAATATAGGTTTTGAACATATGGATTTTGGGTTGTGAGAAAACAAAAACAGGCCCTTAGAAATGTCACAGTATGACCAATAATGATAAATATTTATGACTCAACTGCTCAAATGTTCTTTGAAAACCAACAATGAAACTTATCGGCGGTACAGTGTAATAATATCACCCAAGTCACAAGCTAATAAACCTTAACTCAAAGCCCTAGAAGTATGGAGCCCACATGGCCAAACAATCGAATTGAAATTGGAAATCACACAACGGTTATAATTTGTAAAAATACGAATTGATGGAGAAAATGAATTTGATCATGAATATAATTTTAGATCGTTTTTAGACATCAATGTTTTTTCCTTTGAAGTGATATACAGGGTGTTCTATTATTATTGCGAAAAAATTCAGGATGAGTTTTCCCACTTTAAAATAATAAGAAAACTTCATATAAAGGTGTGTCCGGAAATGCTTCGTTACAGAGCTACAGGGTGTTGAAGTTTTATTTTTATTTTGGTTTTTTCTAAATAATATTTGAACCAATGTCTATATATTCATAAAAATCGGTATTTGAGGGTTTCTTTCTATGCGGAATTCAAATTTTATCTTAGTTTGGCTCTAACTTGTAGAGGGCGCCACCTAAACTCATTTGTCCTGACATGTACAGCCATAACTTTTTTGGACGTAACCGTATGACATATTTGAGTGAAAAAACATATTTCACCTTTATTTTTATACAAAAAATGCATACTTGTTAGAAGTCGCTACGTGGAACCATTTTCGAGATATTTGAATTTGAAATAACGAATACATATGATAATGAAACTATGGCCGAGCATTGTGTTTCATTGATAGTGCCAAAAATACAGGATAAGTTTCCTCACTTAAAAATAAAAAAAAAATTTCATATGAAGATGTGTCCGGCAAAGCTTCGTTACAGAGCTACAGGGTGTTAAAGTTATTATTTAAGTAGTAATTAAATGTACCGCCATTTTGTAGTACTTTCAGATATCGACTCAATATTTAAGGGTTATAAAGTGGTCATCAGGATCTTCAAAATGAGGTGTCACACGACCCCCATTTCCATTTAAAAAATGTTTCAAAACGGCGCCCAGCCGCCATCTTGAATACTAAAAGTATGTCAGTAACATCAAAAAGTAGTATTTCGACAGCAATCAAAGTATGCCAAGTTTTAAAATTTTTGGTGCACACATTAAAAAAAAGGGGGGCTTTTAAAGCCGCTCTGTATACCTATATGTAAGCATTACGTAGAAAGGTTTTTTTTCACATTTTTGTCTGATACGCTATCCTTGTGAAGCCTAACGGCATTGAGAATATCTACCAAGTTTTAGAATAATTTGTATGGAAGTTATCATGGGAAAAGGTATCATTGATTTGAAACGATACCACTAACGACATCCGGGACGTTTCTCAGGAACTAAATGACTAGAAAGAGGATGGTCCAAGGGGTGGTACTTGGGGGTTGAAACCTTAAGGAACGACCCCATTGGTCATGCATCTGGGAGAAAGTAGCTTACCTTGTTCCCTAATTTGAGTGAATTAGTTAGTTCCTAGACTTTTGTTCTGCTGAACAGAAGTGTTCGTGCATTTTAGCTCAGTTGGTGTTCTGTCTTGATCTTTCCACTCAAATTAAAGTACTTGGAATTTTCTTGCTATTCTAAATCTGGTTCAAGTTAAAAGGGATTGTCACTACAAGGGTGGGACTTCTTGAGTTCTAAGTTCTTTCGCTTTTGTTATTTTTGTATAATTTTTTTGGGAATATTTGTGGGTTCAGTTTTCTAAGGGAATTAGCAACAACGTCCCAGATTAATTTTTGAATCTAGTAGTTTGACTTCCTGTTTCATTATTATTGTTTTCTTTCTTTATTTAAATTTTGTGTGAACTCTAATTTTAGTTATTTTGGAATACATAATTCCTTTGGTGCTTAAATTTGGTTTTTTAATTCACAAGAGTTAGAATCTCAACCCGACCCGATTCCCGAGCTCGAGAGTAAGTGAGTCAAGTTTATTTTCCTGAATCAGTTAACTCGTGCTGCAAGAGGATTTAAGTCGATATTGGTAAGTCGTTGGAATATGACAAACTAACCAACTGTCACATAAACGAGCTCTCCTCCGACAAATTAAGAGAACAATCATTTCAATTATAATTCGCGACAGTATCAAGCACACGCTTCCTACCAAAATATCTTTTACGTTGGAATACTGTCACAAGGGCACTACTTACATGTATGTAACTCGACATTTATTACGGCTCTGTACCAACCTTTCCGTTTAACATTCTCAGCATCTGGCAAACAGCCTCTGAATTGTTCAGGTGGTCTTGGAATGATTTGCCTACCACGATTATGTCGAAGTACACCAAGCATGTTGACCACGATAACCCCTTGAACACCGTCTCCATGAGCCTTTCGAACGCAGTGCGTTGCATAATCCAATGACATAGCATTGAACTGCCACAGCCCAGTTCCAACGCTAGAAGCAGTTTCCTCCTGATTTTCTGGAGTCATCTTTACCTGCCAATATTCACTCTTTAGGTTCAGGGTCAAGAACATCCTTGATCCGGCTGAGGTGTCCAAAGTCTCGTCGATCCGTGGTAGCGAGTAGCTGTTCTTCTTCGTCACGTTGTTCAGCTGAAAATAGTTCACACAGAAGCGATTGGATCCGTCCTTCTTCTTAATCAGTGGAACTGGCGATGACCACGGACTTAGAAGAAGGCTCGATAATACCGCCTCTCCATCTCTTGAATGATCTCGTTGGCCTTCTCCTTCTTGGCCAAAAGTAGCCTTCTAGCTTTTTGGCGGATTGGTCGTGCTCCTTCTATGTTGATTGTGTGTCGCGCACCAGCAGTCATCCCAGTCTCAACCAGTTGTTGCTTCCCGAAGAAAATTGACAAGCATAGCCCCAAAACAGTTCCTTTTGCAAAGCTCACTGACTAATAGTTGATGTTCATCACTCTGACGGGCACAGTTCTTTTAACTTGTATCAGGCTCTTTCCGCAAAAAATACCTCGTCATATGTCGGGGTCGTATATTCTAGTCCCAAACATAACGGTGGATCCTTCCTTTATTTTTCCATCCAGGCGATTCGAAAGAGTTATCTCGCTTCTTTCAGGAATCGAAGCATCCCCTAACAGCAATGCACGAACCATCTCCTGGTCTTTCCCATGCAGTATCACCTGTTTATTGTTGACTCTTGGTGTCCCATTTTTGAAGTCTGATTGAAATTTCCGGGACTTCATGATGTTCATTTGGATTATGATTTCTTCTTAAATGTAGTGCTTCCCAGGGTCACTGCTACTTCCTCCTCACCATGTTTTTTCGCCAGGTCTCCTGTTGCCGTTCGTATAGTCGCCACTTGGTTGGTTTGATCATTGTCGATGTTAATATCGAGCCTGATGATCGGCTTCGCCGCAACTTCATCAAGCAGCATTGATTAAGCCGTGCGCAAACACGGAGTTAAGTTTGGGTCCCAAAGAGGCAACTATGGCAGTTTTCTTCGAGACATACAGGTCAATGATTGCCCCTCCGCATCGACCCTCTCTAGTTTTTTGACGTCGAAGTAGGTGGCTGTCTCTCCTTTCTACAACGATTACGAATATGGCCACGCTCTCCACAATTCCAGCACCGCAGCTGTTTCGCGGGAAGGCCTCCATGTTCTTCTGGACGGCGATCCTTCTTACTGTTGCTTCGAAGGTGCCCTTTTCCGGCGGATCTTGTTTCTTAATCCTTCGCACGCACACAGCTTGATGGATTGCTTCGCCCTGGACCGCTATTCAGATAACTCAATTCGCTCAGCGTTTCATGCACGCTGAGCGTGTGATGACGTCAGATTCGCACAGCACATGAGCAAATAAACAAAAATGGTATTCGGGTAATTTACGCTGTGCGTATTCAAGGCGCGCTAAGGGCACGCCATCCGTCCCTGAAAACGTCTACCATTTGGTAGCCGTTTTGCCATTCGTGAATCGGGTGACAAACATATTTATTTACTGTTACGACGTTTAAAAAATATTAATTATCACAATGGCGGTACCATATATTGGAGGACTCCTTCTAAACAATATTATGGAAAATAATATCGGCAGGCAGAGGTTTCTACCCGATGATCCATTCGAATTATCTGATAGAAATTTCATGAAATTGTACAGGCTTCGCAAACAAGATGTCCTTAATTTAGAAGAAATGATTCTACCATTTCTTCCTTTAAGGAGAAGACGGGATGCTTTGAGCAATAGAGTTAAGGTAAGTGGGCATATTATTGTATGTATAAATGACAAACTTTGTTATAACTTATGAGGTATTTCACTATTAATAAATTGTAAGCATCTCCAAAGGAAATTTAGAACAAATATAAAAATAACAAAATGGGGCTAGTATGAAATCATCATAAAGGCAGTCGACATTACACCCTTGTGCATAATAATATAATAGAAATAATCGCAGATATTAATTATTATGATCTTACTTTCAACACTGTTCGCAAATTATGAACAAATAAATATTTTACATCTCTTAATTTTTGTGGTCAAGCAAAATGTTCTTTCTCTAGATTCTAGCAAGTCTTATATTATTTGCTGGTGGAAGCTATCAACTGGATATAGGAAGGAATCACACTATCACAATGAGCCAGCCATCAGTGAGTCGTGGACTTCATGAAGTATTGGACGCCTTAAACCATCCAGCAATTGTGAATCAATATATTCACTATCCTAATACTGTAGAAGAGTTGGGACTCTTGAGACAAAGATTTTTTGAGAATACGAATATTCCAGGGATAGTGGGTATTATCGACTGCACTCATATAAATCTTGTCACTCCAATCATGAATGAACATGTCTATGTTAACAGAAAAAATGTTCATTCCCTAAATGTTCAAATGGTAAGTTTCTACAGAGTATTATTTATGACATGCGATTCATCCTAGTATCCTAGAGCATATTATAAGTTTTTCTACAATGCATTGAAATATACAGTGTTATATTCAATTAACAATTTAGTTGATCGCTCTATCAACTGATCTAGATATTTTCAATTAAAAAGAATTTTTGAGGAACAATAATATTTAACCAAAAGCCCAAAGGCTAGGGGTTGCGAAAGACATGCATTTCTCTCCCACAGATCCATCCACAGACGCGTTTCGCTGTATCACAGCTCATCGGTGCGGCTAGGATCTGCAGGAGAGAAATGCACCGCTTCGCAGGGACGTACCAAACGGTAAATGAAACACTAAGGTTTGGAGACAGAATCTCCATCTATTGGTGGTGATGAGAAACCTACTGTCAAGAACTAACAATGTAGCATTCACATGACGTAGAAGACTTGAAAAGGCATTCGCCACAATTTCAAGAATAAACGTTTCTATCCCACACAATAGCAACAATGCAGTTGCGTACTGCCAACGTTTATTATAACCAAAAGCCCAAAGGCTAGGGGTTGCGAAAGACATGCATTTCTCTCCCACAGATCCATCCACAGACGCGTTTCGCTGTATCACAGCTCATCGGTGCGGCTAGGATCTGCAGGAGAGAAATGCACCGCTTCGCAGGGACGTACCAAACGGTAAATGAAACACTAAGGTTTGGAGACAGAATCTCCATCTATTGGTGGTGATGAGAAACCTACTGTCAAGAACTAACAATGTAGCATTCACATGACGTAGAAGAAGAAGGAGAGGGAGCACACATGATAGTTTTGTGTGGAGAAATTCCAGAATTGAGGAATTTTTAAGAACTCTTGATGATGATCTGATGGGTAGTTATTATTTGTTAGGTAAGTTTTATATGATTCAATGTATGTGCCAATATTTCTTTATTCCTTATGATTCCAATTAGGGGATTCGAGCTATCCTGTCAGGCCATGGCTGATGACTCCCTATCTTCCCCAGCCAGATGTTGGAACACCTGAGTTTCGTTTTAACGAAAGAATGAGACAAATCAGAGTGCAAATTGAAAGAACTTTTGGTGAACTAAAAAACAGATTTAGATGCCTTCTTAAAGATAGACCTGTAACATGTGGCAAGATTGTTACGGCTTGTGCAGTACTCCATAATATTTGTCTAGGAAACAACGTTCCACTAATCCTAGATGATAACGAAGAATATGTGAATGAAGGACTTGATATTTTTGAATACGGTTTAGAACAAGAGAGAGGTTTGGCAATAAACAACGTTTTTTCCCGTGGCCAACAAATAAGGAACTTTTGGCGAGAACATATTTTTAATTGAATTATTTTTTCCAAGTTTATATGTTATTTATACCTATTGAATCTTAAAATACACAACTGCAGTTTTAAATGGTTATATTATATATTTTTCAAATTCGAAATATATCATCAATAATAATATTATACAATTCATTTATCATTAGTTTTAGATCAAAACTCAACAAAAGACTAGACAAGACACACTGACATTAAATAATTGCAACAATTTTAGGCTGATACCGAAAATTCCCAATTTTTCAAGTGTCCTGTGAATTTTCACAAATTGCTTATTATTATGAGCCTGTGATAAGACCCTCGATATATGGGTTTGACTACAGTATGTTAACAATATTCAAAAACCAATCTTGAAATAGCTATCTCATGAAATTATTTTAACCAGTACCTTAACATTGAAATATATAAAAGATAACACATACGAACTAATTAATACATGTAATAACAATATGAAATAACATCACAACACAACTTCTCTATCAGACATTCTATTTAATAGCTCTTTAACGGTCTGGACTAATTCTTCTTGAACGGTTATTTCCCTTTCTCTCAACGCATTTTGTTCTCTTTTTAAATTCAAGACTTCTTCCATAAAATAACATTTTTTTTTATAGTATTCTTCTCTTATTTGGTTACCTTTTTCTTCCACTTGAACCAATTGAATAGCAGCCATACTCTCATTACCATTTCTTCTTCTTCGTGTGGAGCTGACTGTTGGGTTAGTTTGGGTTAGTTTGGGTTAGTTTATTTTCAAGTTCTTGTTGTGGAGCTATTTCTATTATACTTTGACTCAAGACATTTTCCTCTAGTACACTTTGACTCAAGACATTTTCTTCTAGCACTAAGGCAGTCTCCGAGGCAGTCTCTGTAAGTTCTTGAGTTTTATTCCAGACAATAGGAATACCTGCTTCGGCTACCTCGTTTCCTTCAATTACAACGTCACCACCTAAAACAAAATAATAATATATTTTTATGATACTTAATTGATACAAACTGAACAACATTTTTTATATTTTTATGGAAAAAATGCCTTATTATATCTTCCCTATTATATCCTGTTCTCGACCTTTTATATCCAGGTCATATAGGAAGGTACTCAAACAAATGAGTAGACAGACACTCGGGTACACATTAGTACCATTTAGTCAATTTTCAGTTGTGAATCGTAATTCAACTTGAATTTTAGGAAGTGTGCAATTTGTGGTATTAATATGGTTTGGGAAACATGAGTGCAGCGAAAATTTATCATCCGTTTTTACAAAAAAAAAAAAAAATTAACTACGAGTAGTAACTCTTCTACTTTTTTCATAATCAATATTTGTCTACCTTTTTTTGGAAAAAAGTCAGCACTTGAAAATATAGTTAAACACAAAACAATTTTTTTCTTATAAGACATGATACCGTACTGGTTGAAATTATATTTGAAATAATGGCGTTTCATGTAATTCGTTTTTTGCGAATATGTCAAAAATGACTTATTCAAAATACAAAGTGTTATATCATTGAAATCAGAATAAAATAGGCTTTCTAACGCTCTATCAATATACAGGGTGTACCATTTGAGAAACCAAACTCATGTTGGTATCTTTGACAAAACGACCGTCTTTTGTTTTTTTTTCCTATGATAAAAAACTTGGTGAGGTACCTCACAAGTTGTTGTTTGGTTCGTCTTTCCATCTTTCAAAATAAAAAAGTTAGGACATCGAATTGAAATGGTATCAAGATAAAATGACCACACTGTACAGGGTGTCCCGTTATATTTTAGCCATTGGATAATTTCCTTATTATTGATCGTAGAGAAACGTTTAAATCATCAAAGTTGAAATAAATTTCACCAGCATTTAGAATACGTGGTTGAAAAACCAAAAAACACATCGGAAATGGGAAATTTTGACAGATCCTCTAGTGTTTTGAATGGGACACCCTGTATATTTTATCACAGTTCGATGGGGAATTGCCTCCTGATTCCAAATATATATAGTTTATGGGGTCTATTTTCAATGGTTCACATTTTATAGCCTTTTTTATTTATTTAGCATTTATAGCTCACAATCTATATACATACATATATTTGGAATCAGGACACAATTCTTCATCGAACCGTGTCAAAATATACAGGGTGTCCCATTTAAAACACTAGAGGATCTGTTAAAATTTCCCATTTCCAATTCGATTTTGGGTTTTTCGACCATGGTTTCCAAATACTGGTGAAATTAACTTCAACATTGATGATTTAAACGTTCCCCTACGATCAATATTAAGAAAGTTATCCAATGGCTAAAATATAACGGGGCACCCTGTACAGTGCTTTCAATTTAATTTGTCACACTTTCAAAAGGCTGTAAAATATTTTTCCTACAGCCGTGCGGAAAATTCAGTTTTCCGCACCGATATCCGTGTGGAAAATCAGATTTTCCGCACCAGTGCGGAAATTTTTTTCCGGATGACATTTCCGTGCGGAAAAATTCTTCCGCACGGATATGTCAAAATTAACAATGTTTCTTTCAATTACCTAATAACTTGTTTGTCATATGGTTTGGTTTTTATTAAATTACGAATAATATCCTTATTTCCGCACGTCTGTAGAAAAACTATTGTACCTAACACTTGCGGAAAATGTTTTTCCGCACTCGGCTGCTTCACGAACGGCAGACTCGTGCGGAAAAACTGATTTTCCGCACTTGTTAGGTAAATAGCTATATTTTTTGAGCTAAAAGTTCGAGCAAAAAAAGGAATTGTAGGGTTTTTCGTAAAGTTTTGTGCTACTGAGTCCAATATTTTCTAAACTGTCAAATGTCAAAATTATTGACATAACTTACGTTTTTTTAAATGGCACACTCTATATATTATTACATATTTAGAAAGGCATCTTTTTTCTGATCACGAAAATATAGCACACATGCCCTTTTTATTCACTAGTTTAACACAAATCAGTATAAATATGATTTAAATTTTAATTTTTCAGCAGGAAGATACACGAGTTTATTCAATAATTGTCATGGTTGCACTCGAATAGTTAAATGTTAAACGTGAATACTGTTCCTTTACAGTGAATTGGCGAAAATAAATAGATGTGTTCATTCCTTATTTGAGTAATTCATTAAAATTTTGTATTTACAAACCAGAAAATCTTCTATATCTTAGTAAATATTCAAAACAAGAACTATTACAGTTATTGGAAACAAAAAAAAACACTTCTATAAATTGCAATTTTAACCAATTTCCTCTAAACTATTGAATAGAAAGGGCATGTGTGTTATATTTTCTTGATCAGGAAAAAAAGCCTTTCTGAATTTCGATGGCCTAATGCTTAATACGGGTTATTACCATTAAGCCATCGATATGTAATAATATATAGGGTGTGCCATTAAAAAAAAAATAAGTTATGTCAATAATTTTGACATTTGACAGTTTAGAAAATATTTGACTCAATAGCACAAAACTTTACGAAAAACCCTACAATTCCTTTTTTTGAACGACCTTTTAGCTCAAAAAATAAATATTTTACAGCCTTTGGAAGTGTGACAAATTAAATTGAAAGCACTGTACATATACCACTTACCAATAATTCCTAAAATCTTGTCTTCTTCTATCCCGATACCATCTGCAGTCTTGACTGCCAGTTTTTTTTTGCTCCCTTTCTATTTTCATTCACCCGTTTTTTTGTTCTTGTCTTTATATCACTCCAAGTCTAAAAAAAATGAAGGCAAACTTAATCATACCTCGGATATCTCAAAATAAAACTGAATTTTGAACGTTTATGATCATGTTGATAGATAAATTCCACATTAACTTTGTTTTAATATACCAGAATGCCTATCTGTCACACAAAATCCTGGAATTATATTAGCTTTTTTCATAAAAGTTGACCTAAATAACATAAGAACCTGATCATTATTGTAAACCTACCTTTCTCCATTCTTTCCAAGTTTTTGTAGCCCCTGGAATGGAATTCAAACTTATGGCCACAGTTTGCCATAATCTTGCAATATCTCCGTTTGTAAATTGGTTACTTTGCCTCTGAGTAACCATCTGCGGATGTTCATCCATAAATTCAATTAATTTACATTTTTGCACCGCAGAAATTGTTTTTGTCTCCATTATTTCTGTTCCACACAAAACACAATACAATATTCACAATAGATTACATAACCTAAAATTTTTATTTTGAATGTCCACCTGTCAGGATCATCACGACTTTCTTCCTAGTTTTTAGTCTCATGACACCTCAAAATTGGAGATGGCCAAGTTGTGCTTGACGAATACAGCGGGCTGCAATCGAATAGCGTACGCACCGCAAATAGAATACGAAAACCGGTCGGTAAGCGCGTGCTATGCGCGCCGCACGCCGTGCAACTCGCGCAGCGTCCTCAAATTCGTAACGTTTTAATAGAATAGCGGTCCTGTCAATGCTTAGACCAGTCTATTGGGACAGTGGAGTATCAGGGACTGCCTTGTTTCCTGGTCTTGATTTTTTTTCAAAAAGGCTCTAATCACAAGTTTCTGGCATAGTTGGATGAGGCAGTCGTGCAAGGTGAGCTTTATCAGCTTGAAACTCCAACAGGCTCTCGTAAGTCTTCTGAAAGCGGTTCTTCAGCTGACAGTGGTAAACGTGCTCCAAGTGAGTCTGTCCCTATCGAGGGTGCTTGACCAGTACATCGTTGTTTTCCTGCTCTAAGGTGCCTATCGTCTGTTGCCTTGCCCCACTAAGTGCCAGAGTTGTTGTCAGGGCTTTTCCGGTTTGCCCTTGCTGCTGCCTCGAACTGGCGATGGTAATTATTCCAAGACAGCTTTCTTTAACATTTGGGGCTTTCATGTGGACTTGGACGGTATCAGCCTGTAACAATTGATCCAAGGTATAATTTTGTAATATTAAAATGTTCCTTGTGGTTAAATAAAACTGTCGCGCTTGTTTATCCTTTTTTTATTAAGTTCTCGTTGTTAGTCTAACAGAATGAGAGCGCAGTAGCCTCTTGCGCGTCCTTAAATACTATATCTACAATGTTGCCAATGTTACAATAAAATAAATAATTCTAAGTTAAATATATACACCTTACAAGCCTCCATTTTTGCAGCTTGTCCGCTATCTGTTTCCTGATCTTCTTCTTCATAGCTCTAGAAGATTTTTCTAACTTTTCTTCCATTTTTCTTGAGTTCTCGTCCAATTTCCCAAAGTTCTCTTCCATGGCTCTTGACAATTTGTCGAGTGCGTTGGGATTGGGATTCTCAAATTGAAACGTATCGGGATCGGTGCCTTCATCTAATAAAGCCCCTCGAGGCCTCTTATGTACGTCGCGTCGGCTTTCTTTCCACTCGTATCTTGGTCACGCTCCTTCAACTCCTTCTTCAACTCGGCCATTTTTAATCTGGTGAATAGCACTTGTTTGGTAGTCATACTGACGACTTTTCATGTCATAGAAATCACTTGTCCAGTTTGAACTTATTCATTTTCAAGTCACTATTTTTATAAACACTGATTTATCCCACTACAACACTTATTAATGTTTTAACTTTCCGTCCATACAACGACTGATACACAACTGTCTGACTGTTCTCACATTGGCGATTATTTACTTCCTTTGCTAAAATTGCGAGAATACTGTCGAATAGTTAAAAAAACTGTTGATCTTTGTAAAAATCATCTCCGCCTTCTGGCTACGCTGGAATTTACTAGAAGAAATCGATATTTCACAGTAGGTTTATACACTGCGTCCGGGAAAAAATTCCGAAGATCTCGGGTCTGGGGCGATATGGCGTCTATGTTATTTGTTCCGACCGTTGTGTAGGGTGTGTCCGCTGGATACAGAGATATGTTTCGTCACAATATGATACTGAAGAAAGTCACCAACTTTATCTCCGTTGCTTGAACTAGGTACCTCGCATTCTATAGAGAAAGAATTGAACTTTTGAAAATAGTAAACTTCTGTGAATATGATATGATAAAATAGACGTTTCAATGATTCTTTTGCATTCTGCGCAAAGATAAAAGAACTGTCATTTTTTCACTATTATCATTGAGGGGACGGAGGTTTAAGTTTTTGACCTGAACGAATCTGCTCTTCCTAATTATTGGAGCAACTCTATAGTTAATGTTTCATTTTAAAGATGAAATCGGTCTTCCATATTTCCCAACCCTTGATAGATTTTTTTTGATACATTGTGAAGGGCCACTTGACAGACGATGAAGGCCAGTTAGATTGGTTTTTGAGAATTGGAATTTTCTTACTGTGACGTTAAACGTTCTCTGTCAGCATTTTCAATATTGTTGGTCCAAGAATCATTTTCTTTTGCTTTGACAAATTTGCCCACTGCTATATCTATAGTAGATGAGAACTTTGAAGTGTTATACGATTTTTTTTTTGTGGGATGTGAGTTTTCTTTGATGTAGAGGCTGTTTGAAATAAACAAGAACCATCCGATCTTTTGATATAACCAAAAGTGTTCACATTTTGGAAATAGTATATATGGAGAGAAACTCAATAGAAAGCCTAAAATTTTAACAAAGGTTTCTTGTAACGCAACTTCATTTTATAGTAGTTTTATTATAAAATGGTAACATGGAAATCTATGTCCAGTTGTAAAACCTATATCTTGTTGTATTTTACAAGATTGTCCAATGAACAGTTTCATTTAGATTAATGAAAAAAACTCTTTTCTCTGAATTTCCTTCTTGGCAGCATTTTCCAATTTGCTCAAAGAAGTTGTGTCTTTTTCGTAGCAGTAAACAGAGTGGAGGAAGTTTATTTTTGAAAATGTTTGTTCATTGAGAAAGTAGTTGCATTTAGACCAGTGACATCATTCGTGCAGTTTCATATACCCAAAACGTTGACCTACTTTGACTTAATATGGCGTTATTAATAAAAACAAATATACAAGAGTTGTGGAACAGTCCATTGACCCTGGGTTGAGCAGGGACTTTGTTCCTTGAGTTAGGGAGCATAGCATCAGAAGGAGTTGGTTTATGAATGTCCAAAATTATCTGATCAGTGGACTTGTAACTAGGGGAGAAATGTTCTTTTGTGAGTTTTTCCAATTTGCTTCATTTTCGTATCCTCTCTCATGGTTTGGTTTCTTACAAACCATGACGCAACAGCACATCGACGAAGAAGCCTGTTCTCAATCGAATTATTCGTGTATGATATCTGGATCTCAAATTGATGGTTTAACCAGGAGGTATAGGAAATCATCACATAAATGTACAACTGGTAGATTTTCAACTTCATGCTTGGTTCGAGGATTCGTTCGAAGCGACCAAGGGATAGCTAGTTTTCTGTATTTCGATATCAGTTCACCAACTAATTCGATAGCTTGCGAGTGCTCATCAATGGGGAACTTGCATGAAAAGTTAAATCGATTTGTTTTATTGCAAACTGAAGAAAGTCGCAAAAAAATCGATACATATTTTTTTATTTCGTTCAAATATGATTTTCTCAATAGTTATTCAAGTTCAGAGTTCTGTATAATGGATATACTGAGCATGGTGTTCCAATGTTATGACGTCATAACATTGCTTCTTCAATATAATTCAAAGCGTCATATCTCCGTCAATTTTCGACTTACAACAAAAAGAAAAAATACCTTATTTTTCATGGACTTTCGAATTCAGTAAGAAGAAAATTTGATGCAAGTTCCCCATTCTCAAGACATAACCGATTTTTTGGGTGATGTGATCCACGTTCAATGTCTCATTATTATTTCTTTCAACCAGGCTGATGCCTTGATCAACTTGCCATGAATGTAAACGGATTATGAATTTGAATCTGGTATGTACGCTTTGGAAATAACCAAAAGGAGAACTGATGATTGGAGGCTCTGGAAATGAATGAACCTCTGTGTCTCGAACTCATCTCAGGTACTAGTTGGAAAATATCGGGCAGGTGACAAAAAGTGTAAATTTAATTATATAAATATGACACTTTTGTTGGATGCTATATAAGTCTTCTCATTGTCATTTCTAGCACAAACTCATGTAAAATGAGTATGTTCTATGAAATAACTATATACTGGATCTGAACAATTGGAAATTCAGGTCAAAATCTAAAAATCGGGAATGAGGATATCAAGAGATACCTTATGATTTTTTTATTTTTTAACATGTTTGTTCTATCACCATGGTTACTGTCACATAGGGCATAAGCGAGAGCATCACAATGTTCACAATAATAATCTCTTATGAAATAAATTTTACACCCTGTCAAGTGGCGATCCTATCGAACTCTATACACACTACTGTTACTACAAGGAAATGTCACAAATCACAAATATCCGCAGCTTAAATTGCTAAAACGCCGCTAAATTGCGACAGTTTATCATTGAGGATGATCTTCCTACGACCCATAAATATTCTTTTTACTGATTGCTCTGTGTCGAGGATTTTATAGTATTGCACAAATCATGATGATTGCATCAAGGGAGTATCAGCTTGGTATTGTGTAAGGAAATATTTTCATATGAACGTTTGTATGGTCTTGACAAAATCAAAAAAGAAATCACTTTCAACAAGGGAATATTTTGTCAAGAACTGTATGTATTCACAAGAGCCTGTGCTCAAGTTCTTTGTTTCAAATAAACTCAAAAAAATTGTCCAATAATTATCGTGACCAAGATAACATTATGTAAAGTATACGACAGACACTACCTTTAGGAAGTCATAAATTTCTGACTCAACATTGAGAATATTCTTCCGATCATATATGTGACGTTTTATGAATGTTGAACAGTCCTTCACTCCTTCTTGAAATAGCAAAAGTTGATGCTGCACTAAAATGGATACGGTCTTACGGAAAAATCGTCATCAATCAACAGTAGGTGGATTTTTTTTGACAAATCTGGTACTTGAACCAATCAATCTCTTGATGTGAATTCAAAATTGTCAACATTCGCAAACCATGATTCTTCATTTTGCAGCAGTTCTGTGTGATTTGAAACCGCAGGCCAGAGCCGATGTGCGAAATTTTATGCGTTTCCGCAGATTCATCCACAGAGGGAGACACCGTCTCCAAACCTCGTCAGTGTGACTTGTCTAAAGCATCTGATTGTGTCGATCACAGAAGAATGTCGGCCATGCTTCATAAACATGGATTTGGGGAGGCGTCCCTTGCATGATCCGAGTCATACTTCAGCGAGCGTAGTCAGTCAGTTGTTGTCGCGAGTACCAGATCAACAACCTTGGATATCAGATGTGGAGTTTCTGAAGGATCAGTGCTTGACCTGTGCTTTTTTTGATATATGTATATCAATGACTTGCTTGAATATTCACACTTTTTGCTGACGATCCTTCTATAATCTGGCATAAAATATCATCTTCAGAATTGAGAGAAATTATCTCCCTCGATCTGATCGAAATTGAAAAATGGTGGGATTTTGGTTGAATGATACATTATCATCTAAGAAAGGGCCTCATTCTGAGTCTCTGGATATTTATGCAGGGTGTTCGAAGATAATGTTCGAATGATCAAAGGGGCGATACTACATTGGAAAGTTTTTTTTTATATAAACGATGTTCCGGAATGCATAGTTTTTCAGGGTGTCAAATTTCAATTTCTATTTCTGTTTTATTCAAATAGATAATATAATAACATAACATAATGATCCTGATCATTTAACAAAAATCGGCATACAGAGTATTTTTGACTTAAAAAATTCAAAATTGAGATTACTATGCCTCTATCTTGTATGTGGCGCCATCTACAAGATTTTTACTGTTTTATATAGTCATAACTATATAAAACCACCCTGCGTATCTTCGTTTTGACTGAAAAAATATGATTATCACATCATTTTTACGTTTTGGAAGTTGCTAGGCGCAACCGTTTTCGAGATACTTGCACTTAAAGTGATCCATTTAATTAAAGGGAAAATTTTAAAAATTGACGTAGGTGGCGTTGAATATTGCGAATGAGTAAGTTAAACGAGTTACACTGTTGATTGCATGTATAAAGCCTGCGTTTTTCAGCAATGCGATCACCCAAATTAGCTATCCTAACCGCTATCTTTACCCCAGGAGTCTTTGAAGAATCAGTCAAAAATTGTGATGATTCAGGAAACACTATACAAAGCATTGATGACATTCATGTGAGAATACAAGAATTAAAAGAACATCAGCTGGTCGTGATTGACACACAGAATTAAGTGAATTGTAATAATGATGAAGCAGAATCTGAGCAATAATTCAGCCAGTAGTAAGATAGCTTGATATCTAAGTATTTTCAAAGATTCAGACTATTAAGTGATATATCCCATATTTTTTCAACTAACTTGAGTGTTTTTGGAATTTTGTTTAGGTTGATACAAAAAGAAAAATTAGACTGTAACAGTTCAAGAGATCAATGTCAAAATGAAGCTTTTATCCAAGGGAATTTTGAAACACAAATAGAAGAAAGAGACGAAATAAAAGAAGTAAAAAATTAAGCTGAAATACAAGCAGACAAGGAATTAGAAGAAAAAAAACACAAACCACGAAAGCGTGAGGTAAATTCAACTGAATGGAAACTCAATGTTTGAAAAAGACGTTGCCAAGCAGGTGAAAAATAAATATGTTAATGTCAGAGGAGAATTAGTGGAAGTGAGAAGAACATAATAAAAAAGACCAAATGCTTGATTGCGATTTCAATTGTGCAAAACAAATATCAGAAGATGAAAGAAAACAGGCTCTCCAATCGTACGGGTCATTAACACAAAACGAAAAATACGTGTTTCCCAAGAATACAACAAAAAACTTCTGAAAGGGTGTAAAAAGACGGGTGAAAGCGATTCTCGCAGAACTTTTTCCTTCAACTAAACTCTCATCATTGCAGACAGTCCACAAAATGAAAGTATTTGGAGGCAAATCTAAGTGTAGCGAAGATGTACAAACCTTATACGAGATGGTGTGAGAATAACGATATCATTCGCATTTCTGCGCGAAATTATCTTACTGTATACAGGGTGTTTCCTAAAGATTGGTAAAAAATTCGTTGTATGATTCCTGGGGTATTTTAATGAAAAAAAGTTCCAATAAACATTTGCCGAAAAATGCTTCCTAAGGGAGCTACGCCCCTTTAAATAGGGCACCCCGAAGACGGTTTTTCCTCAATATTTCCGAAACCTTACATACAAAAATCATGAAATTTGGTACATCATACAAACTTTTAATGCTGAATGAGAATTTGAGCTCAGAATTTCAAAATTTTAATCAGGGGCGTACCATACTGGCGGGGTTAAAGGTTAAAAGAATCCAATTTTTTAAATGGTATGGTACGCCAGTATGGTTCGCCCCTGATAAAAATTTTGAAATTCTGAGCTCAAATTCTCATTCAGCATTAAAAGTTTGTGTGATGTACCAAATTTCATGATTTTTGTATGTAAGGTTTCGGAAATATTGAGGAAAAACCGTCTTCGGGGTGCCCTATTTAAAGGGGCGTAGCTCCCTTAGGAAGCATTTTTCGGCAAATGTTTATAGGAACTTTTTTTCATGAAAATACCCCAGGAATCACACAACGAATTTTTTACCAATCTTTAGGAAACACCCTGTATATATATAAGCAGACGGACAGTAAGGGGGCTACTGGTAACTAACAAAATTTGGATCAGTATAGGCATCGCCCCAAAAGTCTTAGACTTTTATATATATATATATATATATATATATGTATACAGTGTGTCCCAAATTCGTTTCTCTATACAGGGATCTTGGCTCCTATTGAACCTACATAAAAGGTTAAATGAGGAAAGTTTCAGAGGAAGCTTAGTGCATTCGATATTCGGTTCCAGATTTGCGATCGGTCAATTGGTTTTGAAAAACCGAAAATGACGGATTTTGTTTTTTGCCAATAAATCAGAAACGGCTAATTGGACAGCTATGGAAATGTGACATTATCGGTACACTTTTTCAAGACGAATAAAATTGTATGATATGTCTCAATCGCCTTTTGTTTTTCCGCAACCCGCCTCAACTTTCATTTTTCTTATGGCCGCCATATTGGATTTTTCGATTTTTGGAAAGAGTGTAAAATTTCCAGTCTAGTGATGTCCCACAAGTGCATAAAAGATTCAAGTATCATCGAAATATCACACTTCGTAGCTGGGACTCAATCTTTTCTGAGAAGGCCATGATTTTTTTGTCGCAAAACATCAATAATAGGTACTGTATCAACATCAAGTCACCTTATTTGGTGTGGAGTGAACGTGTTAAACTTATTGAATTTTCAATAGAACATGGACGTAAATTATTACTTCTCAACGAGTCTATGAGTGTTTTGAATAAAAAGTCAGAAAAATCATTGTTTATTCAATCAACACTTAAGCTTTTGAATAAGTTACAGGTGGATACAAATATATTGAAAATGAAAATACTGTGATGTGTTCTCAACTGTCTCGGTATTGATTTACAAGTTTGCAAAATGACGTCCATTTGCATCGAGGCATTTTTGACAATTAGTAACTGTTTTTCGTACAACCCTCGCAAGTATGTTTCTGTTGATATTTGTGAATGTGTCAAAAACTCTTAGTCTAAGGATTTCTATAGTCGCAGGAGGATCAAATTCATAGACCTCATTCTTTGTATGACCCAGAGATAAAAATCCAAGGGCGAAAGGTCGGGGATCTAGGAGGCCAGGGTATTGTACCATTTAATGAAATGATCCTTTCCTCAAACTGCTCTATCAAGAAGTTCCTGACTTGAATGGTGTTGTGAGCCGGATATCCATCCTGTTGAAACCGGGTTCTTCTGAACTCATCTTCGGTTAGAGTAGCTCGTAATGCCGGCACAACCTGATTTCGCAAAAGCTCTAGGTATCTATGTCCGTTTAGGCTGTAGTCAAATGAAAATGGTCCTATAAGTCGATCTCCCGAAATGATTGATTGATAGTTGCCCAATTGAGAAAGGTTAGTGGGATTAAATTACCAATGACCCCACACCAAACGTTAAATCCAAATCTGGTCTGTAGACGTTTCGCTGCCACTTCGTGAGGGTTTTCCACAGCCCAATGATAAGTGTTGTGCTTATTCAAAACTCCACAATTCGTAAACCTACTTTCATCGGACCACAAGACATGATTTACAAAATCGGGATTGTCATTACACTTCCTTGTATACCACTCACAGAAGCGCATTCGTCTTGGAAAATCAGTTTCTTCAAGTTCTTGAACCACTGTGGGTCTGTATGGATGGTACTTATTCTTTAGAGCACTCTCTGTACTGTTGATTTTGACACACCAATTTCCCGTTCTACAGTTCTTACCGATTTACTAGGGTCTTTGTTGACAGCTTGTAAAATGTTTCTGTTGCGATTTTTATTTTCAATGTTGTATCCGCTTCTAGGTTGTTCAAATTCCCCAAAGTTGATCAAATTAACAACCATTTTTCTAAAATGGGTTTCATGAGGCTGCCGTCGTTCGGGGTACATGTCCAAATACCTTGCTGAGGTAATGTCGGCATTTCTCTGTGACTGCAAGTACAGCGTCAACATATCCAACTTTTCTTCATTCAAATCAAATCAAATCAAAATAAGCTTTATTGTCCAAGTACAACATACTTATTGACAAAGCGAAATTGGCCTTATAATAATAAATAAAAACAAATTAACAACAATTTAACATGCGAGACTGGTTGAAAAATATTCAACCACGCTGTAGAAAGCATGATTCAGAAGTAGGGACTTGACTTTTTTTCTAAATACCCTTGCTACTCGGATTCTTCTCAATTCAATGGGCAGTTGATTGAAAATCTTCTTGCTGTCATAAAATATCGAGGACTTGAAAAAAGACGATGTCGGGATAGGGAGATTTATGAGGTGGGAGCTGCGTGTTCTTTTATTGGAGGCTGAATGGATTATATGGGCGTACTTCTTGTGCATCAAGCACGAGGTTTCCAATATGAAGAGACCGGGAAGTGTGAGGATGCTTTGCCTTTTAAAGTATGGCTTACAGGACGTTCTTTGGTTCAAGCCATAAAGAAACCTGATCGCTCCCTTTTGTATTTTAAAAATACTGTTGAACAGTCCCACGGAGCATGAGCGCCAAAAGCAAATTCCATATCTCATCCTAGACTCCACGAGACAGAAATACACATTCCTGGCTATCGATGCACCCAGTTTTCTCCTCATCAAACGAACCGCATAACATCCCCGAGACAGCTCACTGCAAAGACCCAAGACATGAGACTCGAACTTCAACCTGTTGTCATTCGAATAGGGAACACCGGGCATTTTTAATAGGTTTCGACAATTTGTTTACGATAATTTATTATTTTAATGACAGAGAAGCGTACTACTATTAACGTAGACACAACTTTCATACTAAATTATTATTTTCGGGGTGTTATAGACCACAACGCCATCTTTTGGCAAAATTATTGAACGACATATCAGAGCCTCCTAGGATTTTGCTTATAAACCAGTTTTCTGTCAAATAAATCATGGCCTCCTTAGAAAAGATTGAGTCCTAACTACGAAATGTGATATTCCGGAGATACTTAAATCTTTTATGCACTTGTGAGACATCACTAAATTAGAAATTTCACACTCTTTCAAAAAACCAAAAAATCCAATATGGCGGCCATAAGAAAAATGAAAGTTGAGGTGGGTTGCGGGAATTCAAAAGACGATTGAGACATGTCATACACACCATTTTATTCGTCTTGAAAAAGTGTTCCGATGATGTCACATTTTCATAGCTGTCCAATTAGCCATTTTGGATTTACTGGCAAAAAACAAAATCCGCCATTTTCGGTTTTTCGCCGATATTTCCAAAACCAATTTATCGATCGCAAATCTGCAACCGAATATTGGATGCACTGAGTTTTCTCTAAAACTTTCCCCATTTAACCATTGATATAATAGGAGCCAAGATCCCTGTATAGAGAAACGAATCTGGGAAACACTGCATATCCATCCGTGACTTGTAAAATTAATTAGTTAAAGCTTGACATTGTATTCTGTAGCACTGCATTTATCCCGAGTCGAAAATACTCTCATTTTATGAGCAGTGTAGCATGCAGGTTTCATTGCCTAGCGTTCAATCTCTCAACCTTCGCGCGGCAAATTCAAATTTTGCTGCGTTGTCATGTCGTCTTACGAATTTTTCCTATAAATTTGGACCGTATCAATCTCCTGCCTCTTTTCTGACCAATAAATTTGAAGCCTACTCTTTAAGCGGAAGTAGTTTTTTTCTTGGTGAGAGAAACTCATTCCGACATTGTTCCCAGCACGTTGAATACACGTTTATAACTAGATTCTGTGGAAATCGGGTTTTCTAATGCCCTTTGACCGTTTCGGTGATTTGTGAAGAATTTCCAGCAGTGACTAGTAGTGTGTTTTCCCTGGAGCCAAGGAAACTTCAGAGTTCCCTGGTCGTCAAAAAACCAGATCTCCTTTGGTGCGTGCCGGAATCAAGTTTTTTGTGAAAATTGTGGTGTTAGCGTGATTAGGTGAGTTTCTCTGGATATTTCCTATTCAATCTAGAATCTTTCTTCGTTATATTTTTCTTGAATCTAACCTTGGATTCTCATCCACGTGTTCATTCTCTAGAACCACGCTGGAGTCGACTCCCCGGATTTGACCCTTTCGAGTAATCCGTCAGACCACCGTCTCATCGAGCCCATCGACAGACACAAGTTCAACCCTGGTTACAGCCTGCCGAATCTATCAGCCCTTTTGGAATGAGAGGTTTTTTATGAAATATGAATGCTGCTCTGCCACTCAAGTGACATTGTCCTGGAATCCGCTGACCGAACCTGAAGTGGAATAAGGCCAGTTCAATCCATTTATTAACCATTTTGATTTCGCCCATTTCATTTATTTTTTTATTATTTGCGTACCTACACAATGCTGAACTGAAAGTCAAGAATTCCTATTGAACCATATCATAATAATTATTTTATTGAATATCATTTTTTTTTATGTGGACATAGTCGACTATGGGGTTGACTGATTAACATTGGAATTTTCCAATTACAATAATACATTTTTGCGTGAATCAATGTATAAGTTGTTTACGCATAAATATTAAGAAGTTTTGATCTGAATAGATAAGATCGTCATTTTCTTCACGTTTTGCGTTTGATTTACTCTCTCCTCTCAAGTCTCACGTTTTCTGTGGTTCGCTGTTCTCCAGAAATTTTAACAATGCAAAAACAGCGTGGCGCCCTTTGAAACCATAAGTTTGATTTATCTTTATCCCATTGCCTTCAACAAACAAGAAAAAAAGTATATTGATCCACGCCTGATTGCTCACACGACGAAAAGCTGCCGTATTGCTGTGTGTAGATTGTGACACATAAAAATGGCGCCCAACCGTTCATATTTCAGAGAAAACCTCTTATTCCAAAGGGGCTGATAGATTTGGCAGGGTTGGACCAGGGTTGAACTTGTGTCTGTCGATGAGCTCGATGAGACGGTGGTCTGACGGATTACTCGAAAGGGTCAAATCCAGGAAGTCGACTCCAGCGTGGTTCTAGAGAATGAACACGTGGATGAGAATCCAATGTTTGATTCAAGGAAAATATAACGAAAAAAGATTCTAGATTGAATAGGAAATATCCAGAGAAACTCACCTTATCACGCTAACACCACAATTTTCACAAGAAACTTGATTCCGGCACGCACCTTAGGAGATCTGGTTTTTTGACGACCAGGGTACTCCAGGGTGAACACACTACTAGTCACTGATGTAAATTCTTCACAAGTCACCGAAACGGTCAAAGGGCATAAGAAAACCCGATTTTCACACAATCTAGTTATACACGTGTATTCAACGTGCTGGGAGTAATGTCGGAATGGGTCTCTCTCACCAAGAAAAAAACTACTTCCTCTTGAAGAGTAGGCTCCAAATTTATTGCTCAGAAAAGAGGCGGGAGATTGATATGGTCCAAATTTATAAAAAAAAATTGTAAGATGACATGACAACGGAGCAAAATTTGAATTTGCCGCGCGAAGGTTGGGAGATTTAACGTTAGGCAATGAAACCTGCATGCTTCACTGCTCACAAAATGAGAGTATTTTTGACTCGGAGTAAATGCGATGCTACATCATTCTCCTCCAAAGAAAAAAAAAATATGCTCATATATTTTTTCAAGAGTGGTTTAACCATTTAAATACTCGAATTTCGAAACTATAGAGAGATTGGCCTTGAGCGCCTTACATAATGCAATGCAATACCTACCATGAGAAACAGAGAAATACAATGAAAATAATGAAATATAAGGAGATGCAATGACATACAATGAAATACGTTTAGTTTAGTAACTACGTGTTCTATCCGGTATAAAGCGTCAATTCCGATAAGTCGCATCAGGTATAGTCACAATTCGGTATGTCTCCTAATCGATTTCAAAAAAATTGTTCCTGAACATAGTTCTATGAATACAATACTAAAAGTAATTTAATCCTACAACTTAATGTAACTTATAAACTAAACCGGTATATAAAAAAAATCCAATTTGATATCAATTTTTGCTAGCATTCCAAAAAAAAAATGCTTAGAGTTTAAAAATAAAATCTACCCCACAGAAACATCTGAATTCGACCCTAAATATGGCTTCAAATTGTTGACATGCCAATCACCAGCAAAAGTCTCATCAATATTCTTCAACACATACACCAAACGTGACTTTCTAGCCATTATTTCACATAACACATACATGCCAGTTTTGCAGAAAATCCTGTAATTGCTACTGATAACACTTTATTTCGTCGCCAGACTTTATCACCAACATTAAACTGTATGTCTCTTCTACAAAGATCATATGTCTTTTTATTACGTTGATGAGCAGCCAACAGACTTTTCTTCACACCCTCAAATATTTTGCCCAAGTTTGAGACATCCTTCACATATTCGTCTCTGCTGCCTGGATCCAGGGTGATTTCCTCAGTTTCTGTAATTTTGCCATAGTATTCGCCTGATATTGGAATGTGCCTGCCAAAAACCAATTAGAGATGGTGTAAGCTTATGGACCTCGTGCTTAGCTGTATTCAACGCAAACAGTATCTTCGAGAGATTTTGGTCCCATTCTCTGTGTTCTTTAACATAACATCTGATGGTAGTTCCAACTTTTATTAGTTTTATTAGTTCTCTCCACGAAATTACACTGAGCGGTGTAGCGTGGGGTAAACCATATTTTAATCTTGTAGGTATCAGCTAGCTGTTTGAAAATTTTTCCTGCAAATTGTGTTCCATTATCACAAATAATCATCTGTGGTACTCCAAACAACAGAAACTCTTGATTCTCTAGGGCTTTGACTTTGACTTTCTTGATTGGAAACAGTAAAGAATATTTCGAAAACCAGCAGGTAACCACCAGCAAAAATGTATTTCCTTCTTTAGAACGGGGCAATGGTCCCATGAGATCGACTGCTATAATTTGGAAAGGATATTGTACAGTTTTCTGATTACCCATTTTCCCGAGTGGTGAAGTGTTGGATAGCTTTTGAGACTGACAAATTTTACATCTGTTGACAAACTTCATAACGTCACTTCTGATTTTTGGCCAATAGTAAAACTCTTGAATTCTTGCTAAGGTCTTGAAAAAACCTAGATGACCACTTGTTGGAGGTTCATGAAGATTCTTGATGATGGATAGTCTGGTATCTTTCGGAGCCACCAGTTTCCATTCCAAAAAGTTGCTGTTCACCGGTAAACTATCAGAAATAAACTTATAAAGTCTACGACTTTTCACTGAGGGTAGGAGTCGGGATATTCATCTATTTTGCTTTTCAATCCATTATACCATGGGTCTGATATTTCACTACTAACATCAATGCTGGAGATTTTAGCGCTGTCCGGAAATTGAGAAGTTATTCTGGAAAGTGCATCTGGAACGTGATGTGAAGCTCCTTTACGATGAATCAATTCAAAAGTGTATTGTCGCAACATTACAGACCATCTTGCTAGACGACCTGACGGTTCTTTGAGGTTGTTCAATCAGAGGAGGCTATAATGGTCGGTTATAACTTTAAATCTTGTTCCTTCCACATACATTCGAAATTTTGCCATCGAAAACACTAGAGCTAATAATTCTCTTTCAGTGACAGTGTAATCACGTTCAGGTCTGGACAGGGTCCGTGAACAATATGCTATTACTCGTTCTTCTCCATCGATGTCTTGTGTAAAAACTCCTCCCAAACCAGTGTCACTTGCGTCGCATTGGATAGTAAACTCTTTTGTAAAATCTGGCGAGCACAACACAGGAGCAGCTACAAGAGCATTCTTGATGTTTACGAAAGATTCTTCAGCTTTGGTTGTCCAAATGATGTTTTGCTTTTTCTTCTTGCCCTTCAGCAAGTCGTTTATTGGAGATACTAGGGACGAAAACTTACTTATAGATCTCCTATACCAGCTGCATAGGCCAATGAATCTTTTTTATTTCGGTAGTAGTATTCGGTCTGGGGTAATTCACCATCGTTGCCACTTTATCTGGATCCGTACGAATGCCTTGGCCACCTTCTATAATATATTCCAAATATCTAAGCCTTGATTTGAAAAATTCGCACTTCTCCAAATTAATGGTCAGATTAGCACCAGCAAGAATATCCCTAACCTCGTTCAACAAACGAATGTGTTCATCTAAAGTTCCTAATATTATGATAATATCATCAAGATAATAATATGTGAAAATATTGGGTTCATACTTTGGTCCAAATAAGGCGTCAAACAGTCTTTGTTGAGTCTGTGGACTGTTGCACAGGCCGAAGGGTACCGCTTTGAAATGAAACAAACCTCTTGATGGGATAGTGAAAGCGGTCTTCTCCCGGGTAGCTTTGTCGAGGGGAATCTGCCAGGATGCTTTCCTTAGGTCAATGCTGGAAATAAATTTGGCACCTCTCAAAGAACTCAAAATTCTATCCACTCGAGGCAGAGGGTAACTGTCATGTCGGGTGACTTCATTCAGCTTTCGTCCATCAAAGCAAAATCGGTACTCTCCAGAAGACTTTTTCACAAGAAGTACAGGACTGCTCCATGCACTTTGTGATGGTTCAACGACTCCTAGCTGTTACATTTCATCTAACTCTGTATTTAGAATTTGAAGCATATATGGACTCATAAGATATTGTCGCTGTTTGACGGGTTTGGCGTTACCGGTATCTATGCTCATGATTATTTTATCGGTTAGACCCAGTTTATCTTTGCTGGTTATTTTGTTGGAGGATCTTATATTTTTTTGTGCCTGTTTCCTTTGGATTTCTGTTAAATTATCAATTGAACATACATAGTTTTCTTCTTCTCTATGACAACCCTGAATAACATCCATATCACATCCAAGTAAGTTACTCCGTGCAAACCACTCATTGTTCCTAAAGTCCATTTTCACATTTCATTTCATTTCACTTGAAACTTTTTACAAAAGTCGGTTCCAAAAATAAATGATTAAGAAAGTGTAGGCACGACATAGGAAGATAAAATTTGGACGGAATCTCTTATCACTATTGGAAGATGAACTATTCCTTTGACCAGTGGCTGAGCGTTATCAGCAGTAACTATATGTTTAAAGGTTAGAAGGCTGAATCCTCAGGTCGTATTTCTTCAACATATCAAGTCCTCCCTTGCCTACAACCGATATATTAGCTCCACTATCCAGTAATGCTATTATCTTTTGATCATACAGTCTAACAGAGATATAGGGTCGGTTATCATTTTCTCTAGACAAGAACATAGGTGCAATATCAATACTCTTGAGTATGTGTGGAAAATCTGCGCTGGCAAATTTTTCGCGAGGAACCGGCGTGCCAACTTCGCGTTCCTCTGTTGAGCGTCTCCCGAACAATTTGAACTGTTTTTCACGGTAACATCGGAAGCTCCACATCTAAAACAGAATTTCTCATTTATCTTGGATCTGCAACTCTTGAAGTTGTGATTGGGACCACCACATTTCCAACATATGTAAGTTTCCTCAGGCCTGGAAATTCCATCGCCAGAATTGTTAGTGTTCTGTTTCCGATTGAATTTCTTGAAGCTGGGCTTTTTGTTTGATTTTTATTGTGAAAGTTGATTCTTCTGTCTTCAGTGGGGTTTTCTGAACACTCCAACTCCAAAACTTGACGTGTTGATGAACTGCATAATCCCAATATATCCGCCTCTTCTAAACGTCTGCAGAATTTTCTTAGTTCGGCCACTGAATTCATTTCTTCCAAAGCCAGACGTTGTTGGTATTTTTTCTGAAGTCCTCTTCGAATATATTTCACCTTGGTGACCTCCGCAGGAACATGCAATAGTCTGGTGAAAAGTCCTTCCATAATTGCAATGAACAATATCACTGGTTCGTGCTTCGTTTGTTTATTCTCTCGGATTTGTCGCCAAGTATCATCATCCATATCCGAATCAAGAAAGTACTCTTTGAGCTTCATTACCAGAGAATCCCAGTCTCTTAAAGATGGTTTGACACGTCGTAGCCAAAATATAGCCTTGCTCGAAAATAGGTCACTTGCAGATTCAAACAAGTCCACTTTAGAAATATGGCGAGAATGCGCCATTTCTTCGACTCGCTCTATGAAAGACATCAAATTTCTCCTTCAAAAGTAATTCCCAAAGAATGAACAGGTGTGTTTTTAAAGAAAGTTCCACTTGTATTGAAGTTGTGATTTTCTGGTTGTTGGGTAATATTTGAATGAATCAGAGTACTGTTGGCAGCACAATCAACAACGGGTTCTTTGACCTTTTCGTGCAAATCTGCATCGATATACATCGCAGTAGCGCATGCTTCATTCTTGTATTCCAATTTATCTTTGTAGTTGTCCTCACTTACTGATTACTGATTACTGAAGTACAGGTGATACGAGTTTTGGGCTGTTGGCCCCGACACCGCAGCCTCTAGTTGAGCTTATTGTATCTTCTCTGTGCCTGTCTCTCAGTCGAAGAGCTCCATTGCCCGAATAAGGTTTATGACTCGTTCTACTGTTTCCATGTCCGTCCTTTGAGGAGTGGTTGTGAATTCCCCATTATCTCTTCTCCAGTACGCCAGCGCTTCACATTCGAATACAATGTGGGAAGCTGTTTCCTCCTCCTCGTCGCACAGCCTACATATGGGTTCCTCGTTGAAAAGACCCATGATATGCGTGTGTTTCCTTAGAGTGCAGTGTCCAGTTAATATACCTGTTACTTTCCTAAGCTGGTTCCTGCTGAGTTTCAGTAGGCTTCCAGAAAAAGATGATTCGATCTCGTCTGCCATCATTAATTCACTGTGTTTCAGACCTGGTGATTGGCACCATCTAGCTTTCTGTTTTTTGGACCAACAGTTCAGCCAACCTCTCACAGAGGATTTTGTAATACCAATAGCAGGTTCTGGACCCCGAAGTGGTGTGTTTGCAGCTTTGCGTGCTAGTAGATCCGCCCGCTTGTTCCCAGCTATCCCTGTGTGTCCTGGTATCCATCCAGGAGTGACATCGTTAGATACTCCCAGTGTGACAAGGTTTTGCTGACAGTCCATGACTTGTTTGGATTTGGTTTCCCGGTAAGGATAAGGATTTTCCTTCCTCTGTAGCCTCTCCTGAAATTCTCTTGCACGCATACGTTTATTGCATGTACTTCTGCCTGGAAAACTGTAGCGTACATCCCGAGTGGTTCACATGTTTCCCACTTTGGATTTTCACCTACGATACCGGCACCAGTTCCCCGGCTTGTTTTGGAGCCGTCTGTGTACCATATTGCCCCATCAGCCATCCGGAGTTGTTTCAACGTTTCCCCTTTCCATATTACCTTGGTCTTGGGAGACAAGCTAAAGTTGATATTTTTCAACATGATATCACTCCTCATTGTTACTAAGTGGTTCGTGACTGTGCTGGTTATCTTAGTGTGTCCTTTGGAGTTTGAGTGGCTCCAGTTCCCGGTGTTGCTAAGTCTATATGCTCCCATTCTTGCTTCCATTTTGATATAGATATCTACAGGAGGTAGGTTAAGCATGGCCTCCATGGCAAGTGTTGGAGTAGTTTTCATGGCTCCCGTTACACAGAGACATGCTAGCCTCTGAACTTTTGCAAGTTCCGTGGCTGCTTGTCGCTGCTCGATTTTTGGCCACCAGACAACAGAGCTATAAGCAAGGGTGGGTCTTACCACGGTACAGTCGAGCCAGTGTACCATGCGCGGATTTATGCCCCAATTCTTTCCTATCGCTCTTTTTGTTGCCATTATTGTGGCTTTACCTCGATTCACTATTTTCTGTATGTGTGAATTCCATGTGAGTTTATCATCCAGGATGATGCCTAGGTATTTGACTTCTCTCACCACCCGCAGTTCTTGTCCAGAGAACATGGGTTTGAATAAGTCCGCTGTCTTCCTCTTTCTCGTAGAGCTGACCAGGGAAGTTTTCTCAGGATTGACCTTCAGGTTCACCTTCCTGCACCAATCTTCTACGATTGTCAGAGCTGTCTGCATCAGTTCTGAAATTGTCTTGGTGTGTTTGCCAGTGATAAGTATTACTACGTCATCGGCATAGCCTTGGGCGTAGAAACCTTTGCTGTTTTACTCTACCAGTAGTTCATCTGCGACTAGGTTCCAGAGGAGAGGGGACAAGACTCCACCCTGGGGGCAGCCTTTAGCTGCCTCTATAGTTACAGTTTTGTCAAGCATAGTTGCTTGAATTATCCTACCTTTTAGCATGTTTCTCATCCACCTACAAACTGTGTCTTTAATTCCACGCCGATTGATTGCGATGGTCATTGAATCGAAGGAGGTGTGATCAAATTCTCCTTCTATATCAAGGAATGCAGCTAGGGCAACTCCTTGGTTGTTCAGTGGTTGCTCTATTTTATAAACAAGTTTATGCAGAGCAGTTTCACTTGATTTACCAGGTTGATAGGCGTTTTGGTTTTTGTGTAGTGGCCTCTCTATTAGGGAGGTCTCCCTAATGTGCCTTTCAATCACTTTCTCCATTGTTTTGAGTAGAAACGACGAGAGATTTATTGGTCTGGATGCCTTGGGCTGAGAGCTATCTTTCCCGATAGCAGGTGTGCCGGTATTATTCCAGTGCTTTGTATGGTTCGAATGAGTCTATGGCGATTCGATTCTATTTGGTGTCACAATCTGTCGGGCTATGACCCAATCATCTCTTGATTGTCTCATCCGGAGGATCTCAGGAGATAGGAAGTTGATTTCCTGTTGCGAGTTGATTATGGTCGAGTCTGGAAAGTGTGCCCTGAGTAGTGTATCAATGGTTTCTTCGCCATTTTTCGTGTAGAGACTGTTGTAGGCCTCTACACTGCTCCTCAGTCAAGGTTTCATCCAGATATTTTTCAGAAGTGATGGCCATTCTAAGCCCGGCTAGGGTTTCGCTGTAAGTTTCCCCAGTTGATGTACTGGGTGTTACTTCAGCATCCCCCTGCCGTGACTTTTTCTTGGCGCTTTTTTCTGGGGTTGGTGTGTTGCCCTCAGAGCGACCCCTCTTTGCAGAGGACTTGTTTGCAGGGGTCCTAGGTTTACCTGATGCTCCAGGCACTGAGGCCCCAGCATCAGGTTTCCCAGCTATTCGGGAGGGTTCTATTTCCAGGATTCCTATTTGTCCTTGGTTTACGAGGCCGTATAGGCTCTCCCTTGGCAGGGTTGGACCAGGGTTGAACTTGTGTCTGTCGATGGGCACGATGAGACGGTGGTCTGACGGATTACTCGAAAGGGTCAAATCCAGGGAGTCGACTCCAGCGTGGTTCTAGAGAATGAACACGTGGATGAGAATCCAAGGTTAGATTCAAGAAAAATATAACGAAGAAAGATTCTAGATTGAATAGGAAATATCCAGAGAAACTCACCTAATCACGCTAACACCACAATTTTCACAAAAAACTTGATTCTGGCACGCACCAAAGGAGATCTGGTTTTTTGACGACCAGGGAACTCCAAAATTTCCAATTTCCTTGGCTCCAGGGTAAACACACTACTAGTCACTGATGGAAATTCTTCACAAATCACCGAAACGGTCAAAGGGCATTAGAAAACCCGATTTCCACAGAATCTAGTTATAAACGTGTATTCAACGTGCTGGGAACAATGTCGGAATGAGTTTCTCTCACCAAGAAAAAAACTACTTCCTCCTAAAGAGTAGGCTTCAAATTAATTGGTCAGAAAAGAGGCGGGAGATTGATAAGGTCCAAATTTATAGGAAAAATTTGTAAGACGACATGACAACGCAGCAAAATTTGAATTTTCCGCGCGAAGGTTGGGAGATTGAACGCTAGGCAATGAAACCCGCATGCTACACTGCTCACAGACGGAGAGTATTTTCCACTCGGGGAAAATGCAATGCTACAATTCTATGGCTGAAAAACGCTACAGTATTAAGCTTTTGAAAATAAAAAATCCAAATCCCCCATCCAAAGATAACGTCAGAACTTTTTCTTCTCTAACCTTGTTTCTTTCCTTTTTCATCTCGTTTTTATTACCAAGATGTTTTTGATGTACGTCTTGTTCTTCTGAATTTAGTGTGTTGTCTTCACTTCTCAAAAATTGAAAGATACGACAAAAAGTTATTCCTGATAAAAGTTTTTGCCTGGTCTAAACATAGGAGCCACGATGAGAAAATTGATTTTTATTATACAGGGTGTCTCAAAAATGTAAAAACATAAAATTAAGCAAGAGCAAACAGTCATTTTTTGGCCTGTTAACGTGAAATGATAAATACAAATTTGCTATAAATTTAGTCCTTACCCTGAATCCGAACTTGTCTTAGACTTTTGAGGCGATTCCTATACTGATCCAAATTTTGTTGTAAGGACTAAATTTTGGAAAGTTTTTTATATATCACTTCATGTTAACAGGCCAAAAAATGACTGTTTGCTCTTGTTTAATTTTATGTTTTTACATTTTTGAGACACCCTGTGTAATAAAAATCAATATTCTCATCGTAGCTTCTATTTTTAAACCAGGCAAAAACTTTTATCAGGAATAACTTTTTGACGTATCTTTCAATTTTTGGTCCATTTCACCTCTTGTAAACCCCATCCGTGGACATTACTGATTACTGATTACTGAAGTACAGGCGCTACGAGTTTCGGGCTGTTGGCCCCGACACCGCAGCCTCTAGTTGGGCTTATTGTATCTTCTCTGTGCCTGTCTCTCAGTCGAAGAGCTCCATTGCCCGAATAAGGTTTATGACTCGTTCTACTGTTTCCCTGTCCGTCCTTCGGGGAGTGGTTGTGAATTCCCCATTATCTCTTCTCCAGTACGCCAGCGCTTCACATTCGAATACAATGTGGGAGGCTGTTTCCTCCTCCTCGTTGCACAGCCTACATATGAGTTCCTCGTTGCAAAGACCCATGATTTGCATGTGTTTCCTTAGAGTGCAGTGTCCAGTTAATATACCTGTTACTTTCCTAAGCTGATTCCTGCTGAGTTGCAGTAGGCTTCCAGAAAATGATGATTCGATCTCGTCTGCCATCATTAATTTACTGTGTTTCAGACCTGGTGATTGGCACCATCTAGCTTTCTGTTGTTTTTTGGACCAACAGTTCAGCCAACCTCTCACAGAGGATTTTGTAATAACAATAGCAGGTTCTGGACCCAGAAGTGGTGTGTTTGCAGCTTTGCGTGCTAGTAGATCCGCCCACTCGTTCCCAGCTATCCCTGTGTGTCCTGGTATCCATCCAAGAGTAACATCGTTAGATACTCCCAGTGTGGCAAGGTTTTGCTGACAATCCATGACTTGTTTGGATTTGGTTTCCCGACAGGAGATGGTTTTGATTGCGGCTTGGCTGTCACTAAGGATAAGGATTTTCCTTCCTCTGTAGCCTCTCCTGAGATTTTCCTGCACGCATTCGTTTATTGCATGTACTTCTGCCTGGAAAACTGTAGCGTACATCCCGAGTGGTTCACATGTTTCCCACTTTGGATTTTCCCCTACGATTCCGGCACCAGTTCCCCGGCTTGTTTTGGAGCCGTCTGTGTACCATATTGCCCCATTAGCCATCCGGAGTTGTTTCACCGTTTCCTCTTCCCATATTAGCTTGGTCTTAGGAGACGTGCTAAAGTTGATATTTTTCAACATGATATCACTCCTCATTGTTACTAAGTGGTTCGTGACTGTGCTGGTTATCTTAGTGTGTCCTTGGGAGTTTGAGTGACTCCAGTTCCCGGTGTTGCTAAGTCTATATGCTCCCATCCTTGCTTCCATTTTGATATAGATATCTAAAGGAGGTAGGTTAAGCATGGCCTCCATGGCAAGTGTTGGAGTGGTTTTCATGGCTCCCGTTACACAGAGACATGCTAGCCTCTGAACTTTTGCAAGTTCCGTGGCTGCTTGTCGCTGCTCGATTTTCGGCCACCAGACAACAGAGCTATAGGCAAGGGTGGGTCTTACCACGGTACAGTAGAGCCAGTGTACCATGCGCGGATTTATGCCCCAATTCTTTCCTATCGCTCTTTTTGTTGCCATTATTGTGGCTTTACCTCGATTCACTATTTTCTGTAGGTGTGAATTCCATGTGAGTTTGTCATCCAGGATGATGCCTAGGTATTTGACTTCTCTTACCACCTGCAGTTCCTGGCCAAAGAACATGGGTTTGAATAATTCCGCTGTCTTCCTCTTTCTCGTAAAGCTGACCAGGGAGGTTTTCTCAGGATTGACCTTCAGGTTCACCTTCCTGCACCAATCTTCTACGATTGTCAGAGCTGTCTGCATCAGTTCTGATATTGTCCTGATGTGTTTGCCAGTGATAAGTATTGCTACGTCATCGGCATAGCCTTGGGCGTAGAAACCTTTGCTGTTTAACTCTACCAGTAGTTCATTTGCGACTAGGTTCCAGAGGAGAGGGGACAAGACTCCACCCTAAGGCTGCCTCTATAGTTACAGTTTTGTCAAGCATAGTTGCTTGAATTCTCCTACCTTTCAGCATGTTTCTTATCCACCTACAAACTGTGTCTTTAATTCCACGCCGATTGATTGCGGTGGTCATTGAATCGAAGGAGGTGTGATCAAATGCTCCTTCTATATCAAGGAATGCAGCTAGGGCAACTCCTTGGTTGTTCAGTGGTTGCTCTATTTTATGAACAAGTTCATGCAGAGCAGTTTCACATGATTTGCCAGGTTGATAGGCGTTTTGGTTTTTGTGTAGTGGCCTCTCTATTAGGGAGGTCTCCCTAATGTGCCTTTCAATCACTTTCTCCATCGTTTTGAGTAGAAACGACGAGAGATTTATTGGTCTGAATGCCTTGGGCTGAGAGCTATCTTTCCCGGGTTTCGGTATAAAGACCACTCGCGAGAGTTTCCATATCATGGGTATGTGTCCCGTTGCCAGGCTTGCTCTGAATAGTTGGCAAAGCATCGATATGAGTTGGGCTTCGCCCTGCTGCAGGTGTGCCGGTATTATCCCGTCGCATCCAGGTGCTTTGTATGGTTCGAATGAGTTTATGGCCCATTCGATTCTATTTGGTGTCACAATCTGTCGGGCTATGACCCAACCATCACTTGATCCTCTCATCCGGAGGATCTCAGGAGATAGGGAGTTGACTCCCTGTTGCGAGTTGATTATGGTCGAGTCTGGAAAGTGTGCCCTGAGTAGTGTCTCAATGGTTTCTTCGCCATTTTTCGTGTATTCATCATTTGGTTTCTTTAGTGTTCCCATTGGTGGAAGGGGGTCTTTAGCTAGGATTCTCTGAAGGCGTGCGCCTTCCGAGGTTTTTTCGACCTCAGTGCAAAACTTCCTCCAGGAGTTCCTCTTAGCTTCCCTTACTTCTTTGTTGTATTTCGTCAGAGTATGGTGGTATTCATCCCATTCACCGGTTTTCTTGGCCACATTGAAGAGTCTGCGTGTTTCCCCCTTCATCTTGTCAAGTTTATCGTTCCACCAGGTTGTGTCCTTGCATGAAGAACGCCGGATTAGCGGACAGCTTTGATGGTATGAGTAAATTATAGCGTTTTGTAGTTGTTCTGCTACCACCTCAACATCAAATCTGTTACGCATACGTTCCTTGATCCCGCTCAACCCCGCCTCCAGCTCCTCCCGGTATTCAGTCCAGTTCGTTTTGCGTGGGTTACGGTACATTTCTGACGGCTTGTCAATACTATTGATTTCCATCAGTATATACCTATGGTCCGACAGGGATGGTTCATCGGATACGCGCCACCGCTGGATATCGGGATTAATACGGGAGGTGGACAGAGTGACATCAATTACTTCCGACCGTACGCGGTTTGCAAAAGTAGGCTTGTTGCCCTTGTTTAGAATCTCCAAATCATGGGTTATAATAAAATCCAATAAAGACTCACCTCTTTTGTTGATATCGCTGCTCTCCCAGATGGTGTGATGCGAGTTGGCGTCCATACCTATTATACACTGTAGGTTTCTCTGCCCACAGTGATTCACTAGTTTCTCCAGGTCTTCCGATGGTGGGGGTCTGGGTGCATCGTAGGGAAGGTGAACCGAGGCTATTATGATGTCCTTCTGGGTTCCTTCCTCCTTGTAGCTTAGTTGGACGGCTACTTGATCCCTGGAATTTAGTTCTTTAATATTGAGAGCC
This sequence comes from Orchestes rusci, assembly GCA_958502075.1. Lineage (NCBI taxonomy): Eukaryota > Metazoa > Arthropoda > Insecta > Coleoptera > Curculionidae > Orchestes > Orchestes rusci. The sequence goes on from OY293303.1 coordinate 99,519,966, forward strand.
TGCACTCCGTTTCTCACGTATATGCAAGCTCTCACGTTACCTGTTGATTGCTCCTTGTAAAAGATCTTACCTCCAGTGTTTTCTAGACCGGCTATTTTTTCCTTCGTGATCCAGGGTTCTTGGATGATGGCCAGGTCTATGTTTTTCTTTGCCAGCTGTTGGCAAAGGGCAGCAGATGCTCCCTTACTGTGCTGAAGGTTTATTTGTATTACCCTCAGCATCGGGAGCCTCCTTCTTTAGAAGTCTGAAGGTTAGCTGCATTAACCCAAAGTAGGCCCGGAGATTCCGGTTTTGCAGCTCCTTCAGAGATCTGCTGTCAAGACCGACAATGAGTGTCATGCCCTCCTTGTCCGTCTTGTGGCTGATTATTCTCCAGTCCTCGGTCTTCAGCCCCATGTTCTGGGTTTTGAGGAACTGGAGAGCTTGTGCCGGTTCCTTGATTCCCGCGGATTTCGTCGGTATCCAGACAGCAGCCCTCACGACTGGCACCACTCTGTGTGCCAGGCCAATCCTAAGACTGGTTCCCTCGTGGGGGCTGAAGCCTGGAACCACCCGCAGCAGCCAAGTCTTGGCAGCTTCATTGGCGCAAGTGATATAAATCACCCCACCTCTGGAGCTGCTGTTCTTGAACTGAGGACCAGTTCCGGGTTCGCATTTGAACACTTCCCGGAGTAGAGACTGTTGAAGGCCTCTACACTGCTCCTCAGTTAAGGTTTCATCCGGATATTTCTCGGAGGTGATGGCCATTCTAAGCCCGGCTAGGGTTTCGCTGTAAGTTTCCCCAGTTGATGTACTGGGTGTTACTTCAGCATCCCCCTGCCGTGACCTTTTCTTGGCGCTTTTTTCTGGGGTTGGTGTGTTGCCCTCAGAGCGACCCCTCTTTGCAGAGGATTTGTTTGCAGGGGTCCTAGGTTTACCTGATGCTCCAGGCTCTGAGGCCCGAGCATCAGGTTTCCCAGTGTTCCCTGAGCTATTCGGGAGGGTTCTATTCCCGGGATTCCTATTTGTCCTCGGTTTACGAGGCCGTATAGGCTCTCCCTTGGCTTTAGCCCTCTGGATCGCGAGCTTCCTTCGCTGGGCTCCGGAAAGCTTTGCCATTTTGTTCAGGCTGATGTTGCCAACGCCTGAACTAATGGCAGATACATCGGCACCGGGGGTTGCATCACTGCTTCCCTGGTTACCCGTGGTTGGTTCATGAGTTACATCGAGGTTTGGTTGTTCCTCGGATGCCAGAACGTGTGATTGGCCCTCCCCAAAATCCGTGGGCCCAGCGTTGGCCACCGGGGCTTTCACCCGGTCGGAACCAACGGTGAGATTGAAACTCACTTGGGGTACAGAGTCCTCAGGTTTGTCACACATCGTTCGTAGGTGCTGGTTTTGGTCCGCCCCGGGGTATTTAATTTCCCCGGTACCTCCCATATCTGGGAGGCATTCCCCTATCCGCCACCTGGGAAGGCGCCCGATAGGGGACCAGCAACCTCCACGGGTATCCGTGGACATACTGTATTTATTTTCACGACTGAATTTAATCATGGGTTGCTTATACTCAAAAAGGATAGAATCACTAAAAATCAGAAGTGAAGACAACACACTAACTTCAGAAGAACAAGACGTACATCAAAAACATCTTAGTGATAAAAACGAGATGAAAAAGGAAAGAAACAAGGTTAGAGAAGAAAAAGTTCTGAGGTTATCTTTGGGTGGGGGAATTTTTCTATTTTCAAAAGCTTGATACTGTACGTGTTTTAGACATAGAATTCAATGTCAAGCTTTATCTGATTGATTTTACAAGTCACTCCGTACACAGCAATCACTATTTAATTTTCCCAGCATATTTATGTTCACAATTCATCAAACGCTACTGAACTAAACTAACTGGTGGCCGTTACGCAGCAGACTTATATCCCTTTTCCAAAACAGCCAGAATAGTGAGGATTTATCTAAAAAAATCGATACGCTTCGAATGCCTTCCTCGACTAAGTGGCCCATACTTCCTTGATGATCCTTCTCACAGTTGCTGCGATGGTGTTTTTCTTGAAGTGGTACTCTTCATCCAAGCTTTGCTCGGGCGCAGGAAGCTAGGATCATTGCTTCGCCGCTTCGAGTTCCAATGCTTTGACCAGCGCATCCACCAGATTGTTGGATCGATAAATAATCAGGGACATTCTGATCTCCTGGTCTCGAAGTCCATCAAGAAAGGCCTGAGTGCAAGCCTTTTCATAACGTTTTCTGGCGTAGTTGAATAAGCCAGTCGTGCAAGGCGGTCAACATCAGCTTGAAACTCCTGCAGGCTCTCGTTGGTCTTTTGAGAGCGATTCGAAGCTCCAGGTGCTTGACCAGTACATCGTAGTCCTCCCACTCTTGGGTGTTCAGCGTCTGCAGGATTTTCGTTGCATCTCCACGAAGACCGGTGTCTAGGCCGGAACTTTTTTGGTTCCAGTCCATCCATTTGCTCTTCTTGCTGCCTTGAACTGACGATGGTAATTGTTCCATGACAGCTTGTCATCAAACTGTGGTAGTTTCATGTGGATTCTGATAGCTTCTATCTTGGCACCCGAACCGTGGCTCTCGATTGTGACGTCTGGTTGTTTATGATCAGTGCCACTTGCCTCCTTATTCGCTTCATTTCTTCTTCCAGAGTCTTCACTGTAACTTCAAATCTTGCTTCAAATCGTTTTTCAAGGTTGACGAGTTCCTCCGCCACATGATCCTTCAGATAGCTGTAGATGTCTGCCAGCTGATCCTTGATTGCCTCCATAACTCTAGAAGATTCCTCGAACTTCTCTTCCAATTTTCCCTCCATGGCTCTGGAAGATTCCTCCAGCTTCTCTTTCATAGCTCTGGAAGATTCTTCGAATTTCTGTCCCAATTTTCTCGAGTTCTCTTCCATTCTTCTAGAGTTTTTTTGAAGTTGATTCTTCAGCTCATCTTTCAGGTTTTTCGACAACTTCTCAGCTACTGCGTTGGGATCGTAAATCCCAAATTAAAACGTATCGGGATCGGTGCCTCCATTAAAGCCTCATGACGCATATGTTGTAGATCAGCTTTCTTTTCGCTTGCATTCAGATCACGTTCCTCCAACTCCCTCTTCAGCTCGTCGACCTCCAATCCCGTTAGCAAAACTAGTTTCGCAGTCATCATAATGACTATTTATGTCTGATTCTATAGCATATCAAACACTACTGAACTAAACTAACTGGCGGCCGCAAACCGGCAGACTTATATCCTTTCGCTAAAACAGGCAGAGTAGTGCGGATTTATCTAGTAAAATCGATACGCTTCGACTGCCTTCGTGCGTCAAAACAGTGGCTAAAATCCCACGTTGGAAGGCAAATATCGGTGACAAATGATGTTTCGTCACAATAATAATAACCTGACGGGCAAATATATTGTGCCATCTGGACTGAGGCACCCTGTTTTGCCTCAGGGGTGGAAATATTTTAGCTAGCTCATTTAGAAAAATCCTGGATCAAGTATTAGAAGAAAACAATATCACAGATTTAGTCACATGGAGCGACTCGAGTGTATCTCAAAATCGAAACTCATCCATCTCATCTGATGGACACGGAGCTATACAAGAGTTTGATAATGCACATAGCAACATTGAACGCTATATCTCTCTCTCTCTCTCTGTCCTTATTCCTTACGGAATGTGGTGGTCACTGCTGTGTGTCGTTGATCAATTGTTTCCAAGATTCTCGGTTCTGTGCCTGGTCTACCAATTCGTGGAACGATTTATGCGTGATATGGGTGATTTGATCTACCCAACGTGATGGTGATCGGCCTCGTGGTCGTTTGCCTGGCACTCTTCCCTGAATAATCAATTTTTCCATACAGTCACCATCTCTCCTCATAATGTGGCCAAAGTATCTAACCAAGCGGTTTTGCACAGTTAGGGATATTCTCTGTTGGATCTTAAGTTCTTCCAGTATTGATATGTTGGTGCGGTGTGCCGTCCATGGAATTCTAAGCATTCGGCGCCAACAAAACATTTCTGTGGCGTCTATTCTCTTCCTGTCTGCCTGTCCAAGCTTCACAACCATACATCAATATTGGGAAAACAAGGCATTGAACTAATCTTTTTTTCAAATGTATCGATACATGTCTATCTTTCCATATTCTGCCTAGCTTCCTCATGGCGACTTTTGTCATTTCACACCTTCTGCGTATCTCGATCTCTGATGCACCTGTGTTGGTTATCATCGATCCCAAATATTTATATTGATCAACTACCTCAAAACGACCTATTTGTTTCAAGTCTGGTCTGTTGTTGTTAGATCGGTCGACAATCATAATTTTGGTTTTTGATATATTCAACTCTAGACCGAGTTTCCTGCTTTCTGTTTCGACGACATTGATTAGTTGAACAAATCATAATTTTATTCCTTTTCAAGCTTTATACAAAATTTGAAATCTGTACAACTCAAAGATCTTTCATATCAACTCTGCAACCAAAACTTTTATCTTCAAAGAATATCCTTCTCGGAGATTAGATTTAAGCTATCAAGAAAATGATGAATGGATGTATGCCAGATTTGAACAAGAATTTCTTTGCGTTCAAATGAGAATTCATATTGAGAATTTACGTTTGTATTGTTTTGTAAGAAATGTTCACTGTTTTTTACAAAACTTTGAATTTGCAATAAAGTTTTTTTAAATAGGTACCAAAGATCATTTTTTGGAAAACATGGGTTTAAGTGGTATATAGAACCCTATTTTTCTAGCACAGAGATTGCAAGAGTTACAAAGAGTAACACAAAGGTTAATCTGTGACATAGAACGATGTAAAATGAACTCAAGTACGTTGAACTGTATAACATAGGTGTTTTCAATCTTGATCAGATCAAAATATGTGTGACGAGCCCCGAAATTTTCCGGATTTGATTTCCGACGGAGATAAGGGAGTTCGTTGATGTTAAATAAAATGCTCTAGCGCCACCTCCTGTATTTATGTGGTAGAAGGCCCACAGTGCCTATCGGGTAGCTTTTATACAGTGAAGAAAGTCAAGGCGCTCGTTATTTCCAACAAACATGAATTTTGCAGTCTAAAACCGGCAAAATAAAACGTGAAAAAAAGGTGTGTAACGCAGATAATTTACAGCGACGGGTCGGGTTTTCACGGCGAAATAATAAGCAGAAAATAACAGCGGTTTTGAAGAATTCAGTCATTTCCAACGACGTAGAGAAAATGTATCGGGAAAACTAACGCGAACGAGCTATTTCCAGGAGGAGGAAAACGGGTTTAGAGGCATAGTAATGATTCAGTCGGCGGCTGTCTGTTTTCTGGTGACGAAAGAAAATGGTTCATTAACGTAAAAAAAACCTGTTCTTGCTTGCGCGGTAACTCCAGAAGCCCCTCTGTATTTAGTTTGGTTCGCTCGTAACTATCTCAAGAACGTTGTGTCAAATTTATTATAATCCGGTTTCAAACGCGATACTGAACTTTTCTGTCTGAAATATCCCACCCGGCAACTTTCGCTCCCCTGAAATTACCTTATTCAAACAAAATAAAACCCCGTGAATTTTCCTACAAACAGACCTACTTCCACAGTATAATTTAATATCACGAAATTATTAGTTTGTTTCAAGAAAATTCACCTGAACGGAACTTGAAGAGTATTACTTTAATCCCAGCACATTATTCAAGAACATTCCATGAGCTCTCCCAGAAACAGACCTGCTCTCACCGTATAATTTAAAACCTTGAAATCAAAAGTCTTGTCTAGAGAAAACTCACCTGACGCAACCTGAAAAAGTCTGAAATATCCCACCTGGTTGATTATTTTACTTTAACGCGGCTTTACTTTGAGAGAGTTTCGACCAAAATCCTGCACATCTTACGGGTTCAGAACGTCTTACCTCGTAGAAATTTAAAAAAAGAGAATAAGTGGGTCGGGCAGTCAATAGGTGCGGGTCCCGCTGGTCGCGATGCAGTACTGCTACTCTCGGTACCCGTACTGACTAAATTTTCGGTACTTTTGACGTTCCGAATTCAGACCAAAAGTGCGGACTGCTTGCTTGAATTTTGCGCGAAATGGGTCGCGGTCGTTTGGTCTGTGGTTAAATAATTAATTGTTTTGACGCGGGAAAAACTTAGAAGGAAAATTACGGACAGACTTTAATTATCTCACGATCAACATTATTATAGAAAAAAATACGGGATCTTTTGACAGATAAATAAAAGGGTTATGTACAAAAATATGGATGAATCAACAAGAGACGGGAAATGACTTGGAAAACTTGCAAATTACGGTAGAAAAAATCCGGAAATTTTGTAACTTCGTTACATATGAGTTATTGCCTTAATCTAACATCTGACATTTGCATTATTAATAACGTCATCATTTATTAACTCAATATTGGTAAAAAAAGTATAATTTTATCAATTTAATTCCGCGTCAAGATGATGAAACTACAAATTCGAAAGTCTGACAAGCGATCTCTCAAAATGACCTTCGGGCCAGATAGAACTTTCTAATTCTAATAGGGAATATTGTGCTTGGTTTCAATCCCACCTGATGTACGAAATTCCATTTTGGGATTTAGGCACTCAAGCTAATATTCACATAGGTATGGTTTCTTCTGCAGAAAAGGGCAATTCGAACTATTGTTGATGCTTACCATAAGACATTATTTTCTCTTGTAGTATAACAACCCCGGGTCCGTTCAACAAAGTTGAATGAGGTAAGTTTGATCAAGAGAAGAGACGCCTACGTTGTGACTTGCATAAAGCTACTTACCTCGAATGCGCCCGACAAAACAATCATTTGGGAAGTTTGAGTAAGAAGGTGGGATTTTTAAATCAAACACGCATTTGTGAGAAAACCTACTTTATTGAAAATATGGTAAAAAAAAGTGCCGTACTCAACCTGAAATTCATGCGGGGAAAGAGCACGGCAGAGAAATCCACAATCTCAATTCCAAAAACCGAACTATGCTGTACAACTGTTTAGTATTTTGACTGCAATCAATAAAATACTCGTTTTCCGTATCGAAACTTGTATTTCCACGCTCAAGCAAATATACAGTTCATGGGATCCAAATCAGGGAATACTGAAGTCCCGTACGGGAGGCTACTCAGCTTAATTGAATCAATGTCTCTAGATTGTTTGTTGAGGATTCTGAGGTCCCATATAGGAGGCTACTCAGTTCTAGTTAGTAGATTGAATCGATATTTTTAGATCGTGGCTAGATGATTTGTTGTTTAACTAGAATATTCACTCGTCAGGTTGATAAAAAATTGATCAGTTGAATCTAGAGCCTATACATGAGGTCCCATGATACGGAAGGCTACTCAACTCTAGTCAATGATTTGAGTCAATATAAAGCAAGCATAAAGCATCAATAATTGAAGGGCTTATTGTAATAACCAGATATGCCACAAATATAAAATACTAAGTTATTAGACTTGTAAGTTTTAGAAAAATATGTAAAATAAACTACTATTAAATATCACCTTGGAGAATTTTTAGTAAGCTGATGATGTCCGTATCTATCAAACATGTTGAAGAAAAGGGCAAGAAAAAAGATTGGTTTCTCAAAAAAAAAATTTTTTTCGAAAATAATGTGGCTTATCATATTATTGCTTATAACAAAAACTTCAATACTTTTATTTGAAAATATGAAACAAACTGTATATTGAACTTCTTCTTTACATAATTTCAACAACTTCGTCTTCATTTTTTTTCGGAAGTAATTTCAGTTGATCTTGTTAGATTAGTAGTTGTAGGTGAAGCATCTCCCTGAAATTTAATATTTTTAATAGCAATAACCTGATAAGCCACGGTGAAATTGCAATAGATTTGTTTCGGTAAAAACATGATATGCCACAAAAACAAAAATAAGTACATACCTCACTTGTATCGGAATCTTCATCATCATCTGATGGTACAAAATTCTTATCAACCACGCTATCATCACTTGATTCATAAAACTCACTACTTGAACTCGAACTATCACTTGAAATCGAATCATTTTCGATAGGAGCAATTGTACCGGTCGCCATGTTGACGTGGCTTGTCACGTTTTAAAGTGAAATCTAGAGAGAACCGCTAAAATGCAATAACTTGATTCTATGAACGGTGGCGACATCTATTGGACAATGGCCCAAATTCTTCTTCTGTGGCTTATCATATTAATGCTTAATCAACCTGAAGAATAAAATAGATTTCTGTGATTGTGTGGCTTATCGTGTTATCACAATAAGCCCTTCAATTGTAGTACCAAAATCACTGTACGGAAAGAGCAATTTCTTTTTCCTAATTTTAATTTAAATCAAAGTTGTTCACGGCATGAAACGGTTTTATTAAATACAGTATAAATACAAACTCAATTCACTACAGAACAGTTAATTCAAAACATCAGTACAAATTGGATAATCAACATTATTATAAATTTCATTTAACTGACCTGCAAATAGTTGTTTAACCACTACAATTCACAATCATCCACCTTTTCTATTCATGCAAAATCCCCAATTCTCTAACTGTTATCTCTCGTTACCTAGCAATCCTTCATTTTTACAACTTTTTCCCGGGCACTATTCTATTTTAACGAATTCACGGAACGCTTCTTATGTCACAGAAAATCAATGTCATAATAAATGGAATGATCCGGTTTTTCATACAAGTTGTATGGGACATTCAAAAACAAAATTGACAAGAACCAAAAACTATATTTTGAATAGGCGGTTCTCCTCATTTTTCATTTGCTTATCGTTAAATTCTCGAGTCTATCACTTTCGTTCCATGTGCTCCATCAATTGCGGATCGTCAACTTTCACATGATATGCTCCTCATTTTGACCGCTACCTACTAGTTTCTTGTGGTACCCCCGTTAAGATAAAAATTTGCAATCACATGCTCTTGAAATTAAGAACACTTTTAAATCAGGAAGGCAGTGAGAGATCTTCTCCAATATGTGTATCATAGTTTGGATCAGGTTTATTGGGATGAATTTTAGTATTTGAATTAAGTGTAGAAATTTTAAAATTTTAGCCTGTTTAGCAGTTCAAAAGGTACGCTTTGTCAATGAAAATTCTTGTTTTCCGGACAATGAAGCATTTCTGAATTTGAAAATAGATATAATGAGACGAGAAATATAGATGGGATCATATCCTATTTACTTTCCACCTATTTGAAAGAGAAATCCAGATATGTATATGCCGCATATGAAATCGCCATCTTCTACTCCCGGCTCGACTGATCGTTCTCATAATATACTTTCAATAGAGCATATGTAATGTCGTGCAGCTTGCTACCCCCAGGGCTTTAAAAATCGTGTTGCATATTTTTTTTTATTTTTCAACGAATCAATTGCTTTATCATTATGCGGTAGATCAAAATGATATGTTCGGTTATGACTAGGATGAAATACTTTAGCTGGCTTGACCCTTGAAACGAAATGTTATCTCTTTGTTCCCAATCGAAAACTTTGCACAATGTGGTTCGGGAATAAAATTCAAAATGTTATTTCAAATCTGTTCACTAAAATGATTTATTCCAAGTTTGTCAAAGATTGGTCACTTAACCGTGCATGTGCGTGGACACCTATGCAACAATATCTTAAGTAATTGATTCAATGTCGTAAAGGTTTTTGTGACTTTTCCAATTCCTTATCATTGAGTCAGCAACCTCACTATGTGAATAGAGTGAACGTGATCACCAAATAGGGGTTACTGTAAATAAATATTTTCATTGTAGAAACTAGAAACTTATCGGAACAGAATAAACTTTACATAGAGTTGTGAAATCATCTCTGAATTTCAAACAATAGCGTAGGTTCGAACATCTATTTAGAAAAATATTGTTTATGAATATATAAGGTCAAGTTGATAATGTCGATTTCGGCAGACTAAACAGTTTTTCCATGGAAAATATTGAAACATTTTATAATGTTCGAATTTCAGGAAATCCACTATGATTGGTTTCTAGATTTATAAATGCCTAACATCAAATAGTGCGGCTTATTTATTACCAAGTACGATTATCATTTATAACTTCTTTATTTTGCACCAATAGGTTGCATGTTATGCGCTTTATATATAGATCACAGAAACTATAAATGTTTTGGAAACTTTGCTAGGTGGGTAGTTTTGTGATTTATGGATGTGAAGTACATGCAGTAATAAAAATTCTAATGGCAGAATGCTCGGTGAAAGCACATTTTTTGTATAAATTGATAGATTTATCAATGGGTACATACATGGGCTACATTACAACTTAAACTATCTCACTCACAAAATACTTTTTGGGATACCTCAAAGGTATCATCATGTTGTCTCTAATTTTTTGTAAAGTACTCACTTTATAGAAAACCCAAATTCTTTTGGATACTGTGAAATTTTTCTGTACACTTTTCTCGCATCCTTTGCCGCAATAAAATTTATGTTATGTTTAAATTTGAGTGATTTGGGACCGTGTTAACTACTTCGTTAAATCAGATGCCACAAGGAGCAAATGTATCAAGTTTCCGATAAAAAAAAGATTTTGTTATAGTATAGATGTCTTGGCTCAGATTCAAATGCGACAGAACTTGAAACTTTCAACAATATTCAAAGAAATTTATCAAGAGGACTATTTGTCATGCTTCAAACTCATCAGTTGGAAACTTCATTGATTCCGAATTTTGTTTTGAATTTTTGAAAGTGTAGTTTTGGACTTAATTTCACGAAATGTTTTGATATTTTTGCTTTGCAGAACCAAATGCTAAAATTCAAATTCTAAAAAACTTCAGTGAGAGAAAGACTTGGAATGATGAATTCTAGCCAATGATGGCTACTTATAATCCAGCAATCATAGCTGAAAAGATTATTCAATATTCCAAATTCTGAATGTGCAGGATTTCATTAGGAATATCATATTATATTGTCGCCTTTGAGATTGAGTATGATTTAATTAAAAAATAGGTTGGTCAGCATCGAGAGCAGCTTATTTCTAATTAAAATATACTCAACTCAAATGCGACAAGATATCTCGAATAAAGCTTTACAACATTTAGGGTTTTGAATATTCAATCATGTTTTCAGGTTCAGGTACCTTTTATTTTGAAGAATCTTATACGCCCTCAGTTGCAATATCCAGCATGACTTTTGTTTTTGGTTAGATCTTTTTCGTTCCATTTCATGGAGACAAGACATGTACATGCATAATTTGAGGGCACAAGGCTATCGTTAGCATATTTTAGTGAAAGGTTCAAAATATCACGGATATAACATATTGTCTTTCCCGGCAAAAAACTGTTCTTCGTATATTCTCAAAGAGTTTCTAGATGTCCATTATGTATATTTTCAGCATTGTATATGAAACAAAGCGTTGAACTCAAACAGAGTATCTGTGTTCCTGTTGATTGAAAAAACGGTATCATTAGGATTTTCTACGCTGCTCGATTTTATCTTCCCACTACTTATTCAATACCTACTCATTGGGCAACTTTCTTTTTGCGCAGTAGACTCTCCAACTTGATTTTGATGTTCGCCGAATCTTGCACAGCATTCATTAGTCATCTTCAGCTGTTACTGAATGGATATTTCGAATGCGTATTCCATCATTAGAAAATGTAGATACGGCCATATAGTCAACAGTGAACAACATTGAAGATGTTTATGCTGCCAATAAGCATTTGGTGATATAAAAACTGCATGATTTGTAGCTATTAAATTTGTTTTCATAATATCACAATTATCGATGATGACCATAATACCAATCAATATTTTTGATTGACTTGGTAAAGAATCAAAAGCATATTCTGGGCAATTTCCTCTCTGTAAATCTTCATGTGGATATAGAGAAGAAAGTTTTACCGGTTCATATTTCTATAATATGACCATTGATAGATCATCATCATTTTTGCATTGAAAAACACTTTGTTCATTGTGAATCAATACATTTTTGAAGCTACAGAATTCAATGGTCAAGTTATGGAAAATGGCTGGGTATATATTTTGAAAACAATGAACCAGAGGACAAACTTCTATTTCACACTAATATCAGGAGTTTGAATAAAAATTTCGACAATACAGTTGTCACATCAACACCTTTATGACAGGTCCAAAACAATTTGATGATATAATTTTCACAGGAAGCTTCAATTTGTTGGAAAAAAATGATTATGTGGCTTTCAATAACGGGGAAGATTATCATAAGGTTTGTTGTTTATGTAAGAAAAAGAATAGTCAACTGAAATTCATAATGGAGAACTGAAATACTCAAATGTCAGACTGGCAGAATTGAAAGTTGATATTAGTGACATTTACAGGACAAATGGTATAAATACCAACACATCTGACCAGAATCTGTTCCATTTACTAGAAAATTAATGACATGATGAATTCACACATTTTGTTGTTGGGGATACTAACATATACATCAAAAGCGACACTGATATAAGTCAGGAATATTCAAATATTATGATCTTAAATGAAAACATCTCTCGGACAAATTCCTATACTCGCATGCGAAGGCCATATCTTTCTCAGATGTTACCCAAATTTACCATATTATAAAGATTTTGAATCATTTTTATACAAAACGGATATCACTTATCACTTTCCAATTATAGTGCTTCCATTAGTCTAAATGGGATTTCCATGCCTAGAAATGGAGAGATAAGACTTATTAATTACCATAGAATGAATAACTCTTTAGAAAGTGAAGGATGAAATAACATACATGGTGGGTCTGAAAAAAGTGCGCATTTGGCCATGGTGGATAGAGTATAGTGAGATAATCACTTTTTGTGAAGGAACATGTGTCCGCAAACGTCTCATTAGAAAAATGCATCGTTGCAAGTTTAAGATAATTCTGATTCTGTGTCTGTAGATTCAAAACGCCTCAAGCGAATTGGTTCGAACTTTCAGGAAGTATATCCGGAGCTCTTGAGCATCTTCTTGAGAATCTGTTCAAGTTTAACTCTTCCACTGGCCTTAGAGCGACTCATATTTTCTTTATCGAAGAAAAAAGTGGTACGCCACAAAGTAAAAACCATCTTTTGATTTTCCGTTCAAATTTAAGCAAAAAAGGTAACCCGAGTTTTTCTTCTTTGATCCGTCAATTTCGACTTGGAAAATAAGAATCAAAGTCATGTAGAAAAACTCACTTATTTCAAGCTCTAAGAAAAATGGAGAATCAAATGATTTTAAAATAACTGCTTACAGTGCTGCGCTTTATTGCTTGCAAACTCTTGACATCTCATCAAAATCGCTTGAGACGTTTCGAATTTACAGACCAAAAATCGAATTGAAGCAGTTATTCGAATAAAGATCCAAATCAGCAAATGTTTACAGAAGCAACAAAGAACTAGTTACCATCTTGAATTTGATTAGGAGAAAGATAATATTTGACAGGATTGTGTATTGGAAGTGGAGACGATAGATTTCTGTTTTGCTTCGACCAACAAAGTTTTTGTTTTTTTTATAAACAATTATTTTCAAGTCACTTGGGCCCTACTTTCGGTCACCAAATACCTTTTTTTCAATATTTTGATGAAAAAAAAATTGAATACAGAATGACGGCACCTGATATATAAAAAGTACATACCCTTCGCAACCTAACCTAGTATATAAGAAGTAGACTATCGAGCTAAATCACAACTTGATAGGTGATACAAATTACAAAAAACTCAGTCCTCATTTCGATAGATGCTTTCAGTTCATATTTTTTAAATATCTGTTGATAACCTTGTACTGATCATATACCAATCAAATGCTGACCCAAACATGAACCATCTTTTACGAACAAAGATATTTGAATCAACTTTTACAAAGTTGGCGTTATCTGATGGGTCTGTGTTCTTGTCACAAATTGTATTAGTGTATAAAGAGAATTTCTGGAAAATGCCAAATTCAGAGAAAGGGTTTATCCTACCATACTTACCATGTCAAAATGCGCACTTTTTTCAGACTCGTCCCAGATATACAGCATAAGGAGAAACCATGAATACGAAGTTTGAGATTGGAACCCATAGCCGGAGGTCCCCCTTTTCCAGGATACAGGGTGTACAAGTTTCACAAAACAAAGGATTTTTTTGTTCTATCTTGAAAACCGTTTCACAGATATCTACCAGACCTGGATAACGCAGAAGCTCATAAATTCTGTCATGCATAAACAAGTTTTGTAACCCAGGAAATATAGAAACTGAGAAAGAATACAAACATTATCAAAGTCGACTAAATAAACTGTTTCTTCACGAACAATGAAAAATATTCAAGACATATGAGAGACATTTCAAATGATGGGATGAAAATAAGGGAAAAAGAACCAAAGTAAAGAACTCTTTAAACATAGCAAACTTCCAGATGTATGTATTCAGGATAATCGTACATCAGTTTGAAAAAAAATATTGATCAAAAATACGACACCAGGCTTTTATCAAAACTGCATACCGTCACAGCCAAAGTAAACAAAACATCCAGACAAAAATCCTACTGGTTTTCAGCATCACACATTTTTTGATATCTACCGCAGACCATGCAGTCTTTTGAAAGTGCATCCAGCCCTAATATTTTAATCAAGCGAGAATTGTAAGAATGGTTTCATTCTCGACCAAGATGCGCGATATTGTTGGTTGTAAATTCTGTAACTGTTGTATATGATTGTCAAATTCATATTTATAAATCCATATTCTTCTATTGAATCTCATGTTATACCTACAATTCATTCCACTGATAGTAATAATATTATCCAGCGCATGACTCTTCAGGTTTCTTGGCATTCGGTGTTACATACTTACATTCTTACACATTTTTCATTTATTTACAAGATCACAATTTTTGGATGTACCACTGAGAAGATATCATGTAACTACCCACAAAAATTCATGACTTCGGGTTATTCTCCTATTGGTTTCGAGTGATCAATTATTGTGAACATTTTGTATTATAGATTGGAAATAAATATTATTATTATTATTATTGGAAGGAGACCTAGGTGTTTCGCATCTGGAAGTTTCGCTATACTGCATCTCAATTTATATGACAAGAACCTGATGAATGAAATGAATGAAATTCAATATACATAAGTGTATCTGCTCCGATTTGGTAGTTCATATTGAAAGCTCGTACTATCTTAATTTTGGTTGACTCACTATTACTTTGTTATAATGAGTATTTAGTGGAAAGATATAAGGTGATGGGTGATATAAGGATCAGGTACCTATTAGAAACTACCTCTCACAATCGATTCCAGACTGCCACTGGGCCAACATCACTCCGAACATTTGAGTGCTTTGGGGCATAATAGATCCAGTGTAGCACAACAGATACGTAATTCAAGATCTGATGAATTTATTCGCCCTTTAATTCGAAAGAAATACATAAAAAGATAGACCAGCGTCTACATTTCTTGGATCTTGGATCATGGTTGGCTCATAGAGATATCCTGTTGACTAACGACAATCTCAATTTCATAGCTGTGCTATTTCTTGGTCTGATGTAGTTGGAATAATTCAAATATTTTCAGGTCTTCTAGTGTTACAGCCATATTTGGAGGCATGATCACACGATTACTGAGCAGTATATAATGATTGGTGTAAAGTTTCCAAATGTTGATCCAGAAAACAATTATTTTCCATCCCATATTCTAAGCTAAGTCTATAAATAAGAAGACTACGTCATTAGAGAGAAAGAATTGCCACGTCAGATCAAGGGCGGCGACAAGAGCTCACGCTACTCTTTGTCTCGTTTACTTTGGCATGATGATTAAAAACCAAAAACATATTTTTGAGGTTGTAGCCAACCTCATTATCTATTTGTACGCTATATTCAAAGATCCAGAGTTGGAATGAACTCTTATGGAGTATGTGTGATGGATTACTTGTAAAGTAGGAAAACCGGTATGCAGTGCAGTATCAAAAATTAGAAAGATAAGTTCACATTTGAAACTCACAGCTGCTGCAAAACCTATTTCCAATCAGGCTGAAGTCATGGAAACAAAACTTGTTGATTTGGACTGTCAAGTGAACATGATTCATCCATACATCAAAACTTTGCAGAGAAAATTGGTCAATTTTAAATTTTATCGGCACCAAAAATGAAAACAAGCATTCAGCATTCCGGCTTGAGATCACACTCATCATGTGAAGGGTGGGTCTGTTAAGCCAAGGACACTCTTGACCAATAAAAAACTATATTACCGTACATAGTAACAGTTTCAATTTTCTCATGATTTTGAGGTTTATAGCGGCTACAATAGCAAAGGGTCCGGAACAGGTTATGACAGAATTCCACATTACCGCGCTTTGAAAAATTATCCAATGCAATCTTGACGTTATATTTGCTACAGATTTAGTTTAGCTGGATAACCATGCTGTAGCAAATGAAAGTTGTCATCGATTGTTTCGCAAAGTAACTACTAGCCTGTAAAGACGATATCTGCACAAGATTTCACCAAAGTCATCAAGAGTATATTGGAGACCTCTGGAAGAATCCCAAGCAAAATATTTTTAAATAATACTATAATGAGAGGAGGTACAATGACTGTAACCTTCAAATCCTGATGAAAAAATATAGGTTACATTGCGCAGTTCATTCAGGGGTTTGATCAAAGTTTCTGATGATCATAAGTTCAGAATTGAAGATATATATCTCATAAACCAGATTAACATCTACTTCAAAACGGATATATACAAAAATGACAAAAAATTTAAAATAACCCAAATTGAATAATCAATCAAGCCACATGGTTATATTTCTGATCAATAACAAAAATAATATAAACTGGTGTGTTCACACAGCAACGTTTCCGCGTATTAATTTTACATCCCACTATCTCTTTTGCTTCGATGATTTATAATTCTTCACAATAAGAACATCCATTTTTACGAAACACAAACTAATCTAAGCTAACGCAAACTCACAGTTCACTTTGTTCGATTTCAACTCAAAACACAAATAATAGGTGCATAGTTTGAGTGATGCATGCCACTTCGCAACACAGCCGACAGCCGATAATTTTCATATCAACTTGTGTTCCATATTTAAATTCTAAACAAAAATATTATTTTCATTTTTCCGTTCTGATATTATGTGCATATGCAGGCTCACCATACGTGAATGGAGCAGAAAAATGCAGCACTTGTGTATATAAGTTACCGACAGAGTCGCAAGTTACGTCTGTAACTTATATCGTTCGGTAAACCAAACGGCTTGTGTCTGTCAGTAACTTTTGAATATGCGTATGCACGATCAGAAAACAATGGAATATATAGTATAAGATATGCGGATGATAACGTACACCTTGACAGAGGTGATGTTCATAAGTATTTAACAAAATGCAAAGGGCGTTCGATATTGTCAAAAACTGGTCTAATGACGGTAAATCCTGCAAAAACTATCTGAGTTGCAGGGCTATAAAAACCTTCATGGCCTACAAGAGAACGTTTGGTAAGTCTTCAAGATTATCATCAGCCATGATGCACTGGGTGTATTTACATAATCTTGTTCAGACCCATAATCACCAATGCGGAGGTGATTTGGTGGCGAGAACAAGGACTTTGAAACAGATACTTGGCAGAATTGAAAGACTGGTTTGGTTGGGAATAACGGGCACAATGACAACCACACCAACTGTAACCTTGAAAATTATACTAGGTCTACCCCCACTACATATCAAGATAAAAGAAGAGGTCCTAGCGGGTGATTAATTATTATCAAATGGGGCTGAATCTGATGTCATCTCCAAAGGTTAACAAAACACCATATTTGTGGAATCAAAAACCACTGGATGTCTTTCTTCAGGCCAGACACAGCCAAGAAAAGAAATCTCAACAAAGCCTTGACGTCGAGAAAAGAAAAGAAAAGTTAAATAATTGAATAACCAAATCGCCAGACTCAAACAAGAGGAAGATCAAATCTGGTATGTAGAGCACAGACAGACATGGTTGGGTGGTGATATATCTGGGCAGGAAAAGCAAGAAGTTCTAAACCTGTTCAAAGTTCGCATCTTTGCCATTCAAATCGGGATTGTGAATATGAAAAAAAACGATCGATCCTACGAGAAAGTCACTCTCAATCATCACCCACCATACGGAGGCCATCCAGCCACTAGATGCTTTCGAAATCAATTCAAAACAGTTCTGAGAGATATAACGGATTAAGACAATGCCCAAAACACAATAAGTTTTATCATCGTGAAAGAAGAAAGAAGAGCCTAACGAATGGTTCGATCATCAAAACATTTCTCAAAAACTTTTGTTGAAATCGACTCCAGTTCTCGCAGAAAATTCTCTTGTATGTCCTCTAGCGACTGAAAACGGGTGCCTCGAAGTGCTGATTTCAATTTTGGAATAAGAAAAAAGTCAACCGGAGTTATATCAGGTGAATATGGTGGGTGTTCGATGGTATTTTGGCCAGGAATACGTCAACACTGATAGCGTTGCGAGATGGTGCGTTATCATGGTGCAAAATCCAAAAGTTTTTTTTTCCGACAAATTTGGCCTTTGAATTCACTCCTCTTAATCACCGCATAACGCTTAGTGAGATACAGAAACTTCAGCGGATATCTCTCTCAAATTTGATTGGGAGTTTTAATTCTCCGTTTCTTTTCATATTATCGTCAATCGCTTAAAAATATTGACCTGAGCGAGGCAGATTTTCCACATCTTGACCTGAATCACTCATATGCACTGGTTTTTGATAAAGTCGATTTACCATAAATGCTTCAACATTTTCAAGGATTCGGCACAAACATTTCATTATCAATGTAAAATTTTATAGAAATGTCTAGCTCAGTGGTTTTATTTATTCGTACTTGAGATTAGTTCACAATACCGAGCACTATGAACAAACTAAAAGACAGATGGCGCTCAAACTGCCGCGTCATTATAGAGGACAGTTGTACCAACTCTCAAAATGGCTAGAGGGCATTTAGAATAACCAATTCCCAGTACTTTCTTGACAGAATGTATATTTGAGAGTTACCAAAAACACGACAACTGATTTGTACGCCGGAATGGTGCGTCAAATCACCCATTTATCTTAAACCATGATCATAATACACATAATACCCTGTTTCAGATAGTCCCACAGTAAACAAACCCAGCGGTCTAATTCGGGAAGCTTGCATGCCAAGAAATGGGTGTTTAATTCATTATTTCTTTATCAGGCAACTTTCATAAAGTTTAATTATTCGTGTATCAACTTTTTCTTTATGAGTTCCACAAGCTCTCGAAATAAATATCTCAACTTTGAAAAGACCTCGTGTATGACACATATACACATATACGACATTCTCGTTATGAACGGTCAGTTGTTAACTGTATCAAGACAGATTTACAAAGTGACTTATTTTTCCATCCGCCAAGTTTTATCAAACAAGTTTCGAATCCATTTTTTTGATTATTACCTTTGGATAATTCGATACCAAGAACTTGTTCAACTTCGTCATGATTGAAAGAATATTTTAGTGAGCAGGTTTCATGTTGCGGAGTTGTTATTATAACAATCAACTCATTATATAAAAGCACGGTAGCTGATTAATTAATTGAAAAGGCTGTTTAAAACGTGACGTTCACATAGATGATTAGGGGTTAGTTGAATAAACGTGCAACAGGTTAACAGGAGGGTAAATGGCTTTCAAATATAAAAGCCAATCATCAACGGCTCACAGAAAAAAAAGTATTCCGTAGTAACATGATCAGACACATTCAGTTTGGATAATGATAAGCCTTGGTGAAAGATTCATTCGGATAAAATATCATACTATACATATTCAGTATTGCAAAAAATGTTTTCCGCAAAACTGTCCAAAGTCAAAGCCAAGCATGACTGTGGGTCACTAGAGGTAACTTATTTTGTATACGTAAACAGAACTTGGGCGTGAAACACCTGAGCCCCCAAATCTTTATAGTAGTAAAAAATGGGCGATTTCTATTCAAATCAAAGTAGGGAGGAACATACGCTGTTGAGTTTATCAGATTGAGAAATAGCAATGCTTTAATGAACATGACTCACTCATAAGCATCGTTTTCTAACTGTGTCAAAACCTGTTCTCAAGTTTTAAATATTTATTATCCACCCATCAATTCAGTATTCAAACCTGATGTTCGTAACTCGTCATTTATTTGAGACTATCATCTTATTTGATGATATCAGAGAATTATTAAAGATCGATGACACTACTTATGCCACAGAAACTGTTTCGACCTCTTAGTAATTAAAGCCGTAATATCTGAGGGGACCTGCTGAGATATGCCGTCAAGCCCTCATCTGTCGGGAACACAAATAAGTTTATTGCGTTTGTAATAAGACCGACTGATGAAAGGAGTCACACGATACTTTTCCATTTAACTGAATTGATGTTTTTGTGATTCCCTTACACATAAATCACTAATCTCCGGTACAAAATATTCGGATATTTTCTCAATTTCCGCGATTTTCAAACGCACACTACCTATATGCATCAAAATCATATCACGCTGTAGTTATACAAGAGAAGATTGATTTGAATAATCAAAATGTGAAAAACCATTTATCATTTTATATGATGATACATAGTGAATGTACTTTTTAGCGGAAATGAAAGAGTGGCAATGAAGAGGAAGTCCTGTTTGAATAGAAACCGTTCTGTTCACAGTCGAATGCATGCATCACCCCCGACATATCACTACGATTGCACACAAAACCTGTTTATTTGATTGACAGCACAGACATAATTTGATTTTACGTTATATTCTAGAAACCATTTTGATCTAGGATTACATTTCGTTTCAGAAACAACTTGGCAGTAGTGAAGCAAGTATTATTGTAAAAGCTGCTTGGTGGAAATACTGACGCAATAAGAAAGTTTTTACTTTTAACTATCCATATTTTATACGTCATAGCTTGAGATTCTGCATTTATTTTTTAAGTGAAACCTCTTTTGTTGCGTTCTGATATCTGGTCGACAATGGGTAGTGAATTGGAAAAATCGTATAGTCTCGAGATTTCGTTGCCCGTTAGAAAAAAAGATAAAACTAAACCAAACTAACCCAAACCACCCGTCTGATATGCAATGTTGCCAAGGTGATTCTCTTTTCAAGGGACTAAAAAAAATCTTTTTAAATAAAATCTGAAAACTCGCTTTCGAACTAAAAGTGCCTGTACGTAAGTTTGTAACGGAATCTTGGAACTCGATTTTCAAATGCCCAGATTGATGATAGGAGGTTTTCTCTACTCTTTTATAGTTAAGACATAGGGGTAGGCAAACCACCCCACACTTGCATCTACTGGGAATAGACCCAGTAGATGCAAGTGTCGATTGAAATTGCAATGTCCCGCCAGAATGTCTATGGTGATGTTCAAAGCCTCTCTACTCTTGTTCAGCAACTCGGCCACCCTTGGTTTGTTGGATTGCGTATTCATCTCTCTAAATGTGGTGTTTATCCTTCAGTTCCTCACTTTCTCAGGCCCAATCATTTGGTACCTCGAAGATCAGTCGTTCTCTTGAACCCAGGTGTGGTTCTGGACCAGACTGATGGGACAATGGAGTCTGACTGGTTTGTCCGTTTGTTCGTTTCCGATAATGCCCATATGTCTTGGTACTCATACCAGTTTGACCTTTTTACTTTCGCCCAGAGCATTCATAGAGTCTCTGCATAGCATCTTGGTTTGGAAAATGCCCTTAGGACAGTAACGGCACCTTATGCTTCCCAATAGATGATAATTTTGTGTAAAGGAACAGAGATCACGGCTCCGTATCAGATCCTTGGTCTGATCACAGTCCGATAGAACCAGTGGACGACATGTGGTTCTGGACCTCACTGTCCTCCCACCGCACGGCGCAGCAGTCACGATGTGGATATCCCTTTTAACCTGTACTTAGATTATGGGGTTACCCAGTTAACTCACTGTCCAAGAGGTACATACCACTTGATATTAACTTTTGTTATCACTTTGGAAAACCAAGTCTGATAAGTAGTACTGATCGTCGAACTTTTCTCATATATCTCGAAAATATCAACTGCCACGTTCAAATGAATATATTTTTGCATAGCATTGAAAAAATCAATGAATTGATTGATGTTTTATAGTTTGAAAAGTAGAATTTTGTCAACACGGATGTAGATGTAGATTTCAGGTGAGGGTGGTAAGTACCACAGCACATTCTAGGCCACACAGCGGGCCCATAGCGCACCTCCAAGAGAAGCCTCCAGGAGGAGAGAAGTTGCTCTCTTGGACCATTGTCGTCAAGCCTTAAGCCATTCAGCATAGGCGACAACATAGGTGTCAAGCCACAGCATTTAGCTTAGGCGACAACGTAGCCCAAGGGCGGTCCCTCTGACCTTCCGTATGCCGCAGTTCTAACTAAGGTGCTGATTGAGAACATCACCTAGTTTTTAGTATTGAACATGCAGGATCCAAATTATTTAGGCTAATTTGTCAACACGACTATTATCATTTCCAGAAAGAAATATTGAATCAAAATACGGAAGATAAGTGCCGTGAAATGGTAAGCTGAAAAATGGAAAGCAATTTGATATCAGCATTAACAATGTCTTCACAAGATCGCATTTTAGCCCCCATCCATCACCTCAATCAAGGCCACAGTATAGCAAGTCGAGTGTTGATTCATCATGTGGAGCCGATTCGAGGAAAATAAGTGTTACTCTGGAGTTTCCTCAGGGATCTCATCTTGAACCACCTCTTTTCCTGTTATTCGTCAAAGAGAACAAAATTCAGATCGTTCAAAGGTCTTTTATACGTCGATGATCACAAATAATTGCAATTAAATACCAGCAAATAATGCAAGATGATTTGCAAATCGCTCCTCGAATGGAAATCTTATGAAGGTGGCCCGCTTTCGAATGGGTCACTCTGTAGACTTGTTTGACTGCTCCCTTCAATCTTTCAGAACAACAACCAAATTGAAGATACTGAACAAAATATCGGTATTTTGTATATGCTTTGTTTGTTACGACTGTTTTGATGGTTTCTCACCTTTCTAAGAGAGTCACTTTTGAGTGCTTGTTCATATCCTCACAAAATAGAACTACATTTACAGGTTGTCCTTAGGGAAAAGTGTCAGAGCCGTGCGAACGGGAAACTGCACCCGGAACAACCTCTAGGTAGGTGCCTTTCTATTTCCGCACCATATACAAGGTGTTTCCTAATATACGCACAAGACTTCAAAATGTGATAGCTGGTCCAGAAATGTGAAAAAAAAATTTTTCAACGTACCCTCTTAAATGCACCATTTTGGATATACAGTGTGACAATTTTTTTTTTAGGGTCACCCTGAAAAAAAGGTTATTGATCGACCAATTGGCTCGATTTTTTTTTTAAATTGTAGAGGTTAACAAACTATTTTCTCACCGAAAATGACCTCGCTCATACAAAATTCAAGGCCTACTTTGCCAGTTCTCAAGAATAAAATTTTAACAAACCACATAAGCGACTTTTTTAGAAAAAATCTATGCACACTACTGGATTCGGCATACCTCAAAACGGGCCTATACCAATTTTTGACAGAAAGTATCAAGTAGTAAGTATTACAAACGTCACCACCAAGCCACCATTTTCTTCAATACACCTATCATTTCTTCTGCGAATATTGAAAATCATGAATCAATCACCACAGGCATGGATTGAAAAAAAAAAGAGAGATTGATAATAAAAAAAAAATTTGGTATAGGCCCGTTTCGAAGGATGCCGAATCCAGTGACGTGCATACATTTTTTCTAAAAAAATCTAATGTGGTTTGTCAAAATTTTGCTCGTGAGAACTGGCAAAGTAGGCCTTGGAATATGTATGAGCGAGCTCATTTTTGGTGAGAATATAGAGTTTATCAAGCTCTACAATTTGAAAAAAACTCAAAACCAATCGGTGAATCAATAAACTTTTTTTCGGGGTGACCCAAGAGCAAATGGGTCACACTGTAAGTACATATTGAAAAAAAATCGTTTTTCACGAATTTTTCCGGAACCGTTTATCGTACAGAAAAAAGCTTTTGTAAGCATTTTTCACTCTTGGAAAGCTATATTTTGTGCGGAATATTTTTTCAAGTCATACCTTATTGGTGGAGGTTTTTTTTATATTTTTGGACGAGCTATCACATCCTGAAGTACTTTGCATACACTATGGAACATCCTGTGTAATGTAGGGCATATGTATAAAAAATATTATTGTGAAAACTGATTCGATTTTCTCATTGGATAAAATATATTAGAAAACTTTTTTATAAAAATATCATCTAGGTGGTACTGTTGGTAGTTTTCGAATTGACAAAGAATTTGAAGAGAAACTAAACTTTTATTGCCTTTAATGAAGCAAACTTGTCAATCACTAGTGAGCCTTTCGTGACCCATTTAGATCTTGAATAGTTTTTGACCAACTCGAGTTTACTAAAAGACCTCTCCGCTGATGCAGAAGTTACGGAAATACTTTTAAAAATTCGATATGCTGTCTCCATGTTACTGAAGCAGGACATTTCAGATTGATTGAAGAATTTCAAAATGTTCCATGCATTCGAAACTGGACCAATGCCGAAAAATGTGTAGAATATTAGAAAAAACACTTGATGGATAAACATATTTTCTACAAACCTGAATTCATTAGTTTTTTGAGAATAAATTTCAGAATTTGGCACACCCCAACTTGTGGCGCCCCCTTCGCTTCCTCCTCCCTTCGCACGGCCCTGAGGAAGGATATAAGTCAATATCTTCGTTCTTCATTGAACGATTACGTTTATCTCTGGCTCATATTTTTATCGTCGTATGTAGAATGATTACTCATAGGCGTGCAAGAGTTAAATTTTTTCGGGACCCAAAATACACCAAGAATACTTGTTGATTCCAGTGGCGTTGAAAAAATCCCTTTCTATTTCTTTTCGAATATCAAACCAACCTGAAATTTTCATGCCACACCCTGCATCAATCTTTATCAAAATTCAAACATTATTATCTTGGGTGGAGACTAATCGACGCCAACTATCAGATTTTACATAAAAAGGGTCCTAAAGGTGGCTCACTCTTGAAACAAAAACCTTCAAACCCCTTTGAAAACTACGCTCATGAGTTATGTTATACTTATACTTTGAGTACCAACATGTGAGTCTCTTGCCCATACATTTGCACACCAAAAATTAACAACTGAGATAGTTACTTGTATTCAACTCGAGTGGAAATTTGTATTTTTCCTTATTTTTTTTTCTAGCATGTCAAATGAGTCAATTATGACATGTCAAAGTCTACAAGTCGAGAATGCTCATATATGTTTCAAACGACTGAGCCCGTTAACGTGATTTTGGCCTTGTTCTAATGAGGGGAGTCTGCCCTTCCATGATTTCGTGATTTCAAATGATTTCGATCGCGAAGTGGAAATAGTTCATTTGGACTGTTGATGAAATTTGTATCATGGTTACCAAATAGCTCGAAACTCAAACAAGAGAATATTTCATCAATGACTCTGGACAAACAGGTAGCTATTTTTAAACATTGAGGATGTGTATGAACAACATAAGTCATGCCAATGATTCTAACTCAAACTAACCCAAATGTTTGAACTGCAGACCGTCTTTTTCTTGGATGCTTGAATACGTCTTCAGTCGGGTGGACAGATGTCAGATCTTTAAATTTTTACAGCTGAAATACAATCGACAGCATTTCTTGTCCACCCCACTATTTGCTCTCTTGGGAGCAGCCTTTTTGTGTAAACTATATCTCGTATTCTCCCCAAAGGTATAAATATTCACAAGTCAAGTCAGGGGATCTGGCTGGCCTCAAAAATGAAGTTCATCTACCTATCCAAGGTGTTTTTTGCCTCGTCATGACCCTATGCATTTGAGTAGCGCATTGTATTCGGAATAGATTGAATTACTATGAACCAACAAAATCGATCTGACGATTCAACAAAACAATAATCGCGACAGTAACACATTGTGCGTTGCCTGGTATACAGTGACTAATTATATCGAATTATACAGGGTGTCCCTGAAATGACTGTACAACGCTCAACCACAAATTACTTAACAAAAAATAAAAGATCTAGGCAAACTTACCTATATCCAAAATTGCTTCGTTAAGTCTACAGAGGGCATCAAAGATTAAAAAAAAAAATGTTTTTCCCACATTTTTCGAAAACGTGCAAATCGATTTTGATAATTTTTGGTACCTAGTCTTGTACCATAAAACTACGTTTTTTGTTTTTCTAGCGACCGGTTGCAATTAACCGGAAGTGATATAAAGGTGACGTCACATTAAGTTATTCGTTTTGGTTTTTTTGGGATTGACTTTTTGATAAATCAGATGCATTTATCCAATAGCTCAATTTACTAGGGAGTTTTTTTCTCTCCTGAGGAATTTCGCTAGTGTGAGTGGTTGTGCCAGAAAAAAAAATAGTGTCAATTAGGTACACAGATATTTTATTCTTGAATCATTTTTGTCTAGCATAACCACTCATCGCAGCAATTTTTTTCAAAAGAGAAAAGAGTTTTCCTATACACTGCGTTATTAGATAAATACGTCTGAATTATCAGAAAGTCAATTCCATTAAAAATCAGAAGATAGCTGCATATCACGTTACTGATTTTATTATGGAATTGACTTTCTGATAATTCAGATGTTTTTATCTGATAATGCAGTGTGTAGGAAATTTTTTTCCTCTTTGAAAAAACTTGCTTGGATAAGTTGTTATGCTAGAAAAAATAAATCAATAATAAAATATCTGTGCAGCTAATTGGAAAGTTTTTTTTTGTGGCACAGCCACTAAACTTGGCAAAATTCTCCAAAAAAAAAAACTCCCCAATACATTAAACTTTCAGATAAAAATATCAGAATTATGAAAAAGTCAATGCCAAAAGAAATCAAAAGAGATAACTACATATGACGTCACCTTTATAACACTTCCGCTTAATTACAACCGTTCGCTATAGAAACAAAAAACGTAATTTCATGGTCCAAGACTAGGTACCAAAAATTATCGGAATCGATTAGCACGTTTTTGAAAAATGTGGAAAAAACCAAATTTTTGAGTCTTTGACGCCCTCTGTAGACTTGACGAAGCAAATTTGGATATAGGTAAGTTTGCTCAGATCGTCTTATTTTTGTTTGAGGAATTTGTGGTTAAGCGTTGTACAGTCATTTCAGGGACACCCTGTATTACGGGGTCATGTTGAAAACTATGAAAGTTTTGCATTGAGTGACAAAAAACTGTGAAGTTTCCTTTTTTTTTTCTTCACAATCAGACGAACTTACTTCACTACGCTGTGACGCTCTCCAAGTATTTTCTGGCGATTTTCGACATTGTGAAGAAAGTCGTTTTTTATTTTTCAGGCGCCTTTCTCTGTATTTAAGTGAAAGAGAGCCCACAGTGCCTATCGGGTAGCTTTGATAAAGTGGAGAGAGTTCAAACATTCGTGATCTCCAAAATTGCGGAAATTTTGCCCTGAAATGGACTTTTGAAAGAAATACGGGTGTTGGTAGAAAAATCAAATCAGTTTATGGTTCCAAAATATGTACATTTGCCTGATTACCATTCAGAAAAAAAAAACATTGAAATTTAAACAGTAAAAATGAGATGAAAAGGAAAATTTGTCCGAAGGCGTAGAGTAAAATGACACGGGAAAAATATCGACACGACCGTGATGGGGTCAATTTGCGGACTGACAAGGTAGAAGGAGATGACGGAAAAGTGGAAGGCGACGCGCTAAGACATTGGCTGTCTTATTGCCAGGCTGCGAAAAAAATGAGTAAAAACGTCACGAGTACAGAAGAATTGTAACTCCAGAAGCATCTCTATAATATATATTTCAATATATATAATATATAATATTTTCTCTGGAACTTTCTTAAGGATGATGGATGAAAAAACTATTTTAAAATTAGTAAACGAGGAAAAAAGTCATTGTTCGTGGTATAAAATGAGAAAGGTGGAAGATAGCAAAAACAGGCTTGAAGTTCACAAACGGATCACGAGATCTAAAAGCCAGTTACGCGGATACTCGTCGGCGGTTAAGTGCTAATTTTTGTTGGTTCCGATCCACCAATTAAACTCGACGTAGTTTGGGTGGGGAACCTGGTTCTGTAGAATTTGCGCACGGATCTAGATGACGCGCAGCTAGTGAAAACGTAATTGTTTGATTGATTGAAAAGCATTAATGACTGTTTCGGGTAGAAATTGAGCAGCGCATTATGAATTATTACACGGCAAACATTTTTTCAAAGAAATTGAAGAATTTCGACAGATAATTGAACGAGTTAGGAAAAAAGTAAATTATTCGAATGACACCGGGAAGATGAATCAGAAAATTCTGTATAACTTCGTTACAACGCCTTTGCATCAAGTGAATTTCAAAACTTTCCATCGCGTCGTTCGCAAATTCTATTGGATAAAACGACTCTTCTCATCAGAATCATTTGAAATCTCAAATATATGGAAGAGCAGATCCCTCTCATCAGAACGAGACTAACATCATGTCAATAAGTTGAGTAAATTCAAACTTATAAGCATCTTTGACCTGTTGTCATAGATAGTATCAATCATAGAAGTACCTAGAGCCGATGAGTAGGTACTCTACTCGATATTATGATAGGCAATAGCTGAACAATATGTGAGCCCGAAATTCCATACACCCTGAAAAAGCTTGCCGCAAATAGTGACCATCTAGAATATAATCAGCATTAGACACAACAAGTTTCAATTATTTTTCAGCTTATGAAACAACAGTGTCACTTTTCAAATATCATGTAAACATTTTCATAATCATATATAATATTCAATTCATAAATATGACATAACCAAATATCATGAGATCAAATAGATTGCTCGAAAAGTCAATCAAAATCAATGAATTTCTGAGTATGTAATTTGACTTCATTAGTTACACACTCTCAAATACAATAACTGCAATAATCAGTGAGATCAACCACCGTCACAAATCAGATCACTTATCAGATTAAACTTGAAAGCCTGCGTTTACAAAGTAAATGGAAATCATTTGAATGCGTACTTCATGCACATGGGTATTTTTAAAAGCTAGATATAAAATCTTGATATTCAGTTTTGAAAAATACCTATCGCGATTTCTCAAATGGTGATAACTCACATTGTAGAACTCAAGCCCGTTTGTATGGTAGTGACTTCAATTGTTAATGTTGTAAACATTTCAATACTATCGATATCAAAATTTAAAATGATTTTCGAAATGGATTGACATTAGTTACTTGGAAGCAATTTATTGACAAGCGTGAAAGTTATTATTTTTCACTCCAGATAAAAAGATTGGAGCTAGTTAATTCGCGCAGCTATACTTTTCTTCTAAAGGCGCGAACACACGTGCAACAAAACCCAGCCGCGAATATTTGTCAAAACGTCGTCAATAACCAGAGTCAAGTGTCGCAGCGAACGAAACAAAAGCTACATTTTCTTGGATATGATGCCAAAAACTGAAAACCAGTGAAACTGTGGAACGCCGTTATGTTCCGTTGTTCGCGACATTGTTACGTCACGATGTTGCTAGCCCCGTCTACACTGTTCGGTGGGGTGGGTACCTCAAGTGATTCTTTTCCTCATTTTCACTGTTAAAATAATTTTTCACATGACATCCCACAATCATCAATATCAATAACTTTCC
Organism: Orchestes rusci; assembly: GCA_958502075.1. Classification (NCBI taxonomy): domain Eukaryota; kingdom Metazoa; phylum Arthropoda; class Insecta; order Coleoptera; family Curculionidae; genus Orchestes; species Orchestes rusci. The sequence goes on from OY293303.1 coordinate 99,549,506, forward strand.
CACATAGTTTACCCCCATATTACAAATAAAACTTTTTCCAGAATGTTATATTCTAGAAACAATAACCTAATAAGAATGAAAAAAAAAATAGATTGAATGATCTGATTATCAAGCAGGTGATCAAAACTACTCAGGCGGGTATTTCGCGGTATATAGTGCATCGGTTATCGCTCCCGGCACGCAGACGCGCGACGCCGCGCCATTTTTAATCCGCGCTAGACTCGTACTGCTTCGTCATGCTTCAGTCCGCGCGATTGAAGCATGTGGTAATCATGGAACACCGCCTGCGGGGCGGAAAGTCCTCTTTCCCCGTCTTCAGTTGGTACCACTGGGCTATGACGTGACGATCTATTGTGTGTTTTATTAGTCAGTTATAATATTTATTATAAACTTTAACAAAAAAGAACTACCTGTGTTCATCACAATTAAAGGTCGTGGTTTAGAGTTGATGAATATCGTTCAATGTTTCCATAACTGATGGTTCAAAAATCACGAATAGCTCAAATCTATTTGGTTCGAATTTCAAAAGAGTATCAACTGAGTCAAGAAGATCAATTTTCATTTTGAGGTTTCACTGATGACGAAAGAAGACTTTCGAAACGTTTAGCATCCATGGGTTTTGTTAACTACTGATAGATTTTTTTTGATAACGTGTGGCGGAATACCCATAAAAATCTGTTCAATCATGAATGCACCACAGAACTACAGAGCATATTATCTGAATTAATGTGAAAGCATGTGCGGTGTAGTGAGATTGTGGGAGGGGGGATGGGATAGTGAAGTATTATTTATTCCACAAGTGACTCCCACTGCACTCCCTTTTGAACTATCTTCAGTACTCGACTAGATCAAACTGTTTACATTATGCTTGTGGTGCACCACAACATACTCTATCAACGTACTCTACTGATATCGGTACATCAAATCCACTGTGAGCTCTTTAATCCGGACATCCAATTATCCGGACACTAATTTCCAAAAGTCATAATCCGGACGCATCTTTAATCCGGAAATTTCAGCATCCGAACTTCACGCATACATATACATCGATCAATCCAACTTTGGTTTTTGAATAACTTCGTTTCCAGAAAATAAAGTTGTATCACACTTCCATTCTGATTTTTAAGTATTTTTGAAAATGTCTTGAGAATTTTCAAAACTAGCTATAGTGGAACCCTTTTTTATACAGGGTGTCCGGGAAGTCAACGATAATACTGAAAGGGGTGATGGACCAACTCATAAGGATCCAAAAAAAACATGATATGACCTTAGTAAAAACTCTATGGGTTTTGAGATATTGCCACTAAAAGTTCAAAAATTCAATAAGAAATCTTATTTTACGGAGAATCAATTTGTTTTTCGTTTTTTTTTTACTGTCTATCTCATATGTACGAAAGTATACAAGAATTGAACCCACAGGAATTTACCGTATGTTGGAATTTGAGCTTTAAAATATCATTCAATTCAATTCATGGCCTAGATGCTTATTAGAATAATTGGGATATGATATGATTAATATTTGATGTCTAAACTGGAGTTTAGTGTGTATCACTAAGAATCAGAGAACTGTGGAAAGCCTTGAGTGCTCCTTAACCACCAACATTATCCACTTGAAAATTTTATGAAGTTTCTGGTCCAAAAGAACCTCAAGGTCACTGATTTTTTCCACAGATTCCAGACATTTGTCATTATAGGTATAGTTGTAGGTATCATGTGCTCTGCAACGGTGGAACCCCATTACTTTACATTTGCAGGTATTTAAATGTAGTTTGTTATGTACAACAAGCAGCAAGCTTTTTCCTTTATATGTTGGTTAAAGCAGGATCCTAATCGGCTTTTTGCAGTGAGGCCAAATATCTCTCGCGCCCATCTTCAACTGCTCGTGCACAGCTTGTTTGCCTGGCCCTCTCTGAAGTGCTGCCTGACTGGCTTATAGACAGCTCAGTTGTTGTTGTAGAAGGTTTGGAGTGACATGCAAATATCCCAGTTAACTTTGATGCTCCATGTGAATATTATGAGATAAGTTGGGATATTTGAAGAGCGAGAGAGAGAAAGAAGGAGTGAGAGATCGGTTGTAGTTTGTAATCCTACGATTATGGTACCTCCAGCTGCGACGTCTGAGTTTACAGCCACAATAAGTTCATGGGCTATAAGGGTTGCCCTGCTTTACCTCTATAGCAGTGTTCCTCGTGCTATCTGTCCCTTTCTTGATATTTGTTAAGTACGTCACCATCATGAGGCTGTGCATGATATTATTTGACAGTCCCTCGTCCACGTTGTAGCGCCTCAAGGCTTGCCTGGTGGAATGGTGACTGATTGTGTCAAATGCCTTGCGGATATCTAAATATAACATATTATACTGTATTCATGACTGGTTGTGCCGGGTATGTGCAATTTGTTCGGAAGAAGGGTGTGTGACTTCACATATGATGCTCTCTGAAAGGAGCATTCAGTCACTCAAAGAACATTTGGTAGTTCTCGTCCCTATTTACGGCTCAAAATTTGACTTGTGAGATTTGTAAAGTGTAGTTCTCAGCTTCAAAAGATCAAGTGTTTAATTCTACATACGATGTAGTGGTGTTCAATTGTTCATGCATTTTTGCTAATATTACCCAAACTGAAAACCGCTTTCTTTGTCAAAACTTCCACTTTGCCGGTCAATAACTCCGTGAGGATTAATTAATAGAGATTTGCAAAAAACCTTCTTGGTCGAGTACTCATTCTTGTACATTTTTTCATTCAAACATTTGCGATAAAATGCACCCCTACCGAGATAAACATCAAAATACACCTTTTATCCCTTTTATCCCTTTTCTTCCCCTAGAAAGGATGACACCGATATAGATTTTGTATAAAAAAGATGGTTTCATTTCAAGTACCCCAATGCCAGGAAAAAAAAATGCTTGGGTACGTGACAGTTTTCGATCTTACGTACCTCCTTACTGTACAGGGTGTTCTATTTTGGATACTTCACTTTTGCGGGGTATCTCCGTTATTCTTATAGATAGAAAATTGCGGTTTATGTATAAGAAGATTAGCTATTTATTATTGTTATCCATGGCCTATAAATTATACATTTAATTTGGGAAAATTGTCATTTATTTGGGTGTTAATGAAAAAAATTGCATACTGTTATATATTTCTGAAAAGGTAAAAAAAAAACAAATCTTATGGACTATAAATATACAGGGTGTTCTATTCAAAAAAATTGAGTTGGGTCCGATACCTTTTTGACCTGACCCTGTATACTAATTCCGAAGGCAGAATCGAGTTCTATGGGAGAAGTCATATTGAAAACAGTTTTTACATTTTCCATAACTTATCTGATAGTTTAGATACAAGGGATACCTTGAAATGCAACATTTTCAGTTTAGCCCTGTATCTTAAAAACTAAAAGGACTATGAAATTTTTTTTCATGGCATCTTTAGTTTCATGAAAAAGTAGCACACTGTCGCGAAAACCGCAACTTTCTATTTATAAGAATAACTACCCCGCAAAAGTACCCAAAATGGGACACCCTCTATTATAGTATCAATAGATATTTGGAAACTTTAGAAATTGCAATATTGCTCAAACGACATATGGATTTATTTATTCAAATCATGGCATTCAACTGAATGAATTTGTCGTTAAGAATTACTGTAATATAAAAATCAACTGACATTAACGACGGGAAACATTCCCAAGCGTCATAATATAATTGAATTATTTAACCAAAAATGTACAGATGATGAGGTTTATAAATAAAATGCAAATCTAGTGGACCCTTACACATATAGCCAACTATCATGTGAAAAATACTTTAGTACGATGATGTTTTGAAATAGTATTTGCAGACTCTCATCCATTCAGAAATCATGCAAAAAAAAATAAAAATTGGAAGGTTCTTTTGATTTCGTCTATTCGGATACATTTGCCCACGCTTTGGATAAATTCATTTACATGCACCCTGCATGAGTATTTATCCAGCAATCTATTCTTATTTCATAAAAAAACAGATTTTTCTTACTACTGATTGTTTTTTCCACAAAACTCTGTTTTTTTATTGGAACGATATATTAAGACAGCAGATGTACCCACTTCCCTTTGAACTCTTTATTTTGAAATATCTTGCAAAACAAAATTGATTGAAGGACGAGTTGAAATGTAACGAGTTATCCAGCAATTGCTTTCTGGTAATTGAACATTGCTGCTTATTTTGAGGCAAAATGTGGATTTTCAGAAACAGATTTGTTTTCAAAATTGATTTTTTTTAAAAGACTATTTGTGCTTCAGTGGTGTGAAATCTGAATGACTTCTGCAATGACAAGAAGGCTGATAATGTTTTGTAAAATATTATCTACCCTTGACTTTTTTGGGCTTCACCTGTCAAAACAATTATTGGGAAATGTAATCACAGCTTTATAGTTGTTCTCCATCTCAAACATATCTTTAAAGATGATACAATTTGTTGCTTACAATTGCAAATTTATCTTTTGTTCTGATAGAAGATATTTTTTGATGCATTTTGAAGTTTTTCATCAGCTTCGAAGCAAATATTTGTAATTTATTTTTTAATCCAAATAAATTCTGGTCTATTTATTTGTATTATTCTTTCACCCTAGAATCTGCAAGATTTGTGCAGTTTCCTGATGACCGCATAAAGTTATATAATTTGTTTCTTGGCGGTTGTGTGTAATGATAAGATGACTTCAAAAACGAGAATCTAATTTTCACAATGATGTGAAATTAAAAACATGAATAATCAACACTGCATTGACTTGTTTTATAACTGGTTTACCAACTTCACTGTACGCTCTGGATTCTCTTATCAGAGTACCAAAATATGATTGGATCACTCATTTTTTTTCTTTCTGTCTCACAGAGGTCATTTATGATCGCTCAAAAGAACCCAACACATCACCAAAATTTATTTTTTTGATTATGCAGGGTGGCCCATTAGTGCGAGGGAGTCCATTTTCTCCCTTGTCAATAGATATAGGGAAGTATTTTCAAAGAAAAATTTATGTGGTCTCAGGCTTACGATTTATTAATAATACTGTGTAAACAGGATGTTCTAGAAATCGGGGCATCAAATAATATGTTTTTTTCAAATTCCAACCATTATTCTTAATTTGAGAATTGGATTCAGCGTTGGGATCTGCGGATGTTGACAAGATATCGATGCATTAGCCACAGAAAAAAAAATAAATTGAATCTTGCAGATATGCTCATTTTCTAATAATGGAGGCAAGGTTATTAATTTTTGTAAGTTCCATACTTCTGTTGGAATGTTTTCGCACCAATGTCACATGCAAAGTGCAACTGGTTGCAAACATGCCACTGCCATTCAAACCAGGTTGCCATGGCTGTATAGGCTTCAATGTGAGTAGCATGTTCAAAAGTCGCATGCTACTTTGATGTGAAAGCCAGCATTTTAATTGCTATAGTACTAAAAAAACCAACTCGATTTTGAATGAAGTTTTTCAACCTCCTTGATATTTTCACTGTATGGAGAAACCAGAAATCCCAATAAAAAAGTACTTTTTGATACAATCGCATATTTTTTGATTATAAGTAACTTTTGTCTTTAAAATGTTTCTCTATCTGTATTAACAAGGGAAAAAACTAACTTCCTTGCACTAATGGGCCACTCTGTTTGGCTAGAATCCCAAATAACGTTACACACCTGCTACACATCATGGCTGATTCGTGAATATTTTTCTTAACAAACCCGTAATCATGACAGGGTCACCGAATTCACCGCATTGAACCCTGTGTGACTTTTTCCTGTTCCCAAAACCTATGAAGGTTTGCCACCTATACACTTTTTAGTATGGCGTTGATGGTCAACGCCATACTAAAAAGTGTATTCCAGAAATGCTTCTTGGATTGGAGATTGGTGAATAGATGAATATTTTGTGACAAAAATGAAATTTACTTTTTTCAAATGAATCTCAACTTCAGTTGGTGGCTGGAGAGTGAAGATTCCAATCAATCCATTTATACCTCAGCCACTATTCAGTTAGCGTCAACGTATTATCTATATGAATGCCCATTATCAAACATCACTTCCACATTCTTGGAAAATAAATCGAGCGTATTTCTTTAAACTATTCACCGTTTGCGATTTCGTCTGTTGCAGTATGGTAAGTACCTTTTATGAGAAAAGTGTTTTGTATTTATTCATCTCTCTTGAATAGGTCTTGAAGACATCGTTTAAAGTACATGTTATGTTTCTTTTACTGAATTTCACATTCTTGAGACGTAGAGGACATTCAAGTTTGCATGGATCGTTAACGACCCCTCAGTCCTGACGATAACATGAGTGAATGTTTTCTTCTCGCAATCGTGCTTAAATTCGCAGACGAACGTATCAATCGAGTCATATAATGCATATGATTCAATGCATCGCAAGAACCTGGAAACTCCTTTTAAATAATAATGTCTCTTCTGCCTGGAAAATGTTTTTCGATATAATATGTAGAATTGAAGGAATGTCTTTGAATATCAAGATCAATTCTCGGAAGCTTGCGATATCATAAACTGTCAAGTGGTTTGAGTCATCGAAGATTGATTTGAATCACTCCCTTTTTTGGTTCTATTGATCAAATATCTGGATATCAGCAGGTCGATAACCGATAACCTGTTGTCGAATTTATCAAAAAAATATTTCTCTTTTCTTCATAGCGCACGATGTGATATAGATCAGAGACCTCAATTTTCATAATCCAAAAGACATGTGGGAACACTGCTCAAGGTAGAGAAGGTGCAACGATATACAGGGTGTTTATTAATTGAATGCCGATACTAAGGGGTGATAATCCTTCGATGATTTTGGGAGTTCATATGGACATGGGTCCGCAAGAGCCTAGATTTTTTGATACCATTCTAGATATATTTTTGAAATTTGGTACACGTCTTCTATGCATCAATATGCATGGGAATGTTGGAGAGGGCGCCACTGATTTAAAAATATTGGAAGACACAGCAGGGTGTCAATGCCTCGGTCAATGCAATTAAATAGATTTTATTTTTTCAAGCGAAAACCATGCACCGGACGAAAAAAAAATAAAGAAAACAAATTGGCTCATTGGAAGCAGTGGCGTACAAGTTTTTTCTCCAAAAATATTGAGTGCAAAACCCGTACGGACGCCACTAGTCAAAATAATAAAATTGTTCGTACATCACAAAATGCATATTGATTTATAGAAGACGTGTACCAAATTTCATGAAGATATCTGGTGTAGTCTCAAAGTAATTATAAAAAAATCATTTCGTTTTTAAAATTTCAACACCCTGTATCTTGAAAATTAGGCTCTTGCGGACCTATGTCCATATGAACTTTCTGCCTTGAAATCATTCAAGGATTATCACCCTTAAGTATCGGCATTCAATTAATAAACACCCTGTATGTACAGTGTTGTCACTTTAGTGTGCAACATATGGGTTTTTTTTTATAAACTGCATAACCAAAATACAAATATTGCCGAAAGTTGTTGCATGTTTGAAAATCATATCAGGTGCACTTAGAATTGTTGCAAGTCAAACAGCATATAGAGTAGGCCAAATAATATGAAAATTGTATAAGAGTAAAGTACCCTTATTTCGAGAAATTTGGCAAAATGTTATAAAGAAAAGTTGTTTTGAATTAGAATTCATGCCTAAATACCAAATCATGGCCTCGTAAGAAAAAAAAATATATATTTTGAAGACAACGCATCATCTCCCAAAATATATTCACCCCAAACAGTTTGATAAATTATTTAAAAACAGATCAATTTCGCATAACTTAGTTTCAATTCAAGCATATTTAGAAAATTTACCTAAATTTTGAATTTTTTAGGGAATCACAAGCTTCATGTTTGTTGCAACGATATCAAAGACAACCTTAAAATATCGCAAACTTTTTTTTACAAGGTTAAACATTATTAATGATAATATGCATATTAAAACTCGCATATAAAGTGATTTTTTTTTAAAAAGAATTTTGTGATTCCCTAAAAACTTTAAAATTTAGGTAAATTTTCTAAATATGCTTAAAAGTTATGCGAAATGGATTTGTTTCTGGATAATTTATGAAACTGTTTAGAGTGAATATGAAAGACATTTTTTTTTGGAAATGATTAGATGTTTGAAAAGAAATATATTTTTTTTCTTAGGAGGCCATGATTTGGTATTTGAGTAGAACTTTTAATTCTTAAAAACTTTTCTTAATAACATTTTGCCGAATTTTCTGGAATAAGGGTACTTTACTCTTGTACAATTTTCATATTTTTTGGCCTACCCTGTATGCTGTTTGACTTGCAACCATTCTATGTGCACCTAATATGATTATCGAACATGAACCCGAAAGCTGGTTCAATACAATATTTGTAAATACAATATTTGTATTTTGGTTGTGCAGTTAATAAAAAAAAATCCCAGATGCTGCACACTTAAGTGACCACACTGTAGACATTGACGTATAATATTTGTCGTGAAGTCATTCCACTGTCGATCTCATTTTTATCTGCCGTTTCCAATTCTTATTCCAGAATTTGTACTTTCTTTTTAAATTATTATTGTTTATAGTGCAAACATCTTTTTATTTATATATTCATGTGGATTAAACCTCCACAGACACTATTTCCATAAAAAGATGCTATACATACAAATGGTGTCCCGGATACGAGTAACTACATCGGGATTGGAAAGCCAAAAATGTCATAACATTGATCCTGCATCAGTTATCAAAGTACCGATGGTAAGGTCAGGTTAGGTTGCGAAGGGTATGCCCTGCTTCGCATCGCTATCACTCAGAGGCCAAATGGCTCATTGTGTTCCTTTGTTTGAAGAGGTGTCCCCTCGGTCTTTACCTGCAGCTTTGCTCTTCATCGTTCTAAATCATCCCATGCTTTTTACGAAGTTCAAAATTAGCACGATGTTCACATTTGCTGCTTCCTCCAAGTCTTCATGGTAGTATTGTCCCATATTCATGAGGCGTCCTTCTTTAAGAGTTGGGCAGTGACACAGTAGATTTTCTATCGTTTCATCCTCCTCGATGCTGTCCTTGCAGTGATCATCAGTTTTCGAAGCATGGTTCAAACTTCACAGTGACCTGTGATTAGTCCTACAATGCTGCTCACATAGGATTTGCTCTGCTTTGGTAATTTCTTTGTTTTTTACATATCCAAGTTTGGCCACAGACCTCTCGATGTGTTGCAGTCGTTCCGATTGCTCCACCTGTCGCTGTGTAACTCAACCATGTTTTTATCCACTGTTTTTTTCAATAGTTTGATGGTTGGTAGCGATGTGTTTTTCATTTCGGCTCCGTCCTTTCTCAGTCCTCATTTTGCCAGTCCATCTGCCATCGTGTTCTCTTCGATATTTTTGTATCCAGGATCCCAGCAAAGAATGAGCTTCTTGTTCCTGATCCAGGACAATGCCTCACGGCAACCTTTGACCTTACTGTATCTGATTCTAGTAGTCTCAACGATGCTTTGCAGTCTGCATATATTGTGCCTCTTTTGTTGTGTTGTCCTGTCAATGCAGACTTTATGGCAATCATTTCTGCATGCAGAATGCCACATCCTTTCTCAAGCTTGATAGACTCTTGGATGTTTAGTTCCTATGGGTATATCCCTGCTCCTGTGCCTATATTTGTCTCTGCTGCGTCTGTAAAGATGGATATCTCTTTCTCCCTCATAATGGAGTCTTGATCCCAGTCTTCTCTGGAAGGTATTTCAACCACTACCTTATGCTCAAAAGAGCTCTTGGTCAACATGTAGTCAGTTGCCGTTTGTAGCAGCTTCGCCTCTTGGTTATCCATTGCCTTTGAGATTTCCCTTAGCACCGTTGAGTGTCCACTTGTTGCCTGTTTCCACAATTTGGCCTTCCTCAGTATGAGTGCTCCCTTCGCGGAAGTGCTTCTGATGAACAAGTCAATGGGCAGGAGGTTTAAAAAGACCTCTTAAGCTGCCTGTGGTGTGCTGTTCTCTGCTCCCGTTGTATTTTTCATGATTTCTTCAAAAATGAGTTAAGTTCAAGTTATATTTCTAGACTATTCTTTGTTCAGTTATTGTGAAATGCCAGTTCTTCTGCACCAGAAACTTATAGTGAGCTTTCTGCGCTATGACCAATCTTCATTTTGTTTCAATCAATTTTCCAAAATTCTTGAATTTCAAACGAGAAAAAATTTCATCAATTTGATTTTTACAAACATGGAAAAATCATCTTATTTGCTAAAAAACAATCATACAGGACAATACAATGGATGCAAAGTTGCGCATTTTTATGCTCAATCAAATGTCATTTCGACATTTGAAAAATTCCCACTTCTTCCGAAGATATTTAAAAAAAAAACGAAATTTCGCAAAAACGTTATTTTTATCTCCTGAGTTTGTTTGGGAAGATATTTCAAGATGAATTGCACTTTCTCATCGCCACTTTTTCTCCTCTACAAGACGATGGTATCAAATTGAATAGATTTCAAGTTATCTTTTGACGTTCTTGATGCATTGAGGTATCGCATCAAGGACGCTCATCTAAAAAATAATACCGGAGAAAATTAGTAAGGCAACCCTTGTCTCCCTTACACATAGTTTGGTTCATAAATCCATCTTTATTTGTCACGTTTTTCTCATGAGAAAACCAGCACAACTAAACAAAACTAATTGACTGAACAAAAATCAAAATAACATCCCATAACGATACATTCAAGTAAATCAAATTAAATACACAAATGACATGGAAAATAATAATGGAATACATGAAAAAAACTGAAAAGTGTTCAAAGATATGGCCGTTTTAACAAAATATTGAAAATGACAATGATAGGTGAATAATAATTGAAAATATTGAGGTTGCTACGGCAACCCATCACTCTACACCCTCATCTTATCACCTGCATGCCTCAAGGGCGTCCAAAGATAACTAAAAATGAAATAAAAAATCCAGGTCCGTATTTAAAAAAATAAAGTTGATGATGGCACCTCGAAGACGAAACGTCAGATTTTCAATTTGATGCCACCATCTTGTAGAGGAGAAGAAGTGGCAATGACAAGGTGTAATTTATTTCAAAATGTCTTTTCAAACAAACACAGGAAATGATGAAAAAGTTTTTGTGAAATTTCGTTTTTTTTTCGAATACCTTTGGAAGTAGTCGGAATTTTTCAAATTTCAAAATGACATTTTGTTGAGCATAAAAATGCGCATCTTTGCATTCATTCAACCGACAATGTATCTTCTATAATAACCGACATCCCCATGCATGCACTCGAATCTGTTGCACCCTGTATATGGACAGGAATGACATACTTAACGATTTGTTTGTCGACAATGACCGGGTCCTTTCCAGGTACGTAGTATGGAGTTCAACGATGAAGAGAAGCTTCTAGAGCTTTTAACAATGATGTTATCATGTTACTTGAAACTCAAGACAACTTCATAGAGCGCATGCATATTTGTCAATTCGAAGGAGGACGAAGGATGCATTTTTGAAAATTAATTTCGCATACCTGGATCTAAATATTGATTTTGATGAGAGAATAAATATTTGAGATATTGTGTTGTTTCCTGATTATTTATTACCTGACTATTATCATTTTTATTTTTAACTTAAGAGAAAAAAACACCTGCAACAAAACTGCAATTGCAATAATATACAGGTTCCTTTTAAAATAATCGAGAAAATGTATGTTGTATGCCATATCTTTTTAATTCAATGCTCAATTGTGTTTCTGATAAAAATCCCTCATTCCTCATCAAAATCCCCACAATTTTAGACCAGGGTGGAATAAACCAACACATGAGATCTGCTATATTGTTCCGCTGTCTCTGATCACGTATAGTCTGTTCACTTCGATGACTTTTGGATTTAAACCATGTAAAACAAAGTTTATTGAGTCACTGCGGTGTGTATTCTATACTATCTGCGATGGGTTCTGTTTGAGTGATATATGTTCAAAAATTTGATATAAAAGGGATGCAATTAATGTATTTTTTATCACCTTTTATTATTTTTTTACAGAAATATCTTACATACTAGGCAATCATCCGATTCCCTTCGCATTCCTGGATAACATATGTGAGAAATCATCTCATTGTTTAAAAATAATTGGATCTAGGCCAAAATGATCAACCCCAAAACCAAAAATCAGCTTTGATGTTAACCACTGACTTGTCATTTTGACAAACGTGATCTGTTACTATGACAAAGTTTGGCATTTTACGAAAGTTGTTCAAAATATTGTGTGCGTATTTAAATGCTTTTCACTGTACCTAATTTTATTCTGGAAACCCTGTATAATCCATTATGGATTAGATACTAGGTGGGCTACGAAAAACTTCTCACCCAGGCTTTTTTTAAGGTAAAAATCGCTAAGACACGTAAATTTTAGTTTTGCTGGGAGCACATTTTTGTCGTATTTCCCCTTCTTCCTGTTAACCTCTTAGCGGGGGTCACAGATACCCACAAAAAATTAATAAATATTGAAAAATGATAAATAGTACGAAATAATAATAAATAGTAGCAACTTGAAACTTTGTGGATATAATTTTGATAAAAATACCTATCAAATGACGTATCACTCGACCCCCTTTTCGATTTGAAATTCTGGGCTATTATCCTCGCAGCTCTGTGATAGGTGAACGAGGCTGGTTGATCTCTGACTAAAATAAAATTTGGAGAAATATGCCATGATTGACTTTTGACAATGTACAGAGTCTCGTATATTTTTGCATCCCACCTAGAGAGTTTATTTGATAAGATAATGGAATATTATGTTGAATACAAAAGTTCCATGTTTTTTCAAGAACTTTGAGAATTGGTAGACTAGAATAATGTCAATGATGTTGCACTACAGTCACACACAATCATTCAATTTCACTGATAAATTCAACAATAATCGTTAGTATATCAAACGAACCAATTTGGATTCGGACTGAATAATTTGAATGGCATTTTTTACGAGCGTGCTGGTAGTAAGGTAGTCATCTCACTGCCTATTCACGAACGACCGCGTCTAGCCTTGATAGTAAATAACCAAAAACAAGGGAATCAGGTAAGCCTTCAAAATGCTACATATTTAGCCATGATAGAGACCATAGCAACGAGTCAAAAACGATCAGTTTAACGGTGAGGTGCAAAAATATAGGGGAAGACCCAGTACATGTTTGATCAGATGGAATGTTGATATGTCATACTCATTGCATGTATCAAGATTTTACTCAACTCGTACCACTGGATCATGAAATCTATGGCCGACACTACCATTAGATTGAGAATACTTTACGCACGACCACAATAATTTTAAATTGATATTGTGTTTCAGGTATCCTGGATACGCAAAAGGGACTTACATATCTTAACCGTTGGGATACAGACCTATACGAATGATCAAAGGTTCCAATCTCTTCATACAGACGGTTCAGATGAATGGACACTCAAAGTAACCTCATCACAGACAAGAGACTACGGAATATATGAATGTCAAGTAAGCACTGAGCCCAAAATCAGCCAGGCTTTCAAACTAAATGTTGTTGGTAAGTGTAGTAGTCATAAGTCTGGCACACCAAATACAGAAGATGATTAAATTCAGAGATCTCTTTTCTTGTCATATCAACATATTTATAGAGCTTAATTTTCTAACAAGTCATGTACAGAAAAGTGCATGATCATATTAAGTTATCGATGTTCCTACAAAATAAAACATTCCGCTGTTGTTAGTTGATAGTAATAGAAGTCATTATGCAACTTTTGAACAGATTCATGCTATTAAAATAAATTATTCATTTTGAAGTACTCTTAACTAAACCATCTGGTAGACAAATCGTATTATTTGGATAGAATCCTCATTGAAGTGTGAACACGTATACTAAACTACACATAACCTATGAAGACGTTCGAATCACGGCATTTAGTTCTCCATTGATTTTGATTTAATCTTTAGGATCAACTCTTTGTCCCCTTCATAAGATTATTTAAGGAGTCTTGAAAAAAGATAAGATCTTATCTGGCAAGAAGAAAGCAGTTAGTATGTACACAGAAAAAAGCGTTCTTCTTTCATTGCCAACTCAAATGCCCAGTACCTACCCTGTTGAACATTTTTTCATGCTACATCGAATACGAAAGGCCCGAGTTCATGATAATCATTAAAAAGCACAGATACATACAATAAATATTTTTATCTGCTTATCAAAGTAACCAATCAACCTAATAAGTGAATTGGCTTGACACGATATCTCATATTTGACCATTATTCAACAATTAGCTGAATTTATTACAATGGAATCCCAGGATTTGACAAATTGGTTAATCAATTCTTTAGTGTTGACCGTTCTGGTGCCGCACGAATTAATCCCAACAATACTCATTTAAATGATCAAAACGATTGCAAACATAGCTGTAGGAGTAATTTTTGAGAATAGCTATGGTCATCAATGTTACCTATGACTGAAATGACTCTCTACCGATTCCAAGACTCTGGAAGAGCTCTAGTCCGTGCTCGCACTGCTCGCTGTAGAATTGGATTGAATCCAGATTTGATGATGAAAGAGATCTGGAATGGCTTTAAATTTCATGAGGCAGTTCTATTTCTCCCGTTAATCAAACTCTTATTCAAGCACTTATCAACATTAATATCATCAATTCACTAAAAACTTCTATCACAGAGAGTTTTCCAGAATAGTATATTGTACAACAAGCATAGAATGATCTGGGGAATGACACTCATTTCCTACGAGTATGAAGGAATTCATACGAGTAGGAAATGATCATTTCATGCGAGTTTCACACCATGCTTTTTCCACGATTGTTGTTTAATATCATTTTTATGTAACCAATATCGATTCGTGAATTTTCTTTTGGTGGAGGTGCCAGTTCTTGCTCCTTTTCCACCCGTTGCCTAGCAACTAGTGGGAAATAGTTTTATCTCCGTTCGGTTTTACAATGTACTACATTCACGAATCGATATCGATTGCACAATAGTGATATTACTTGACAGTCGTATAAAAACAATTATAAGTGTTAAAAATCCAGATCGCATACAAGCACCTGTCTATTTTCACTGAGGGAGAAAACTTTCACTATTCACAGAAAATTTCCATAACTTCAAAAAATGGAAAAATAAAATAACGTATTTGCAATCTCAAAATATATTCGCCTGAATCTAACCGATTCACTTTTGTGGCAAACATACTGCTCAGCATTTCGATTTGCAAATTGTCCAATTTCCAAATTGGTCAACCAAGAAACATAAAATCAATTCTACAGATAATCAGACAAGTTTGTGAAAATTGAACTTGAAATATATTTTTTTTCTAAAACAGATATATCACGTTATGGACCTTATCCTGTATTTTTTAGTTCAAAATTAAATCATGACTATGACCCAAACTACGATCTTACAATTTCCAAAACTGTAATAAATGCGAAGACGTATGGTCTCAAGAGTCCAAACAGTGTAGTATAGAATTGGATAGTTGCTTCTTTCCATAAAGTATCTTGGATTTAATAAGTTCAATATTTCATCAATTTCTTCATAACCCTCAATTGGCACTTCTATAAACATCGTAGTTCACCCAGAGAAATTAAAATAGCCGTTGGGCAAAGACAAGTCTTATCTGAAGCTTTCCCCCCATTGAAATCAAATCAAAATCCAACTTTGGGCTTTTAATTTGCACCATCACGATGATGGGATATACGGGATTAGGTTCCTACTATTTTTATCAAATTGTTTGCACACAGAATGTTTCTAATAATCACACAAATAATGACCTAATCTTCACAGAAGACAGGACAGATTGTTCTGCTTAGCTCATACCTGACGATTTTTTTTTTCAAATGGGTCACGCTGGTATACGGAATGAGCAGTTCACAAGCAATCAGTCTCGACAAAACGTTATTTCATCAAAATTTCACTGCTTATCACCCGGGTTTATTAACAAGATCTAATGAAAAAAAATCCAGAAAAATAGAATTAACGATAAAACATATAAAATGACCTAAAGAATGAGTTAGATGAGAAAAACTCAGTCTAACTTGAAGTTGATGGAAACTATTTTGATGTGACTCAGATAACCACGTTCTCCACATATCCTTGATCATACATGGTAAAGTTTGCAATAGAAAAGTAATGATGCAAACTTAATGTGATTAAAGATCCATATTGTTTCGCGACGAGTCCTGATGAACAATTTAGCGTATCGGAACTCATCAGGTAGCTCGAATATGGAAGTTCTGGACAGCCTAGATTTTATCAAAATCGATACGATGTTGTCAATTTGTCCGATCAATTCTCTATTGATTAAAAGGTGAAGCTTCATAAAGTTATCAGATTTTGGATAATATCCAAGGTGATCGAATTCACAACTTTAGATCCATTTACGCGGAGTGAGCACGGAGTCCAGTTGAGCGTCTGTTTGGAAATCAAATTGATAAAAAAGCATGATTGATCTTGATACATATTGTCATCGTCTTGATTTTATTTTTGTTGTACGATTTTCCAAGTGTGATGACGATCAAATAAAACATTGATTTTAATTCGTTTAGTCGTCTAACAGAATTAAAATCAGGACTATGGATGTCTGGAAATAAGAAGCAAAGCATATATTGTAAGAGTCTGACGATGAGTTGGTTCGCCAATCTATGCTTAGAGCCGTTGTATCTCAAAATAGAAAACTTGCATCATTTTTTAGTGCTGGATTCGGAAGCTCATGGAAAATAGAGAGACACGTGTGTTCATTTTCTAGTTGGACGAATATTGACGGAGATATAACGCTTCAAAATGTGGAAAAGTCTTAGAATACAAAAAAACGGTCAAATACCTATGAGTAACCTTTGACCAGGAACTGTCCTGGAAACAACACATCGAAGAGCCCTCCAGAAAAGCCATATGCCCTTTATGGGCATGTGGCATGTAAAAGAGTTATATGGAAAACATAGGGACTGAAGAATAGTATACTGGATCTATACTATGGTTATCAGACCTCTGATCACTCACGGAGCCATAGTATGGCGGCCCGCAACTAAGAATGCATACATCCAGCGGCAACTGGATAAGGTCCAAAGGATGGAATGCATCAGTATATCTGTCGCAATATGGACCACACCAACGAGAGCGTTGAAGGTTATCCTGGACTTATCCCCACTGCACTAATTTGTAGAGAGTGTTGCATTCAGGACAGCATACCGTCTGTTCTGTCTGGAACATCTGAAGCTAAGGAGTGACGAATATTCTGTCATCATGACTGAACTCCAGCTAAAGGATGGAGTGCTGCCAATTCACTCCAACCTTTTTTGCTGGTAGCTCGCCTGAGCTGATTATTCCAAGACCAGAGGATTGGACGGACCAGAACAGACCAGTCCAAACACGAGAAGGGTCGTGATGATTTACTGATGTCTCTAAGCATCAGAGAGGCACAGGACTGTGCAAGAGCAGGAGGGACAAAAAAATGACCTTCTCGCTCGGGATTTGTGCTTCGATCCTCCAGGCCGAAATCTTTGCTTTAACGCAATGTGCATATAACATTCTTGAGAGCGGCACAAATCACAGAACTTTCAACATTTGTTCAGATAGCATTTTAGCATTGAAGACTGTTGTGAGGAAGGGGACTCCAAAGCAGTCCTAGAATGCATACGATGATCCAAAACAACAACAGAGTTAGGCTAATTTGGTCCCCGGGTCGTAGAGGTATAAAGGAAAACACTGAGGTTGACAGACTTGCCAAAATTGGTTCATCGCAGAGGCCGATAGGACCCGAAACAATGATTGTCATCCCCAACGCAACAGGAATGGGTGAGGCGATGTAACTTCTACTCGAAAAAGCCACTTCATGCTGGAACAATGCCCCTGGCATGCAAAAAGCCAAGGCAATGATAACATCACCTGATACGGGTAGACCCAAAGAGCTCTTAAGCAGGAAATACCTCCGCACATTGGTCGGTCTATCAACTGGTCACAAGAACCTGAACGGTCACCTCCAGAGGATCGGAATCGGGGAAGATTCAGACTGTAGGTGGTGCCTTCAAGACGTAGAGACCGTGAGCCACATTTTAATGGAATGGAATTCTTCGGAGCTGAACTCACAATACTCCAGGAACTGGAAGGGATCTAATCAAGGGACATGCTGAGCTTCGCGAACTCGTCGTGTCTTCAATAATCTCACTTCAATCACTTGTCGCAACGGGCCCAGGAGACCTAAGAAGGTTTTGGCGTGAGCCACCCACTTAAACATCCACATCTACAATACCCATCCGGGGATAAACTGTATACGGAACTTTAACTTCAATAACTTCTGAAAAAATCATATTTCAACGAAATAAAAAAATATATATTTTTTTGAATATTCTACAATTTGCAACAAATAAGTAAATTCGATTTGTCATGAAAGTTCCTCATCATTTGCAGATGAATCAACTAAAGGCACGACGCGATTTTCGTTACTTCTTCTCCCAAGTGTCTGATCTAAATAATGCCAAAGAAGTAAGATGTGGAAACCATACCTCATCTTCTAAGCATCATCTGCAGTCAGATTCCTCTCTGATGACGAATCTGTAGAGGGTGACTCTTCAAGTTTTTTTGGTCAAGTTCAAGGTCTTTTTTGATCAAGATCAAAAGTCCCTCGGTTCTACTCGACTCGGCTGTATAAGTGGGTAGTGTCTTTGGAGCGTTGTTTTAGCATTAAGGGGTCTTTTCGAGGTGAAGTCTCCTCGTCTCGCCCACGACTACTCGTTTTGGAATACCCATTAGCAGTGCGGCGCTTATCGGCCTTCTTGATTAACCACTTTTGGCTGGTCGGTCAGTCTCAGCGTTCCCCATTTATGCTTCTGTGTCTAGTACTAGCATAACTTTCTTGCTCTCAAGGAGTTTCATCCGGGGACTCCTTTACTTTATTTCGCAGACTTTATTTCGCAGAACGGCGTTTAAGACGTAAGTTCTGTCTGAGCAAATATTGAACGTTGCATTTTGAACTATGGTCCATTCGCCTCCAATGATTCACACATCAAGTTATCGCGTTGATTTCGGCTTGAGGGATATGCATAACAAGAGAAAAGATCCTTTTTATGGCCCTCTTCTCATTGTACGCTCCCGTTGTGACTGACTATTTGCATGAATCACTCATTAGAATTATTATTCTTGTATGTATTGATTGGACTCTGATACATTTTGACATGACATACGTTTGAAGTAATAAGCTGCATTTGAAAAAATAACTGGAAATGCTTCCACTTCACCGTAGGCGTTTCCGGTTTCTCTTGTCCTTAATATATTTAAGTTCAATTGCGATTGTCAACGCAAAACCGATAACTTTTATTTTGATTCTCTGCTGCTATTCCACTGCGCATTTTGGATAAAAACTCCAAAAAATATCCAATTTCACAACAGAGGAAAACCTTGTGCAAATAACACAAAAAAAACGCTCAGGAGATGTGAAAAACAGGCGGAGCTCGCTATATTTAATCCCTGTCCCTGATAAGCAATTGTATGAGAAGCGATCTGAAAAGCTTCATACGGAAAGGTCAACTAGTGAACGAGGTCAGTTGTGGAAATAAATTGCGTAGCCAGAAGAATGATGGTCAAAAACGCCTGTGTCAAGAATGTAATTTTATACAAAAGTTTGAGTTAGTTTGGCTGGCAAGTTTTTTTTATGTGCAATAAATTTTGAAAGCAATTGACACAAAAGTCATCATCAGGAAACTGATTCTAACATATTCCAGCATTTTCAACATTGAAACAGTGCTTTTGATAACGCTTCTGCATGCGTTCATGAATGACGAATATCTCTGGCGGCTGGAGAGCGAAATAATCGGTTAGCTAGAGAGTTAGTCTCGACTTTTTTTCATATTGATGTTGATAGAACCCATCACTGTACAGTAAGACATTGTTGAAGTATGCGTTTTCATCAAACATCACGAAACTATTGGAAATATCCTATAACTATAATCACTATAAACAGCCTAAACACTGATGTTAAAAAATAAGGATTGGTACGGTAATTTCAGAAAAATGATCCAAGTGACGTAGGTGTGCGAGAGACATAGCATAACAAGATGCTTATTTGTTGGTGCATGATACTACAACAAACAAGATAAGCTCACGCGCATCTTTCCCGGTGACCCTCCATTTGAAATGCATAGGGTGTTTGGTTACAAATGCTGGGTTATGTTTTCAACACCTATTTTCTCATATCTTTTATATGCAGGGTGACCCAGATGGTCACCATGAGCGAATCGGTTCTAATTTCGTCCAGCTTGTGAGCTTATCTTGTATGTTCTAGCATCATGGTCGTAGTGTCATTGTTGTAACCCCCATTATCAAAAATCACATTCCTTATGAAAGTTATATGTCTATTCTCTTGAAAAAAGCCAATATTATTTGCGTAACTCAACTTGTCAAACTACAGAGTACAGGGGTTCTCAAAACTGGTTACTCTATGTCCCAATACTTCTGAACCACCCTGTATAGCTTTCAGGTTGATTCCCAAGACATACTGGATTTTTTTACTATGAAACAAATGAGTTTTTATCCTTATCCAGCAGTGCTGAAACCCGAAATTTTGATCCAAAAAGCGTTTGTCTTTTTCATCTACACATGTGTCGATCCGGAAAGCTTATTAACAATCCCCAACAGGTTTTGACACCAAGGTGTCAAAATCAGTACGCTTTTTTTCGCAGCAAGAGTAGCTACAAGCCCCCACAGACCCTAACACTACAAAAACACCAGACTTGGAATCAAGCGCCAGATCCTATATAATATATGAATGTGTGGAATAAAATTCACTTCCAACAATTTTCAGGATTTATTTGTAACAATAACAAATGAATAATTGACTGGTTCACCGGGCTCAGCTTCACTATTGGCAAGAACAAACGCACCTGGAATAAAAATTAGGCTGAGTCACCTTCCTTCTTGTTGTTAACATACATTGTGGTATTCGACAAGTTCAAGATATATTAATATGGGGCTCAACTGAAAGAAAATAAGAGAAATACACCAATTGTAAAATCTATACTACTGTACAACAAGTACCAAATCGCCAAGGATAAATGCGATAATCAACTTCCGAATACAATGCAAGGGAAATACAGACATTCCATTATATCATGTTTGATCAATGATTGACCACCACACATAAAAAAAATGGTGTGGCATTCTACATATAATCCCAAAGATTAAAAGAATGGGGCGTCACCCCGCTTTTGTTTGTGGAAAATTGACAGTTGACAGAACCTTTTACACAAATGACAAAATAGCTCTTGAAAAGTTAAGATGAGAAAGTGCAGACCATTTTTCTCTATCTTGTACCGTTTGAGTTTCATAGCGAGTCAGAGGTGCAAAAACGTCATTTGTAAATCGAGATATTTCGATAACGGTTGAATTTGGGAATAATAATATGTGTATCACAATTTTTGCTCAGAATTGAAAAAAAAATTTGAATTTCCATCAATATACTTGGAAAAATGCAATATTGGTCTGCCACAACTTTATGCCCGAACAATTCCAATTTATAACCAAAATGTAGATTCTAAAATCCCAACAACCTTTATATAAAACAGATTTTTTTAACTTGTGTATCTTTTGAATAATTCGCCCGTTCTGGTAATTTTTCCTAACGCTGTATACCTACTTGCCGTCTTTCAGATATCCAGTTGTCGTGTAAAGTTCAATGGATCATCCAGTATGAGCGAATTCGCGTTTCATCGCATTGTTTAAGTGTAACACGCGGGCCACAAAAAATACGCGCTGCAGGAAGCGTTTTGAGGTCTATCCACTCACAAAAGGGACGACTCCGCACACCGTACCGTGATCAGCACGTGATTAGACGGGCCGTATACTGTGATTCCTATTCAAACTGCGTGATCAAAATGAAAACGTTTTTCAATACCCAACTTTTGCAACCGTAGCGGCACCACCTCAATAATCATTTCGTAATTCATATTTATTGTTTACGTCAAGCGTATGTGCTCAGAGCGTACTGTTTTGTTGCCCTCGTGTTAGGTGTTGAACTTCTATTTTTTGGTTTGTAGCTAGGCATCATTTGTGCGACAAACGCTAACTTATTTTGACCCCATGGTTTCAAAACCTGCTAGGGTCTGTGAAAATGCATCCGGGGACACACTGTATGTCTACCCACCTACCAAAAACCTGAAATCGGTTTTAAGTTATATCTCGAAAAAAAAAAACAGAATCGTTCTGACTTCTAAAAACGGGCAAAAGAACGCGCAATTCATCAAGCTCACTAACTGCTGGAGAAGACAAGAAAGTTATAAAATTATCTTTTCACTTGTTGATTAGCAAACAAAGTTATTTGGATTTCTCATTCAGAGTTAATTAGATACTTTGAAGTTAGAAGCTCAGTGTGGATAACTGTTAAATAAAACTTCAGCTACATTGCTGTTCAAAACCGATCCTGCAACTTAATTTTCGGATGCAGTGAAACAATCTGCAAATTAGGAAACAGATGTTTCATGAAAGTATTCATAGAACATGATTTTGAAATTTGTATCTACAGGGCACTTACATATTTACATAATTTGTATGCTTTTATGTCCACTTCATTTCGTCATGACGAATCATGACCAAGTAACAAAATACAGGGGGTGCTATTTGAAAAAAACAAGTTATAGTGCTTTGAAGTTTACCAACATTGAACTGTCACAGCAGAGTGGTACCATAATACAAATCGACGCCACCAAAATATACACAAAGCAGTTGCTTAAACACTGGCACAGTCTCAACTTGATATCTCAAAAACCAAGTGCTCTGTGGTTTATTCAATCAATGGTTCCAAACGCATCAATTTTTAGAAAAAGTGGAATAACTTTAGAATGATTGAAGCGAATTGCAAAAACTAAACGGATTTGAGATGCCAGAAAAGGTGCGATTTTAAATATCTAAAGATATACAGAGATTGCTATTAAAAAAATAACTGTGTTAAAGGTTGCTCTGCAGCAATGATACACCCTGTTTATTTAAAAACATTTTCACAAACTGAACTGGGACCTCCCTTATTCAAATCCATTTTGCCCATTTCGATATCTTTAACGGTTCAGGTGCAATTTAGCTTTCCCGTTGAAATAACTCACCCTGTATACATACATTGCAACGTGATGTTAGCAACTCTTTATTTATATTTGTCCGCACTTCTCATTTCTGTTCCATTCACCATAAAAAAAAACAATATTTTTTGTTCATATTAGGATATGTCCAATAATGCTTTTTTTTTGCTTGTTTATCTTTAAGAAGATATATACAGGGTTTGAGGGGACCCAACATGCAATGATGCATACATTTGTTGTTAAGAAAATATACTTTCTGTTTAGAAAAGAGAAATCCCAGAGGTTTGCCGCCAAGAACCTTAAGGCAAACTAAATGAAATAATAATAGCGTACGTAGTGCTACTTGAAAATAAACACCGAAACTTTCCCTTGTCAAATCTAGTGCAAAAATCAAATTTCAATTTCAACGCCCGGTTCTGCCGGAACGAAGCATTTTCGGACCTATGTTCATAGTATGCATGTATTTTCTTAAATTGCAGTGGCGTGTTACTTTCCTTAGTTTATTGCTAACCAAGTTTCAGCCTGTAATGGAAGATTTGGTGATGCCAATGCCAGATTATGGACTCATAAGTGGTTATTTGGCAGCTTTTGGTGTCGAGAAGCGCTTTGCTTCCAGCGGCCGTCTATATCAGCCGCATCAGAACTACGTTCCGCACCACCATTTCTGACTGTTTTTTATCCCAAATGTATATCACTCTTCTCCGGTTCTGGGGTGATTCTGTGTTCCTGGTGGCGTATGTGGTTTGTTCCAACATCGTAAAATTCAGGAAGATCTTTATAGAAAGCTATTTCTTTCAGTTTTCCAAACCGCTTTTTTTGTATTGAAGTTTTTAATCACAGACCTTGAGAAAGGTCCGGGAATTTTTTCAAAAGAGTCTTCTGGAGCTACATCACACCTTCATCAGAGCACCTCACACCATCACCTCGACATTTTCTCATAACGAACCGACAGGATTTTTCTTTTCACCGCTTTTTATTCTGCATTTTTCTTTTTCATTTCCTTTTTCTATCGCAAGCGCATAACGGTTCACACAACAATGTTGCTACACATTTCCCACCATTTTCCGTTTCAAAACCTCACGCACAAACCTCTCTTTCACCATCGACCATTTGAAATCATCATTTTGACTGTATCTTGGGTTGGTTTTCCTTTTATTTACCCCGTTTTTGAACGCAGCGGAAAACTCACAACGTCTGGAATACTTCTTTTATCGTCTAAAATCGAGGTCAAACAAAGCGCTACGCTAGATATGCCATATGCGCTTTGTTCTGTGAGTACGCAATCCACACTATGATATTTTTTGTGATTTTGATCATAAATAATGTTGTTGTTTTCCATGTACAAAAACAGACTACTCGATAGGCACTTTGGACCCTCATTCAGAGGGTGGTCCAAGTTATAGAAGATATGATTTTCAACCCCGTCAAACACCGTCATAAAAAGCGGAAGCGCGTGTCGCTTACGTTCATGTTCATTGGTACATGTGCCCCATTTGAAGTTGAGTAACCTCATACACTGAGACATAGGCTGGAGAAAATGTATTCTCTATGTCTAGGCTTATCAAAACATGTAAAAAATCATAATCTTCTCTAATGATATTCTCATGATTACAATATTTCCCTTCAAAAGAAAAGTGAATTTATTTTGAAAAATTGAAAGTTTCATATAATGCAGATAAGAAGAAGAAATCACATTAACGAAATCAATCAATCCAATTTTGGAAAAACATTTTCCGCAATCTTGATGTTATGTTATTGAATGTAGCTTGCAACAGCCAACAACCTACATTTTCTCGCAAACCGAATATATCCAGCATAGTAGAACTGCTAATACACTTCTCCACGATAACATCATATTGTAAAGCTTTTTTTAGAACATGAAAACATAGATTGAATCAACCAAATCATTATATTGATCCATGATAATTTAGTTTTGATTATGATTGATAACAAGGAAGCTATAACGTTTGAAGAATATCAAAGTGGAAGAAAACATAGGTATAATCTAGAAAATTGATTTCAAATATGTGAGACCTTCCACCTGCTGATAGTGACAAATGTTTCTATTACTTGCATTAATACATTATTTATCTTCAGACAGACCAAAATCTATTCCATTCCATTGTTCCGCCATACTTCTAGTCCTTCTGGAACTTGTTTGCGTCCGAGTTTGCGTCTTATAGCACATCATTATATTACAAAATTATCAGAAACCGGAAGCTAAAGAAGCAACCTTTCATCTAGAACGTTATAATGTTGCAAAGTATAGATTTAACGGTTCTTGAACTAACGGTGAAACTTGTTTTTTCTAAGAGTTCTTTCATGTTCGAGATGTTTAGATCCAGGGATCTGCTGTACATCCCATGCAGACAAAACCTGTTCAGATTGCTCTAGATCTGCACATGCGAAATTACATGTCGCTCCGGATAAATTAACGTGGCAAACCTCTTCATCTACATTCAATTATGCCAAATAAATTGAGAATTTTGAAATAACAACAAATCTATCACGCATTTGGTAAGTATCATCATTAATGCATTTCAAAAGATATTTAAATTCATATATGCAAATTCACAGATCATGACAAAAACATGAATCAAAGATGGTTAATGAGATCTGAATTGAAAGAAAATGAATTTCCTGCAGGAATAGATATAAATGATATTCTGTCCAACACGGACTCAGAGTCGAGATGAATAATCAAGCCTTCAGAGTTAAAAATATGTTATACCTACTTGAAGTAAGGTGAGATATTTTTTGTGAAAATCTGTACATAAATTTTGTCTTTGGATATCAAATTAGAATTTCTCTCCATCAAATCTTACGAGGAACGTGTTCCAGACTATAATATAATGAATCTCAATAATAAATCCAAGTTAATTTTAAACAATTTCGGATAAAACATTCCCAGAAACACTGTTATGAAGAGAATCTAAATTTTGTTAAGGCAATGCATAAACGATTAGGAGAAAGCAACTTATAAATTCAGGAAAACTTGACTCGAGTTTCCGGCGGAAATCAACTGGAAGAGAAATTACTCTCATATAATTTGAATTTGAGTTAATTCACTGCAAAATTTCTGTGCAGGTGTCGTTAGAATGAATGGATATTTCACAAAGAGAATCATTTGGTAGTGCAAAGCTCATCAGAGGTACTGTGAAGTGAAGTAACTATGTCTCGTTTTCTTATTAAAAATTGATATGGATGGGCAAGCCTTGTTTGCAGACCTCAAGTTCAATGCTCAGAGATCTTTGTCTACTACGAACTCGACAATTAGAATGCCCACACAATACAGGTCCGCTGACAAATCAATCTTAGTATCAATGGAAATACATCAGAAGCTAAAGTCATCATGGTATCAATCATCGTGGGTGATCAGTTTTCCATGTCTCCGTTGGATTGATTAAAATTTGCATTTTTTTAAATCAAACATCCACTAAACTAATCCAAACTTTATTCACAAAATCTAGAGATGTTTTCGAAAGTCCTACTATTATCCTGACATTTTTTGAAATACAATTTCTGCAAAGCAATCAATCTGGCAAAAATCAAAACAACCGAAACATAGTGTATGATATTTTAATCTTTGAATGAATAATAGAGGAGCTGCTTCGAAAATAAAATACAGTTTCAATGAGCGTTGTATATAATTTTAGGGTGAAGTTTTCAAACATATTCAAGTTTCTAACGATAATCATACATTTTGTATAAGGTGGGCGTTTCCCGATCACGTGCCAGCGTTTGAGTTTCGTGATTTGGCAAGAGCGTCAGGTGAAATCTTCATAAGAAAAGTAGACCAAACGCCATCTCTTGACAATACATGCAACTATTGACCGGACGAGGAATTTCTACATATAATTAGATATTTTCCAGGTACATTCATAAAATATTATTTTGTGACTTTTGTGGGAAATCGCTATTACTTGATGTATTCTGGGTATGTATTCGAGAGAATATTATTATTTGCTTATGCGGATATATTTTTGTGGTTGTTGTGTTTTGTTCTTTCCGTGAACTTTGCAAAGTTTTCCCGTTACTTTAAATAAACGTTATATACAATTGATAGGTTTTCACGAACATTTAATTTGTTGAATTTTTTTTAAGTAAGTTTTCAAGAGAATAATCATCAGATAGGTACTATCACAGCCGTCTATATTGTAATACAAGCCATGAAGTAACAATTGCAACGTCGCATCTAACGTCAACGGTGGTCAATATTTTGCATTGATTGAAAGGGCTTCCTTCGAAAATAAAGGTAAAATACGATAACGATATACGAAAAATGTTCAATGAAACTGTAATTTTGAAGAAAAATGTTCAATGAAACTGTAATTTTGAAAAATAACTTATAGATTATCGCCACAAGTTTAATGTTCATCAGCTTGTAACATAAGAATCTACATAAAACATATCCGAACCTAGCAAGACTTTTATGATTTGTTTGGAATAAATATTAATTTAAAACAATAAAACATAAAAACCGCCAGATAGGTAGATGGTTACAGATTTTGGGATGTGGTTTTCTTAGTTTCTGGAGGACAGGAGGTGATGATAATGATTAAGACTGATAAACCAAAAATTACTTTCTACGTCGCCATATTCTTTTGGCTAAGTAAATGAAACAAAAACGTTAACCCTGATTTTTTCACATGACAAGGAAGCTGGTGCTTATATGTGTGAGGAATTCAGGATGAGGCATCAATCAATCAAGTTTCACCATTCAAATATGTACTTTTCTCATCCGGTATTTCCCGAAGGGCTTAGACACACACATACCATAATATGAAACTATCTGACAGTCTATTAGGAAAATATTGAATCAGATTGCGATATCTCTGGTACCTGCTATTACCTACCCACTTTTCTCAATCTTAGCGCAGAAATCACATTATTTTTCACCGTGTTTCTCAGTTTTTCAAATTACAATTTGAAGGTGAATGAAAGCAGATTGAAACTAGTTGAATAGTTGCAGAGCCGTCTATAGTGTTATAGTTGGAACCTGAAGTGAAGCTAACCTCAATCGGGACCACACGCAGTGTTGCCAATTCTATTACAGTGTGGCAAACGGATCTGTAACTGAAAGAATTCGTATATAAAAAATTAATATTGCCATATTAAACTTCCAGAATGCAAAACCTGTTGCTTCGTGAAACAAAGCTAATTTAAAATCGATTTTTATAATTACAAATATTGACAAGGAAAGTCAAGGTATATTAACGTACATTTTTTAATCTATCTATCCAATTATCAATAAATAACTAATATTTTCAAGTTCTCATCTTAGAATGAGTAGAATTTTCTCCAAATATTATTATCGGCATGAGAACCGGCAACACGACTCGAAAATAGTCGAAAGGCGTATCTTGAAGGAGTCTTATTAGTGGTCTAATGTGATGACACTTTTTGATGAATGAAACGAACTCGCAATTGGCAGAAGTAAGTAACGTGACTATTTTCAGCGCATCATAACAAATCCGGACAATAGCAAATATTGAGACATTCAGTTGCGGTGCTTTTTTCGGCGAATTCTGAGCTTTGAGGATAGTTGCGAAAAAGTTATTGTTGTTGTTGATTATTGAAGCCGGCCATGTTTTGATAATATTTCGTTCCCCTTACCGATGCTCCACAGTCACAGATCCATTTGCCACACTGTACTTCAGGGCTTGAATCACAATGGCCTAGCCCGATAACATACATACATACTTAAGTACGCTCAGATTGCCCCAGAAACTCAGAACCAACATAACCTTATAATTTTGGTCGAGATCGAACCAATTCCAGACCGAATTTAGTTCGGTATCTCTACTGGCGAATACCGAACCAAGAGCGGACCAGCTTAGTCCGCAACTGTTTACACCATTTGAACCAAATATTTGGTTCGCGGAACAAGTTGTCTGTTTAAACTAGGCATATATAGACGGTCCTGGTACTTTAATGTAACTATCTAATAATATCACATTTCTTTTATGTGTACGACCGGACACGAGCATATTGTAACGAATTTCGCTATAGAAAACACTTGTCCAGTTTGAATGTATTTATTTGAAGTCACTACAGCACAACCACAAATATTTATGTTCACGATCGCAGCCCATTTATGTTTTATGATCTATATTTCGCGGCCAATCAATAACTTTTTGAACTGGCGGCCCCGCAGTCTTATATATCCCAGGCCCCGTCGACGAAAATGCAAGAATACCCCAGATCTTTCGAAAACTATCTATAAGCCTCCACCTCGTTCGCGCACCAACACAGTGACTAAGATCCCGCGTTGCAGGGCAAATATCGGCGACAAAAATGATGTTCCGTCACAATATGAATGTACCGATAACTCCTATATCCTCTATGCTCATCATCTCCATCGTCTATTAGATTCACGTAGTTTCTCTCAAAAATAAATTCGTAAAAATATTTCTTAATCCATCGATTATACTATAGGCATTTCAGTATTGGGCCATTATGAATGATAAATTGGGTAACGCAACGTTTAGCGCAGTCGGAAGTAAAAAAAAATCTATAAAAATGAGCAAACTCGTATTACTTATATAATATGATTTGTAAAAAGAAAAAGTGCAAAAAGTGGATGGTTTTCATAAACTGAGTAGCGTAAACTAACAATTTTATGGATAAAAATATAATATACACAGAAGTAAGGACAACAACCTAAAATCTGGTTCATCTTGGATCCTGCATAAGTAAGGTATCAAAGAAGCACTATTCAAAAGTAGAGCAAAATGTATGCACTTCCTGAAAAAATCATTATAATTGAACAAAGGGTCTACCCAACAAATAATTCCTGTAAGTTATTCAGTATATTCAAAGGTTTCTGAAAATAAACATGTATTGTGTCATTTACGACGACATATATAAGGTATACGAAAAAGTCCAAACTTACTTGAAATAACCAAAAAAGTTGACTTCAAGGACAAAATATATTTAGATGGAATATTACATATATAAGGTGTGAGAATAAGTCTAAAATTTCTTGAAAACAATCAAAAAGTTACCTTCAAGGACAAAACTTTTATTTTTTCTGAATTTAGGTGAAATATGACTAGATTATCACCACAATTCTGTCACGCTTCCTGTCTATTTGGTTATAGCAAAGGTTGATATCTAGTCAATTTTGTTGAGGAAAAATGTCATTAAGGTCGAAAAATTAACTTATAGGTACACAACATATGAGAACGGCCATGTTTCAATGTCAGCATCTGAAAAAACAATGTGTTATGTCCGAATTTTATCGAATTTCTGACTGCTTTTGGGGATATTCACATATTCAAAGATGATTACAACCACTGGCAAGTTTGTTATTACATTCCTAGGCTATTATAGTTATTTTGGATTCAAGGTTATGTTTCAAAAATTCGCAAGCTCTGGTAAAGATGTATCGAAATGGACATGTAATTGATGCGCACCAATTTTCTGCAAGTATCTTCCAAATATTATACAGAAAAGTTTCTTTCGCATCCACATTTACTTCCAATAATCAATAAACTACCACGTTAATAATCATACCAAGTAAGACGCCATAGTAATTCTTCCACTTTGACACGTGACAAAATCCATACTCCATCATTTACACATGTACACGACGGTGCCATAGTTCTGTATCCTTGTCCATCTTACATCAATATGCAAGTGTATTCTCCCTGTCATTGTTATTCACCAACAGGTTAGAAATAGGTTACATTGAGGACCAACATACGGTCAGATCCCCCACATTTTGACGTGAAACCGGTTGACAGTTCCTCCATTCACCTTCAACCTAATGGTTGGCAAAGACTTATCGACCTCTTTATCACTTCCAAATCACTTTAGTCTTTTTTCCGACATAGGGAAATATGTGGACAAATGTCGGTGATTTTGACCTTTTCATAATTGGACATTATTATCTCTAGACAAATCCGTAGGTCGAGAAGCGGTAAATTTGACCATTTATATTTGTTGGGTAGCTATAAAATTTTGAACTCGACAATCAAGCAGCAGATATTTGCGAGAGCGTACCCAGGTAGGGGCAGTGGGCTTTTCTAGAATTTTATAGAACATACAAAAAACAAAACATCTGAATCAAAAAGAATGAAACAAAACCTCAAGGATACTGCAATAAAAAGTTAGATACTTTATATTTATTATTTGTCTTCCCAATGACACCCATAAACAGAATATTTCACTATTATTGGCCAGACAAAAACTTAGGACTGGTCATGAAACTCTTCTGAAAGAGCCCGCTAGTGTTGCTCAAGTGACGACTATTTGCAAAAAATTGACAAGTTCGAAAAAAAAGATTCATTTTGAAAGGCTTTATCTCTAAAACTATTGGGTCTACAGAGACATTTTTAACCTCAAATTGAGGCAAATTTAGTCTACTCTCAAAACTTTCTGGAAAGTTATCTTCGAAAAACTAGCCCTTCACTCTGAAAATCGCCAGAAACTGAAATCAAGTGGAAAATGTTGCGATTATTCGATTTTTGAGAAGGTTGCGTTTGGCGATCGAGGTCAAAATTTTGGAATATTTATTTGGTCAATATAATTAACAAGCCAGCAAAAAATCAAAACTAACGGATTTGGCGCATGGTACAGTGCAATACAATCTCAACAAACATATAGAAGGTCCAATTCACCGCTTCTCGACCTACGAATTGATCGAGAGATAATAATGTCCAAATATGAAAAGGGCAAAATTATCGACATTTGTCCACATATTTCCCTATGTGGGGAAAGAAACTTAAGTGATTTGGAAGTAATAAAGAGGTCGATAGGTTCTTGCCAACCATAAGGTTGAAGGTGAATAGAGGAACTGTCAACCTGTTTTACGACAAAATGTGAGAGCTGACCATATGCTGGTGCTCAAGGTAACCTATTTCTTACCTGTTGGTAAATAACAATGACATGGAAAAAACACATGCATATTGATGTAAGATGGACAAGTATACACAACTATGGCACCGCGTACATCTGTAAATAATCGAGTATGGCTTTTGTCACGTGTCAAAGTGAAAGAATAACTATGGCGTCTTACTTGGTATAATATTTACGTAGTAATTTTTTGATTATTGGGAGAAAATGTAACTGCGAAATAAACTTTTCTGTATAATAGCGGAAAGATACTTGCAGATATTTGATGCGCCCTAATTTCATATCCATTTCGATACATTATTACCAGAGTTTGCGAAATTTGAAACATAACCTTCAATTCGAAATAACTATAATAGCATAGGAATGTTATAAACAAACTTGCCAGTGGTTGTAATCATCTTTGAATATGTGAATATCCCCAAAAGTAGTCAGAAATTCAATAAAGCTCAGACATAACACATTGTTTTTTTAGATATTGAAACCTGGCCACTCGCATATGTTGTGGACCCATAAGTAAATTTTTCGTCAAAATTGACTAGATATCGACCTTTGTTTTAACCTAATAGACAGGCAACGATAGAGACAGAATTGAGGTAATATTCCACCTGAATTCAGAAGAAATAAAATTCTTGTCCTTGAAGGTACCTTTTTGGTTGTTTTCAAGTAATTTGAGACTTATTCTGACACTTTGTATATGTCATGATTGTACAAGAGACAATGCATTATCTTTCTCTTTTCTTCTGGTCTAGTGTTCTTGGATTGCTTGTTGGGTTATCAGGTCAATATTTCAAATAATTTGACCACCCCATTGATTTGAGCGTTCGAGGTTATCCATGGAGTTGAACAACCTTTGTTATAACCCAACAGACAGGTAGTGATAAAGACAGAATGTCGGACATAATTTAGTTAGATTCCACCTAAATTCAGAGGAAATATATTCTTGTCCTTGGAGTCAACTTTTTTAGTCATTTTCAAGTAAGTTTAGACTTCTTCGTTTACCTTGTATATGCGGTCGCTGTGAATGACACAATTTATGTTAATTTTTAGTGACCTGTAACTATACTGAATAACTCACAGGAAAATTATCTAATAGAACTTTGTTTATGTCGTGGATAAGATGTAGCCTCGAGCTGAAGAGCTAATAGCTGTTTATGACATTGAAGTTAAATTGCGAGGTAGAAGGAGGTAGTTTTATACCAAATCAAGACATTTTTCTTTTCTTCTGGTCAAGTTGTCTGTTGGGAATCCTTTACTTGTTCCTGATGGAATACATCAAGTGCATAGAACATGTCAGTCAGCAAAGAAAGCATGAAATGCTCAAAATAGTAAAAATCTATGTAAATATAATAGACTCAGTAGAACAGTCGCTTTCATTAAATATACGTATTTATTGTTAGTTAAGAATCTTAACATGCTATATCTGGCACACATCTTTGAAAAACTTCTCAAGTGAGTAATATGTTTTTTCCACCAAAAAATCTTTCCGCGACTTTTCCAAGCCTTGATTTCTCATGTTGAATGGCAATTTGTTAAATATTTTCATGTTAAGATATTGCGCATTTTTGCCAGTATATGTATTTGAATTTTGGAATCAAAAGATCATCTTTATGTTTAGTATTATGATGGTGATATCTTGTCACTCAAAAGGATAGGTCCGGGTCTAAATTGAAAAATATCAATGTTTCAAAAATGTACACACAGACAACTATGAAGAGACCATCCTTTTTAAAAAATTGGTCGACAACTCTCTCACAATTTCATCTTAAATATTCTTCGGGACAGCACTTCTGCAAGACCAGAAATCTCGAGACGTCAGAGCTTCCACCCAACACAATACCTTGATCCCACACATGAGTGTGTGTCTCACATTATCTGCAAGGATCCTAAGACCATAAGAGACTTGATATTGATATTGTTGACGCTAACATGTCTATGTGAGACTACCAGTTCTTGTATCTAGAGTTACACCAAGGAACCTCTCGTTTCAAGCGACCAGGTAACTGGGTTAAAACGGAGAACAGCGTTTTTTTAATCTGTTAATACCCCTTTCCATCTCACAGCATTCTCAATATTGATTTGATGATGACCATGCATAGTTCTAATAGTCTTTCTGATTTTGCTAACGATTGCGTAGAAAAAAATCTCCTGAAATATTAATTAAAAAAAACAAAATTTTTAAATTATGGAACACAAAAAACTGCGTATAACGGATAACGTGTGAGTGAGACGAACTTTCACAAAATAGTTATTATCAACTGAATGCTGAAAATAACATCCGAAGGTGTATGTATGCTGCTAGAATTTCATCTGAACTTATTTTTACTCACGCAGCAGCTATTTTCAATAGTCAAATACTATTTGTTAAAATATTTTCCAGCTACAAAGAGTATAATTATTGTTGTTCCTCATTATCTTCTCCATGAGAAAATCTTCTGATATTTAGTGCCTAGCCTACACATTATAGACCAAATTGACTTGTGACTTTTTTTAAATGTTCGTGACTTTTGTTTGTATGAATGAATTTGAAAACGTGTGGATACCTTCGTGAGCTGTGAACGTACATGTGGCATTGATAAATTCAGTGAATGATTTTGATTGGTCTTGTTTTTTCAAACAATTTTTCATTCAAGTCCAACACGATTTGGGATAAACAAGATACTTTTCATTTAATAAAAAAAATAATACAAGAAAAACTCCTATTTATTGAAAATAACCTATTTATCTTACTCATTTCATATTGTTTGTTCTAAGTTCCGAAAGAAAGGATCGTCCGAAAAAATTGTGTAAGGCATATCAGTCCTATTTTTATTCCAATTAACCGTCATTCAAATAACTTCCATACTTCTGCAAAACTCTGTACATAATGTAGTCTTCCTACTTCTTGGTGTTATTGTTAATACTGAACAGAACGCGAAATTTACTGTGAAGAGAAACTCTGAGAAGTTTCATTTGCAAATTGTTCCGACCAAATTAATGTATAACATGAAAGCACGTGTCTTGACAATGTTGTGGAAATATCCCATCATAGGGGTAGGTATCTAATTTGAGTCTGTATCTGAAACAAACAATGGTCATTTCCTGGAGATTCATAATTTTGTAGTCATCATCTATTAAGAAGCTGACGGGATAATGAATGCACAACAACGGAATTTATAATCTTCTTATCAGAATCGCCTTTCAAGAATCTCATACCAATGACCTGTCAAAGTGAATGTCCAAACTAGTGCCCATTATAAGAAGCAATCAAGAGAAGAGGGAGAGAAGCTAATTTGAAGGTGATGAAAGGAAATTACGTACAAGTACGGTATTCGAGGGAAATAGAATAGAGCGGAGGAAAACGAACACTGTTTTAAATTACCCTTCCACGCTCTAACCTCTGTAGGTGACAACTTTGAAAACAGAATCAAGCTACAATGTTGAGTCGCTTATTTTCATTTAAAAAATACTTCATCATTTTCGCACTGAAAAAATAATGAAAGCTTCTTGATGTGATTGGTTTTAAACTCCGTACAAGATGAGAATTACATCGATTTGATCATTTATTTTGTGAAACATCATGTGTTTGATGAATATTGGTATCAAGAAAATATCTGGTACTGGTGTCAACTGCACTTTATCTCGACTTTTGGATCGGAAACATCTTAATCGTGGAGAATGCTAATAGACTGGACGTTACAAACTGAATTTGGAAGTTGATTAACCAATATGATTGTGTTGTTTAGTAAAGGCTCGTATCTACCTGCCGCAGGGGTCATCTAGTTTGAAGTAGGGATGACATACCATTTTAAGGGATTCCGTTGCTGTTTTCAGAGGCCGTTGCGGACATTCTTAGTGATATGAGAAGTGGGGATGAATCCGTAAGAGCAGCTCGACGTAAAAGAGTTCAAGTAGATCCTGTAAAAAGTGTAGTCGCTGAAGTCTCAATCACACCATCTACTTCCGTTATACAAAAGCAATCAAAAACGCTTGCAGAACAACGTCAAAAGCGATGTTACTGACAGTGAACAAGAAGATAACATGAGTGAACAGCCATAACTTTTTTGGGCAAACCTCTATAACATTTTTAAGCAACAGAACAGATTTATTTGTATTTTCTACGCAGAAAAATTAGATTTGTTTAAAGTCGCTACAGGCAATCATTCTCGAGATGTTCGAATTTGAAATGATAAATACATGTGATTTTGAGATCATGGCGGAGGTAACCTGCTAGAAGCTATAAAATATTTCGTATGTTTGCTCCATAAATTGAGTTAAAACATAAAATTCAACTAATGAGTGATGAAAACAACAATTTTCATTGGAATATTATGAAAACATCAAATAAAGGAAGAAATGAAGAATTAAAAAACAACACCCTGTAGCTTTGTAACGAAGCATTTCCAGATATATGTTTATGGGAAGTTTTGTTCTTATTTTCAACAAGGGGAACTTATCCCGATTTTTTTCTTGAAAAAAAAACGCAACACCCTGCTTGACCATAATCTCAGAATAACATGTATTTTTTATTTCAAATCAAAATATCTCGAAAATTGTTAAAAGTAGCGATTTTTAACAAGAATACTTTTTTTGCGTGAAAATGATTAAAAAATCTTTTTTTTGACTTGCAAATATAATACGGGCACGTCCAAAAAAATTAACGGATGTTAATAATAGGATAAATAAAAGTAAGTAGCGCCCTCTACAAGTTGGAGCCATAGTGAGACCAAATTCGAATTTCTCATGACTAAAAACCCACAAACACTAATTTTCATCAAAAGATCGACATAAGTGCAAATACTATTTAGAAAAACAAAAATAAAAATAAAACTTCAACACCCTTATCTCTGTAATGAAGCATTTCCGGACACATGTTTATGTGAAGTTTCCTTCTTATGTTCAAGCAGGAGAACTTTTCCCGAATTTTTCCGCAATAATGATGAAAGACCCTGTATATTGAACATTATTTTATGCTTCGTGATGAAAAAGTTACTTTTGTCCTCAATAGCCCCGTTCCATAGTCAAAATCATTCGTTGAAAAAATCAGGGGAAAACTTTTCAAACGTAGAGTTGAGAGATTGTTGATGTTACGTCTGTACTACTTTATTGATGAATATCTGTGTGATATTTTTTGATGTTTTTTTCACCACTGTTGTTCTTCTACAGTTTTTGTATACCTATCTTGACTACTCTATTCGCTTTTGCTTTGTTTTTTCTTCGACTGTGTTATATTTTATTTTAAATTTTAGATAGCTTTGTCAATTATAAATTTTTCCAGATTCTTTTTGAAAGCTAAAATATCTTTAACTGTTTTTTTACCAATGAGCAGTTTATTGAATAGCTTTGGTCCGATTTTTTTAATGATATTTTTAGCAAGATTGAATCTGCTCAGAGGAATAAGTGAATTACAAGTTCCCGGGTCATGAAATTTGCCATTTCTTCTTGAAGAGAAACATTCCACACTCAAAAATAACACAGCATGGTACAAATAAGATGCGGAAACATTTGAAAAGAGATCTTCAGAAAAAGGTGGATGATACACCAGCCAAACCTACACCTCAACACCATGTATCTACTATGAACATATATTTTTTTGTTGGGATAGAAATTTTATAAATGAAAACTTCTTGTCAATGGGGAAAGTATATACATGGTTGTGTTTGAGGTCAATTCGTCATGTTGTTTTTGTCTCCCGTTCCTGTGTCATTGAAGTTTTCTACATTGAAAAATTCCGATACAATTTTCGTTTTTTTTGTAAAAGAATTGCCAAATTAACATCGTCAAGGTTCACCGTATCTGCCAGCAGGTGGGGATACTTTGAGTATGACAACAGAAATGTAGTTATCTACGTGTTGTTGATGCAAGTCTTAGTGGTTTATAACCATACAGTTCACTTTGTCGGTTCTGACAAATGGTTGGGAATCAAAAAGGCATGATTCTCCAACCAACAGATCATTTTCAGACCTAAAGAAATATATTTTCTATTTGCCAGGTTCAAACAAATCAAATCCAATCCTCATTCGAAATAAATATTGATGAGTCATCAACATTTTTTAACAATAACCAAGGACGCCTTTTCCAGTTTAGCACAAGTTTCTGTTTGATATCTATACATCTACTTTGTCCTTGAATCACAACTGTTGGAAGTT
This sequence comes from Orchestes rusci, assembly GCA_958502075.1. Lineage (NCBI taxonomy): Eukaryota > Metazoa > Arthropoda > Insecta > Coleoptera > Curculionidae > Orchestes > Orchestes rusci. The sequence continues at coordinate 99,587,511 of OY293303.1, forward strand.
CAATTTCTCTAGGCTAGATCGAGCACATAGTTCCGCAGAATAGATCCCATCCACAAAGAAAATAAAATACTGGAGGCAACACACGCTGTCAATGTACGTGAGTATTTGAAAACATGTTGATGAATTGCGCGAAGGAAAGCGCAAAGGAAGCGAAAATCACGAGGTTAAGGCGGTTTGTGATACACTGAAACAGTAGAATAAGTCTATCCATTGCCGACTCTCAAAATTTTCTCTGGATCTAGAGAAACATTGAGTTTGCGAACTGGTTTGAAATTTGGAAGACTACTTGGACAAGTTGGCGTCAATTAATCATTTCCCATAGACCTGCATAGCTGTTGAACTTTGAAACTCATTGATCAATTGCTACATGGATGGACAAGGTCACTCCAAAGGCGTTACTATATAAATCAGGAAGTGGAACCGGATTATCAACGGACTATGACTTTCAGAGGTGCGGAGAGACTAGAGAAAACCTTGAACAATAACAAGCTTTAAAAGCGAAATCAGCGAGATTTTGGGACGTTTCCACACAAATCCAAGTTACGACAGGGATTTTTTAAAAATTTTAGAACTAAAAAATCTCAACACGATATCAAAAACGCGTTTAGAATCAAACAAATCCATAATATAAGCCAAAAGTTGAAACAGAAACACAGACGCGGAAACCGTACATGAGAAATTGTCATTTTATGAAGTTGAGCTTTGAATTCACCTAACACGAAAAAGGTTTCAAAATCAGAATTACTTTTTGCAACCCAAAAATAGCAAACGGTCTCATAGCTCTTCTCTGAAGTGACAGAGATACCCCCAAGATAAATAAAACAAATGAAAACAAATTATGCGGTGGGGTATACTAATGTCCTAAAGTGAAGGAATTTTTTATTCGTATATACTGCAAACGCGAAGAACATCAGAGAGGTTGCATTTGGAACAAGACAGTCATAAAAAGAATGGCAATTCAAACCTAGCATTTTCATTGTATTCGACTCAAATCAAACGAGAGCAAGATAAAACGTGCAATTCTGGCCATGCCAAAAACGTAGGTTGATCAGAGCTGGATCTCCGAGTTACTGATTAACAGTCACAATCGTAGGATGAGATCAAAATTTTCCGGTATATCTAGTGAGTATCAGCAATAAAACGAACTCGATAAAATCAATAGCAAAAAGAAACAGAAGCTTGGATTCAAATCCTTGGAAGATCCATCGAACTTTTAAACATAATACCTATCTTCGAGAAGCCTGCTTTGAAAACAATGTACATGGTACACTGAACAGTAGTAGTTGGGTAGGAATTCGCAAGGAATGGCTTAACACGTTTGATATGTTCTAGAATTGAACACTCACGCATAAATCCGGAGTAAGTACTTTGTATAAAATGATCAGTTTTTCATTACACGTTTTTCAAAACATTTCTAGAAGAAAAGGTAACGTTTACTGAAAAAAAAGAAAGCCTTATGCCTGAGTTACATTCAATTTAATTTCGAAGTGGATTTGTCAAATTTCCGCTTGGCAAACGGGAAACGTAATATGCTACCTTCCACGTTAAATTTAGCGTAGTCGTGACTTTGGACCCAGTTAATGAGATGGATTCTAGCGTAATCATAGAATTAGTGTTTAGTTCATTAAAAACTGAAGCAACATCAAAACATCAACGGTAAACTGCAGACATTCTTTTCCAAAAGGGCGAAGATTGATAGCGACACCACCTTATACCAAAATCTGTCCCGTATTTGAATCGGTAAAGTGTATTTTATTGCTCAACAAAAAATGGTGAGAATAACTTTTGAAATCAGAAGAATCAAGAGCTATTTCGGAAAGGAAGAACATTTCTATACATTTGCGAATCTCGAGAAGCTAGCTAAAAAACTTTGTTATACCACGGAATAAAAAACGAATCGGAAAAAAATCAAATTATTTGCGGGTCTGATTATCCATGCACTTCACCAACATATTTCTCATGATAAAATCGCTCAAAGGATTTCAATAGAACTCTATCGTAGTTGATTCGTATACATTTTCTGAATATTTATTGAATAAGCGGTGAAGTTCAAAAGAATAAGATTCGTCAACTTTTGGATTCTCAATGGTATTATACAATGTAAATTAAGAAACGGGTATTTGTGTAACGCTTGACGAGACTGTCCCGAGAGTTTCGTAATTTGAGCTCAGAAGAGGTTACTTGACTAAAGCCAAGTTTTACCTTGATGTGAAGAGAGAGTTTGTTCATTTACCTCGATAGCGAAGACTTACGAACTTATGCATCAAATACATTTGATGATTGGAAGAATATTTGAAAACTCCATTGAATTTTATCAATTCAATGTTGAATACAGGGATTTAGAAGCGGAGCGCGTTGGTTGAGACCGAGAATTTCATAACAATCACCTTTCACCTCATTCCTTTTCCAACGAGAATCATTTGGCATCCTTTTCAAATAGAACAGACGATAATTCAAATAAGCTTTTGAAGTTTGCGCAACCATTCTGGCGGACTGCTTCAAATTTGCGAGTTCTCTTACTATCAGAAAAATAGTCATCGAGTGAAGAGGATATCGAATGGAACGTTCGACGAAGTGCGAGATGTAAACAATATATTGCGGCTATTTTTTCGCAGGAACAATGTGACAAATCAGGTAGGGATTTTTTTAAGGGGACCTCTATATAACGTTTAAGCAAACCCACATCTGCAATCTCTTGGGCAGGGTGAAACTAACCCCAAAAATCTTCAATGAAAAGGGGGTCAGGTGATACCTTATTTTAAAAGCCCTTCGAACCTGATCAAAACTGCCGAGTTTCAAGCCACTGCTGTCATTCCTGTTGATATGACAATTCGTCAAAAAATGTGGTTTTCATCTTTTTTTTTTGTTCAATAAATAATTACCCGCAAGAGTTCACTTCTCCAAACCAAAAGAATTTGATGAGGGACAGAAGATCTTCAAAATGAGTAATACTCGATCCTTTTGAAGAGGATCTATTGCAAAAAAAAATGCTCTTCTTTCCCTCATCATATCCTCTTAGCTTCGTGAAGTTAACCTTTCGCGGGTAATTATTTATTAAATGAAAACAAAATGACGAGCTGTCATATCAACAGGAATGACAGCAGAGGCTTGAAAAGCAGTCAGCGTCGAGGGGCCTTCAAAATAAGGTATCACTGGACTCCCCTTTCCCCTTTCTATTCAAAATATCAAGGGTGAGTTTTACCCTGCACAAGGGATTGCAGATGAGATGTCCTTCTCAAAAACCAAGTTGACGTGTCTGAGTGTTTTATTTAGATGACATTGAATGCCCAAAATCGTTTTTGATGGGCCTCCCTGTATGCGAGGAAAAATGCGTTCAATCATAAACCGAATACGTTATTTTTAATCAATAATCAAGATCCGATCAATTGAATATGCGGTGCAGATTGTTTGAATGATAAAGTTATTATGAATTCACTTATTTTGCGTCGCGCCGGATGGATGGATTAACCAGTGAAAAAGCCATCGTATCGTAGCAATGTCCTTTATCCTATTATCCTTATCACGTAGTTCTGATTAACCTTAGTAAGAGATCTCGATCCAATTTCACGTCAATCGTCTTCAAATTTGATAATCGCTCGTTGTTTCAGTTTGGGCAGGTTCACGTTTGGAATGGACAGGCTTCACATGTTTTCGAATTGCCTGACTTTTTGATAACATCAGTAACGTTTTAATTTATCGAAAAGTACCGCAAATAAGTATGTTTTTTAGTTAATTTTTGTGTTTTTACCCGCTGGTTCAAATTCTCGATTCGCTCGCAGACACGGAATCAACGGATGATTCTTTTTCGGTTTGGAAACCCCATTTCATCGTATCGTTGAAAATGGGTAACAAAAATAATTAAGAAAATCATCGTGATGCTGGTGAAGAATTTCAAGAAAACATAGAAGCACGAAAAGTCAGTTGTGATCGATTACCTCGTTTTGAAAAATGTCTTGATAAAAACAGTGAGGAGATTTTCCAAATTGAAACACGGTCAGGCTGCGTAGGAGACGATTTAGCAGATTTTGACAAGATACAAACACGACTCAAATATTTATCCTTTGAAGGATAATATAAACGTTTAAAAACTGAAGCAACGTTTTATTCAGTAATTGCAACAGCAAAAAAGATCATCGCTGATCATAAAGCAGTACTCGAGAGAAAAAATAAATTGGAAAATCAACGAATTCTCGCTGAAACGACACCAAGTGCTGGGTTAGGCGCCGTTGCAAGATTACCAGACTTACATGGTACAGTTTTAAAGACTTTTTTGACTCATTTGTGCATAATAGAACCGACTTGAGCGCAATCGATAAGAATTTAAAGATCTGTTGCAAAGCTGACGCCTTGAATTTGATCGATTCTTATCATGTGACAGCGGCAAACTATTAAATAGCGTTAGATTTGTTGTGTAAGAGATATGAAAACAAGCGTGCAATCATCAATCATCACGTGAGCAAAATACTGTTCCATTTACCACAAGTTTTGAAAGAATCTTCAGTTCATGTCAGAAAACTATTGAATGCTTATCATCAACATACATCAGCACTGAAAACGCTTCAACTGCCAGTAGAGCATTGGGACCCTTTGCTCATCCCAATAATCCTACAAAATATTGACGATCGTACAAAAGCGAACAGTCAAAGAGTTTTCATTTGAGAATTGGAAACGATCGATGAACACGGAGGTATATGTGTATTATGTTATGAAAACCATTTCATTTATCATTGCGAACGATTTGTATATTTACCTATAACTGAGAAATATAACTTTCTGAGACAAAATAAATTGTGTACTAGTTGTCTTAGAGCTGGACAATTTGAAGCAGATTGTTTATCGAGAGGTTACAGGAAGTGCATTTCGAAGCACACTACCCAATTGAATGTGAACTATGATCAAGATCATGGAAGACGCCAAAATCAAAATCAGTCCGCAGGTAATAATTCTCACAGGGACAGCATTGGTACATTTCATCAATGTGCGCATACGCGATCTTATGACAGCAGCAACACATTGCATAACGAGCAGCAAAGGCAGAGTTCCCCACAGTTTAATTCACGAAATTCTGCAGCTGGTAAGCGAAAAAAGTGACAGCGATTGGAACAACTGCACAACGAAATTACTATGAGTGTAATCGGGGGAACGCCACACGAGGCCGAAAGTGCATGTGGCCAAAATCCCAGTGGGCACGAGGCCGAATCGAGAATGCTCATGTAGCCGAACACGTGATGTGCATGAAGCCGAAAGAGTCGAAATGGAAGAGACTGTTGTCGCCAGTGGTGCTGAACTTCCAAATTGTTGGCTTTTGGTGTTATTGGATGGCTTCATCGTTTTTCAAGGTTCCGTTTTTTTATGATCTTGCGATTTGTCTACAAATAAGACATCATCTGAATGTATTCTCTTCTTCGAAGTTCTCGATATTATTCAACACGGATGTTTCAGAAAGCTGTAAAGTAGACCAATTTACTGACAGGAAACCAGCGTTTTCAGGTTTAGGCTGTATAAAATTACTGTTGTTCTATAAGTAAATTGATGACTTGAGATTTTTCAAAAGGTCTAGGCTGTTAAAAAACTACGTTATAGATTACTCTCGAACAAATTAGACATGAACTGTCAAAACACCCTGATTGAACTTGATAGGCAAGTGGGTACTTAACTTTCTACCTATTTTTTCATCTTTGTATCTCATTCTTTTAGACAAACTAAGTAGCTTATTTTATTTTTGATCACAACAGCGTTTCTCCAATGAAGCAGTAGCTGTTATTATGAAGAAATCCATAGAGCGCTAGCCACAAAACGTGTAAATTATTGTGCCGCTCGGCTCTTTACTTAACCCGAAGACAGCATTTTTGACTAGTATTGAAAACATTTCTGAATACATTACAGAACGTTGTCTAGTTATATAAAAGAACAAAAAGATAAGTTCTCTGGTTATATGTTGTTAGGACCCTTTATTTTGTGAAATACATCCTCGTCTAATAATGATCTCAACAAAAACATAAAATGTCAAAAATAGGTACCAAAGTCTCGCAGCGCAGTTTTTCCACCGTGAAAAGCTGCAAGGTCTTTCGTAACACCAAGTCAGAGATTTTAGTTGGTACCTATTTATGAAAGCACTCATTCAATTTTTTTTTGTAAATTGTTGTCTAATAAATACCTACCAAAATTTATTGTAATCGTATCGACATGAAGACATCTTTATTTCTATAATAAATAAAATGACTTGGTTATCATGCTGATGCTGCTGCTGCATAATCATGCTGATGTTGCATAACCCAAACGATAAAACCATTCAGACATAAAATATAGAGTCAATATCTTATTGATGCATGATCATTTTCTTGTTTTCCTAGATTATTTTCCAAACCTACTGCCTACTTCTAATAATAATCATACAATACCTATTTGTAATTTGAATCTTTTACCGGATCGGGATCATAGCGGTTCATACTCACCATAGACGTATAACTTGATTATACGTCTATGATACTCACTCTCTTCGAAATCATCTAACTAAATTTACCACTGGCGAGAAAGGTTTCGACAAAAATGACCTTCTAAAGCGGAAAACAAGACAAATTCCGATCCCTGACGAATCATAATCGTTTGCTTCCGTTTTGGCTACGCGCACTTCCGGCTTCGCTCACTTTCGGCCTCGTAAAGCCCTCTCGTGATCGGCAAGAAAATCGAAGAAAAATGCGAACCTTCGAAAGTGTTGGCAGCCCTGCATAGAAAATGGGTTGCCATGAAAACGAGTTGTCATATGAATCAATCTATCGGGTGACATTGATCTATTCATCATCTTATTTTAAAGTTTTATGTTTGTTACAACCAGTATTCAGTATTAAACGGTTAAACTAGGACTCAGTATTATTAGATACCAGCACCTCCAACCGTGGCTTAATAAATAGTGACAAACATAACAATGGCGACGAGGATTTTGGCATTTTGTCACCGTCAATCTTATCAAGGTGCAACATGGCGGATTTGAAACAATTTTTACAAACCTTCATGGCTCAACAACAACAATTGGTGCAGCAGTTCACGGCGGCAGTTCAATCAGTCAAATCAGCAGGAAATTCCCCAGAATCTAAAATGGAAACGCTTTCAAATGGAGTATCGGAATTTAATTACGATCCAGAAAATGGCCTCATTTTCGATGCATGGTACACCCGCTATCAGGGATTATTTGAAGTGGACGCAGGAGAGTTGGACGATCAGTCAAAGGTCAGATTAATCTTAAGGAAAATCAGTACACATTGTCATAAACAATACGTAGACTTCTTGCTACCAAAATCTCCTAAAGATTATTGCTTCAAGGACACAGTGGACAAACTCAAACAAATGTTTGGTCACAAAATTTCGCTTTTCAACACAAGATACAATTGCATGAACATGACTAAACAATCGGGAGAGGATTTAGTGGCTTATGCAAGTATGGTTAACAAGAAATGCGAAGATTTCCAGATTGCTAAAATCACACCGGACCAATTCAAATGCTTAATATTCGTCTCGGGATTGAGAGCACCGAGCGAAGCAGACCTGCGAACCAAACTTCTGAACCTCATCGATTCCAAGCCGGACCAAGTAACATTGAATGAAATAACCGTCGAATGTCAGCGCATAATCAACTTGAAGAACGATACACTGCTTGTCCAATCATCCAAAGCGTTTACTCCAGTGTCCAAAGTGTCGCTAATCAAGAATAATCAAGGACAAGGCAGAAACTACGTTCAACAATCCAAGGAAAATGCATCGAAACAAAATCCACCAAAGCGAGGACAACAGGAACGTTCACCCCAAAACAACGTACCGAGAACACCATGCTGGTTTTGTGGATCAATGCATTATACACGAGATTGTAATTTCAAAAATCATCGCTGTAAACAATGTCAGAACATGGGACATAAGGAGGGGTACTGTAATGCAGGAAGACGTACACAGCAAAAGCGGAACGAACAATCAAGTTAACAAAGACAAACCAGTCTCCGCCACATCAGTTCACACGTCCATCACCTGGAAGCACAGCCTACCCGCAGGTACGTCCATGTTCTCATTAATAATCCATCGATCAAACTTCAGCTCGACACGGGGTCGGACATTTCACTCATTTCACAACATACATGGGAAAAATTGGATCGAACAACAAAGTCTTTCACGTCACAAGTAGCGAAGGACGCCTCGGGAAACAAATTAAGCTTAGTGGGAGAATTCAACTGTCAGGTAACAATCAACGGAACCACCCAAACGCAGCGTTGTTTCGTCAGCAACAAAAACCTCGACCTTTTGGGTTTAGACTGGATCGAGTCATTCAACCTTTTGGACCAATCACTGAATTCGTTGTGTCATCACATCACCGAGCATGGCCGTCAATCAATCTTACAACAATTGGAGCAAAAATGTCCTCAAGTGTTCAGCGATTCATTGGGTAAATGTTCAAAGACGCAAGTGTCATTATTCTTGAAACCTGACGCACGACCAGTGTTCCGGGCACGCAGGCCTGTCCCTTATGCATCTTTACCGATCGTGGACGAGGAACTCGACCGCTTGTAACGCGAGGGAATAATTACACCAGTCAATTACTCGAATTGGGCAGCTCCTATTGTAGTAGCAAAAAAAAAGAATGGTCAATTAAGGATCTGTGCAGACTTTTCTACAGGCCTTAATGACGCTCTGGAGTTGCATCGGCATCCGCTACCACAACCAACCGAAATTTTTTCAAAAATGACTAACTGTCGTATTTTCAGTCACATAGATCTAAGTGAAGCGTACCTACAGGTAGAAGTTGAAGAGGACTCTCGGAAGTTAATTACCATCAACACACACCGCGGGCTCTATCAATACAATCGATTACCATTTGGGGTCAAATCGGCACCGGGCGCATTCCAGCAAATAATGGACTCCCTCACCGCCGGCCTCACTAATACATACGCTTATTTGGATGATCTAGTGGTGGGTGGCGAGACAGAAGCAGTTCATAACAGAAACTTGGAACGACTTCTCGAACGGATCGAAGAGTATGACTTTCATCTCAGACGAGAAAAATGTACTTTTCTCACTGATCAAATAAGGTATTTGGGACACATCATCGATGGAAAAGGAATTCGTCCAGATCCAACCAAGACGGATGCCATCACCAAGATGCCAGTACCTACAAACATCACACAACTACGTTCGTTTCTCGGCGCAGTCAATTATTACTGCAAATTCATTCCAAATATCCACACATTACGTCATCCATTAGATCAGCTGTTACGCAAGGACGCACAGTGGAATTGGTCACATGAGTGCCAGAGGGCTTTCGAAAAATTCAAGGACATTTTAACCTCGGATTTATCGCTCACTCACTACAACCCTCAACACGAAATCATGGTAGCAGCAGACGCATTAAGCTATTGCCTGGGAGCATGCATAGTACATTGCTTTCCAGATGGCAAAGTCAAAGCTATTAGTCACGCATCACGCACACTTACAACAGCCGAAAGAAACTACAGCCAAATAGAGAAGGAAGCTCTAGCATTGGTTTTCGCTGTAACAAAATTCCATAGAATGATATTTGGACGACGATTCACGCTACAAACTGACCACAAGCCATTACTAGCAATTTTTGGTACCAAAACTGGCATTCCAGTGTACACCGCAAATAGATTGCAGCGATGGGCTCTATGTTTGTTAGCCTATGACTTCAGCATCGAATACGTCAAAACCACCGAATTTGGATATGCCGACGTGCTTTCACGGCTTATCCGAGAACAGGAACCGGTTGAGGACGACTCCATCATCGCATCAATTCAACTGGAAGACGATGTCACGCAAATCTTGGAAGATAACGTACACTTTCTACCGCTCACATTTGCTAAAATCAAACAAGCAACCACACACGACAGCGTGTTACAAGAAGTGATCAAGTACGTGAATTCAACTTGGCCAAGAAACATCTCGAGCGAAGCAGTACGATCATTCTACAACCGACGCCAGTCATTATCAGTCGTACAGGATTGCCTGATGTTCCACGACAGAACCGTCATTCCAGAACGATTCCAACAACAAACCTTAAATCTTTTGCATCGAGGTCACCCTGGCATGGAGAAGATGAAACTACTGGCACGTTCGTATGTCTACTGGCCAGGAATTGATGACCACATCGAGAACTTCAGTCGGACATGCGACGCTTGTCAACGCGCAGCCAAACTACCAGTCAAGGCACCATTACATTCATGGAACACTCCAAAAGAACCATGGCAGCGACTTCACCTCGATTTTGCAGGACCAATCGAAGGCGATTATTACCTAGTCGTCATCGACGCATACAGCAAATGGCCAGAAATCTATCCTATGCGAAGCATAACAGCGCAGCGGACTATCGAAGCATTGGAGGATATTTGGGCAAGATTTGGAACACCAGAAGTCATTGTCACCGATAACGGCACACAATTTACAGCAGAAATATTTCAATTATTTTGTAACACACAAGGTATTCATCATTTCAGGACTCCTCCATACCACCCTCAGTCGAACGGTCAAGCGGAACGCTTCGTGGACACGTTCAAACGATCTCTAAAAAAAATTAGCGATGGGGGAAGTATACGAAAACACCTGACAACCTTTCTTTCATGTTATCGCAAGACACCCAATCCGAACGTACCTGAGAAAGCATCGCCAGCGGAAGCACTACTGGGACGACGTCTCCGGACTACACTTAGTTTGCTGCAACCATCTAAAGATCCCTGCCGATACTCAGCTACGAAGGACAGACAAGAAAGTCAATTCAATCGAAAACACGGCGCGAAGTACAGACACTTTGACACTAACGCTCAAGTATATGTTCAAGTATACACAGGAAACAATTGGAAATGGTTACCGGGAGAAATAATTGAAAACATAGGTCAAGTCCTCTACAACGTACAACTACTGGACAGTTCAAAAAAAATGATCAGAGCTCATCAGAATCAACTGAGACCTCGACATTCAAAGAAGACTTTGGAACAACAGGACGAATCTTTGCAGGTTTTGCTGGAGGATTTCCAGTTGCCGGTCACGTCCCCGATTCAAATAGCATCGAGATCAACGACACTTGAGAGGTCAGACATGGACGATCCAGTAGCATCACCTGGACTTCTCGAAAGACCTATACTTGAAGCTCCTGAGCCACATAATCTCATTCCAACTACTCCAGAAAATCAGCCAGCAGTTCAAGTGGAGGCATCCGAGACTCCCTTGCGCCGATCCACCAGGACCAGGCGTGAACCTGAACATTGGAAGGATTTTCTTCATTAACGGGGAGGTGTTGGCAGCCCTGCATAGAAAATGGGTTGCCATGAAAACGAGTTGTCATATGAATCAATCTATCGGGTGACATTGATTCATTCATCATCTTATTTTAAAGTTTTATGTTTGTTACAACCAGTATTCAGTATTAAACGGTTAAACTAGGACTCAGTATTATTAGATACCAGCACCTCCAACCGTGGCTTAATAAATAGTGACAAACATAACAGAAAGTTAGCCTAGAAGATGTGACTGAGGTGATCGAGGAAGATATTGTTCAAGCTACATGTCCAAGTCTTATCACCCGTCAAGTATTGTTATCTCAGCTACAGTTCTTATTTCTGATTCTAAGGGAGAATGGCATGAATGCACTGCAATCAACTCAGGCAGCCAATTAAACTTAATCAGCGAGTCTTTGTGCAAAAAACTGAAATTATGAACGGTTAAAATCAACCTTTCACTCACAAATCAAAACAAACATATCACAGAAAGCACACTTGGAAATAAAATCAAGATTCAACAACTTTCGAAGACATCTTTCATTCTTGGTTTTACCACAAATTACTGAAAAGTTACCAATGTATGAATTCAGCAACGCAGAAATAAAGTACCCTACGAATGACCATCCAGCGGAACGATTCAATGTTCCAAAGAAAATCGTTTTATTAGTTGGCGCGGGAATATTCTATGAACTACTCGAGAACGGAAGAATTAGGCTGGAACGCAACAAACACGGTTGGGATGGATACTCACGGGATTTTTGAATTCTCAGTACAAGTGTGAGCAAAGATCGCTTTGCAATCTCACGGCAAAAATCACGAACGAAGATCTACATCAATCACTAATCAACTTTTGGATCATCAAAGAACTTCCAAAAATGAAAATCATGTCCAAAAATGAACAGCAATGTGAAGATTTGTTTCAAGAAACCACAGCCCCAAGCAGTGATGGCAGATTCATCGTAAAGTACCCGTCAGGAAAAATATCAATTGCAGATTGGGTGATTCAAAACAATGGCGCTCAAACGTTTCACAAGCTTAGAAAAAAGATTGCATAAAAACGAAGTTCTCAAAAACCAATACATAGCTTTCATGAAAGAATATGAAGAGTTACGGCATATGACTTTCCAATGTAACCTGGACGAAAACAACTCGATTGAAGACGAATATTCTCTATTACCACACACGGCAGTGATTAGAGACTCGATTGCTACAGAGTTTCGCGTCGTATTCGATGCTAGTGCGAAATCAAGCACGGACGTTTTACTTAACGATATACTTTCAGTGGGATCGACTATACAACCGGACCTTCTCTCTATCTAACTGAGATTAAGACTTCGTCAATACGTATTGAGCGCGGATATAAAGATGATGTACAGATGTATTTCAATTGACGAGGAGGAGCGATGTTTCCAAAAGATTCTATGGAGAAGTTGTAAAGAAGAGCCGATCAAGATTTTTGAGTTGAATACTGTTACATTCGGTAGGTACAGCTAGTGCGCCTTCTCAGGCGACCCAACGCTTGAAGCAGTTAGCAGGCGAATTTAGAGAAGAGTATCCAAGATCAGCCAAGATTATCGAGACATCATTTTATATGGACTTGTTAACAAGTGTGAACTCGGAAGATGAAGCGAAGAAAATTTATAGCGCATAAACAGAAATATTATCAACTGCACAATTTGAACTCAGAAAATGGACATCTAACAGCAACAAGATATTAAGCCACATAGCAAAAGTTAATCACAATCAAGATGAGAAGTTGATCATAAAAAAAAGATGATATGCAACTCAAGACCCTAGGAATCGCACGGAGTGCGAAGGATGACCTTCTTCAATTTTCTGTGAATGTCAACATCAAAGAAACCCAAGTGACAAAATGAACAATTCTTTCCACCATCGCACAAATTTTTGATCCATTGGGACTAGTAGGTCCAGTGATAATCAAAGCCAAATTAAATAATCAAAGGTTATGGCAAGAAAAACTGGATTGGGATCAACCATTACCTACCAACTTGCACAATTGTTGGTTAGAATTTGCATCGCATTTAGAAATACTCAATCAAGTTTCCATAAATCGACATGTTCTCGTTCCAAATGCAGTGAAAATTGAATTGTTTGGATTCAGTGATAGCTCAGAAAGTGCGTATGGAGCATGTGTTTATTTATCGTCAATAAATGAAGATGGAAATAGATAACCAAGACTTTTAACGGCTAAATCTAAGGTAGCACCAATCAAAAAGTTAACGATACCACGACTCGAACTACTAGCCGCGCATTTGCTGTCTGATTTAATTAACAAAGTGAAAACTGTTTTAGATGTAAATATCTCGAAAACGTCGTACTCCATGGATTCGACTATTGTGTTGGCCTGGTTAAAAATAGAACCGTCAAAACTAAAAACCTTTGTAGCGAATCGTGTGACGAAAATTCTAAAAAATTCTGAAGAACAAGATTGGAAGCACATTGGAACCAACAGTAGCCCGGCAGATGTCATATCTCGAGGATTGCATCCAAAAGAACTATTGAATTGCAATTTATGGTTTGATGGCCCGGAATGTTTGAACTTCTATGAATACGCAAATCCCACTGAACATAATGACTTGAACGAAATTCCAGAAATGAAAGCAAGTATGATTCTTTTATATTCTTGTTCAGCAGTTCAATCCTCTGATATATTCAACAAGCACTTTACTTTTTCAAATTGAAAAAAGAAGCGGCCTATATCTGGAAATCAGAAACCGAACGCTAAAGAAAATTCCCGTGACATCGACCGTACTGACAACTGAAGAATTGGATGAAGCAGTCATCATCCTGATTCGTTTGGTTCAGCAAGAAGCTTTTAATGAAGAAATCATGTTGCTTCAAAAATCGAAGAGCATCAATTCAAACAGCCCTTTTTGGATGAAAACAATATTCTTAGAGTAGGTGGTCGACTGTCAAATTTGGAAGTCAATTACAATCAGCAACATTCCATCATATCACCGTACAAACATAAACTCACAGAATTGATAGTTGATGCACATTTGAGGTACCTTCACGCTGGTACGCAGATGCTACTGTCAATCATTCGCCTGAAGTATTGGCCCATCCATGGAATCAGCCAAGTTAAGCGAGTTTCAAGAACCTGTTTCATTTGTAATCGTGTCAAATCAAAACCAGGAAAAATTTTGATGGGAGCTTCACCACATGCCAGAGTAACACCGAGCAGACCCTTCACCAATTGTGGAGTGGACTATGCAGGACCAATATACGTCAAAGAAGGAATCCTCAGAAGTCGCAGACTGGTCAAGACTTACATTTGCATCTTTATATGTTTTAACACAAGAGTAATTCATATTAAATTATTAGTAAATGATTTAACCACGAATGCCTTCCTGAATGCACTCAAACGACTTTGTTCAAGACGAGGACGACCTAGTGAGATTCACTTGGATAACGGTTCCAACTTCCTCGGCGCAAACAATTATTTTGTGGAACTTTACCGATTGATAACTGATAAGAGACACAAGGATTCTGTTCAATCGTTCACGGCTGGCGAACAGATAAAATGGCACTTTTCACCCGCGCGTTCGCCTCACATGGGAGGACTTTGGGAAGCGGCAGTTAAAAGCACAAAATTTCATTTAATGCCCGTTCTAGAAAACTCTTCTCTCACGTTGGAAAAAATGTATACATTGCTTGTTCAAATTGAAGCCTGTTCGAACTCGCGACCACCAACACCTCTTTCAGACGATGTCAGAGATTTCCTTCCCTTAACCCCATCCCATTTCCTCATGGGCGACTCACTAGCCAGTTCACCAGAAGCACATTCCAGAGCAATGAAGATCTCTAAATTATCACGATATCAACGCCACCAGCAGCTGCATGAACAATTCTGGAATCGTTGGTCCAGAGAATACCTTGCCAACCTTAAGCCAATGTCAAAATGGAGCAAGAAGATCGACAACATTTTTCAAAATGGAAAACTGGTTGTTTTGGTAGAAGACAACTTGCCCCCACTAAAATGGTCCATGGGACGCATCTGCGAACTACACAAAGGAGCAGACAATCTAGTGCGTGTGGTGTCTATCAACTTACCAAACGGAACTATCCTGAAAAGATCAGTGTACAAGGTCTGTGTTTTACCAGTTGATACTCAAGACTAAATTAGTCAAAACAAGTTTATACAGGGTGTCCCGAAATTAGACTTCAATATTTTAACCACGTATTCAACGCCCCAAAATAGAAATGAAGTTTTATATAAACTAATATCCACAAACTCTTCGTTTTCAAGATATAGGGCGTTCAAGGTGAAGACCTGATGACGGTTTAAATATTTTCGAAACCTGTGAAGACAATCAAATGAAATTTTGAACAGTTACTAAACTTTTTATGCTCCATCTGATGGATGGAAACTTGGATTCTATCATCTTCATGGGATGATAATACAGGGACGGGTTTGGGAAAAATGTTTCCCAATTTTTTTGATTTTGCATATTTTGCGATTTTACCTTAAAAATTTGAAAATCTAAGGCTTTTTACATGAATAAGGTGATCTTTTTCTATCCAGCTGGGATGCACCATTTACGCGAAAAACGCATTTGAAATTTGTATTACAAATTCTTTTTTCAGTTTCAACGTTGAGGGTCTGATTTTATTGCTCTGAAAATTACCTTATTTCGGAGGAAACGTGTACATTTAACACAGGACTGCTATCTGATAAGAGAAGAACTAAACTGAAGACACACTCTTTGTAAAACTGTCATTATTCTAGGAAAAATGAACATATTTTTCAAATTAGGTGCTCTAAAATGTTTCCTTGCTCACGAAGGCATATTCGGGCTCTACGGGTAATCGCATGTGAGGCTCTACAAACTTCAAGATGATTTTGCCGTATTTGATTTGCCGCTATACGTATTCTTTCACGCAACTCCTTTTCACTCTTGACTTCGGTTGCGTAAACTATATCTTTTACACGACTCCAAAAGTAATAGTCCAGTGGATTTAAATCCGGAGATCGTGAAGGCCAAGGAATAGGGCCACCTCTTCTAATCCATTCACCCGCAAATCGTCCGTTAATCCAATTTCTCACAATAATTCCATGAAAAAAAACAAAAAAAGAAAAAAATTTATAGAAAACCTCACTTGAAATTTTCACCGACGCACAACTAGAGGATTTTCTCTCGAATAGATATGGTGATTATGAATATTAAAAAGTGAATGTGGCCTCATCGCTCCACATGATAAAAGGGACCTGTTCCTGATGGTCTTTCATCCATTCACAAAACCCTATTCTAGGTAAGAAGTCGTGAGGTCTCAAGGCTAAAGGCTTCACCCCTACCATTATCAGCGGGTTCGACCCTGCATTCTTACAATTCTTGAAACCTAATAGAAAACATTGATGTGAAGGACAAATAAAGTTAAGACATTTTCTACGCCTAAATGTAGTAAAACTAGCATTGGTAAATGGTAAAATAAAAGGGAAGTAATATTACTTACTATTGCTCGCGGTATTTCCGAGAGTCTTGAAACCGTTCGAATACTTCTCGTCGGCTCATTTTGAATCAAATGAAGTGCGTGGTCCAAATCGTAATTTCCCTGTGGTCTTCCCTGTCCACGAAATAGCTACATCGTTCAAAAATCAGTTTGGAAATAATTGTTCAGATGCATTTTTCTCGAT
The DNA here is from genome assembly GCA_958502075.1 of Orchestes rusci. NCBI lineage: Eukaryota > Metazoa > Arthropoda > Insecta > Coleoptera > Curculionidae > Orchestes > Orchestes rusci. The sequence goes on from OY293303.1 coordinate 99,604,437, forward strand.
AATGGTGTGTCTCAGCAAGGTACAACAAGAGTACCTTATTTGTGTAAAAAACTGCAGATTTTTATATTGTGCAGTCAAAACTACGAAAAATGAACAACCAAAATATTTGGGATAATTTTTTTTCTAGCCCGTCCTTGTATTACCCAGCCATGAAGTTGATACTATACCAGATTTCCATCCGTTAGATGAAGCATAAAAAGTTTAGTAACTGTACAAAATTTTATTCAATTATCTATCAGGTATTCCCCTTTAAAACCCTATATCTTGAAAACTAAGAGTTTGTGGATACTAGTTTTATTTCTATTTTGGGGCGTAGAATACGTGATTAAAATATTGACGTCTAATTTCGGGACACCCTGTATATTATATCTAGCTTTAGTAATGTTTCGAATCGATTTGTGTACTATGAATTAGACATTCAAGTTATTTGAAAAGATGGACTTTTCAACGCGGGCGGCATGTTCAAGAAGCAGTGAAAATATGCTCAACGTAACAACCGCGCAAATCTCTGTACGCCGAAGCACAGGAAACGGACGCGACGACACAAGACAAAAATGTCAGGAGAGAAGAGTCGTCGAATTGAACGAGAGCCCATATAAAGTTCTGAGCTGTTGAGCCAAGATTTTACGTTTAGTTGAAGATATTTGGTGAATACTCCGAGGAGTTTGATTAGTGAACGTCACGACTTAATCAAGAGCAAAGGAAAATCAATGCTTTTAGAAGACGTCTATATTTTGATTTCGCGACAAATATGATTTCTTTGCTCGAACAAAAAAAAGATTGCATCGTAGACGTGGCAGGAGTCAAACTTCCTCCAAAATAGAGAATGATAGAACCAGATAGTGACCAGAACGTTTCGGCGTTTGATCTCGATGAGCTTGGTATATCGAGATAGTAACCAGTCACTTACTAAATCTGTAACCACAAATCGTGACCTGGTTAACGCCAAAATCCGCCTATAATATGTGTGTGATCAACGCGACGCGACGCATGAATAGCTGAAAAAGACAAAAATAATTTGAATTAAAATCTCATCGTTTGGAAATCATCGCTGCTTGTATTGAAACTCAATTGTGTCATAGATTCAGTTTCAAAAAATCAAATTAACCTAGAAGCTATTTTTTCACACTAGCAAAGTGCTGCTTGCGCTCACTTTGATATTTTGATCAAGGAGAAGTTCATCACCAAGAGTTTTTCGTAATGATGAACTACGCAATTCTGGCAAAATTGAAATTATTTCCATGCTATTCTGAAAACGTGGGTTGGAGAAACACCAAATATTAAAGTGGGCGAAGGGTTTTGAAATTTCACATTCTAATTCTGTTTTTAATCCAACTTTCCTCAATAAGATGTTTTTGTATCTTCTATAGGAGAAGCACTTTACGAGTGTGAAAAATAGCTTCCAGGTTAATTTCAAAGACATACCTACTGGATTTTTCGATACCAAAATAATGACACAAATAGGTTTTTATCCAAGCAGGCCCAGAAGATGAAATTTTAATTCAAAATTTGTTCGTCATTTTCACCTATTCATGCGTAGATTAGGGGACACCCTGTGTAACATGAAAAAATATGTGTAACAAATATTTGGTCACTTTCCCATTTTCACTACGTTATATCTATTTTTAATTTAATAGTTAAAAAGTACTTACATAAAAATGGATCAAGGATTAAATAATTATAGCACACTGTCTTGACATTAAAATCACCTTGGCAACGTTGCACAGGCCACCCGTCAAAGCGTCTTTCATTCAGTTTGACAAGCTCTCAGATAATTCAACTAAATCACGGTTTTGTTAAATTAAAAGGATTGATTACTATTTATGGAAGCGTTTTTATCAGAAACACACGAAGTCCGATGTGAAAAAAAAAAACAAAATTCCGGAATCACGAAGAACTATATAACCCGGTCTTTGGTTGTTACTTTCCCATATTCAAAAATTTGGCCAACAATGACATAGGTTGTTTTTGATAAAAACCCTTCAAATTATTGTATTGTCATCGGTTTTTGACAAGTGTGCAAAGTTTCGAATCAATCTGGGCATTTGAAGTAGGTAAAAATCGTAAAAAAGTGTTTTTTGGTATACAGGGTGACAATTCAAAAACTTGAATTTTCTTATTTTGAGAACGAAAAACTGAATTGAAAAACGCTCAAAACGGTTTCTATAAAACGAAGGGAAAACAAAGCGTATCATCCCACTCATGGTAGAAAGAAACAAAGTATGCCAACGCGCATCTCAATGTGACGTCGAATGCTGCAAAGATACAGTGTTGCCATATATAGGCGATTCATCGCAAATGGGCTACTTTTAGAAACAATAATTTTCGAGAAGATTTCAAGAAAAATCGCTATGCGGTTTTCAAATTACTTAATTTGATTTGAAATTTGAATTATATATTATTGATTTGAAATTTGAATATTCAAAGGAATATTTCGTCTTATCTCTTATTGTTACGTTCGTAATTTTGTTACCTAGCCAGTCAAATCCGTCTCTAAACCTCGTCTGGTTTTTGATTGCTTGATATCAAACTTCATCGAAGATAGGAAAGTTGGGAAAATAGTAAATGCCATACCTACAAAGGAATAGGTACAAGAAGTTATTTTTCAAGGTATTTTTTTTGATTATGTATATATAAGTATTTATAAATGTGATAATAACCACAGTAAATGAAACAACTTATCTGTTAAGTTATGCTCGAGGTTATGCTATAGCAATCGTGAATAGCCACGTTCCTATGTTATCATGGTTACTTTGAACAAAAATTTCAGCGTATGACGTCATTGCGCAATCGAAGCCAATTTTTCTCCGAATGTTTGACATACCTTATTTTTTTCTACCATGATCCCACCCTTATCTGCAACCGCTTAGACAGGTTGAGATACATCTCAATCTCAAATGGGGGGTCGAGTGATAACTTATTTTGAAGGCCTTTCGACCCTGATTACAACTGCCGAGTTTCACTCCCCTGCTGTCATTCCTGTTGATATGACAGCTTGTCAAAATGTTTTTTGTGAGTATGCCACTCCAGTGTGCATCGAATTCAGGCAATACAGTATGGTCTGTTACTTTGGTAATTTCAATATTTCCAGACGTTGTTGTTATTAATACGCTAACAAACATCAGAGAGGTTAAGCAAAATGTTTAAAATAACGGATTTCTACGGTTTTTGCAGAGGTGGAAACCTTGAAAGTGAAAATACAATGAACATTTTATTTTTACCGACAAGGCACCTACACTCATGGTCAGATAAATGGCACAAGCCTAGAATTTGATAAAACATTGACACTGCATCAGTTTGCAAAGAAGTTTTGATGTATATGAAAACTTCAATCGATTTATCAGGTAATGAGAACTGGCGATTTTGAAAAAAAAGTTATTTGGGCCCCTTTTTACACGTTAAAAAAAAAATCAACAATAAAATATATTTTTGTGTAGCTTTGAGAAGAATGGCTAGCACCATTTGAAAGAGGTGCAACATTTATGTAATTTCTCAATTACTGAACAAAGGTATGAAATTTCAAACATGGCAAAATGGCCAATTTTTCATGATTTAGAATTTCATAGCTTCACTATCTTTTGTTCAATTACTGTGAAATTTTTGATTGGTGCTAGTCATTTTTATCAAAAGATACAAAAAAAAGATTTTCTTTTTACATATTTATTTGAACGTGATAAAAAGGCTGCAAACAATGTTTTGAAAAAATATCCCCTGGACCCGTCAACTGAGAAATGGGTTCAATTTGTTGAATGCATCAAGAATTCTGATGCTGTATCAAAGTTTCAACCAATTCTGGCTTGTGTTATTTATCTGACCATGAGTTAGATAGTACCTTCTCGATTTCAAAAAAAAAAATCATTTAATATTTCTTATGATTAGTGAATAAGGCCACCATCTCTGCAAAAACCGTAGAATTCCGTCAATCGATTACAAAGTTATAGCGTCTCAAACATTTTGCTACCCTCCCTTGATGTTTGTTAGGGTATGTAATGACAACGCGCTTGAATTCAAAAACTGACAAAAACTGGAATGGCCCACTCACAAAAATTTTGATTTTCTGCATGACTCCATGAATCTCCCTGTACATCATGATTCTTTGTTTATATGAAAGATTTAATCCGTTCAGCTCAATCCCGATCTTCAAATTTCCGCAAACCGCATTGAAATATCTCTATTCTCGTTGAAGATATTGGACTTTGAATTCTTCATAAAAATGTGCATGTATAAGTTCGAGTGACCAGCAGTTTATTTTATTCAATAAATAATTATCCGCAAGAGTTAACTTCTCCATACTGAGAGGATATGATGTGAGACTGAAGATCTTTACGAGCTATTAGTCAGGCCTTTTGATAAGGATTTATTTCACCATCATTTTTTTTTTGGTGGGGGGGCGGCAGATAAGGGTGGGATAATACGCTTTTTTTGTTCCCCCTCCATTTTATAGAAACTGTTTCGAGCGTTTTTTGATCCAGTTTCTTGTTCTCAAGTTTCCAAATTGTCACCCTGTATAGCTCTCTTTGTGATTCTCACTACGTTATATATATTTCTTCTCTCTCTGTCACGAAATGAGAACGTTCCCTTTTTTCCAATCCACTCCCCATTATCGACAAATTAACACCAGGCCGCAAAAGAAGTTTCACTTCAAAAATTGAAATAACGACAATCTCAATCAACCCAGTTGAAATAAAAAAGGAACATTGTGGATCTAAATATAATCAAATAGACATGGTCCGTTCACGAGAACATGTGAGAAACTTAAATTCTCCGTAAACCATAAATATTCAAGTCAACCGCAAACTGATTAAGTCACCCATGAAAGGCCAATCCCGAAAACTCAGTTGCCAAATATAAAATTGCATTAGAAGTAAATAAGCATACTGTAAAAATCTTCAGCTGACAAACTTGGCTTTCTTCCAAATACTTTTTTTTATATGAATATTCACCAATTAGTTCAAGTTATTATGAGCTCAGCTTCTTTCGTCAAACTGTTAGTTAGTTATCCTGTTGTTATTGCATCAAGGATCAACCGTATCATATGTTTTCTTTTCTCTGACATGATACACAGGGTTTTTCACTTAAAAATCCGCATGCTCATATCTCGAAAACGAATAAAAATAATAAATTCTGTAAAAAGTGTTCAATGTATGGAGTCAAGTAGGTATATTTCACAGTTTAAAAAAATTGACGTCTATCGAGAACCGAGCGCCACGACGCGTCGAAAATATAAATCGATTGCAGGGACTTTGAAATCACGCGCATGCTAAAGTACATGTTATTTATAAACTTTTATGTTTTTCACTCGAATTCATTTATCCAACTCATTTCTGAGTGATACCGGTTTATAGTTAACATGTCTTGATTGACAAAAAATGCGATTACGAATGAATTTTACAAGAATACTAGTCTCAATTTCTGTAAAAAGTGATCAGTGTATGGGGACAAGTAAATATTTTTCAAAGTTGAGAAGATTCAAAGCCTAGGAGCCAAGCGCCGCGACGCGTCAGAAATGTAAATCTGTTTCAAATTATGTCTAAGCGAAAGTCCATGTTGACAGTGAATTTTATTGATATTTACTTGAACTTATTCATTCTTCTTCTTTCTGAGTTGTACCGGTTTGGAGTGAACATTCCTTGATTGACAAAACAAGCGATTACGGATGATGTTCACTAGATTTTTTTGTCAACCAAGAAATTTTCAGGTACTAAACCAGTTTAACTCAGGAATGATCAAAATAAATGAGTTCAAGTAAGTATGGAAAAAGTTTATAAATAACTTGTACTTCTGCATGCGCGTAATCTCAAAGTCCCTGCAATCGATTGATATTTTTGACGCGTCGCGACGCTCAGCTCTTAGTAGGTGTCAAATTTTTTAAACCTTGAAAAATAACCAACTGACGCCATACACTGAACACTTCTTACCGCAACTATTGAGACTAGCATTCTTGTGAAAATCATCGGTAATCGCATTCTTTGTCAATCAAGGAATGTTTACTATAAACTAGTATAACTCAGAAATTTGTCAGATAAATGAGTTCAAGTAAATTACACAAAAGTTTATAAATAACATAAACTTTCGTATGCGCGAAGTTTCAAAGTCCCTGCAATCGATTTATATTTTCGAAGCGTCGCAACGCTTAGCTCTAAGTAGGCGTCGAATTTTTTCAAGTTTCAAAAATATCCACTTGATCCGATACATTGACTTCTTTTCGCAGAAATTAAAAATAGCTTACTTGTAAAAATCATCCGTTATCGCTTTTTGTGTTAATCATGAAATGTTTATTATACATCGTTATAACTCAGAACTGAGTAAGATGAATGATTTCGACTAAACTGCAATCGATTGATTTATTCGACGCGTCGCGACGCTTCGATCTTGGTAGGAGTGTCGAATTTTTTCAACTGTGAAAAATAACTACTTGACCCCATACATTGACTACTTTTTACAGAGATCAAATATTTCTTTTCGTTTCCAAGATATTGGCGGGCGGAGTTTCATGTGAAAAACCCTGTTTACCGTTTTTTTCATCTTTTGACAGTGGCGGCTGGTTGGGGTAGGCAAGGTAGAGGCGCCGCCTTACCGCAGCAAATGCCGAAATAAATTATTGTGAATTAAATTATTGAATCACAAGTATTGATCAAGAAGATTTTCATTTAAAAATAATGCTTATAATATTCTTCATTAATTCTACCTACCAGTGGTGCGAAACTCATTCCTTAACACTCACAAGACGACGAAGACCTTGCCGACCATTGGCGCATTCAAAATAGGCGACAGCCACGCCGCCGGTTCTCGCTGTGCATTATGGACATGTTAAGGGGTAATCTTGAGAGTGGGGCAAGGGCGAACATACGCAAAATAAATGACACATTTAGGCAATACGATTGCCGCCTTTGAGTGATTTCGCAGCCGACGCGCGTCTCGCGAAAACATCACAATTGAAGCATAGGGATGAGACGAATGGAACGTATAAGTATATCGATAGTCGATACTCTTTTTACAGCTAGCTTGCAGTGATTACTGCAATAAATAGTCGTTATTGGGGATATTGGTTGAGATTATTATTATTATTATTATTAGGCCTTGTAAAAACAAACTGCAAGTGCAGGTTATTGTTATCTTTATCAGGTGGTGGTGGTGTGATTTTGGAACAGGCAAGATTTGGATAAGTACAATTAATATTTATATAATCACAGATTATCAGATAAGTTTTAGAAATTAGAATTTTTGTTTTGATATTTTCTGGGACAGGATTTGTTCACACATACAGGTAGAGTTTAGTATGTTTAGTAGTTGTAGTTTTTTTCCAAATATTCATCATTTATTTTGGCATTTTTACGTAAGTTCTTTTTATTTCAAAATGACTTTTCAGAGCTCATGACGTTATTTTTTCATTATTGGAGGAACTGTTTTCTAGGCTTAAGGTTGAAGATCGAAATCAAATTATCGCTGTAGGTCGCCCTACACCCTCCCTTGACATTTTGAAACCCGATAAAAAACAAAGACAACATTTTTCTTGCTCTTTCAACACCCAATGGTATAAAAGCCACGGATGATTATGCGGTAGTTTCTATAAACAGAGCCTTTTTTGTTGGCCTTGTTTATTGCTTGCGAAAGGAAGGAACAACGTCTGGGTACTGCAAGGATATACAGATTTGAGAAATTTATCTGCAAGTATTGAAAAACCTTAGAGCTCTAAAGAACATCTGAGCAGTTACTTGACTTTAAAACGATTACAGACAAATTTTTCAACGATACAAGACGCTTTTCAAATTCAAACCGCTCTTTCTTTAAAACTTTATAACGAAGACGTTCGAAAAAATAGAAAATTCATGATGTATCTAATAGACGTAACATGTTTACTAGCAAAGCAAGAATTGGCATTTGGGGGACATAACGAGAAAAATGAATCTTCAAGCGTTGGGAATTTGAATGAATTTCTCAAGGTTCTGATCAAACGCGATGCAAGAACATTTAAAAAAATTGGCAACATATTTTCGGGATTATCTAAAACTATTCAGAATGATTTAATTGTATGCATTTCCGAGCAACTTATGGAACACATTAACCGGGCAATCAAAGATTCTATTTTTTTTGTGGTACAGGCGGATGATACAACCGATATAGTCTTAAAATCGCAGTGTGCAATTTTGGTTCGTTTTGTCAATAAATCGGGAAAAATTCAAGAAAGATTTTTAGAATTTTATGACGTAAGCCAAGATAGAACTGCTCTTGCAATGTACGAACTGATATCGTCGGTTTTGCGTCCGTTTGACTATAAAGCTAAGTTGGTTGGTCAGTGTTACGATGCGATGGTGTGAGTGTCATGGCTGCTTCATTAAATGCAAGACGGAACAAAAGACATGAAAAGTTGTCGTATCTATTTAACCGGGATTTTTCAATCAACCAGCGAAACGAACATTCGTTTTAGATTCGGTAATGGCTAGGAGAATTCCTTCCTCTGTCGAAACAAGGTGGTCCTTCCGCTCTAAAACCATCAATATCATAGATTCAGAGTGGGAAAATTTGCGTACAGTTTTTACTGAAATTATTAAAGATACGTCAACAGAAAGAGAGTCCATTTTTGGCGCAAGGGGATACCTAAATTTCTTAGAAGATATTGAGTTTTCATTTTTAACGGCTGCTTTGAAAAATATATTTGATGTTACCAATTTATCATTTGACATTTTACAAAAAAAGTCTTTGGATATAACTTACTGCGAAAGTCCAGTTTTTTCTATCATTGATCGCATAAAACTGCTGAGAACTGAAGAGTTTAGCAAGATTATTGAAAAAGCGGAGGTGAGAATAAATAAATCTACGTGCTCACCACCTGCACAAAAATGAGCTAGAATATCTGATGCTATTCCAGGTAACAGAAAAGCCTCATTGCGTATTGTTTTATGAAATCTTAGATAACGTCGTAACGCAAATAGAGGTGGGATTTGCGGATTTGTCACAAATGTCATTTTTTGCGTTAGCTGACTCGTCAAAATTTTAAATTTTCAAATCTAACTTACCACAAGATTTAGTAACTAGTTTGGTCGATTTTCATAAAGATGTTTTTGATAAACAAAGATTAATACATGAGTTGTCTGTTATCTATCAGGATGAACAATTCGAAAAGTTAAATTTAGAATCAATTTTACAAAACCTGGTCAATAATGAACTTTGACAAATATTCCCTGATGCCTAAGAAATGTTTGTTTTGATTGCTACGATTCCCGTAGCAAGCGTCTCTGTTGAGCGACATTTCTCGTGCCTTAAACGTATCAAAACATACTGTCGTAACTCCATGAAAAATGAACGTTTGTCTTCACTGGCATTGTTAGCTATAGGAAAAGAATTGTTTCTTAAAATCCAGGCCAGTGAAAGTTTTGAAGATGATATAATCCAGAAATTTTCGCTCATAAAGGATAGGAGAATAAATCTAATTTATACACAATTTTTTTTTTTTCTTGGATAATATCAGTGAGGTTCAGGAAGGCTGTATGGGGAGGAGGAGGCCTTATTTTTATGCAATCAAGAAACATTATTTGTAATATTCCAAAATTAAAATAAAATGAGCGCAATATTAACTATTAGTCACAGGTTGGGCTGGGCAGGTTCTCAAACAATGATTTGTCTGTTGCGCATTTTCCTTCTACTGGAAATGAAGGAAAATAATTTATAAATTAGGGGAAATCTAAACAAAAATCCGCCTGCGGCGCTAATCTCTGCTTATCACATCCCTTCATCATTTACTCACGCTACGCCACTGGATTCCGCCTACCCAAATATAGGTGGCACGAGCCGTCACTGTCTTTTGATTGTAATGTGAGCCCTCGTTACAGCTGATCTTGAATCGATAATAACTCTCAGAATCGAGGATTCTTTGTACATGATGATAAACTGAAAATTTCAAAATAGGAGTTTCAATATCGTTGTAATGAAAGATGTTGGATGAGGCTTTTAGATCTTTGACTAGACCTTGGTTGATTGAAAAAAGAAAAGTCATCAAGCAGGAATATCGTCTATTGACCAAAAGACAGCCATGGGCCCGACCGACATGGTCCGCCCTTTGACAACACTTGCTATCTCTAGGTGATGTTAGTCTATCGAGGTCAATAACCTCAAACTGTTATACAGGGTGACACTACACCTTCCGCCTTTTGCAAAAATGATTTAACGATCAGTTAAATCATTTTCACAATAAAACAAAAAAAAATCTATCACTACACGTTTTAATGAGGGAAGGAAACTCAATGTCATCGACTGAGACCGAGACATTGAGTTTCTTTTCCTCATTATTATAATCAGGTCTCTTAGAGCATGGATGAGTTTTTCCAGTTCGACTACACGTTTTGTTCTAGAATTAAAAGAAACCAATAAGAAAGACAGAATATGGTTTCACAGTACATCTTTACCTAAACTATAATTTACTTTTAAACTTATGATTAATAATGACTGTTGACCCTTACTAAAATCAAATGAAGTTATATCATTTATATTGAAGACTAAACATTTCAAAATGGTCATTAAAATTCTTCCAAACATAAATATGTCTATGAAAAAAAAAAACAAAAAATCAATTATGTTAACATATCATTATTCAAATTATTAGATTTATTCATATTCATGTTATTAGATTTGATAGGTTTGGATTATCAGATGTTCATTTTTATCGCGTCATAGGTAGTATCAATATTTTATACAATACATAGGTCTCGATCATTATCTGTCCATTATAACTTGCGTTGTTTCACTTCACTTCTTATTTCTTCAAAATTCCAGTCTTCTCTTTCACATACTTTTGCAAACCATCAAGGTCTCTCATCGATGCTTTGAATGCTAACGACGATCGAGGCTCCTTAATTATAAAATACCTGTCCTTTATTCCTTTTACCTTTTTTTTTATACGTTCAGTATATTGCATGCATGCATTTTATAAATATATTTTCATCTCATAATAATTTAACAGTCGAACTCAACGATTTTTAATGTATTTTGACATAATATGCAATTTTCGTAATTTTTACTTCTTTAAACAAAATTTGAAAGAAAAAAATCCATTTAAGAAAAACCGTTATTTCGACTGCGGGTACCCTCAAGTGCTCTTTGCACTATATGCATCATTGTGCATCATCAATTATCATTTATCAGGTAACACTCCCTTTCATCAGTCCAATATAGCTGAAATAAATTGTCCTGAGCAAATTTACCATTAATGAATAGGAAAGTGCCCTGACTACTATAACTTTTTCCCAATACACTTCATGCTAACTAGTAAGAATATCAATACGCGCCACGGACTTCTATACGCTTGCGGGTGATCAAGTCATTCCTGTATAGTTCCTGACAATTTATGTGTATGATCTTCACAGTTGCTCATTCCATTTTATTGTACTCACATTCCTAATCCAACTCAATAAATTTTTTTTTACCAACTCCAATACCTTAATCGCTTCGCAAATCGATGCTTACCTACTTGACTCACTTTTGCTTGAAATTTTTACAAAAAAAAAATGATGTTTTTGTGAGGGTTAGGATTATTTGTGCATCGTGGCATTTTAACTTTTATCTTGTAGCGCATATTTAGTTTAAATGATTGCTTGTTGGTCAAATAAATTTTCACCACTGGATCTCAGTCTATTATCATATTTTAGTTGACTTTGAGAAGCGAAATTACTACAAAGAAAAAAACTTTTCTTAATCTACCTTGTTAATTCTAGAAATATTCCTTTTTTTTGTTTTTTTTTTATTCTGGAGAGTTCATCAAAATTTAAGCACCCAAAAATTTGCATTTTAATTTAATACTGAATTTATCGTTTTAAAAAAATATATCCTGATTATTTTACATGTATTTTGAAATAATCACTATTTAGCCGCGGTATTGGCCTAGTTTATTCAGCAAAATAGTGAAATATGACCTGATGCTGCTAAGTGCTTATTACAGAAATAATTGCAACGTTTGTAGAATTGATTAAGTTGAAACAGTCTGAATGAAAAAAAAAATGAATTTCAATCTGGAAAATTTGGAATTTAACTGATTATGATTCTAGAAAAAATACAGTTTTGAAAACTCATGAGATTCTTGGTGGCTTACGAGGAATTATCTTGCACTATTCTTCAATATGTAATGTGAAGATTTTTGCCATTGATTATAATTATTTGAATAAGGTAGTCTGCTTTACAAATTTAAACCTAAAAAGTTCTATCGTTAAAACCTTTTTATGCACCAAACTTTCAAATAATTATATAATTATAGAAGTATGTATCTCCAAGACATCTCGTTCTTCCCAAGAGATTGCCAACTCGCTACATCAGTTTTACTTTTAAATATTGTGGCATTTCAAAAAAATTATCGAAATTAATAAATTAGCAAAAGTAGATTTTGTATCACCTACGCAAATGGACATCTGACGCCTAATTTGTGTCTATCCAATATCATAATCTATTGATATCACTTTCAATTTGAATTATTACTTTGTATTGTTTTGAAATAAGTTCATCTGCGACTAGGTTCCAGAGGAGAGGGGACAAGACTCCACCCTGGGGGCAGCCTTTAGCTGCCTCTATAGTTACAGTTTTGTCAAGCATAGTTGCTTGAATTCTCCTACCTGTCAGCATGTTTCTTATCCACCTACAAACTGTGTCTTTAATTCCACGCCGATTGATTGCGGTGGTCATTGAATTGAAGGAGGTGTGATCAAATGCTCCTATATCAAGGAATGCAGTCCTTGGTTGTTCAGTGATTGCTCTATTTTATGAACAAGTTCATGCAGAGCAGTTTCACATGATTTACCAGGTTGATAGGCGTTTTGGTTTTTGTGTAGTGGCCTCTCTATTAGGGAGGTCTCCCTAATGTGTTCAATCGATTTCTCCATCGTTTTGAGTAGAAACGACGAGAGATTTTTTGGTCTAAATGCCTTGGGCTGAGAGCTATCTTTCCCGGGTTTCGGTATAAAGACCACTCGTGAGAGTTTCCATATCATGGGTACGTGTCCCTTTGCCAGGCTTGCTATGAATAGTTGGCAAAGCATCGATATGAGTTGGGCTTTGCCCTGCTGCAGGTGTGCCGGTATTATCCCATCGCATCCAGGTGCTTTGTATGGTTCGAATGAGTTTATGGCCCATTTGATTCTATTTGGTGTCACAATCTGTCGGGCTATGACGCAATCATCTCTTGATCCTCTCATCCGGAGGATCTCAGGAGATAGGGAGTTGGTTCTCTGTTGCGAGTTGATTATAGTTGAGTCTGGAAAGTGTGCCCTGAGTAGTGTCTCAATGGTTTCTTTGCCATTTTTTCTGTATTCCCCATTTGGTTTCTTAAGTGTTCCCATTGGTGGAAGGGGATCTTTGACCTCAGTGCAAAACTTCCTCCAGGAGTTCCTCTTAGCTTTCCTTACTTCTTTGTTGTATTTCGTCAGAGTATGGTGGTATTCATCCCATTCACCGGTTTTCTTGGCCACATTGAAGAGTCTGCGTGTTTCCCCCTTCATCTTGTCAAGTTTATCGTTCCACCAGGTTGTGTCCTTGCATGAAGAACGCCGGATTAGCGGACAACTTTGATGGTATGAGTGAATTATGGCGTTTTGTAGTTTTTCCGCTACTACCTCAACATCAAATCTGTTACGCATACGTTCCTTGATCCCGCTCAACCGGCTCAACCCCGCCTCCAGCTCCTCCCGGGCTCCCGGTGTTCAGTCCAGTCTGTTTTGCGTGGGTTGCGGTACATTTCTGACGGCTTGTCAATACTATTGATTTCCATCAGTATATACCTATGGTCCGACAGGGATGGTTCATCGGATACGCGCCACCGCTGGATATCGGGATTTATACGGGAGGTGGACAGAGTGACATCAATAACTTCCGACCGTATGCTGTTTGCAAAAGTGGGCTTGTTGCCCTTGTTCAGAATCTCCAAATCATGGGTTATAATAAAATCCGATAAAGACTCACCTCTTTTGTTGATATCGCTGCTTCCCCAGATGGTGTGATGCGAGTTGGCGTCCATACCTATTATACATTATAGGTTTCTCTGCCCACAGTGATTCACTAGTTTCTCCAGGTCTTCCGATGATGGGGGTCTGGGTGCATCGTAGGGAAGGTGAATCGAGGTTTCCTTCCTCTTTGTAGCTTAGTTGGACGGCTACTTGATCCCTTGAATTTAGTTCTTTAATATTGAGAGCCTGCACTCCGTTTCTTACGTATATACAAGCTCTCACGTTACCTGTTGATTGCTCCTTGTAAAAGATCTCACCTCCAGTGTTTCCTAGACCAGCTATTTTTCCCTTCGTAATCCAGGGTTCTTGAATGATAGCCGGGTCTATGTTTTTTTTGCCAGCTGTTGGCAAAGGGCAGCAGATGCTCCCTTAGTGTGCTGAAGGTTTATTTGTATTACCCTCAGCATCGGGAGCCTCCTTCTTGAGAAGTCTGAAGGTTAGCTGCATTAACCCAAAGTAGGCCCGGAGATTCCGGTTTTGCAGCTCCTTCAGAGATCTGCTGTCAAGACCGACAATGAGTGTCATGCCCTCATTGTCCGTCTTTTGTCTGATTATTCTCCAGTCCTCGGTCTTCAGCTCCATGTTCTGGGTTTTGAGGAACTGGAGAGCTTGTGCCGGTTCCTTGATTCCCGAGGATTTTGTCGGTATCCAGACGGCAGCCCTCACGAATGGCACCACTCTGTGTGCCAGGCCAATCCGAAGACTGGTTCCCTCGTAAGGGCTGAAGCCTGGAACCTCACGCAGCAGACAAGTCTTGGCAGCTTCATTGGCGCAAGTGATATAAATCACCCCACCTCTGGAGCTGCTGTTCTTGAACTGAGGACCAGTTCCGGGTTCGCATTTGAACACTTTCCGGAGTAGAGACTGTTGTAGGCCTCTAAACTGCTCCTCAGTTAAGGTTTCATCCGGATATTTTTCGGAAGTGATGGCCATTCTGAGCCCGGCTAGGGTTTCGCAGTGAGTTTCCCCAGTTGATGTACTGGGTGTTATTGCAGCTTCCTCATGCCGTGACTTTTTCTTGGCGCTTTTTTCTGGGGTTGGTGTGTTGCCCTCAGAGCGTCCTCTCTTTGCAGAGGATTTGTTTGCAGGGGTCCTAGGTTTACCTGATGCTCCAGGCTCTGAGGCCCGAGCATCAGGTTTCCCAGTATTCCCTGAGCGATTCGGGAGGGTTCTATTCCCGATATTCCTATTTGTCCTCGGTTTACGGGGCCGTATTGCTCTCCCTTGGCTTTAGCCCTCTCAATCGCAAGCTTCCTTTGCTGGGCTCCGGAAAGCTCTGCCATTTTGTTCAGGCTGATGTTGCCAACGCCTGTACTAATGGCAGATACACCGGCACCGGGGATTGCATCACTGCTTCCCTGGTTATCCGTGGTTGGTTCATGAGGAATTACATCGAGGTTTGGTTGTTCCTCGGATGCCAGAACGTTTGATTGGCCCTCCTCAAAATCCGTGGGGCCAGCGTTGGCCACCAGGGCTTCCACCCGGTCGGAACCAACGGTGAGATTGCAACTCACTTGGGGTACAAAGTCCATAGGTTTGTCACACATCGTTCTAAAGTGCTGGTTTTGGTCCGCCCCGGGGTATTTGATTTTCCCGGTACCTCTCATATCTGGGAGGCATTCCCCTATCCGCCACCAGGGGAGGCGCCCGATGGGAGACCAGCAACCCAACACAAGTTCAATAAGAGATAAAGTGAGATTGATTAAAATTGAGGAAATGCTTTCAAGTCAAAAATCAAATTCATCAAGTCAGGCTAGATATTTTCAAAAACTAATTTCGCAATACTTATTATACACCCAAATTAAACGATTTTACACCTTACACCTAATAACAAATTTTTATAGAACATACCCTTATTCAAAACAAAACGTCCAATAATAATATTCTAGTATCTCAGGTCTATAAACGGTTTTCACACTTCCAGTTCCTTGAATTCCGTCCTCAATCATCAATCTTTCAACTTTTGTTTCTATATTTTGATTGTTTTCGTTTTTCGCCTGAAATGAAAGCGTCGTTGTGGTCGTGGCGTCGTGGTCATCATTCATTTGATAAAAATTTGACGGGGTCTTATTGGTAGTCTCCATTCCTTCGTTATTCGATGTTATGTCGCCCCTAATACAAGACATATAAGTATCTCCATTTTCCATTGGTAGCCAATTCGGGTAGTCATTAGCAGGATGAACAATAGGATTTTTGGTTGGGCAGGATCGCCATGTAATGTAAGATGTTGGATGAGACTTTTTGATCTTTGACTAGACCTTGGTTGATTGAAAAAAGAAGAGTCATCAAGCCGGAATATCGTCTATTGACGAAAAGACAGCCAAGGGCCGGACAGACATGGTCCGCCCTTCGACAACACTTGCTCTCTGTAGGTGATGTTAGTCTATCGAGGTCAATAATATTCGCCAGGTTCTTGACTCGTGAGGACGGTGCCTTGTCAGCATGCATATTCAGCTTGTTTAGATATTACACGAATGTTGATTAAACAACTTCAAACTGATATACAGGGTGACACTACATCGTCTTGACATAGTCAGTGAACCCCTAAATAAGACGACACATCAACTGACTCAACGCATTAAATCTATGTCTTTTTCGTTTTCACAAATTATAAAATAAATAATAAATACAATAGATAAAATTATGACCATATCATCATTACCATGCTGCAATAACGTCATATCTCGAAAAATCGAATTTTTCGATTCTACACAGAAGAGATCATAAACAAACTCCCAATTATCTTGTATAGCGACACATCTGAGGCGTTACGATTGTTACGAATGACCGCCCCATGACGCACTCAGAGTGGTATCAAGATTTCGCGTCTTAGTCTCATGTCTATTTGCAAAATCGTTCCATTTCAGTTGTGTCGCAGACCTGTTCGGATTTTTAGTCATGACTCTCTTGTAGCAAATGAGCGATATGTAAAACAATAATGATGTAAAATAGATTATTCATAGACAAATGAAATTATTTGTTAGTATTACGTCAATCAATTTGATAATATACAGGGTTTTTCACTTAAAACTCCGCACGTCAATATCTCGGAAACGAATAGGAATATTTGATTTCTGTAAAAAGGTTGTCGATGTATGGGGTCGAGTAGTAATTTTTCACAGTTCAAAAAATTCGACGCCTACCAAGAGTAAAGCGTCGCGACGCATCGAAAATATTAATCGATTGCAGGAACTTTGAAATTACGCGCATGCTAAAGTACACGTTATTGATAAACTTTTTTGTTTTTCAGTCGAACTCATTCATTCTACTCAGTTTTGAGATATACAGTGTGTCCAAGATAAGGATGTCTATCATGAGGATCTTGAAAACCGTGAGAGATACAAGGTTGGTTAAATGGAGGCAAAGTTGCGTATTTTGATGCTTAACAAAATGCCGTTTTAAAAGCCAAGAAATTCCGAAATTATCAAAAAAAAACGAAATTTTTCAAAATTGTTTTCATTTTTTTCTGACCACATTTGAAGAGATATTTTGAAATGAATCGAACTTCTTCATTGCCACTTTTTGCCCTTTACAAGATAGCGTTATCAAATTGAAGAACCGACGTTTCGTCTATGAGCAGCCATCATCAACTTTGTTTTTTCAAATACGGTCCTGGATTTTTTATGACGGATTTTGAGGCCTCTCATTTTCCTAAACCAACAATGTATCGCAATTATTCACAAAAATTATGTTGATGGATTTTTCCATAAGAACTCATATGTTAGAGAGAGACAAAAAATACATTTTTAATAGGGTTAAAAACAACCACCTCTTTTTTAATTAGGGCGATACCTCGTTGGTTTGGGAACATAAGAGGCTTTTAAAAACCGTAATAAAAAATCCAGGACCGTATTTAAAAAAACAAAGTTGATGATGGCTGCTCATAGACGAAACGTCGGTTCTTCAATTTAATAACGCTGTCTTGTGAAGGGCAAAAAGTGGCAATGTAGAAGTTCCATTCATTTCTAAATATCTCTTCAAACGTGGTCAGAAAAAAAAGAAAACAATTTTGAAAAATTTCGTTTTTTTTCGGATAATTTCGGACTTAGTCGGAATTCCTTGGCTTTTAAAACGGCATTTTGTTAAGCATCAAGATACGCCACTTTGCCTTCATTGAACCGACCTTGTATCTCTCAGGGTTTTCAAGATCCCCATGATAGACATCGTTATCTTGGACACACTGTATATCTCAAAACTGAGTAGAATAAATGAGTTCGACTGAATAACAAAAAAGTTTATGAATAACATGTACTTTAGCATGCGCGTAATTTCAAAGTCCCTGCAATCGATTGATATTTTCGATGCGTCGCGACGCTATACTCTAGGTAGGCGTCGAATTTTTTTAACTGTGAAAAATAACTACTCGACCCCATACATTGACAACTTTTTACAAAAATCAAATATTCCCATTCGTTTCCGAGATATTGACGTGCGTTGTTTAAAGTGAAAAGCCCTGTATAACTAACAAAGCATATAAATATTAACTCAAAAACGGAAAACTCCAGCATATTCAATAGAATCCCGTCCACATTAAATGCATATTTCAATTCCAGATGTCAATCAAAATTAATGATCATCATTCGTGATCAATATCAGATCATCGTGAAGTAAAATAAAGATAATTCTCACTGACGAATCAAATTAAATCAATCTGCAACACATTGAACATGAATTATTCGAGAAACAACGCGTTTCCGACTGAATGCCGTACACATACGGTTATTTTTGTATTTGAAATCAATCAATGAAGAAACGGGCTGGTGTAGACACTTGTTCATTAATCCATTAGGTAATGACCAACCGAAATATTATCCTCAGACTTGATCAAAAATGCTGTTTCTGACAAAGGCTGAGTGCAATTAATGTGTGTTTTGAGTATAAAAATGAAAAAATCACTTCAAACTCCTCACAATAATAGTAATATGTAGTAAAGAATTTCTCGATGTTATTTTTCAGTTATTGGTTTCCCAACATGGATTGAATCTGTGTGGGATAACAAAACAAGCCCAATAAACATAGCATAGCAATGCTAGGAATGGTTCGGAAAGAACATGTACATATCAAATTCCTTCAGTTGCAAAATCCGCATTAAAAATCCTTTTTGGAAATATGGCGCTCATGAGAAAAACAGAAGTTGACTTCTGCCGGATACAACATAGTAGGCCTACAGACACCGTTTTAAGCACCGTCGCGTCGTATCCTCTTGAGTCTTGAGAATTTGAAAGTTGTAGCTTTCATAATAAGCAAAATATTGTGGTTTTTCAAAATTGGACAGTTTTTTTTCCACACTGTATCTACATAACTGTATCCAATTAAATGTTATGGGGTCTGGTAAAGTTGACAAACCACGGAATTTCGCTAAAAATTTTTTTTTTTTAGAAAACTCTATTGGTATAGAACATTTTGAGAGAAAAAAAATGGGGATTAAGCACTTTTGTATGAAAAAAAAAACTTTTAAAAGTTTATTGAAATCAAGCGTTTATTACGGGATGCAGTCAATAGTGAAGGATGCTGTATAACCTGACCTTTCAGTTGCCAAGCTTCATTTTCACTGACATTATTATGTCCACACATTTTTGAAAATTGCAAATAATACAGTAATAGAAAAAGCACACAAAAAAACGTGTGACATGACTCATTTAAGTGGAAAGCGTACGGATATCAGAAAACCGCGCAGTATGAGAAACACAGACTAAACCAAACTAGCTCAATCTAACCTAAGAGTGAAATGTATCATATAGAAAGCTGATATCGCTATCAAATATTTTCCAAAACACCGACTAACACAAGCTGACCCTATCCAACCCAAACTAACCAATACTCACCCAATCTAACCTAAGAATGAAATGAACGACCATTAGAGAGATGATGTCGCTAAGGCAGCATCAATTTTTTTGCCAAACACAGACCAACCCAAATAAACCCAAGCTAACCCAATCTGACCCAAACTAACCCAAGGGTAAAATGAACCTACCATATACAAGGTGTCTCATGGTGACAGTCCATTAGAATATCTCGGGAAATAAAGCGATTGGAATTCTGAAAATTTGTATGGTGAGATATTCTAGGTTGCTCTCTTCAATTAAAATAATAGCTATGTTGTGCGACTTCCGGTTATACCGAAAGTAGGTGTCAACTCTCTTGTTTTGAATGGGACACCCTATACTGGGGGTTTATTAATTGAATGCCGATACTTAAGGGTGATGATGCTCAATGATTTTAAGATAAAAAGTTCATATAGACATAGGTCCGCTAGAGCCTAATTTTCAAGATACAAGGTGTTTTTATTTTTATTTATTTTATAAAAATGAATGATTTTTTTATAATTTCCTTGACGCTATTCCAGATATCTTTATGAAATTTGGTTAACGTCTTCTCTGCATCAATATGCATTTTGTGATGTGAAAACAATTTTACTATTTTTACCAGTGGCGTCCGTACGGGTTTTGCACTCAATATTTTTGGAGAAAAAGTGGCGCCCTTTCTGAGATTCCCATGCATACTGATGCATAGAAGACGTGTAGCAAATTTCAAAAATTATCTGGAATGGTATCAAAGTGATGATAAAAAAAAAAAATTTTTTCAAATTTCTACACCCTGTATCTTAAAATCTAGGCTCTTGCGGACCTGAAATGTTTGTCTTAGAATCATCCAAGGATTATCACCCTTAAGTATCGAAATTCAATCAATAAACACCCTGTATATTATTACATTTTTGGATTCTTCATAAAATTCTAGGCAAAATTGATGTATCATGTCTTATATACTGAAGTATAGGAATTTTTGAAATATTTGAGTTCTTATGTCAAAAAAGAAGTTTGTTAGGCTCTCACTTGAATGTGAATTTTACCTATAAGAAAGCCTTTATTATTGAATTTGCGTTGGATTCCTTGTTCGAAGAGACCTACTATAAATGATTTTTCACCAGTTATTCTTACAGAATGGTCAAAAAATAAGAAATCAATAATCTGCCAAGATTTTATAATTTTATCTTATGGAGCAGTGAAAATAAAGGTGTGTTTGTATAACATTGTCCACTTCAAAATACCATACAATGAAAAAAAATTGGGTATTTTCATTTGAAAAAAATTATTTTTGACAGTTTTCTCGATTTCATTTTTGATCTTATTCTTTGACCACCCTGTATCAATAGTTTTTAAAATATTTTAAAAAATCTTTCCCAGTAGATCCCTTTCAAACAAGGAATCCAACACAAATTAAGTAATGAAGGCTTTGTTATAGGTCACATCTAAATTCGAGCCTACTAACGTCATTTTTGACATGAAAACTCAAATATTTCAAAGACTCATATAGTTAGGTAAAGGATATGACACATCAAATCTGTCTAGAATTTAACGTAGAATCCAAAAATGTAATTTTATATAGGATTTTCTATTTAAAATAAGCAAATTGACACCTACTTCCGGTATAATCAGAAGTTGCACAACGTCGCTAGTATTTCATTTGAAGAGAGCATATTTGAAAATCTTATCATACACATTTTCAGAATTCCAATAATCTTATTTCTTGAGATATTCTAATGGACGTTCACCGTGAGACACCCTGTAGAGAGATGATGTCGCTTAGGCTTAGGCGACATCAATTTTTTTTGCCACACAAACTAACCAAAAATAACCAAAACTGACCAAAACTAATCAAACTAACCCAATCTAATCCAACAGTGAAATGTACCATTTAGAGATGATGTCGCTTTACATCTAATTTTTGCGTATCACAAGAACGAACCAACGTGTCATTTTAATAATGATTATCTCCAGACTGCATACAAGAACTAGTACAACACTAGTTTTCATCATGTCGTGTTCCGTAGTAGTAGTCGTCAAAACTTCACATTAGTAAATAGCAAATCTGATTGGCACAGTTGCGTATTGCGTAGCTCGAATTTATTTTTTCGCACAATAGTTATCGTTAGCAGTCATCGCATCGTCAGTCCATCATAAGACAATAAGACATATGGAAGCAATGCGTTCGTGTTTAGAACGATTTATTTTGCTAGCTTGAAATATTCATTTATTATTTTACAAAAATTACTGGTTCTGGTTACCGAAGGTACTTTAATGGGTCAGTATGTGTGTGTTTCATGTATAATTATCATCGGATAATGGCATTTTTTGTTTATAAATTGCCGGAAACAGTTCAACATGTTTTGGGTTTATTTTGTGATTTAAGTAAAAAAACTAAATGATCCACCGATTTTTATGTTTCTTTTGCCTCTATTTGAGGTAAGCTTTGTGTAAAGTTGAAAAAAACTGTAAAATCCTGTGGGTCGTCAAGTGAACCAGAGCCGTGTTATGTACAGGGTGGCACATTTTCCTTTTCTATGCGGTGTATCTTCCGTGTGAGTAAAGATTGCACTGGGTTTGTTATGATGAAAATTTGCTCTAGGGCAATCCCAACCGAACATACATTTTTATCGAGTGCTATAATATTGCACGGAAAAATTCCGATTTAATTGAAATTGGAATCAATAAACTTCTTAAGAATCCAATATTATGTTATGCCCCTGCGTAGCAGCTGAAGTGACTCTGAAACTGAACTAATTAGAAGTCTATTTCTCATTGCCAAATGACAAAATCTTGAGACCAATCAATAGTTTTGTATTATATAGATCAAAGATACTAAGAACATCTTTTTTGAGAAATTAGGTATATGCACCAGATCTTAAATGAGATTAATTCAGTCTTGAGAAGGTACTACTTTTCCATAACTCATCAACGCCAGTATTTCCTTTTTTCAGGCACTACTAGATTCCACCGATAATAACTAACTTAAAATTTGTCATTTCATGTCCACAGAATCACCTCCCGCGACGGTTTTATCCACCATTTTTCATGATTTTTTCAATTTTGCTAGTGCACTGAAATTGCACCATACCAGCACGAGCTAAAAGACCCCGTGTCGAAAAATCTGCACTTGGTGCAAAACTTATTGACCCGGTGGTTCCCCAATCGAACATAAAAATCCGCCCGATTTCTACCAATCGAACATAAATATTGCCCGAGTGCTGCCCGATTCTACCAAACGAAACCAGTACGTCATTTTATTCTGGATTCACTAAATATCATATCAAGTATTCTCCTGATTGCTAAACAAGTGAACGTTCTCTGATGATAATCGATAGAAATTAAATTCCAGGTATGTTGCCCACAATAGTTTTCGAAGCCTGCAAATTGTCGGAATAAACCCGTTTTCCAATATATGAAAACGTATAGATATGAGGTTTATGTTTTTCTATTGGTCAACTACTTTTTTCGATAGTTATCAGAATCTATAGAAGTTTCCCATCAGATGTGATCAATCCACATGATTTTTGGTTGAAGTGAATATTGAGATTGGTGATTTTGTAGCTATAAAAATTATGGTAATTTTTGAGTGTTTGCATATTCAATTCAAAAATATAGTGTGTCAAAAAACAGAATTCGGTTGACAAACCTTATAGATCTAGTAAGAGGTTGAAAGCCAAACCAGTATCAGTCTACATGAAATAATGGAGCTCACTTGTCTAAGAAATTTGGTTCTTGGTGGATGAGTGATAATTCACTGAGTTGACGGATACAAATGAATTAAAAATAGTGCAGTGAACAACGCTAACTTATATTCATTATTTTCTTCAAGATATATAAAGGAACTCAAGTGAAGGTTCCAATGTCCAACATAAATTCACAAGCTTATTGAATACATCGGAAAACACAGACCTTTGTCTCCAATCAGTCTATTATTATGAGCTTCCAGTAAACAGGGACTCGGTCCATTGTCTTCTCGACCAACATACATTTCCAGGCACATGCAATACTGTATCTGCATATGCTCCATTTACTTAGGAAAGAGTGAACAGTAAGGATCCATTCCTGGATACCAATTTCGTCATTACAAATCGAAAAGTCATCTGTGCGATTGGATCAGTTATAAACGCTGATTGAAATATTGCCGTAATCCTAGTTATAAGAACAATTGAAAAATTTTTCAGAATGGGTTAAGAAAAAATCAGTTAAATACTTGTCTTTGAAGTGAAAAGTAACATAACTTGATGGAAGTGCATTTTTCGAGATGCTCTTGAATTGATTCATCAATATACAGGGCACACGGTGGATGGTACCTTAGACATTTACATAAAATGGATCCTAGGATCATTTTGAAAATATGGTCATTCACGTAAGCAGTGATGCTCTATCGATCCCAAAGGTTTTCATTGATGTAACGTTGCCACTTCTATCAGAATGTAGCAGCAACTTTGATATTTTGAACGAGACACCTTGTTGGTCGATAGGTCAATCACTTAGTACGTGAATTAACAAATTTTCAGAAAGATCTTAGGTCCCATTTTCCGTAAACGTCCAAAGACCGTGAGACACCCTGTACCCTGTATGTCTACCGAGATTACCGACAATGATTCTTCTATATCTAATCTCTTCCACTTTTGCTATTGTACTACTCACTTGAGAAAAAAATCTCCTAGAATCAACTCACAAATCCGAACTTGTAACGAGGTTCCATATTTCCAGCTTATTCCGTTATTTTGATAATCAGCTACGTCAATCACCGTTATTTCTGTTCAAAGCCTCTCAAACTACGTTTCAATATTTCTCAGAACAACCATGATAATCACGTTTTACCGTCTCGATCAAATAATTATTCTATCCAACCCGAGCGTCAGAATCAGATTTCAGCAGGTATACTGTCACTCACCAAGCTCCCCTCTCACAGTGGAAGGGCACCGCGTTTAACTCCGAACGAGTGATGAAAATTTCGTTCTGGACCACAGTTTCCGACTGTTTTTTTTTTATTTCCAACTGGATACAAAGTTGGAGGATTATTCGCCGATTTTGTTTCAGAAATTCTTTCAAGTTCAACACGTAACCTTTTCTTGAATCAACAGAAGGGTGCACCATACTGAGCTCCTTTCAATATCCCAGTGAGTTTCTCGAGGGTTGTTTTGTTTTCCCGATATGTCCTTGGGCAGGACAGGGCTGTTTCAAGAAAATGATTTTCTTCTTCACCTGATTCCAGTGACTTTTTCTGGGATCAGGATTCTCTATCGCTGGCGTATGTCTGAGTGAGGTACATGTCTCGTTGGATTTTCTGAGGAATTTTCTCTTACCTCTTCTTCCCTATTTTCGAGGTTTGAAACATCGTTAAGTTTAAAAGAACCAAACACTTTGTAGGGAGATATGAAGTCCGTCGGTTTTCAATACTATAAAGGGTAATTCACGTAGGTGGTTTGATACAAGTATTCCAAGAACGGCTTTTCCAAATGTTTTGAATTTTGGTATGAATCGATGTGAAAATATAATGCATCTTTTAAAAATATGTTGATGATTACAGCGTTGCCAGATACACTAGTTTTTCCCAGTAACTTTCTTATTTCAAATAGAACACCCTGTATATTATCTGCTTTTTGAATTTAGTATAATTGAGTGAATAACTTTTATGGAACACGTTATATGTCTGATGATCATTCTTTTTCCTGAATATTTGTCATTTTATTCAAAACAATGTCTTTGATTTTTCGAATTAAGATTGCTCAGTTATAGTTAGGAACTGAGGCGTGAAAATTCAACAACAGTCTATTCATATATCAAAGTACGCATAGACTCTTTCAATTATGTTGAGAATTCACAAGGTGTTATCACGCAAAAATTTAAGCGCAAGCTTAGCTCAAGCGCTCTCAGTCCTGCAACTATCAAACCTCTCAATTGGAAGCCACGTTGGCTAAGCTTACCCGGAACTCAGAGTTCTGGAGCTTTGGGGGGGGTTTATTTAAAGTGGGCGCCAGAGATTCGTGCAGGTGAATCCCAACCTTCGAGGTCTTCTCGATTCCAATTGAGTTTATTTAACAATTAACGAAAAAAAGTACGTAGCTGCCTTACTTACCGCCGACAAAACCAGGGATCAGGACTACCAACTCTCAAATCAAACCAGTTAACTCCCAAGACATTCGCATATATTAAAATTATTAAAATCCAAAATTATCTTACACAGTAATACCGTGCATACTTGCAAAGTACCCAAAACATACGTCCGTATCGCATGTACAAGAAATCAGTAAATAATAAAACTTGTATTTTCCAAAAACTCAGTTCAACTATATGTGCAATTTATGTATCAAGGAAAAAAAAACGTTCAGTACAAGACCGCTCATTAATAATTAAAAACGCTATAACCTTAATAACGTTATTCTATCAAATTTTATAATCCAAACAAGCGAGCAGTTGAACCGATTAACTTATAAAAGGATCACTCACAAACTGAGTTGCCGCTATGTGACGTCACAACGCTTCACAAAAGTATTCATTAAAAAAAAAAAAGTGGATAAATCCTGACTGACCGTAACACTGACGTAAATAAAACAATATATAGATACGGCTCACCGCAACAGCTTGCTAGGTTCTCAAGTCCAACAAAACCAAGAAAAAACCAAACCCCAAAACAGTCCGTGTAGGCTGTACTGTACCAGTTCCCCAAGCAGATGAACGATCTATATGGAAAACCTGTTTTAGAATTGCATAGTCATAGTTGAACTGCACTTTTCACCCAAATACAATAAAATAATCCCGAGAGTTGAATAAATTCACAGCTTATTATCAATAACCCATAATATGTCTATTTTCCACAATTGACGATTAACTGACTTATTTATCAGTTAAATTTCAGCCCAACCTGAACCCAGTTCGACCCGACTTGGGTCGAATTCAGAACAAATAAATTAAATAAATAACTATATTTTGCTCGAGTCACGAAAAGTAATTAGTTTGATCATGATTGATATTTACCCCAATTAAGACTTGAAAAATAAACGACAATCAACCCCATAGTTCACTCAAAACGTTCATTAAACGTGCAATTTTAATATAAAAAACGGATGTCAATTCAACAAAAACGACATACCTTGACCGGTTTTTTTTATTCAAGCTTCACTCAAAGTCGTCAACAACTCCTCAACGCTTGGTAATTAATGCCATGCTCAAATTAGGCAGGTAGGCAATTAGGGTGGAGTGGATCAATCTTGGTCGTGGTAGGGAAGAAAACACCCTTAACGTGGTACATCAGTGGGAGATGGTCATCGTCCTAGGCCTGAATGCGTACAAACGTTGAAGAAAAAATGCTCAACTCAATGAAAGGAAAACGAGTTACCTGAATGGACTATCTTGGGGTTACTTATTTTCTACCCCCTGGATCTAACACATGGAGATGCGAATGTCTTCCAACCTCCAACCGTTCGCTACCAAGGTCGAGTTCGAAAAGAAAAATACGTTTAATGAAAACTGACATCAGACATCAGTGATGTACAAGACTTTCAACCAGTGCGCTGTTGCCAGTAAATCAAACGACTACAGGGAAGATCGAAAAAGTAACATACCACGTTAATGTTGATTAATAGTAATGGAACGCTTTTGGCCCGTGATAACTCCCCCTCTCCTTAGACAGGAGAAAAACTAGGATAGATTTTCGACGATAGGCCGAGACAAGATTAAAGCGAAACAAAGAAAACCTTAAAGATGAACAATTCGGACTCAAGCAAAACAGAAAACAATATCCAAAGAAAAAAAAAACTCAGAAAGGAAATAATGATGACCACTGGTCAAAGTGAAAAGACGTCCCTACTGTCGGAGGACAACACGACAACAAACCCTACTGATCCAGACCCATCAGATTCGGAAAATCACATGAATCAGCTCTTGCAGTTTGAAATTCCGTAGATGTTTTGTGGAATTCCTAACCGGCATTGCGTAACCTCAATGGGACTGAGGATACCTCGTGTACCGGTCTTACAAGAGTTGACCACGCGCATTCACCAAAGTCCGACCAATCCAAACCATCATGGAGTGAGTAGACTGAGGGAGTCTAGTATAGGACAGAAGACTCTACCAATTCTCACCTCTTTAACCCCTTAGACCCACCAAACTACAGGAAATGAGTTTGACCGAACCCATTACACGGGTTGTACTATAGCGTACTACGCTGATGAGTGCTCTCTACGGAAAACACCAGGTGGCCTCAAAAATGACGGGTTATAAAAGCTCCACATGGATTAAACAAAATAAATTTAAACAAAGAGAACCACCGCAAGAAAACCAGCGCTGACGGCCTCTGGAATCCAGCACTTAGAGGGCTTCTACCTCATCCAGAACCCGGAGTAAGGGTATTCTGCACAACCCCCCAAAAAGGGTCCATAGCCTCGTAAAAGAGGGAAGACAAAATCGGGAATAACCGGATAAACGGGGCTGAGATGGAACGCAGTAGCTATGCCTCGTGGAGTCCATGTCGTGGAGGAGCTTTAAACGGTTCAATACCCCTAACCCACACCACTAGGAGTACCACCCCAGCAATAGCCCCCCAACGCCCATCCTCCCGTTTCCGGTGAGCGAAAATGGTTCAAAAAGTACCAAACGTCAAAATCACGAAACAACCACGTAGGTCAAAAGTCGTCAAAATCGGTAACCCACCATCAAGATAAAATCACAATCGGTAGAAGAGAGATAGAGAAATCCAAAAAAAAAAAAAAAAAAAAAAAAAAGATAACTGAAAAAAACAAAGTCAAAATACTCAGGGCTACAGGCTATTACAAGTTTTGTTAGGTCACCAACGGAATGAAGTGCGCTCCAAGCTTGATACAATGAAATGCCTCATCAAGTCACTGTAATCCAATTGGCGCTGATCCAATGCCTAACACCAACTACCTTCCATAAGAGTAATTTTGACCTATAGAACAATGAAAAGTGAAAGTGAACAAAGATAAAGTGACCTCAGACAGTCAGACAATCCAAACCGAAAACCACAAAATCAAGGTATCACAAAATTACACGGTAAGCCAAAAACTGTTGAACTGTCTGAAAATCACAACAGGGAAAGAGAAAGTTACTGAGAATTGAAGAAAAAGTTACTAAAAATTAAAAAAAAAAGTCACTGAAAATGTTGAAGGTGACTGAAGGTCCAACCACGAAGAAGAACTGAAGGTTTCAACCCCGTTACCCACTTTGTGGACTTTTACCACAGCCAGGTGTCTGCACAGAACTATTCCAACAGGACTCAAAAACAGGGTTAGTTACGCAACAACCTGATGACGTGAATGTATCGAATAAAGTATAGACTTGCATTAAACAGACTGAAAGTCTAGAATCGGCAATCACCAAACAACAGCAAGGTTTCAGTTAAAATCCCAATAAATGGCGAGATTTCAGCATTCATCAAACCAGTCAACACAATCCAAAATAATGCTGAAACTCAACGAGGTGCTACAATCCAAAATCCTTCAAAAAGGAAAAACGCACATCGGCAAAATGATCGCAGACCTCCCAAAACCAATACCATCGGCAATGTCACCGAATCCAAACCAATGGACGATGTGTGGCTATACCTGGCCATGAGTCATCACCTGACAACAGTCTCAGTTTTAAAATCCATACAAAAATGGCAAGAATTCAGTACCACTACCAAAAGCAAGCACAAAACCACTGAATTCTCAAATGAAGTAAATATAATCTGAAAAACCTCATAAGAGAAAATACACATTATTCAGGCTATAAACTTCCCAAGACTGAACAAATGACAACCGCAGCCAAGTATGCCAAGAAAACTTGATTGAATCAGGATCCGTAAAATACATGTCACACTCGATGAAAAACGGAAAGAGTGATTTGAAAATTCACGTGAACAGGCAACGGTACCTGAATGAACTGGCACCTGAAGAGTGAACACTTGGAGGACTTGTACCTCGACACGGCCTACCGACTCACCCGGGAATCGTGTCCCGAGCACCTTGGACAAGTGCGAATAGTCACATCCGGTGCTTTACAACGGTAACAAAAATTCTTCTTCGGGTTTGGACACTCCCGATTCATATGTCCAGGCCTTTGACAGTTCCAACACTTAATGACACGAGGATTAGACGGAGGGTTTTGATGGAAATTCACCTCATTAATTTCTTCCTGCCTTGGAGATTGGGAAGAGGAGGGCTGGTCCGCGGAAATAAAAGCGAAATCAGGCTCGACAAAATTGCGACGTCGACGAGAAGGGGGTACGTAATTCTCCACTCGATACTTACGAGTTTCCAACTTGAGGCACTCCGTTTCAAGTTCCTCAATACTGTGGACAACTGGCAATTGAGTAGCGTAAAATGGTGATACATTACGACATAAAATATCTAACTGAGCTTCCTCAGACAGTCCCTCATAACGCCTGAACAAGGCCTGCATGCATGAAAGATATGCAACGATAGACTCGGAAGTATCCTGAGTTCTGTCTAGAATTTCCCTAAATAACCTTGAACGATAGTCTGGGGGTTCGAAATGCCTGCGCAACAAGTCTGCCAACTCAGACCAATCTCCAAATCGAGATTTATTGGCACGATACCAATCCAAGGCCTTGCCTGAAAACAGATCAATAGCAGACTCAAACAATTGTCTCCTAGTAACATAACGAGCAACCTGAAGTTCCGCCACCCTTTCCAGGAAATTGTGGATCGAAATACCCTTCGAATCCCCAGTGAATTTGAGGTTCCACTTCTCGATATTTTGAGACTTGGGAGTGGAAGGGGTGGAGGGCTGACCCGTACGTGCAGAGGGACTAAGAAGGTTCGGATGACGAGTGGAATTTAAAGGAGGATCATGGCTGAGTTCATCGTCTTCGTCATCTTGAAAACGCTGACTCAACTCTGGGTCGCGCCTAGAAGTTACTTCCAAAGAATCAAGAGAAGACAAAACCTCCACAAGAAGACCAGACTTCTCGTCCAGCTCCTCCGCAGACAAACCGCTCGGGGGAATTCTA
Source organism: Orchestes rusci (assembly GCA_958502075.1). NCBI lineage: Eukaryota > Metazoa > Arthropoda > Insecta > Coleoptera > Curculionidae > Orchestes > Orchestes rusci. Next base: position 99,635,204 of record OY293303.1, read on the forward strand.
TTGATGCGCCTCAAAAGGTGGACCAGTCGCGACTGAATAGACAAGAACTTACTGTCTTTACTCTGAACGTTCTCACTCGATAGACCAGAGATCGAATCATTGATTTTAGAGAGCAGGGATGTGATCTTTTCCGATTCTTCCGAGAACTTCAGGGTATAGGGTGGGAATTGGAACAGTGAAGCTTTTTCCAATTTGATGAGTGGGCGCAAAGCTGTTCTCATTTTCTCAACAGTCATACCGTCATCAACGGTAACACCACGAACCACAAGCTCATGAAGAAGCATATCTCTCCGCAGACAGTGGATGTTCATTTTGAAATTCATTTTACAAGGCAAGAAGAGAAATTCAAGGTCACAAATGTATAACGAGGTCAACAAATATAAAAAAAAATATCAAATATTTCCAGCCGCAAAATAGGTTATATCTATCAATCACAACCACAGTCCGCACACAAGTATGATTTAAAAGCGGCAGATCCGATCAAACGGTCAAAGTCGTCGGCAAGCAGCACCCTTGTACTTGAAACTAGCTGATGGCCTTACAAAATTCCCCCTCTCCCTAGAGAAAAAAAAAACTTTCGAAGAGGCTAACAAAACCGCGTCAAAATTCAAAAATCCCAAGAAAAGAATAAAGGTCCCAGTAAAAAAACTATTTCGTCAGGCTTCAAAATTTTTTAACACGTTGGGCGCCAAAATTTATCACGCAAAAATTTAAGCGCAAGCTTAGCTCAAGCACTCTTAGTCCTGCAACTATCAAACCTCTCAATTGGAAGCCACGTTGGCTAAGCTTACCCGGAACTCAGAGTTCTGGAGCTTTGGGGGGGGTTTATTTAAAGTGGGCGCCAGAGATTCGTGCAGGTGAATCCCAACCTTCGAGGTCTTCTCGATTCCAATTGAGTTTATTTAACAATTAACGAAAAAAAGTACGTAGCTGCCTTACTTACCGCCGACAAAACCAGGGATCAGGACTACCAACTCTCAAATCAAACCAGTTAACTCCCAAGACATTCGCATATATTAAAATTATTAAAATCCAAAATTATCTTACACAGTAATACCGTGCATACTTGCAAAGTACCCAAAACATACGTCCGTATCGCATGTACAAGAAATCAGTAAATAATAAAACTTGTATTTTCCAAAAACTCAGTTCAACTTTATGTGCAATTTATGTATCAAGGAAAAAAAAAACGTTCAGTACAAGACCGCTCATTAATAATTAAAAACGCTATAACCTTAATAACGTTATTCTATCAAATTTTATAATCCAAACAAGCGAGCAGTTGAACCGATTAACTTATAAAAGGATCACTCACAAACTGAGTTGCCGCTATGTGACGTCACAACGCTTCACAAAAGTATTCATTAATAAAAAAAAAATCATAATTGATATTTACCACAATTAAGACTTGAAAAATAAACGACAATCAACCCCATAGTTCACTCAAAACGTTCATTAAACGTGCAATTTTAATATAAAAAAACGGATGTCAATTCAACAAAAACGACATACCTTGACCGGTTTTTTTTATTCAAGCTTCACTCAAAGTCGTCAACAACTCCTCAACGCTTGGTAATTAATCCCATGCTCAAATTAGGCAATTAGGCAATTAGGGTGGAGTGGATCAATCTTGGTCGTGGTAGGGAAGAAAACACCCTTAACGTGGTACATCAGTGGGAGATGGTCATCGTCCTAGGCCTGAATGCGTGCAAACATTGAAGAAAAAATGCTCAACTCAATGAAAGGAAAACGAGTTACCTGAATGGACTATCTTGGGGTTACTCATTTTCTACCCCCTGGATCTAACACATGGAGATGCGAATGTCTTCCAACCTCCAACCGTTCGCTACCAAGGTCGAGTTCGAAAAGAAAGATACGTTTAATGAAAACTGACATCAGACATCAGCGACGTACAAGACTTTTGACCAGTGCGCTGTTGCCAGTAAATCAAACGACTACAGGGGAGATCGAAAAAGTAGCATACCACGTTAATGTTGATTAATAGTAATGGAACGCTTTTGGCCCGTGATAGTGTGCACAAAAAAAGCACATCTGATACGAAATCCCCAATTTTTCAAAAACGACTAAAGATATCTGAAGGACAATGTTAACATTTTGTGATAAAAATTAAATGCTATTTTTATTGAAAACATGAATAATTATAGAGTGTTACGTTTGAAAGATCGAGTTTTAATCATTTCAAATTGCGAAAATGTGATCGATGTTTTTCGCACACCCTGTAAAATTCTTAACATATTTGGATGAGTCCATGTGTATTTTGATACTTGAAGAGACTGCGGTCAAATTTTCACGCCTCACTTCCTCACTGTTACTAAGAAATCTCACTTTGAAAACCAATGACATTTGTCATTTCTAAAACTAGCTTTACCAACATTCTGAGAATCAGTTCACTCTATTTGTATATTTATTTTATTTTAACTATAGCGATTGAGAGAGAGATTGCGAAAGAAAGATTTATTTATCTATTTATTTATTCATTTAACATTTCTCCGAGTACATCAGCTAAAAATGTCCCAAGTCATGGATTCAATTTATTTCATGTTTAATATTCGCTCCAATCCACCACCACTTTATTTGGAAATATGTAATCACAAATTATATCGCAGCAAACAACAAAGCTACGTGCAATAAATTTCAACTGGTGAAAATCCTCTGAATTAACACCTCCATTCGCTTTATATTTCCTTTTCCTTTTAAAGCGATTTTCCCCATAAACCTACTATTCATGGACCACAACAATTGTGACAAATTTCAAAAATCTTCCTATTCATAGGACGTATTATAATGGGAGAGTCCTCCAGCTTATTACTCAAAATGTGCTGGTATTATATTCATGTTTTGCTTGTAATCATGATTTTTCATTAATAATTTCACTCAAAAATTAGTCGGTAACACCAAATGCATATTTGAGAAAAAACTATCTGAAAATAATTATTGCTGCATAGATGATCAGATGCAAGACTGAGGTGATTGTTGCGCTAGGTTTTTTTTCACCAGATGTTTCCGGCGAAAAAATGCTTGAAAATTCCTTATGTAGGACCAGATTTTGATTATAATTTTTTCATTGGAGAGTGGACCCTCGCCGTTGGTTGCACCAAAAAGATCGTATCCACTGTGAGCTAGAGCATCACAGTTGAAGATGATATGTGAGGCAGTTTCTTCTCCTTCGCCACATAGCCTGCAGCTTGTGGGACCATCGTTGAAGCCCCACCACAAGTCTTTTCTAAGCGTTATCCACCGTACTTCGTCAGTTAGTTTTTCGACGAGTTGCCGATTGTATTCTTAGTGTCTCAGCCCTGGTGGTGCATGCCAGCACCTGAGATGTTGTTCACACGACCATCCCTGTACTGGCGCCTTAACCGTTTCTAGACACTCCTATCAAGAGTTTAGTTTTTCTGAACGATATAGCTGTGCCGACTCTCGCCAGCTCTTCAGCTTTGATGTTCCCTTCTATCCCTGAGTGACCGGAGACCCAGACTAGCGTCAAAGTGTTTTTTCCTAGTGTCAACCCTTCTAGGTCGTGGAGGCAATCTATCACGATTTTTGATGTGAAGCGGAACGACTTCAGGGCTCTCAATGCAGCCTGATCATCCGAGAGAATGTAGATGTTCTAGTTATTGCAGCATCCCAATCTAGCATTCTTTGGTGCACATGCTTTGATTGTGTGAATTTCCGCTTCGTACAAAGTTGAAGTATCCTCTAGAGGGAAACGGAGGCTTATTGTTCAGTGGCAATATATGCCGGCCTCGTATCAAACCAAACCTCTATTCAAAAAAGGAGGTGCTTCATTCTGCCAAATTGCAGGGTCACGTAACACCTTATATGACTTCCGGAACCTATAAATGGTCACCATGTGGTCCGATTTTATTCTCAGACTATCATCAATCAGGTTTGTGGCTGTGGCATGACCATCCCTCCCAATGGACTCGCGCCATGCTGTTGAAGTTTCATAAAATCAGTAGAAAGAATGCTTTATATTTCATATGATATTTCTGTTCAAATATTGCAATTAAATGATTAGCCATACCCTGCTATTAGTTTTTAACTAAAAATCAGCTTCAATAACCATTAGTTTTCTACAACATTTTTTGTCGAGAAAACAAGGTTTTTCAAAAATCCGAAAACTGTACGGAATGAGAATGGAACTTTTTGAACAAAAATGATCTCCATCACTTATTTGAGTTTAAATCATAAAATGAACGTGAGGATTGGATAAACCCACTATGATGTGGGTTGAGTTTAATTATAAGAAAGGAATGAAAAAGAGTTTATGGTACCTATGCTTTTCACTTTCTTTTTTGGTAGAATTTTGACCAGCGAAGATATTTTGACCAATTTTTTTCATTTCTTTTCTTGCGACTTGGTTTTTTCTTCTACTTCAATTAAGTACCATTTCTCCTCAAAATTTATCTTGAAAAATCATAGATTAATTTCCGCCCTGGTCAGTTTCGCTGTTGTGATAATCTATTGTACTTATTACTTTTGCTACTTCAAAACCACATTGCAAGGATGACTCCAAGTGCAAAGTTCTTGAAAAAAGTTCATTATTAGCCTGATCCACAAAACTCAACACATAATTAAAATCGTTTTTTAGTTTGTTTTGAGATAGATCTCTGTTACTAGGGCTTCGCGAGACCACAAGACTAGTTTTGGTCTTGTCTTGGTCTTGTCTTGGTCTTGGTGACAAATTTCTTTGGGGATATTTCGACGTATGCCTTTGTCGGAGCAAAACCAAGTACTCCCTGGACCAACGGGACCAGAAATGCTGATATATCTTCTGTGTTTGAACATTGAAAGACGATTTGATGGTATATCTTCCAAATCAATACTGGGTAATCCGGTCAAACTTTCACTAACCAGGAAATGAGCTGGTGTTAGGATAATCATAGTCGCTAGGATCAGGTGAAATAGGAAATAAAGGGCAAGAATTCAATATAGGTTCTACTTGGCAATCTTGGCATAGTAAAGTACAAAATTTTTCAAATGTGAGAGATTTGATGCCAATTATGCGTTTGAGGTGGAATTTGCAAGCTTTGACACCAGCTTCAAACGTACTCCCGAAATTGGGTGCTTTGGCTGGTGAAAACCTTTAATTAAGACATTATTTTCTAAAATAACAGAAATTGATTGTTGTCGTTTTTCAAAGATTTAATGATTTGAGAATTTGCACCTTCAAAATTGAGGCCGTTATCAGACCACAGATTGTCAGGTTTTCCACACCAGGACACGAATCTTTGAAAGGCAGCAATATATGTCTCTGAGGTAAAATCTGAGACTTGTTCTAAATGAACGGCGCGAGTTGAAAAACAAATGGATAAAGCTAGATAGCATTTAGAAATGTTTGCAGCTCTTCCGGGCATGGATTTAATTCAATTGGATCGAAATTATCAAATCCAGTAGCATGAAAGGGAGTTAGGGGCAAAACCTGGTCTTTTGGAAGCAGTCCCATATCCAAGGGTTTTGGCTTAACCTTAAAACAACGGATGCATTGATGGACTACTTTTCGAGCAATATTGCGACCACCTAAGGGCCAAAAGTGTTCTCTAATTGGAGCATGCAGTGAATTAGCATGTTCGAATGAGAACAGCAGCTTTGTGAAAACATGGGATGTTTTTCAGCGTGATCAAGATCTGCTAGTACCAATCCACCACCCACTCATAACACACCATTCGCGTCAATAAAGAGATTCAGTGAAGACAGTGGACCTTTTTTACAAATTATCGATCAATATATAAAGAGTAATCAGTACAAAATGATTCCCTTTGAGAGATAATAACTAGATTCTTTCAACTCTAAAGCTGAGGTAGGTAGGTCCTACCAAGATGTATTCGATCTGGGCCAAAGTGTACAATCATTGGAAAGCCATTTAGGACCTTCCCACCATTCTCGGCAACTTATCAGCTGTTCAGGATAAGAACCTCGAGATAATATATCCGCGGGATTGTGTTGAGAATTCACATGATGCCAATCATCAATGGAAGTTGAAGACTGAATTTGTGAAACCCTATCGCCAACAAATAAATGTCAAATATGCGGTGATTGGGAAATCAGTCCAAAGATAAACTTTATTGACAGTGACTTCTACAGACTGCCTAAACTTATGAAGAAGTTTTGCTAGAACCAATGCTCCACAAAGCTCCAAGCGAGGCAGAGTTTATACTTTTAAAGGTGCTACCAAAGTCTATACAGTGCTTTTCCTCAATGTCCCCCCTCCTTTTATTTTTTGAACGGCTCATCTTGGAGACTTTAAACTCTAATTGATGAAATACAAGCATGTTTACCATGTCTTGACATAAAATTGACATATAAAAAATTCAAGATGGCGGCTGAGCGCCATTTTGGCATGTTTTTTCAAATGGAAATAGGGACCCTTATTTTGAAGGTCCTGATGAGTACTTTATAACACTAGAATATTGAGTCGATATCTTCAAGTACTACAAAATGGCGGTACATCGAAGCACTACATTGATACATACAATTTTTTGAAAAATTCGACAACTTCAATTCAAAATATGCTGGAAATATTCCTGACATGAAGCTTGGATTATGAATAAATGACAAGAATGTCAACAAATTGTGAAACCCTGACAATCAATTTGTTTAAAACTCAAAATAATCTAATTTTGTCCGATACCTTATCTTTGTTCTATCTGAATCCGAGAGATCTCCCACATTTTCCCGGACACCCTGTATAGGAATGTATAGTTTCTTATAACTTCAGAACAACTTTAAAGTCTAGACTTACTCATAATGTCAAAACGTTCCTCCTTTTTCCTGAAGAATCATCTGCTGTGAAGAATATCAAGCAGAAAATTGCCCATTATCAAATAATAAACAGCGCAAGATATTTGAAAATCCCGCGTAAATCTTCGAATAAGTACGGCAACATTGGTATCATGTGGAAGCGGAAGCTACATCCAGTCGCAAGTCCGCCGATGAGGTGACAAGGCTGACGGATGACGGAAGACAGCTGATTCTGAAGACTGAATCCTGTCATTGGATTGCATCGGTCTGCATCGTATCGTGTCATGTGTCATTCGCAAGGTTGCCAGAAGTACTGTTTTAACAGGAGATCTACTGAATTCACCCATGGGTTTCTGTTCTACTTTTTTTGATAGGGATCATCTGGCAACACACGACACAGATCACGTCATGACCGTAAAAGTGAGGCAACCTGTTATAAACTGATCTTGAAACCAACCGACACGCGATTTTCCGGTTATTCGACCAACATTGGATTGTATTTTGTTTAAATAAAATTTCGTATTACGAGTGTGTCTATTTTTCTCGCCCGCAGAAGACCCACAATTATATTATCATGATGATAGATTTCGTCTCTTTGTGGCACCAACAATATCAACCGGCTGGACAAATTTCTCTACAGCCACGGATAAAGAGTACCAACCCATTAAAATGATATAATCCTTAAAATAGCTTCCCGATGATTTGGTGTAACAGCGGATTATCTGTTTTTTTAGCGTTTTACTTCGAATCTCATCTTATTCGCTTTTGGATTGATAGTAATAATAATAATAATAATAAATCGTCTTCAAGAATTAAAGAAAAAAAAAAGTACATTGCGATAATAATTGACATTAATAATTCCTAATGGGCGATATCTGATAGGAGCAGATCGACGGCGGGTGACGGGGATTTGTTGGATGATTTTTCGATTTTGAAATATTAGCGTTAATAATAATAATTGGTAGATAGATTTGTTTGTTTTCGATTAGATAAGATAAGAATGTTCCACTTTGGTTTTTGATTTCGTGTTTTTTCTTATGGTTGAGGATATTTTACATTATTGTGCAACGTCAGAGCAGACGACGCCGACGGTGATTTGTTGTATGGTTTTTCGATTGTGTTGTATTATTTTGGAGTCCCAGCGGTAATAATAATTAGTAGGAAGATTTGTTAGGATTAGGATGTTCCACTTTGGTTAAGGATTTAGTATTTTTCCGTATGAATTAGGATATCTACATCTTGTGCACAAGATGCACTTCAGTTCTTTTGTTCTCACAAGTTGCATTTCAATTTTGAGATGGATTTGAATCAAAACTGGGTTTTGCCTGGGCTGCTCGAAGAGCGGGTAATTCAGCTAGTATTCCAATAAGATGGAGCTCCACAACATTACTCCAGACAAGTTGGGAACTATTTGGACAATAATTTTCCGGGTGATTGGATTGTTCGTCGAGGTCCTATAGAATGTCCAGCGTGCTTGACAGATTTTACATCATTAGATTCTTTTTATGGGGCTATTCGAAGCAAAAAGTGTATGAAACAGAACCTGCTCCAATATTGGATGTTCGATAGAGAATAACACATATTTATAGAAATATCGATGTTACAGTGTTAGGAAATGTTCGACTTGAAATTTCGGAAAGGCGGTTTTTATGTCAAGAAGTTCAAGGCACCCATTTCCAAAATCTTTTGAATTGATCTTGATGTATTATTAAAGTTATTTAGTTATGAGTGTATGCATTAATGTAGTTATTACAGCACATGGGGAAGAATCGGTACTTACCATGTTGCCTTTATCAATCCTACTGTTATTCTTCAAGTTATGGTAACATGTGAATGTGAAATTGGGTTGGTAATAAATGTATTATTATTATTATATTATTAGATATCAATTCAATATTCTAGGGCTATAAAGTACTCATCAGGACTTCCAAAATGAGGTGTTACATGCTATTCCATTAAAAAAAATATATATTCCAAGATGGCGCCCAGGAATGTTTTTTGAATAGGAATAGGGGTCATGTGACATTTCATTTTGAAGATCCTGATGAGTACTTCATAACCCTAGAATATTGAGTCGATATCTTCAACTACTACAAAATGGCGGTACATTTAATTACTACATTGATACATACACTTTTTGAAAAAATTTGTCAAGTTCAATTCAAAAGATGCTTTTTTGACATTTTTGTCATTTATTCTTAACCCAAACTTTATGTCAAGAATATTTCCAGCATCTTTTGAATTGAATTTGTCGATTTTTTTTTTAAGTGTATGTATCGATGTAGTAATTGAATGTACTGCCATTTTGTAGTACTTCAAGATATCGCCTCAATATTCTAGGGTTATGAATTTCTATTCAGGACCTTCAAAATGAGGTGTCACATGACCCCTATGCCTATTTTAAAAAACATTCCAAGGTCGCGCCCTGCCACCATCTTGAATTTTTCATATGTCAATTTTATGTCAAAACAAAGTAAACATGCTTGTATTCCAGCACCTAGAATTTGAAGTCTCTTAGTTGAGCCGTTTAAAAATTACAAAAAAGGGGGGACATTTAAGAAAAGCACTGTTTATAGACTTTGGGTGCTACTTTGGACTCGACATAGACAAGTGAAATTTGGTTAGAATTGAAACGAACAGTTTTCAAGTATGCCCCAAATGCATCAATTGAGCTATCACAAAATCCATGTATCTCTACAGTTGCACTGCTTTCAGCCAACATTTGACGTGGGATCCTCAAGTTGTTGAGAAATTCCAACTGCTGTCGTAATTTATGCCATCAACTATATAAATTCGACGACAATGACTCATCCAATCCTACTTAAGTACACCACAATTTTTGCAATATCACCTTAGCTAAGAAAATACATTGTGCAAGTAACCCTAGCGGATCATAAATTTTGACGATTGTAGAGAGAATGGTTCGTTTCGTGTTTTTTTTTTTGAGATAAATGAATATGATATAGTAGTATATTATCCTTGTATAACCAACTTAGACCAAGTGTTCTATTCTCTGTCTTATCACGAAGATAAACTTTTTCTTCCATTCGAGCTAGTCATTACCAGTGAGCTCTTTCATAACATCATTACATAACAATTGGAAATCCATTTTCTAAATGAAAAACAAGCAGACTCCAAAATGTCAGAAACTTGTTTACCGAGCTCTATAGCATTATCTGGAGAACTGCAACCAAACAATATATCATCAACAAAGAAGTTATTAAGAATAATATCAGAAAACTCTGGATATGTTTCTTCAAAATCCAAACCCAATTGCTTTAGACATTTAATAGTCAGAAACAACGCAGAAGCTGTACCATGGGTAGTGTTGAAGGTATACACTTTCAGATCATCACTTGGATCAGCTCTCCAAAATATTTTCTGAAAACTTCTTTGATTTTCATGGACCAAAACCCTACGATACATGTAAGCAATATTTGCACACACTACAACATCATGTAGTCTAACTTTCAAAAGAGTATCCAATAGGTCATCCTGAATATTAGGTCTAATGTATACTGAAGATCATTCAGTGAAATGCCATTATTAGAAGCTGATTGAAAACCACTCAAAACTTTGTGGTCGTACTCTCTTCATGAAGGACTTCATGATGTGGCAGAAAAAATGGAGGTTCATCGAGAATATGATTTTCCAGCACAGTCATATGACCCATACATTCATATTCCGCCATGAAATCGGTATACATTTGCTTTAACTTGGGATTTTTCTGTAGTCTACGTTTCATGGAGTAGAATTGTTGCTTTGCTGCTATACTTGAATCGCCAAGGGTTGATGGATCCTGTTTAAATGGACTATCAACAATAAATGTGCCATTTTCATCACGCTTCATACTCTTAACAAATATTGCCTCACATCCTTTTCCGCAGTGAACAAAAGTGACTTGAAAGAGTTTGGAGGTTTTTCCATGACCAAAAGTTTCTCAAGCAAGTCTTGAAGATAATTTTTGACGTTGAGATTACAATAGCGAAGATTCATAGGTAATAAAATTGAAGAAGATTCAGAAACAATCCATCCAAAACAAGTTTTCTTGTTGATTGGCTGGCCAGGTCCAAATTTTATCTGACCTATACATAGTAAAGTATAGAAAGTATCAACACCCAATAAAAGATCAATTGATCCCGATTTACAGCTAGTCAGCCAATTTCAGATGCTTCGGAATGTTCAGACCAGAAACATCTATTTCTTGACTTGGGATAAGGCCACTGATGTTTGGAATAATTAGACAAATGATTGATGTTTTGAACGAATCATGAAGTGATTCCACTTGCATATTACATCTATGCTTGATTGATGTAATATGACCTGATCAATGCCAACTATTGAAAGGTTATACTTTGTTTTTATAGTTCTAGTCTAGCGAAGAAATCCTCAGTCACAAAATTTTACAGAAATCCATAATACAAAAGTACCCTAGCACAATGGCCACTTCCATTTAAATCCTTAATTTGTACTAGAGCAGTAGATAACAGAGTGTGTCTTTCATTTTTGCTAAACGAAGACATATTCACAAAGTTCTTATAACCTGTAGATTGTGGAGTTACATGTTGAATAACATCAACAGAAGAATTCACCGACTTATAAACAAAATGCAATAGAGTGTGATGCCGAAGATGAGCATTTCTCTCAAGTACTTGAAGAACAATCCTTGTCGAGATGATTCGGCCGCAAACAGTTTAGGCAACGTTTCTTCTGTTTAACTTTAGTGTACCTTCCATACTCGGGAAGTTTCAAGAAGACATGACAATTCATGATGTTATGACCCTCAAACTCACAAAAGGTACAGCCTTTATTTACAACCAATGTCTTGAAAATCTTGGATTTGAATTTACCTTGGGGCCATTTTTATCTTCAATAGTTTCCAGTGGGTTTGCTTTAGCCTTGAGGAAAGTAGGCAACTCATCTATTAGTCTTTGTTCTTCCCTTTCTCGACCTGTGATTGGATCTAATTAACTAGACATAAAAGAGATTATCAAGACGTCATAAGCATCGACTGGTAACTCAAGAGATTTAAGAGACCTCAAGCTTCTGATAATACTATTGAGTAATAATCTAGGACCAATTGGAGACTCTTTCTGCATATTACGCAAGAAGAAAAGATCCTTCAAGTAGTTGCGAACAAGCATTGACTTATTGTCATACTTTTTACACAAAATCTCCCAAGCAATGGAGTAATTGGCAGAACTTATTTCTAGATTCCTGAGAAGATCCCTAAAAGTTCCTTCAAGTGAGCCTTGTAGAAAATGGAGCTTTTTCATGTTTGTAATGTTTTATTATCGTGGATCAATGATTTGAATGTGTCCCTAAGCTCTTACCACTTCTGAAAATCGCCAAAAAACTTTGGAATTGGTATTGAAGGAAGTTTAGGGCCTGAATATAGTCTGATTCCTTTACCCGAAATTTTCGAAGGATCATTTCTCTTTTCTGAGTGATTATCAGATTGCATTTTGGGATAATTCCATTTGAGAATGATTTTTGCTTTTGCCAATAATTCATAGTACGAAATTTCAAATTGTTCGCGTTCAAAATCTTCAGAATGTACCCCAATAAAGGTTTGATAGGTGTCAAACTCTGACAAAACTGCTGGAAATTTGTCAAGCCTACTTTCCAGTTCCGTTAATTTTAAAAGAGTTTGATCAATTGAAGATAAAGTGACCAAAAATCAGTTAACCCCACAGTACCAAGGCCAAAAAGTTACATAAGATAACCAAGAGGGTGTACAATTGTACTCCATGATTTTTTTGTGTTATTATGAGATTGCATTGAAAAAAATTAGCTAAGGAAAGCAATTACACAGGGTGAATTGTGAATTGTTTTTTCACCGTATAGAATGAAAAAAAATGAGGATATTTTTCAACTAAAACTGTGTCCGAAAATGCTTTGTTTTTTTTGTCATAAGTCTTCTACCACTCCAGATATTTTCACAAAATCTGGTACACTTCTTTTAAACATTGGTGACCAAACTTGTCAACTGCCAAAAGGTGTCGATGTCATAGCTGAGAAAACATCTGAGTGCCATGAAGAATGTAGGAGGAGGAGACTCTGGTATTACCACCACTGTGTTCAAGGATGTTTTCCAGGTAGTAGGCAACCGGATTCCCGATATTATCAATACATCATTAACATATAGCGTATTCCCAGAAACTGTTAAGTGTTCCACTGTGACTCCGACACCAAAGGTTCCAAATACCAAGCAGAGCAGTGAACTTAGGCCAATAAATGAAGTTCCTGTCTCCGAAAAACTTCTGGAGGTTGTTGTCAAGGAACAGCTGCTGAGTTATTGTGACTTGAATAATGCTCTCCCATCGAATCAATCGGGATTTAGAGATAACCATTCGTGTGAATTGTGAACATCTGCGACCAATTCCTGAAGGAAATTGATGTGGAAAACTATGTGTTGGCGGTGTTTCTGGATTTCCGAAGAGCATTTGAGACTATCAACCGGAATATTCTGCTGAATAAGTTGGAGAGAATAGGATTGGTAGACAATGCCTTGAACTGGTTCAAGTCATATTTGGAAAATCGTACTCAAGTAGTAAAGATCGGAAATGAGGTCTTGGGTTCCAGATTGGTGTTACATGGAGTACCACAGGGGACAGTTTTTGGACCGCTGCTGTTTCTCATATACATCAACGACATGGTTAAGGTGCTGAAGACGGCAAGAATTGAACTTTTTGCGGACGACACTATGCTGTATGTGACTGGTAGAGACTTACAAGATCTGGAGATAACCATTAACGAAGAACTTGGTTCACTATCGAACTGGTTAGGTAATAATGCTTTAAGCCTTGATGTGGAAAAATCGAAATTTTGTATTTTTTCTGAAAAGTCTAATTTGTCCAAGATCGATGTCAGCCGCTCAAATGTCCATATACATACAAATAGAATCCAGCATCAGACTGAGATTAAATATCTTGGAGTCATTCTGGATGCAAATCTATCATTCAGATCTCATGCAGATTACATCATGAGAAAGTTTTATAAAAAAGTCGGTTTTTTGTCTAGAATAGGAAAACATTTATCGATGGAAACAAAAATAATAATATATAAAAGCATTGTTGCCCCTCATTTGAAATTCTGCTCCACTGTCTATACACTACCAAAAACTGTGATACATAAGTTCCAAGTGATTCAGAATAGAGCCATGCGTATTATACTTAAGTGTAATAGATACACACCAGTAAGGTCAATGTTGAATGTTCTGAATATGTTGTCAATTCAACTAAAACTGGCGTTCAATGTGTTGGTATTTATATTCAAAATCAGAAATAAGAAATTTCCTAATTATATTTGTGAAAGAACAACGATTTTTAAAAATGTTCATAATTATGAAACTAGAAATAGGCATGATTTCATTCTAGTCAGCAACTGTCATACTAGTCTAATGTGTTGTTCGGTTTTGTACAAGTAACTTAGTCAGTTCAATAGACAGCCCCAAGCGTGAAAGACTGTGATATTATTTTAATATTTAAAAGACTGATTAGGAATTATTATGTTGTCCAGAACTTTTAGAATATACAATATCGTCGTTGTAAAGCCATATTGCTGATTTGTTATGTTGTACTATCTCGTTCCTTTACATTTCATGTCCCATTATATTAGTGTTTATTTTGTGTATTTTAATTTTATACTGATTATTATTCATTTTACCCTTGATTTTACCACTATGAACTTTTTTTCATATAAACATACTGTAGATATTGTAGCATTTTGACTAATAAAGATATTATCTATTTTATTTATTGAACTAAATTTTTTGATGTGAAATTTTTCAAAAATTTCCTCCAGTGGCGTTCGAACAGGATTTTTTTTAAGAAAAAAAATAGTACGCCACTGCTTTTTTTTTAAATTAATATTATTTTTGAAATACTCATTCACTTAAGAGTTAATTTGGTCTAAAGATATTTTTTCGTACGACGATCGGTTTCCGTTTGATGAAATAAAAACAATCAGGCAAACACTGATATGATTATTGAATCAATTAATCCAAATCACTAATTGTTCTGACTTCATCTAGTATTCGAAAATATCTTTATTTACATAAGTTTCCGAAAAACAAAAAACGGCTGGTTTAAACTTATCATCTAACATTTTAATTTTATACAAATTATTTAAAAGTCCTTGAAAATCTCAATATGAAATCATACCCTCACTGTTCGTCATTTAAAAAACTTGTTTCTTTGAATGTTTTCAATGGACAATTTGCATACATTTTCAAATGACTTTAAATTTTATATACGTATTGTAGACAATATTTGAAAGTCATCGGCGAAAAAATGTTTCCGAAATACCCAAAAACATACTAAATAGATAAAGAAAAAAGGAAACGCAAATTCCACTATATGATCAAAAACGGGGTGGAGCTGGATTACCCTCTGGAGAGAGGGAGATGGAGATACGCCAGACGGAGAAAGATAGTGGATGTTGATAAGCGCTCTAAAATCGGTGATTACTACATTGTAGGTTGATTTTGTAAACACCAATTGCATCAGTAATTACTCATCCCTATATTTTTCATATTTTCAAAAAATGTGCAAATTCTCCATTCTTTCGTAGGTATCGCAGTTCCTAATATCACACACCGCATGAACTGTTTTCATTCTAGGTCCATGTTTATCATTGGATAAAACAGACTGAAAACATTCATAAACATTATAGTTAAATCAAATAAAATTATCTAAAGCTAAAGAACTCAAAAACAAAACTTCAAAAAAATGAAAAACATCACTCTAACGGGTACGACAGACACACAAACTTTGATGGTAGGTATTATACAGGGTTTTAATTTAGTATCTGGCCAAACTTCAGAGGGTGATTCTTTGAGTGATTTTAAGGTAAAAAGTTCATATAAATCGGTGTCCATTTCCGCACATTTTTTTTGTTATTTTTATTCGTCAAACTGCCCCTTATGACGCCACTGGCAGTCATAATCAACAATCAATTGGTTCTAACTTAGGGTCTTATCATAGTCCATAATACTGCCAAATTTCAACAAAATCGGTCAACAGGTGTTTGAGATATTAATAAATAAATGTAAAAAAATTATATTTTTTTGACACCCTGTATCTTGAAAACTATGCATTTCCGGACACCTGTTTACATGAACTTTTTACCTTAAAATCACTCAAAGAATCACCCCCCGAAGTTTGCCCAGATACTTAATTAACACCCTGTATATAATATGGCAACAAAAAAGGCTTTGCGTTTTTTTTTTAACTTGAGAATTCGATGGCTACTTCCATTCAAATTGTGAACACTAAGCTTTTTATCAATGTGGAAGATCTTTGAAATATTTGAATGTTGGATGTTTTACAACCAGAGTAGATACTTATTTCAGTCTTACAAAAAGGGTTTTTTTCAAAACATCATTGTTGATAACGATAAAAATAAAAGTGTGGAGAAGTGTAGACGTAACTTCCAACATTACTGCTGTGTGATTTGACAAATTAATAGGGGATACACAAATTTTTTTGGAAGTTCGGGTCTTAGTCTGATTATTGGAAACAAATGGCTATTCTGTTTTCAAGACAATGCTTTCTTTTCAAAGACAATACCATTTCTTCATTTATTTCATTTCATAAAATATGCAAGTGCTATTATATGAATTCTCACAGTCTCGTTAAATTCACGAACTAACACAGATAATTGTTTCAGTTTCGAAAGCAAAGATAATTGGTAATCCAGAACTGCATATCAGGAGCGGTAGTGACATAAACTTAACATGTGTAGTGCTCCAGACCCCGGATCCACCTAGCTTCATATATTGGTAAGATAAATTGCTTTTTCACACGGCAAAATGCTCATTGGCTTTCAGGGCCCGGTTAAGTGCTTGCTGCAGCTTTGTTTGGATTCACATCTGATGATTAAATGTAGCTAGACGTAGTTAGGTAAAGCTAGAAATAATTATGATGTTTGTTTTTTCGTATTGTTTGTCCAAATAATAAGAGAATTAATAGCTAGCATAAGTACAAAAATATGTTTAACAACGTTGATTTATCCATTGCGTTTTTGTTTATATCAGAGAAGAAATATTTCTATGTACAGCAAAATTTTTCATCATTGAATAAAAACATAATGGATGATTTATTTCATGTGGAGAAAGGTACTCGAAAAAGTCAAATGAAAATGCATTGCTGCAATATTGAATCTCTTTTGTTGTCCAATGAAAGCTGCTTTTCAAAGCTTTTAATATAACCCGGAACGGACTTTTCAGCATAGTCTAAAGATATGATTTAAACTAGCTAAGTTTTTATTCTTATTATGATCGTATAAGCTCGCCATAAAGTAATCTTCAACGGGCACCGCGTTTTGGTTGCGTATATATAAATTGTAGGAAATAGAGTTGCGCCCCTTTCTTTGCGAAGTGAGAAAATACGCTTTGAATAATTAGAGCAGGAAATGTCCAGACAAAACTGGCGTTGTTTATGGATACTCACTCGTGTTACAGAAGCATGCTATTTATGTAAATTTTGAAGAAAATAATACCTGCAGTAACTTAGGGAAATCACTCCACTTTATTCACAGCAAAGACCGCAAAGATGCAGTCAGGATAAATATGGGCGTAGAAAACCTGAAAAAACTGTTTTTCTTAGATTTTCTATTTTTGGCATTTGACATAAAAATAGAAATGTATCGAATGCCAAATTCCATCAAAAATGATATTTTATCGAGCTCCTTTCCAGGGTGAAGTTCCATTATAGTAAGAAGGGTAGGTTTCGGTGTACTGAAAGACCATCATCAAGAGCCTAAAAGGGTTAATATCTAAAAAATAAACACTTTAGCCAAAAAAAAAAAAAAAAAATGACAAAACTACTTACATTAACTTTTAGGAGAGTGGAAGAGGTCACATGATAAAACTTGTGAAGTTTATATGCTCTTGATGATGGTCTCTCAGTAGACCGAAACGCGTCATCAATAAATAAATCATTTTGTGAAGTTATTTGGACGTTTAGCAAACCTACCCCTTTTACAATAAGGATATTGGAGAAGGAATCGACGCAAACAAAATACAATAAATGTATGAATGTATTCCTTGTCACAATTGGATTATTTTTGTAAATGTCATGTTATAGAAGAGTTTTGCTTTACCGAATCATGAAAAGCCACCAGGAGACCGATACCAGGGACCAAAAACTTGCTTATCGGTCTGTATATTGTAATTGAAAAATATCCATTTTCTCAAATCTTGAAATCCCAATCATCAACCTAAAGCAAAAAACTTCCCACGATCTTTTCACGAACCTCACTTTTTCTCTAGAAGTTCGATATAGTCAGGGTTGCGAAAGTTTTTACCTAATTCCAATCCTTCAATTGAATCACAAAACCAAAGGTGTCAATGACCTGTGAACAAATCAAGCCAGAAGTCCTGCACATGTAAGTACTAGAAATATGCCAAACATGACTGAATCTAACTCAATGATTGAGATCTTTGAACACTCAATTCGTCATCAAAATGGATCCTGTTGTATAGTTTTAGGTCGTGGCTGGTCTGCCTGAGAAATAACTGAAGCTCACAAAAGTAATATAATTGATCACTTGGTGACGAAAAGTATGAAATAAAGATGTATATCTTCATTTCTCCAAAGAACTCTATTTCCATATTTCTCATATAGTTCTTATTTAAAACGTTATTTTATCCTAACCTCAACAAAATATCGAATGTAGTCCTCCGATGAGAACCCGATTTTCTCTTTAATTTTTGAAACCATATATATCAGAAGTGTAGCGATTCCGGTCTGGCATCAACACCCCTAAAGGTGCTTTTCCACTTGTAACAAAACAGCGGAGCGAACGCAATGCGAACCGTGCAACATCACGGCGTTCCCCCGGTCGTCTCATTAAAGAAATTGGGTGGTATCAAGACTTATTTTTTTTTAAATAAACCCATACACTCCATTACCAACTGACAAAGATGATATTAGATTAAAGGCATTTCACTTGCCACTAATCATAACTAATCATAAAAACGACAACTGGTGGAACGCCGAAATTTCGCACTGTTCGCGACGCGACGCGACGTTCGGTTCGCTGTTTTTTTGCAAGTGTGGACGCACCTCAACGATAAGCATCGTCACACCCTATATGTGATTGTCAATAATCAAAAAAGAGTTATCAATCAGGTTACTGGATTTCAATTGGGCAAACAATTTAGATACTATGACGGGATCTTTGCAAATTGAGAATTCAAAGTAAAAAACACCTCTTTTCATGGGTATTCGAATCCAACAAGGGACGTGATCAAGTCCGCATTAAAATAAAACTGACTTCTACATTCTTGCCGCGTGGATGAAAATGAACGCAACTAATCTTTGAGGTCCAAAAAAAAAAACAATCCAGTCAACTTCTTCAAAATAGAAGTCCGGATGTCCCCAAATGCCTGAATCAGACAATTACTACCAAAATCAAAAACAGCTGTTCTTGAAATTGAAGTGGTCTAGATTCAGAAATAATAATCATCCAATGGGATTTATTGGACAATCAACTCGTTCATATCTGACCTACCGTTTAATTATAGATAATAATACAGTGAGTTGATCGAGCTAACTTCAGCTGATTAAGGGCTCAAGCATTCAAGTTGATTCAGCTCTGAGTACAGGGTTACCAGCCTGGATATTAGCCATCAAAAAAATCAAATGGATTGATCTTTCAATGAGCTTAACGCTCGACAACGTCGCGTCGGTCCAAGTAATCAGTGACCATCAGTAACATTGCTTGAAACAGTTCCTTCGATACAAATATCTAGCTTGAGCTCAACAAAACTAAAAAAGGGTATTAAACAGAGCGACAATTTCCAGTGCCACTCAAATCCCATTACTTCTGGTAATCGATCGATAATCGTATCTCTTTGTTTAACAACAATTGTTTTGAGGTTTGGCGCTCGAATGTTTATCTGAAACAAGTTCTGATAAGAAATTCTAAAATTCTCTAACCCAAACTGCACCACCTGTTTAGAACTGCATCACTCCGATACAAGTAATTCCCGGCATAGTTTTCTTCTATCTGTTTTCTTAGCCTTTTTGACAGCATTGTTGTATAAGACAATACAATAAGGCTTTGCTGTGGTGCCTATATAGATCTCATTTACCCGTCCTTTTTGCTGCACTGAGCATTTTTCTTGTTTTTCTTCTGCGGTCTTCTCGTTCGGGATTCCACCAAGATGGGCGCCTCCTTCTGTTTTGAGCGCCGTAGTGGGCGGCCTGTTCATAGGCATCCTCGATAGAGTCAGTCACTAGCTCAGAGTTCACCTGTTTTGCTGTAAGTTTTTTCTAGTCTAGACTTCTAACAAGTATACATTTTCTGCGCTAAAGTGATAAAGAAATCGTTTTTCTTAGTTGAAGAGATAATACAGGGACGTATTACCCTCTATAAGTTCGAGCCATACTAACATCAAATTCAAATTTCACATGATAAAAAAACCCCTAAATATCAATTTTCATTAAAAGATCGACATTAGTTCAAATACTATTTAGAAAAAATAAAAATGAAAATAAAATGTCAACACCCTGTAGCTCTGTAACGAAGCATTTCCGGATATATGTTTATGGGAAGTTTTGGTCTTATTTTGAAGCGGGAAAACTCATCCTGAATTTTTTGGCAATATTAATGTAACACCCTGTATATCGAGCCTTATACTGAAATGCGACGCAACGTGATCATTGATCTCATATTCTTCAACTTTGAGAACAGCTACATCAAGTTTGACAATGTTTATCACAAGCAAATTGATGGTACTCCCATGGGTAATCCACTCAGTCCTACTTTAGCTAGTCTTGTCATGAACGATCGAATCGATTTATGTATCAAAAAACTTTCATTTGAAATATTGTTTTTGGGGTTATACGTGGATGACACTTGTCTTGCCATTCCTGCAGATACTCTGAATACGGTTCTTGAGGTTTTCAACTCATACCATCAGAAATTGAAACTCACTGCAGAAATGGAACTGGATTGTAGGTTACCATTTCTTGATGTTATGGTGACTAGATTCCTATCAGGATATCTACTCATCAAAACTGGTACCAAAAACCATCGAGTTTAGGTAGGATTTTGAATCTCAATCCAATTGTTCAACAAGCCATAAGTTAGCTAGCTCCAAGGGTCCTATCTACCGATCACAGACTCTCAGCAGTCCTTGTTTCCATTCAGCAAACCGTAAGCGTCAAATGAACGCGAGAACATTGAATGATGCGCTTGCTAATAATGATAATTGCAGGTTTTTCCGGATGCCTTTCATTCCCGGCTTGTCTTATAAACTGAGTAACAGGTTTGATGATATATACAGTAAAGTAGTATTCTATATTGTAAAAACTGTAGGTGGACTTTTTTCTAATATCAAAGATACTTTGCCAACATTTGTGTAAAAATAATGTAGTCTATAATATTCCCTGTTTAGACTGTAATATGTCATATGTTGGTCAGACGAAACAGAATTTAGACACGCGGTTAAAACAACATAAAACGAGTTGCCTCCCGAAGAACGTCACTAAATCTGAAAGAACAGCTTTAGTCATAACTTTGACTTTTCAGGAGTGACAATTCTAGATACTGAAATCGGTTATTCATAGAGATCAGTCAGTGAAATGATTTGGATTGAACTGACGGATGACAGTTAACTTGAGGACCGACACCGCAGGACTCAGCGGTATTTATAAGGGTGTTTTAAATAAGTTCAAACCTACAAACGTTCGATAGTTGTTGTTTATTTAAATCTTGAATTGTTGAACGCGGCTATCGATATCCTTATTTTGACCCCTGACGTTGACAATTTGACATATTATGACGTTGAATGATAATAATTTTATTGATTGTAATTGATATTTTATTGATAAATGTGAGCTCCATGTTTGCTTTTCAGGCGCAGTTTAGCTACAGTGGCTACTCTCTACTCATCACTTTGACGAATATCGGTAGCAAAGCTTGTCTAAGGAACAGTTCGAGGCTTTAAAAATAATGACGTTCATCACAGATATTTGTCAAAACACACACAGTTATTCGCATGTATTTCCAAACCAGACCATGAATTTTAACGACGCGCGACGCCGACGCTCTCGTTTGATATAACAAGATTTCAAACTCTAGATCGTGTTACGTCCTCATTATACATCGTTGAAAGAATTCATAGGAAAATAACGAGCCATTCTTGATTACTTTTCGTTGTAGAGAACCTCAAAAAAGTAATCATTATTTATATTTTCAATCATCTGAGTGTCTTCAGATTATCCACGACATTTCCATTTATCGCGTTTAATATATTTTATCCAACTCTCCTTTTACACATTACAGCTGCGGACCAAATTCGCCTATTTGTAACACGAATACCAGTGAAAAAACCTTTCTAAAATAAATCTGACAGAAAAATAGCGTCATTAGTTTCCCGATCAAGCCCAAAAAGAGCACCAACTTTCAATAGGCGAAACAGTTTACTAACTTGAAGCTCTAATACTAAGACAGAGAAAATTGCAGGTGTTGCGGAGAAAATCTATAGTGACAAAAGTTGAGAAAATCAGCCATTAAACTTATTTTCGATCCGATCGACAACTCATGCTTGCTTTACCAGGTAAAAAGTGACTTCAGTTCTACAAATTGATGATGATGATAATAATAATGATAATAAGAATAATAATAGTACCTCTGTGTTTAGCACTTGCCTGCAAAGGGATAAAAAATGGATATAAGTGATAAGTAGATAAAAAATAGAATAACCATGTTCATTCAGTAATGAGATCCATATAAAATTCGTATAATCGTTTCACACAAAAAATTGATACTTGAAGTGTATACAGGGTGTCCGGAAACAGCACTCAAATAATTTGATGGGTTATTCTACATGAGGAAATAAGATTTTTTTTCATATAGACAATGAATGTTTTTAATTGAAAAATTGATTTTTCCGTCATATCAGCATAGGAAAGGTATACCTACCTTGTAGAAGTGGCTGGAGTAACTTTTTTCAAGATAATTTCAGTTAAAGTAATCCACGCAATGTGGTTTTGAGTGGCACAAGTACAATTATCTTGAAAAGGGTCACTCCTAGCCACTTCAACAAAGTATACCTTTTTTACGTAAATATGACGGAAGATTCAATTTTTCATCAAAAAAAAAACTAGTGCGTAGTTATGACTATTTGGATGAGTCAAAATATTTGTAACTCAACCAGCAATTTGATAAATTATTATAATTGCAAACATTGACACAAAAATTATAAAACATCATTACTCTCAAGATCATTTCCAAATTGTTTCTACAACATATGTGAGTGACAATTGGCACCATTTCATAAGACTATTTGGTCTCCATCAACATTTTGTAGGAGCTTCTGCACATACTATAAAACTATACTAAACTCTACAAAATGCGAAAAAGCGGTGGGCAAATTTGAAATCCTCATCCCGATAAAGCCCCAATTACAAGATTTCGTGAAAATATCATGAGCGTGGCAAAAGGCATGGCCAAAAAACTGCAAATAAAATTTAGGTTTAACACCCTGTAACTCCGTTAATAATCAATTTTCGAAAAAATGTTATAGGAAAAGGTAGCACTTATTTTCGGTCTAGAATGCTCCCCTGATTTTTTTACTCATCATTTCCGGACACCCTGTATATAAATTTTATAGTAGCTTTGGTGAGGCATTATAAAGTAAAAATGCAGTACGTAATAGCAACAATAAGATTAAAGAAAGGATCATCAGTTTTTCAAGTATATATAGGTATTTAACTTCATTTTAAAAGCTTCAAGAAGCTTTTCAAAATTGGACACTCTCAGAAAAATATTATCGACGTGAGATGCAATATAAGAAGCCATTTTATTCATGTATTATTCAACTTTCGTCAGTTTTTAGAGACGTTGTTTGAGAACAAAATTTTGACTGCGAATCAAGTTTTATTGTCAAACATATACCATATTTCCAACAAAATTCAAGCTCGCCTCCGCGCCTCGTATTCATTGATGATTTAGGAAAAACATTTAGATTGTTCACAAACTAGCTTCGTCCTTTTGATAATTTTTTTGGAAAAAAAGCCTATACAGAATGGTTCTAGTCATCATTAATTTGATAATTTTCTATTCACTAGTTGAAATCAAGTCATAGTTATTGTTCTCAAAGAGATTTTCTCTGATTTTCTGTAGAAGTGAATTGCGGTGTATAATATGTTCTGTCATTTTATAAAGTAAAACTATTACACAATTGCTTAGCAGTGTTTTGAAGTCATGCGCATTACAATATAAAAATGTATATTCACGGTTAAAGTTCACTTTTATATTAAATTTATCGCTGTGTTCAATTTGTTTGTCTGACATACTGTGAAATAGTTATAAAATCAACTCTAGCATAACAATTTCTCTTTTAGTGTAACGTCAAAAGCAAAGTTGTTTCTGAAGATATTATGATAAAATAATTGCTTCCTATAGTAGAAAAGGAGAAAGTATAAAATCATGTTTTATACAGGGTGTTACTTAATGGTATGTCATAATTTTCAGGGGAAGTTTCTGGATGAATTCTAAGTCGAAAAGGTCAAAGTCTAAGACCCAAGTCGTTAGGGTCTTAGAATGCTTGGTTTGTAAGATACAGGGTGTTTAAGATTTATTTTATTTTCAGTTTTTAATACATTTTCCAAAGACGGCTCGAGATATTGAACTGAATTTTGCCACAGGATATTATGGTATAGGAACACACTTTTTTTCATTTCTATTTTTTTATTTTTATTTTCATTTTCATTTTATTTTATTTTATTTTATTTTTTTTAGACCCAAGTTTATATGACCTTTTCGACTTAAAATTTATCCAGGAACTCCCCCTTAAAATTATGACACACCATTAAGTAACACCCTGTATATTCAAGGAGCAGACTTTCTAAATGCATTTTGTCCATTTTTTGATCATGTTGAGAAATAAAGAAAGACAGCCTCGGTTTTGACAAAGATAAAGAATCAAATCTATATA
The DNA here is from genome assembly GCA_958502075.1 of Orchestes rusci. Classification (NCBI taxonomy): domain Eukaryota; kingdom Metazoa; phylum Arthropoda; class Insecta; order Coleoptera; family Curculionidae; genus Orchestes; species Orchestes rusci. The sequence goes on from OY293303.1 coordinate 99,659,925, forward strand.
TATATATTTAGAAAAAATTGATGAAAAATAATGCATGTTGAACCTACATGCAAAAATTCTAGTAAATATTAACTTTGTCCTTGAATATTCGAAAACACTGTTAAACAAACTGTGTTTGTAGTTTCACTAAGGGACAAAATGCATATAGAAAGTCTGCTTCTCATTTCTAGGAGCATCAAACATATCACCGAATTACGGAAGCGCTGGAAGCTAACATGAAATATTTTTCAAGAAGTTTGTTAGCCGACTTTTTATCGAGTCTAACAGCCAACTTATTTCTAGACGACTTTATCTTGTTCAAGATAGAGGAAAACGGTCAGCACATTCTAGTCTTAACATTTCAAGAGCTATCCAAGGACAATAAATTAATTTTGTAAAAAAAATATCAAAATGTGTCGAAAAAGTTGACAGTTGACAGCTCCTTTTATTTAAATGACAGAATCGCTCTTGAAAAACCAAGATAGAAAAGTGCGGACCATTTTTCTCTAACTTGAATTGTTTGAGTTTTATAGCATGTCAAAGGTGCAAAAATGCCATTTTAAAACGCGCGATCTCGATAACAGTTGAATTTGGGAACATACGCATCATGCGCAATATCATATACCAATATATGGAAAAATTTCACATATATGCGTCATATTGCGTATCATATATAGTCGTGTGACGCTCGCGGAGTTTTACGTGACGGACCAATCTACTCTATACGCTATATAGGTATAGGTACTCACTGTCATATGATGCATGTGGAATTTGACATCACCCATCATGCGCAATATAATATACCAATACTTATATGGAGAAATTCGACATGCGTCATATTGCGTATCATATACAGCTTTACTATTTTTGATTTCAACGGAAAAGTTTTTAAAAACTAGGTATATCCACGAGACAGTTAGATTTTTGATTGTGTATTAAAAAAAATAGGAATTCTGTCGATTTTTTTTCCCGAGAAAGCTATAGGTGGGTGTGCTAAATTTTAACCTGATATGTACATAGCCGTATGACTGAAATGATTTAAAAAACAGGTTTTTCTTAAAACTTGATCAAAATATATTATACCTACCCACCTAAGAAATTAAATAAAGAAAGCAAATAAGTAAGATTAAGTAATAAATGTTAATAAATATTCGTTCAAGTAAGAAAACCGCGGGTGTTCGCTAAACACGTGATTTCGGAAATTCGCGACTTTTTTATTTTTCTCGCTAAGATACCTTATGATTCTACTTAAAAATCCTAATCGAGAGTTTTTTCATACCAATCAAAAACTGACGACGTTCATTTTACCCGAAAAAACGCGAATATTTATAAAAAAACAATTTTATCGAGTTTTTTCGCAAAAACTAAAAAATGTGTGGATTAGGCAACGCGGGAGACCCGGGTTCGATTCCTGGCTGGAGAGTAACTTTTTAAAACTATTTTTTACGGAAAATCATTAACACACTCTTTTCTCGTCAGATGACCGTCATACACAAACAACATTCGCGATAAAATCACTCAAAACCCCATAATGAAAATGCGATACATAAACCGCGAAAAAAAGATTATTTTGACAATGATGTAGTACGAAAATGCGGAATTATGAGTTTTATTGCTTTAAAATACGCGAAAACCGCCTAATATGGAAAAATTCCTCATGCGTCATATTGCGCATCATATACAGTCATATGACGCATGCGGAGTTTAACGTGGCGTACCAATCTACTCTATACACATAATATAGGTACTCACTGTCATATGACGTATGTGAAATTTTACATTACGTATCATGCGCAATATAATATACCAATATATGGTATGGAGAAATTCCACATGGGTCTTAATGCGCATCATATACAGTCATATGACACGAGCGGAGTTTAACGTGATGAACCAATCAACCCTATACGCTTGATTAAGGTCACTGTCATATGACGCATGTGGAATTTTACATGACGCATGCCAAGGCCGTGCGAAGGTAAAACTGCGCCCGGGGCGAACTCTAGGACCGGCGCTAGGGTTGCCACCTTTTCAATAGGTCAGAAAGCGCCGGTCCCCTCCTTTATAATTAATTTTCCCTCATTTCTAGTAGGGGAAGTTCATTTAATGTTAATATGTACGTTTTTTGGCGCCCCCCCACTTGTGGCGCCCGGGGCGGGCGCCCCCTTCGCACGGCGCTGGACGCATCATGCGTGATATAATAAACCAATATATATGGAGAAAGTCCACGTGAGTCATATTGCGCATCGTATACACTGTCATCTGACGCATGTGGAATTCTACATTTAATTCTATATAGAGGGCACGATCGTTACTGATATTACCAAAAGTTCAGAACAACACTAGAATTATCAATGTTTTATTGAGATTTTTGACAACAATATTATATAACAAATGAGGTTTTAGTTTTATAAAAGAGGTGACGGTGATCCCTATACAAGCTGGTCCGTAATGAATGCGTCATGAGGTAACAACAGATTCCTTACAAGAAAAAAGTGCGATAGACCCTGATTTGTCTTGCTCAAAAGTTGATATTGAGAGAGATACAGGGTGCCAAAGTTGAATTTCAATTTGTGATTTTATCAAATAACTTTCGAAATAATGAAGTTATTTTATTGAAATTTGGTATGCAGGGGTGGTTTGATACGCAAAGTGCGAGTCTTTTTTGGTATGGCTCTTACTTGTAGGGGGCGCCACTTACACAACTTTTCACTCGTTCAAATAATCATAACTTTTTTCTACGCACTTGTGGCGCGGATCTTGTCCCCTTTGGAACAAAGGCTGCCTTCGAAGTTTCGGGCGTCTTCTCTTCGGCACCCATCGATGAATTCTCGATGATTCTGCGCTATTCATGAACTTTTGGCGGAGGGACGCCGGAGTAGGCGCCGCCGCCATCAGGTGTTTTGGTTTTGGTCGTGAACAATAGTTGTGAACAGGCAATTTAAAAACATAAACAGGTGACTGTGCATAAAAAAATTGTTAGTGAATAAACGAGTTAAAGTTGGACGTGTGTTTTCTATAGCGAGATTCGCAACAATACACTTTTTACAAAAAACCAAGTTGATATTGGATTTTCTTGTCATCAATATGCCAAGTCTCTCCAATCACGCCCAATTGACATGTTTCAGGACAAAAATATAAGCACAAAACTAAATAGACTAGTCCTTCTAGACGCCCGGTATTCCAGAAATAAGTGAAAGATTCATCCTTTAAAATTTCCCTTGCCTTTACAGAGTGTTCCATTATATTTTGGTCAGTCGATATCTTTCTTATTATTCGTCCAGAAAAGTGTTTAAGGCTCAGAGTCGCGCGAGCTTTTGAGCGGCCTGAAAGTGGTTCAGAAATACACGTTTTCCTAAAACATCTGTTGACATAAGTATATTGAACATTTGATGAAAGGCTAAAAAAAATCATAGACAAATGTTTTGCCGTTCACTGATTAAGTGCGTTTTTCAAAACATTCACATTACCACTACCATCACTTATTTTGACCCCATTCAGTGGCGACATCACAGATTATTATCTGAACTCCATTTTGGGGCGTATCTTAAGTATCAGCTGTTTAGCTTGGATTTTGTCTTATGATATCAGGACCGGTTTGTGTTTTTTAATGGACTTGGAAAATTGATGCTTATGGGATGGTCAATATAAGATGATATGATAAAAATTCAGTTTAGTCCACATAACTGACCCGTTTTGAATCCGGAGTAGTTCTCGATGAAAATGCTCCGATATTTAATTTTCAGAAAGTACCTACTTGAATTAGGAAATAATGTATCAAAGTATAATGATCAAAGTACGAGATAATAAAATATAGTAAGGAGTTTTTGTTGATTTGTGATACGAGATCATCAGCATTGATTTCCTTAACTGATGTTGATCAATGAAAACAAAATTTTCATTATTTTTTATTATTAGAAGACTTACTTTTGTTTTTTTTTGCCAGAGAATTTTGAACATTCTGAACAATATCTCTATACTAGGCGTGGCTAAAAGAACTATGCATGTCTTATATTATTTCATTTTTAAATTGGATGCCATTTCTTATACTACTAAAGAATGTTTTAACAAAGGTTTAGGTGATTTTAAGGTTGAGCAAATTTTGAAAAAATTGATTCAATGAGTTTATTTCCGCATTGTTTTATCATTTCTGCTTAGATCAGGTTTGTATTTAGGTTTTATTTGAAATGCAATTTGGAAACTGAAAAAAACTAATGTGATGAACTTATGACTCCATAGTTTCGTTATGTTTCAATGTATTATTTGTTGTCATTAAGTTTATTATTATAGTAGGTTCTATGAGGGAGGAGAATATAGTAGATGTATTTTCAATTAGGATTTTCTGAAGGATTTTAAACAAATAAGGTTTGAAGGTTCTATTGGGAATTCAATTGAGAAATTGAAGAGAAATGATAAACTAAGTGAAGTCATGTTTGCATACTTTTTTCATGTACAGCACCATCATATAGTTTTTTACTCTCAATAGGATTTTGTTAAAATTATGTATGTAGGATCCATGAGGGATATCGGAGAATTGATACTCTTGAGATGGTCCACATGACTCAACCGTTTTGGTTCCGGACTAGTTTTTGGTTCAAAATACTCTGGTATTTAATTTCCAGGAAGTACTTGGATTAATGAAGAAAAACTTTTGTGATTAAAGTAAGAGATAACAAATACATATTATGTAATGGATACTTTCTTGTTATTTCGTGATACAGTAATTATCAGCATTGATTTCCCTAACAACTGATGTTGATAATGTTGTTTAGCTACCTCAGAAATATTTTCTATCATAAGAAGACTAACTTTTGTTTTTTTTTTCGAATAATTTTGAAAATGTTAAATACCTACATTTTCTTGGCGTAGGCATGGCTAAGAAAACTATGCAGGTCTTGTATTTTATTTTAAAATGAAATGCTATTTCTTATAGATACTTATACCTACAGGATGACTTAACAAGGGTGAATAGTCTTTTACGACAAAATTATTTATTTTAGTTAGACACTGACACCATATAAAAGTGAATATATTATAATGATAATTTTAACCACTTTTCTAGGACTGTGTACCATGTTTTTAAGCTAACACCAACAGTCATCGAGAAACTCACGATTGATCAAATCGAAATGATTTCTGAACATTCTCAAATTTCTGAAACTTACCTAGAATTTGATGTAGAATTCGAAAATAAAATAAAAAAGGGTTTTCCATTTCAAAAAATTGAGTTGATGGTCGTAACTTATTTTTGTTCCACCCTGTACACATAAAGTCATCATAATCTCATATTGATTGGAATTTGATGTAGAATTCGAAAATAAAATAAAAAAATGGGGGTTTCCATTTGAGAAAATGAAGTTGATGGTCGTAACTTCTTTTTCTGTACGTATAAAATTATGAATAATCAATAAATCGCCATCAAAAATAAAAACCGACGTGTCCAAGCGTTTTCTCACAAAACAAACCTCTGGATTTTAAATGAACGAGAAACAGTCAATTTAGTTTATGGTTATTAATAAATCTGTACTGCTTAATAAACTTTTAATTTACACCCTATTTATTTGGTTTGAAAAGATTATTACATAGTTTATAAGAAGCCAATAAGTTATTTAAATATAAAAAGAAAATATCACTCACATTATTTGATACTGTGGTGAGTAGGTTGAAGTAAGAAAAAATAATGTAAATAAGTTTTTTTTGTGTTGGTACTAATATATTTCATTCATTTCAAATGTATAGGCTTAATTTTGATATAAGCATTACTCACACAAATCACTGTTCAACAGCAATAGAAAAATAAACCAAAAAAACTCAACATAAAAACCTTCAAATTGGCGTTTTCAATTTGAAAATTACTTATGAAATCACGCGGGAACCCTTATGGGAAAAACATCATCCAACCCAGTAAATAAATTAACGCAACTCAGGCCCTGAGCCTTAAAGTGTCAAAGCTATAGTAAATTTCATTAGGATCCAGATTCTCAATTCGAAAAACATAAATTCGTATCGGAAATAGTATATTTTCACAAATGCTTGAGTTTTTCAAATGGGACACCCCATATATTTTAGTCTAAAACGAAAGATCTCTTTCTTGTGATTTCAAAAATACCTTATAATTTTATGTTTGGTTCAGCCGTTTTTGTGCCATTTCAGTATAAAATTTATTTTGTACCATGTGAACTAATGGTTTAACACTCTTTCTAATGAATGAAAACTTAGTATTTTATAAGCTTCATGAGTGGGATATACAGGCACGGGTTCAATTTGCCTACAAATTCTGAAAACCTGGATTTTTCTACACAGATAAGGCACTCGTCTCGTACCTCGCTGGGACGCACTTCTCAAGAGAAATGCATGGAGAGTTCCATCATACCTGTGAGTAGTGCCATGCTGCGTGACTAATAATCCCTATTCGGGATGAAACCGGTATCAGGAGGACGCTACTCTTGACGCATATTCATGTATGCGACTGTTAGCATTTATCACGGTCCTGTACCAACTTTTCTGTTTAACATTGGATAACCGTTAAATAATATCTCTTCAAGCAATCACTGCTTCACATGGGTTATTTTAATGTCGATTTGCGTCCAAACGGTGAGATTCATCGACCCATACAGAGAGTGCATTTTGTCTTATCTTTAAAAAACGGCGTATTTGTTTCTCAGGAATCCGTCGAGACAAAAAGATAAAATGAAATATGAGATTTGGATTTCAGGTAAAGCGCTCTGTAGGGGCAGGGTAGTGAAATATTTTGGCAACAATACCTGCCGTTGTTCCGTAACACCTTGGATAAGCGATACATTTTTTGAGTGGTATGTAGTTAAAAAGTCTTTCAGTTTGTCCTTTGAAACTCTTCATATCGACATCAAATTCAGTTTCTTGTTTTGAAAGGTTTCATTGCGTCAGATATTTTTTGAATAGTTTTTTGATAGAAGAAACTACATGTAGTATCACAGATCTCAAGATCATATTTCATCTAATGATAAGCCGTGGAAAATATGATTTCACTCTAGTAAATTTTTCATTATCAAATTCCACTACTGTTTTAATTATAGAGGAACAGACACAATCGAGATCACAAATTATATGGATAGCTCTAATGGCTCTGGCAAGCGAGACTCACTTCCTCCACGCATTTTGGAAAGATCATAAATTCAACTTCCAAATTACACCTCTTGAAACCGATTTCACTCCACGAAGTCATGAAAAAATTTATGTTGGTACGTGAATGCAAAATGACGAATTATTTTTGACTTCATTTACGTATTACTGGATCCGGATGATAGTGACATATTGATAATGAAAGTCGTGAAGCAAAACAAATCATAGCAAATAATTCAGCTCAAAGATCTTAATCAAAGTGTCTTATTAGTGGGTAAATTCTGGATGACTCGAGAGAAAATGAAAGGAATAATCTTAATTTTGTAATAATGTACTCCTTTTGTGTGTCTAGCTAAGTTCGCACAAAAAATAAAAAGTTTTGCATGTTCTGAAAGCTGAAAGGCAATCATCAGATATTAATTTTTCTCAGTCGTATACGCAGTTTCTCAAAAAAAAACATTGCTAAAGAGTCAAGTAACTTCATTCAACTGCGAATTGTTTAATCTATTCAGATGTTGGTAGTTACCTATGTATGTTTGGTGATGTGTCATGAACATATCCAAATATTATTTATGTGACCCCCTTGAAGCTGTAGGTATCACAAGCCGCCGGCGCCGTTGCCTTCATTTGTGATAAAATCAAAAATTTGTTTTGAGAAATGTTGATAAGAACTACTTTCAAATATTCAATTCCATTTCTCTACGATGAAAATCGGGGTTTGATTTTTTTAAGGTATTGATTTTTTTTGAAAAATTCAGAATTTCAGAACTATTTATTACTCCATGATATTATTCTGTCGTCTTCTTCTCAAAATTTGTTGTGGTATCAATTTTTATTGATTTATAGTCTCCGTTTTGTAGAAATTCAATAATGTTTTTTCATTGTGTTCATGACTACTACTACTGTTGTGTTCATGTTGTTAAGCAGCAGCAAATAAGGGAACCAAGTAAAATGCAAAACATAAAATATGTGACAGTGACATTTTCATTTCAGCTCATATTATGACAAAAGGTCGTTATTTGTAAGTCGTTATCAATATACTAGAGTCAGTTAGATTCCCTAACAACTGGCGTCCAAAGCTGTAGAAAAACATGCATGATGGAACCGTTCAAGAAAATCTCAAGCAAGGTGTCAAACTATATCGGTTAAGTTAATTAATAGGAATATAAGCAAACATTCAGATGAAATAGTTTTTTTCTTCAAACGACAGAAAAACAGACATTATTCGACTGAGTATCAGTCGCAAAGTTCCACTTTTTCTCCGGCGGAAGAAAAGTGCGGAGGATAAGTGACCACAGCCAACTATCTATGATAACGAAACACGTTGTCACGAGGCTCTGTTGAGTTTGAATCTTAAGTGCACTGCGTTTAAAAAAAAAACACCTATTCAGAAACAAATTTTCATTTTTTGATAAAACTTACCCAATAGAGCAATTCAGCTATGATTTGAAAGAAATCATAATTTATAATTGAAATGTTGACGTTGATAGTGAACAGTTTTTACCGTGACATTGTTGCCTATTAGGGATTCAAGCCAAGTGATACGTTCTCCAGTGGAAAATTTCACTAGTATATTATATTATTATTCATTTTTATTCTTTATGCTTTGATATTGTTAACATTGTTAACACTCCATTTACTACAAATGCATAATTAAGTTAGGTTGGTTTTCCTCAGCTTGTGTGTTGCCATTGTTGCGAATCTAGACCGAATGACGTCGACGTCACTATGATACTATTCGAACGTGAGCCTGGCGCCGCCGCCCGAAATATATTTATGGCAACTTGAAAATACATCATTATGTTTTTGCATAAATTTGTCGACATTTTTTGAAACAAAAATAGCATATTTTATTTGGAGGAAAAGTTTATTTTCACTTACTTGCTCTCTATTATCAGCCTCAATTCGTTCGACTACTAAACACGAGCGCGTCACGAAAAGTATCACTTTTCCTCCATATAAAATAATATACTATTTTGGATGCCCTGTATCTCAGAAACCAATCCATGTTCATATGATTCTTTTCTTCTTAAAACTAGTCAATTATCCACTTTACAAATTTTTCAACATCCTGTATAAGTACTGTTGCCATGAATGTCTACAAAATCAACCTAAGGCCTCTATTAATGTAATAATCCCCGATTAAAGAACTGCCAATCTACATACTAATAATAGCCATGCTGACATCACATGATCTTTTATTTACTTCCATCTGGCATATATCACTGCAATGAGAAAGAGAAAGTGAGAGATGATTGATTCAATACCGTCTCGTTTTCGATCATGTAGCATGATTTGTGTTTTTTTTTATTATCAAGTATACTTTTGGGTACCTCGAAAAAAATTGATTGCTTATGATTTTCAAGTATTATCTAGTAAACGTATTTGAAATTTCAAGACATTTCAAAATGTATGCCGATGGGTTCATTGCACTATATCGAAATCAAAGCTGTTATATAATGTTACATTGTGAGTTTAGAGTCGTAAGACATCGTCCGAGTGATTTTCATTAACTGTCCAAAGACGGATCGCGGTAGTAAAACCTCTTTCCATATTCCAATACACTCCGCTGCAGTAACTCAAGTGTGTCAAGGGTTATTTAAGCGAAAATATCATTGAATTTTTTTGTTTTGATTGTTTAAAACATGGAAAAGGGATACGAAGAAGCAGATTCCGATAATCCACCGGCAGTTTAATAACGATAAATTAAAGGGTATAAAAGGCCGCTTGGCGAACTTCGATGGTAGTATATGCCTTTAAATGAATATACAAAAAAAAATTACGTCTGATATTTTTTATCACATTTTCAGAATATACAATAAAAAATTACGTGCAACGGTTAGTTGGGACAAAACTAAGACTGAAATGTCCCATAGAGTATTTTCGTGTTTCCTGAAGAAGGTTTTTCAGTGACAGCTCCGAAACGGCAAAATCGATTCTAGTGAAACTTGGACAGTATACGCACTACCTAAGGACTGATGATTTGTTAGAAGTATTTCAATCTCATCTTGAAAGTCTGGGTCAGACCACCTCCACCATGAAATACTCCTAAACTTTGATTCATTGTTTTTTTAGTTGCAATTTTTGAGTTAGGTTCGTCAATCAATTTAAAATCGAAAAAATGGATCCTCTCTAAGAAAAACACCTATTTATTAAGATGTTCATTCAAAAATCATTATCATTAGTATTATTTAGTTAAAACTGATCGTCAGTATGTTAATACAGACGTATTTGCCATTAGAATGAGTGCCGGCTTATACTTCCGTCTGAGCACGTCCGTAACTATAAACCGTCTGCGTTGAGAATATCGACCAATTGATTCCCAAGGCTACTAAAATAATAGGTGGCATCGTAACTGAGGTGCGACACACGGAAGGGGGAAGCTGTGACGTCAGTTGTTGAAATTTTTGGAAGCAGAACACAGAGTATAACTTGCGTCTACGGACAGCGCGGAAACTAATGTGCACGACCAATAGCGATAATTCAGACAGTTCTCTCTCTTCACAGTGATTCAAATTTTCGCGCCAGACTTATACATAAAGAGTAATACATTACTTTATTTTTGCAAAAAGTGATCATATTGTCTATTTCTACTATAATATACTTTTATGTTGGTGATTATTTTCTTGAATTCATATTATTATGATAATGTATTCTATTCCTGACAGTAGTTGTTGAAGGTGATGCCAAAGTATGATGCATTGTGAACTGGTTCCGGTTTTAGTTTTCTTGTGGATTATTTTCATAAGGGTGTCAATTATTTAATTCATTTACATGTAGGATGCCTGCCTACTTTATAAAACGCAATGATTATGACTTGGACTTGATATTTATGTTTTTGGATTACTTTGGGTATTGGCGTTGATCGTAACTAACCGAGAGTAACCCAAAAAGTAGGTAAAAAAATATATCAATGGATGCGTTAAAAAGATACAGAACATAGAATTAGATGGAGCAGAAAATGAATAAAGCATAATAGGACACAGATACGATAATATTATTATTGACAATGCATAATTTCCAATTTTTGTAAAATGTCCGAATTTTCAACATTTTCTCCCAATAAAATCTATCGTTGAATTAAACTTCAAGTGGTAGAAACTAATTAGATAAGAAAACATTCTTGGCATAAATAAGGAGAGTAGATTTTTTTACAGTTATGACTCAAAGCTTTCATTGGCAACCATATAGTACTTATTCACGTATATAGGTGATCTGTTACAAAGTATTTCCGGAACGGCTTTTTCAAATCTTTTGAATTTTGGTATGAGTCGATATGCAAGGGTAATGCCTCTTTTAAAAATATTTTGGTGATTACAGCGTTGCCGGTCTCACTAGTTTTTCCTATAGTAACTTTCTTATTTTAAATGAGACACCCTGTATATTATCCGATTTTTGAATTCTGTATCGAATTCGTCAAGAAATTTGTATAGAACAAGTTATATGTCTAATGATAATAGTTTCTCGAATATTTGTCGTTTTATTTAAAAAATGAAAAATATCATTGATTTTTTTAAATAAGATTTAAAGATTTCTCAGTAACAAACAATAATAAGGAACTGAGGAGTGAAAAATTGACAGCATTTACTTCCAATATCAAAGTACACAGAGCCTCTTCCAAATATTTCAAAAATATTGTTTGATACACAATCTGGAATGTGCATCAGAATTTTTCTTGTAAGAAAAGTTTTTTCCACATTCACATTTGGAATCATCGATTTCACTGATCATTTCAATGGAGCTAGTTGCTCAAGTGCATTGCTGTGAAATCTTTTAGGCCCGTATTCTCCGTTCATACTTAAACTCGTTCAAGGTTTGACGGCGTTTAAATACCAGATTTTGCATACGAAATATTGTATTTAAACACCGTCAAATTCAAATCTTGAACGCGTTCAAGTATGAACGGAGAATACCTACGGGTTTTAATGTGTCTTCTAAGATCACTATATCTCACATACTGTTTTTTGCAGTCACCGCACTCCATTGCACACGAGATTTCACAGAATAACACAGCGTAATTTTTTGATTTGACTTAAAAACTTGCAGTTTTCCACTTTCTAAATCTACATATTTGAATTTGAACAATTACAAATCACACCATCAAAACGTCAAACGGAGAAAACCTAGTCCCAAATTTGCTGCTTCGCATTGATTGGTTCGGCTCATTAGTTTCCGTGCTATCCGTAGATACAAGTCAGAGTATATGGCGTTTACCCTTTTATTTGTTGATAGTTTGCGTGACTGCTTTTTTGGCTAATTTCAACGAGTGAAACTTCTTTTCACGGAGGTTACGATGTAATATAGGTACTATTACAGGAAAACCATTTTTATTTTTACAGAAAATAGATGCGATTGTGGGATTGGATTTGGTTTAATGGTGTGAGAGGATAGCTCGTTTTCTGTTGGGTTTGATTTTATCTCGGTTTGTTTGGTACTCTGGTACTGAGGTTCATTGGTACTTTGATTGATTTACGCTTCGGTACTTTGGTTCTTCAGTTATTTAGTACTTTGATTGACTGGACCTTTTGAACTTTGGTTCTTTGGTTCTTGAGTTCTCTGGTTTTTGAGTACTTTGGTTCTTTGGATTTTGATAATCTAGTTTTCTGCTACTTTGGTCCTTTGGTACTCTGATTCTTTGGTACTTTGATAGTCTAGTTCTTTGGTTCTTTGACTCTTGGGTACTTCGGCTCTTTGGCACCTTGGCTATTAAGTTTTTTGGCACCCTAATTCTCTGGTACTTTGTCTCTTTGGCTCTTTGGTACTTTGATACTCTGTTCCTTTGACTCTAGTAAGATTCCGAAAAAAAAAGGACATTTGATTTATACATCGCAACATTGGTAATGTATACCGTCACTGTTTCACTGAAACCCTTAAAAAACAACACAAATAGAATCCAAGTGATGAAGTACGAAACATACACGAAAACTAGAACTGGCCGTTTACAGATAAAATGAACTAAAAACAAAAATAGATGGGAGCTACATAGAGAATATGACCGACGGCCCTTAAATGATCAACGATAGACTCAATTTTGTGTCTGGTTCTATTATTTAGCAGTGAGTGAGTTGCGCGTATTTCCCTTAAGAGAAATATAACGTCAAAGTAACAAGTGTCATTGATTTTGATGTTTCAAGATGCGTTTTACAAAGAAAATATACGTCAAATAAAACAATGTTTGAAATAAGCCGAGAACGCCATGTTCAATTATTTTTCTGTCAATACCAAGTTAATCAGCGGAAAAAATACTCCTAGTTCGACTATTCAAACCACCGTTTCTTCAATAATAAGAAAGTTCAAGAATGCAGACTCCAGTTTGGTCAGCCTGTGTGAGTAAGCAAAATCTTCAATTCAATCACATTAAATGTTCCAAGCAATTTCAATCTATATTAATTGAATGTTTGATAAAAAATCTGATTTGAAAAAAAATAATAATGTATGATCGATCTGGCTTTTCGAATAAACAAGATGAGATTCAAATAATCTTCTACTGAAATCATCAATAAATAAACATGTATATTGTATATAACTTGATCCAACTTGTAGATAAACATTCATGGATTAACTTATTTTGTATGACGTTGTTTGCTAACATTTTTCTTGGACAAAACCACAAAACCATTAGTGTTTAATAAGTTTGTCAATCTTTCATGAAGGTGAACCCATGATATTCATCACACCAGTGGAAATATTTCCATATTCACAAAGATATTATGTTGGTTTTATGGCGCACGGGGCATGCAAATTTTCAAAATCACTGTATGAAACATGAAACTCAATAATAGATTATAAACTACGGAGGTTTAAAGATTGAATTGGATAGAGCTGATATGATTCCAATGCATGCATAAACTGAATTCATGAAAATGATATATAGAACATTAGCAGAATTATTCACTCATCGGAAATGCGCCGATACTCGAGGATAGGTATATTAATCATACATAAAAAAAAAGCCTTCACAGATGACAGAACATGATAAAATAGAAGATGTGAACATTCGACATCACGCTGAAATGGATAAAAATATAATCAAATCTGTATTGATCAGTTGACCGTGAATATATATGTGATAATTGGTCGTTTTAATAATGAAACTCTGAGAAACTTCAACAAAAATCTATTTAACTTTCTCGTGATAACAAAATATCAACCGACTCATGCGGCTAACGGCAGAATAATGCCTCCCTTATTCTACCTTATCTCTGAAGAAAACAGTGAACTAAATCCAGAACGCAATTCTTAAAACTACGCAGTACATAAGTCGTAAATCAATCAAATATTATAATAGAGAACTAATGGGCAATGGGTTGGGGTTTGAGTTCCTTTTGAATACCACCAATAAATAAAGATGCAGGTCTGGTGTCTGCTTATCTGCTAAGAATTGCAGAATTGCTCACACGGCCTATCCTGACCGTAATTCGTTCTCGAATTACCATCCTGCATACTTTGAACATCTGAAACAATGAGAAAAACCAGCAGAATGGAAAATAACCTTTTCATAAATCAACAATATATGCCTGGCGAGCCATTACAATACCAAACTTAAAATCCTCGTTTCTTATTTTCCATAATTTAAATAGTGATTCAATCTGTTGGTATGCAAAAATCAATCCCAAAATTCAAAGCATTTTTTTTTTTAAACACAGAATAAAAATATGTGCAAAGCGTCAGGCTTTCAACTCAACAAATATCAAAACAAATGCAAAGCGTCAGGCTTTCAACATAACAAATATCAAAACAAATGCAAAGCGTCAGGCTTTCAACATAACAAATATCAAAACAAATGCAAAGCGTCAGGCTTTCAACATAACAAATATCAAAACAAATGCAAAGCGTCAGGCTTTCAACATAACAAATATCAAAACAAATGCAAAGCGTCAGGCTTTCAACATAACAAATATCAAAACAAATGCAAAGCGTCAGGCTTTCAACATAACAAATATCAAAACAAATGCAAAGCGTCAGGCTTTCAACATAACAAATATCAAAACAAATGCAAAGCGTCAGGCTTTCAACATAACAAATATCAAAACAAATGCAAAGCGTCAGGCTTTCAACATAACAAATATCAAAACAAATGCAAAGCGTCAGGCTTTCAACATAACAAATATCAAAACAAATGCAAAGCGTCAGGCTTTCAACATAACAAATATCAAAACAAATGCAAAGCGTCAGGCTTTCAACATAACAAATATCAAAACAAATGCAAAGCGTCAGGCTTTCAACATAACAAATATCAAAACAAATGCAAAGCGTCAGGCTTTCAACATAACAAATATCAAAACAAATGCAAAGCGTCAGGCTTTCAACATAACAATTATCAAAACAAATGCAAAGCGTCAGGCTTTCAACATAACAAATATCAAAACAAATGCAAAGCGTCAGGCTTTCAACATAACAAAACTCAAGACAATGTGTAAAGCGTCAGGCTTTCAACATAACAAAAACCAAAACAAGTGCAAAGCGTCAGGCTTTCAACACAACAAAAATCAAAGCAATAACGCTCGAGTCAATATCCGTAATTGCTTGCACAGGTCAATGATCAAAATTATGTCAGTTACCTAGAACACCATACTAAGAATCATCGGACAATTCTCCGGGCCACAATCTCAGCATATCTTTAGCGACAACTCGCTTTCGATTTGTAACCAAGCTCTTCAACTCGAATCTATCAGCAGGTAATATCCCGGTTACTTCGAAGGGCCCCTCATACCTAGCGTCCAACTTTGACAGGTGGCTATTGCCCGAAGGATGATAAACATAATCGCCCAATTGAAATAACTTATTTGACCTTCTCTTTTTGTCAAAAAGGTTTTTCGATAAGTCCGCTTGCTTTTTCATACGCTCATATGCCAGATTTCTGTCTTTTATAAAATGGCATTTGTTGATATTGAGTGAAAACCCAGCATTGGTAAGACAACCCAGTACCCTATTTAACTTCTCAATGCCCTCGGTTACTGACATTGAAGGAATGAGGATATCATCTAAATAAACCATGGCGTCTTTATCTTTCAAGTCACCTAAAGCATTACAAATAGCCCGTTGAAAAACTGCCGGTGCGTTGGAAAGTCCAAATGGCATTCGCAAGTACTCGTAATGCCCGTCCGGTGTGACAAATGCCGTTTTCTCTATTGAACAATCAGAAATAGGGATTTGATGAAAACCAGACGCCATGTCAAGAGTGGTAAAGAACTTGTTTCTACCTAGTCTGTCCAGTTGATCATCAATTCTGGGTAGCGGAAAACGATCTTTGATTGTAATTTTATTAAGTGCTCTAAAGTCACAACACATCCGCGCGGTGCCTTCTTTTTTATAAACAAGGACAATAGGGCTAGCAAAAGGCGACTTACTTTCCCGAATAATATTATTTTCCAAGAGGTCTTTAATTATTAATTTAACTTTTTCTCTCTCACTGTGTGCCATACGATAGGGTGAAAAGTTGATCACTTTATCTTCCTTAAGGTTAATTTTAAGTTCAGCAGTAGTGATCGGCATGACTGAATTCCCAGTGGTTATGTTTTGTCGGTAAACAGCTAGTACACCCAATAATTCTTCTAAGAACTGACCTGTTACTGATGTTTTTATAGTATCTGCAGATAGCGAGAAAGTATTTATGGCTGGGGGTGCACAAATCACATCATCTTTTAGATAAACGCAAGAGCCGCTACTGTCTGTGTGAATTTGAATTCCATTGTGACTAAAAAGGTCACGACCCAAAATGCAATCTTGTGAAATGACAGTGCTCTCAACTACATAAAAACAGATTTCGAATCCTATGCCATTACTCTCGATGTTCAACAATGTTTTCGAAAGTGCACAAAAAGAACCACCACCTATACCTTTTATCGACAAAAAAGCTGGTTCTAGCTTACAGTTAAGATAGTTTACAACTTTTTCCGTAATTAAACTACATTCGGCGCCCGTATCTATTAAACAGGTAACAGTGGCATCCTGTATCTTAAATTTGGCACAAAAATCACTGTTTAGGGTAACACAAAAAAAATTTACTTGACGAGACGAAGACGGTTGTTCTCGTTTTCTAATGAAATAGTCGTCAATTTTGTGACCAATTTTTTTTACAATAGGTACAAGAAATCTTATCTTTGTAAACATTGCCCCCCGCTAGTCCAAAAGGGTTTGAAGTTTTATAATTTTTAGGACAGTTGCGTCTTAAGTGTCCCGGTTCATTGCAAGAGAAGCAGTTTCTACGGTCGTTATATTTTTGTTCAACTTTTTTATCAAACGGATATGGCCTTTCATGCTTGTTTGCATCAACAAATTTTCGTTTTGAATAGTTGCTTAGCAGTATAAGCAGTTCACTAACAGAAGCCACTCTACTATTAAAAGCCGCAGTTTTAACCTAAACATCAACAATATCCCCAATTACAATTTCAAGCAGTTGACTTTCAGAGAGATCAAAGTTCAATGACTTATTAATTAAAAAAAACCTTTTTTCTGGCATACTCACAAAACGAATCAGCAAGGTCGCTGGTGAAAAGGCTAGCTTTTCGGAACTTTTCGCTCAAGTTTCTTTTCGCTGGATACATGCTGCACAAGTCCAGCTTCAACGTCTCCCATGTTTTTTCATTCGGCTGCCATGACAAAAACCATTCTCCAGCTTCCCCTTTTAGTCCAGAAGCACTCCTAACCAGTAACTCGTACTCAGTCCAGTCAAACATCTCTCCTAGTTTTTCTACCTCGACGCACCACTTTTTCGCGTCACAATCGTCCAACAGGGGATCAAAGTTTGGCATCGTCACGGTAGTAGCTACGGCACTGTTATTTTGCTTTTGCATGGCTTTTACGGAGTCCGCAAACATTTTTACAAACTCCTCCATTTTTGTTTAGTCCAAAATATAAAAATGTCACGTAATAAA
Organism: Orchestes rusci; assembly: GCA_958502075.1. NCBI lineage: Eukaryota > Metazoa > Arthropoda > Insecta > Coleoptera > Curculionidae > Orchestes > Orchestes rusci. Next base: position 99,677,882 of record OY293303.1, read on the forward strand.
TTTGATAAAGTCACGTAACACTGCGTAACACGCACTCTGTGGTACTTCTAGTAGTTCGAATCCCACTTCTGATGTGATAATTGGTCGTTTTAATAATGAAACTCTGAGAAACTTCAACAAAAATCTATTTAACTTTCTCGTGATAACAAAATATCAACCGACTCATGCGGCTAACGGCAGAATAATGCCTCCCTTATTCTACCTTATCTCTGAAGAAAACAGTGAACTAAATCCAGAACGCAATTCTTAAAACTACGCAGTACATAAGTCGTAAATCAATCAAATATTATAATAGAGAACTAATGGGCAATGGGTTGGGGTTTGAGTTCCTTTTGAATACCACCAATAAATAAAGATGCAGGTCTGGTGTCTGCTTATCTGCTAAGAATTGCAGAATTGCTCACATATACATACAGTGTGTCCCCAGATCGACGCATGAATATGTGAAAAAGACAAGAAGTTTTGAAATTGAAATTTCATCTTTTGGTTCAGCCCTGCTTGGATAAAACAAATGTTTGTCATAATTTTAGTTTCGAAAAATCAAGTATGTAGTATGTTCGATATTAACCCAAAAGCCATTTCTCTCAACACTAAATTGCTTTTTCTATAGGATACAAGTAGCACACATTTATTGCGCCAATATTGGAACAATATTGGAGATATATTGTCCCAAAAACATTTACTGATATTGGCACAGTAAAAAGTGTGGACATTGTGCAATATTGTTAAAATAACAAATATTAATATTACTGCAATATAGATTAATCGATGTTGGCTCTTTATTTGACTCTCAATATTGTTCTAACATTGTTCCAATGTCATCTACAGGGCTTTTCACTTAAAACTCCCCACGTCAATATCTCGGAAACGAATAGGAATATTTGATTTCTGTAAAAAGTAGTCAATGTATGGGGTCGAGTGGTTATTTTTCACTGTTAAAAAAATTCGACGCCTACCAAGAGTAAAGCGTCGCGACGCATCAAAAATATTAATCGATTGCAGGGACTTTGAAATTACGCGCATGCTAAAGTACATGTTATTTATAAACTTTTTTGTTATTCAGTCGAACTCATTTATTCTACACAGTTTTGAGATATACAGTGTGTCCAAGATAAGGATGTCTATCATGGGGATCTTGAAAACCGTGAGAGATACAAGGTCGGTTAAATGGAGGCAAAGTTGCGTATTTTGATGCTTAACAAAATGCCGTTTTAAAAGCCAAGAAATTCCGACTAAGTCCGAAATTATCCGAAAAAAACCTAAATTTTTCAAAATTGTTTTCATTTTTTTTTGACCACATTTGAAGAGATATTTTGAAATGAATGGAACTTCTTCATTGCCACTTTTTGCCCTTTACAAGATACCCTTATTAAATTGAAGAACTGACGTTTCGTCTATGAGCAGCCATCATCAACTTTGTTTTTTTAAATACGGTCCTGGATTTTTATTACGGATTACAAGAGCCTCTTATGTTCCTAAACCAACGAGGTATCGCACTAATCAAAAAAGAGGTGGTTGTTTTTAATCCTATTAAAAATGTATTTTTTGTCTCTCTCTAACACATGATTTCTTATGGAAAAATCCATCAACATAATTTTTTTGAATAATTGCGATACATTGTTGATTTAGGAACATAAGAGGCCCTCAAAATCCGTCATAAAAAATCCAGGACCGTATTTAAAAAAACAAAGTTGATGATGGCTGCTCATAGACGAAACGTCAGTTCGTCAATTTAATAAGGGTATCTTGTAAAGGGCAAAAAGTGGCAATGAAGAAGTTCCATTCATTTCAAAATATCTCTTCAAATGTGGTCAAAAAAAAATGAAAACAATTTTGAAAAATTTAGGTTTTTTTCGGATAATTTCGGACTTGGTCGGAATTTCTTGGCTTTTAAAACGGCATTTTGTTAAGCATCAAAATACGCAACTTTGCCTCCATTCAACCGACCTTGTATCTCTCACGGTTTTCAAGATCCCCATGATAGACATCCTTATCTTGGACACACTGTATATCTCAAAACTGTGTAGAATAAATGAGTTCGACTGAATAACAAAAAAGTTTATAAATAACATGTACTTTAGCATGCGCGTAATTTCAAAGTCCCTGCAATCGATTAATATTTTCGATGCGTCGCGACGCTTTACTCTTGGTAGGCGTCGAATTTTTTTAACTGTGAAAAATAACTACTCGACCCCATACATTGACTACTTTTCACAAAAATGAAATATTCCTATTCGTTTCCGAGATATTGACGTGGGGAGTTTTAAGTGAAAAGCCCTGTATATATCATTGGGACAATATTTTGTTTTCTTATGTTGGCACAATATTCTATTTACTGTCTTTGCTTATACATCATTCAATAAAAGTATAAATTCAAAGAAAAATGAACATTCAATATATTCCAACAATCTGACAAAACGTTTAAAAATATTTCAGGAACAAGATAAGTTAATCAGTCTTCTACACGCATTTAATGGGTGATTATTGTCTGGTCATGACAATCTAATTGACGAAGCTGCAAGTTTGTTTGCCCTGAAAAAGAATTATATGCTCATTAAAAAAAATGGCAATTATTTATTTTCAACTATGAAAAAATGCAAGATGTATAATAAAACAAACAAGTATTCAAATTTGGAGTTTCGCGAATTCGTCAAATACCTGCCCCATACACAAAATAAACAATTATGTCGATTCGGGGTAACCTTAGAAATATGTGGGTATGATATTGATTTTAGTTAAAAGCTACTTTATTTCATGATAATTAGTGGCAGTAATTTTTAAAATCCCTGGTATCCACCTCCACTTATTTATCTTCAAATCTCTTGTGGGGCTCTTCGAAAAGCTTTTGACAAATTGAGTACCTTAATCCATTAACAAAAGTAGGCATTGCAAACTATTAATTCATTTATACAGCCATATTTTTAGTTTGATATAGGTATTCAGGTTAAAATCAACTTTTTCGTTATAAATGGAAACTCATTCAACTTACCCAAACCAACCCTCTTAACCAACTTTTTATTTTCCCCAACATACAAAGGTTATTGTGATTTGAAAAGAAATATGGGGAAATGAAAAAGTAGCTTTTGACCTAGATCAAATTTAATATCTGTGAAAACCTTTTCGCCATTGGGCTTTTGGTACTTATTGATTGATTAAACAATATCCATGCTTCACTTTTGAGATATGTATTGTCTGTATGAATAAAAATAAGAAGTTAAGTGATAGTGAGAGTACTCACTACCCACTTACCAGTGCAAAAACTTCGATTATGGAAGTTTAAATTCATAACACAGCACCTTTAGGAAAACTAGTTGTCTTTGGCACTTCACAAAATCTTTTTTGGAACATAAAACCAAGAATAACTCTTGACAAAACTGTAAAACATTTTTTTTTGTATCCAAGTGTAAAACACGGGAACAGGAAGCCAAAGAAGCAAACATATTTATGTAAAAGTACAAATGCATAACAAAACAAGAGAGGTTATGATGTGTGACGTTCGCGTGGCGTCACTTCTCGAGAGCGGTGTTGCCGGAGCTAGAGATATGATCAAGTGATTGGATATCTCCGGTAATCAGATATTTCAAACCACTTTATTTGATCAAGTTAACTCATACTAAAAATGTGCAGTATTGAGAAAATAAGGAATTTAATTCTAAAGCGATATGCCGATATCGTTTCCTCTTATAAGTCTTATCAAAGTAGTCAAAAGAGAAACTTTAATAGAGGATATGTATGAGGATTTGGCAACATTGCCAATCATTATGCATTAGGATATTGGGAATAATCTAAATATATAAAAGAATCAGAATATAAAAACATTGACAAAATATGTGACGAAGCTTTTAAAACGGATCATGTGGAAATATATATTGACTATGTAGTATCTCCTATAAAAAGTAAATCGTAGCCCACAATTTTCCATGTGTACTCGGTGAAACAAGTTTTCGTTCAACTACCTACATACAGAGTGACCCATTTTAAAGCGGGCCACCCTCATAACATTTTTATTTATGGAGCGATTTTGACGATTTTTTCTTTGAAATGTGGAGAGTGGAAAGGTTTATTTTAAGGCCATATGTCGCCCAGTTTTTTCCAAAAACCAAGGCCTACTAGAGCATATTTAGAGGCTGAAAAATCCTGAAAACATATTAGCGATTTTTTTAGAAAAAATCTGTGTACGCCACTGGATTCGTCATACCTTGAAATGGATCTGTACCAAATTTCATGAGAAAATATTATAAATTAACAATTGATTTTTTTATGCACCAAGAAGTATTTTACCTCGAACTTCTTACGATAGCAAATCTATCAGAAAAAAATAATAAATAGAAACACTTAATAGATATTCTCATGTCAAAATCAAAATACAATGAAAACAAACAAACGAGACTGACAAAAAAAAATAGAAAAAAAATTACACACAAAAATAATATTTCTGAATTGAAATGTTTTTTCATGAAATTTGGTACAGACCCATTTCAGGGGATGAAAAATCCAGTGGCGTAGGCAGATTTTCTCTAAAAAAATCGCTAATAAGTTTTCCCCTCTCCACATTTCAAAAAAAAAATCGTCAGAATCGATCAATAAATCAAAAAGTTATGAGGGTGGCCCGCTCGGTATTATAGGTATATTATTATGTCGTAGATATAAAGCATATTGTCTGTTTGGCAACACAGTTTCTTTAAAGAAGTCTGTTACAGAATCAGCCAATAGTCAATGCGTGTAATAGTAGGTATGGAATAATATGATAAGAAATATTTGCTGGTCAAAAAAAAAATGGCATTGTGCACTGTTTGACTGTTGGGAACCTACCAACGTATACTTAGGTACATTGAAAAACATTAAAAGATTCCTATGTCCAATCTCAAAGGCTAAACAACATGTTGACGAGCTAGTTCCCATACGAGTGTTACCGCGAAAGATATAGGTAGGTACAGCTTCGTATCCAGTAAATTGGATTTTGTTCATACTTACTCATCAGTAAAAAAAGCGATGAAAAAATATTTCCAAACGATATTGCTTCCTAATAGGAACTTCAACGCAATGGCCAAATAAACGAAACAATATTGGTGTTATATTGTATTCTTTAGTCAATCAGTCATTGGAAAATGAAAAATTGGTGGATCTTCCGATATTGGTCCAATATTATTTATTCATGAATTTATAGTATTGGTAGAACAATATAAAGATAATATTGCCGTTACACTGTCTTTTTATATTGGTGCAATCTAAACATTTGATATTGTGCCAATATTAAGATAAAAATGTACTTTTATAGCCAATATTAGCCAATATAGATAATCCTTGTTATTGTCTATATCTAGTGAATCAACATTGGGTTTATATTTTCCGACAATATTGTATTTGCCAATATATACACAACATTGGATCAATATTGGCAATTGGTTGTGATGACAATGAATCAATATAGGGCCAAGATAAAATCAGTATTTGGCCAAGATTCTGTGCATGCTACTTGAGGAGATACGATCAAATGATGTTCAGATTGAAAAACTGATTAGGAATGCAGGAATTCAAAATCCCCCGCTGACTTTGATATTTTGTATTTTTCGATTCTGTTTCCAGAATAGCATAGAAATAAATTTCATTTTAATATTATGAACCTCTGTTTCTGTTGTTCTAATTTGATAATACATTTATATTTTTCAGAATTGCGTTATTCATAATCTAAAAGAACTTTTGCTGATCTTTTTCAATATCGTCAAAATACAAAGGCGAAGGGTTTTGAAAATCTGCAGTCCACTTAGTTTTTAATTCTGAACAACTTTCTTGAATAACATTTTGTCAAATTTCCTATAGAGCATGCACTTGATTGATGAGAAAAATAGCTTCTAGGTTAAATTCCAAGACATACGTGCTTTTTCGAAACTAAAATTATAACATAAATTGGTTTCCATCCAAGCAGGGCTGAACCCCAGAACATGATACTTCAATTCCAAAGTTATTTGTCTTTTTGACCTATTCATGCGTCGATCCGGGGACACACTGTGTACAAGACGTCTTACTGGAAAGCGTGTTGACATTCTATACTATTACCTAGAGCACCATTACTTTGAACCGTACTATACTATGGCTTCAAGTTACGCGCGATTTCATGAAACATGGACAAAGTATACTGCCGCCAAATATCTAGACTGGCTTTTGATCCTAGCTGGGCTGAACTCCAAGAGATGACATTTCAATTCAAATTTGTTTTGTCTTTTTTACCTATTCATGCGTTAATTCGGGAACACACTGTTAATAATCTCAAAATTATTGAAAAATAGCAGAACCTACTACTCAACAAAAAAAACGGTACACCCGAAATTTCCGCCTATGTTTGGACACTCATAATTTTTTAACGAATCGATGAAAAAATAGGCGGTCTGCACCACGATGCAGAGCATTTCTTTTCAGTTTATGCGGATGGTCGAAAAAAATAATTTTTCCAAAAACTTTTTTTATACAGGGTGGTGAAAAAAGTACTGTAATTTTTTTTTTTATTTCCACAGAGATTTTTTGGATCTTTTTTTCGATATGCCCAGGTGCTTGTTACGTCCATACCTCGGGATATTTTTGGATTTTTGTTTATATCTTTTTACGTTTTTGAAATATCGTCTTTTTTTCAAGATTATGACACAGGGCTTTGAATGGCTGTTCTGCTAATTCTAAGTTTACAACTGACAATGTTATGGCATAGATCTATCGTTCAGCTGTCGTTCTTATGACTTATTAGATACTCTACTTTTTGAGTATACAGGGTGTGCCAAAGAATTTTGATCATAAGCAAGGCACTTTTTAGTTATTTTGTCAGGTTTTCTTGACAATTAATTATCAATTCATTGATTAATTCAGCTTCTTCGACATGATAATTTTCAAATTTATTTGTTTTATTATGGGTAAATGGGTGTTGTTGCATATTTAAACGTGATTCTTGGCTCTGATCAATTTTTTCAATAACAAAAATTTTGATCTCGTCAAAAATACAGGCATGTATTGATAGATCCCCTATAAGACTAGACTTCGATTGATAAATCACGACTAGAAAAATTTGATATCTGAAGATGAAGAAACTTCATGAATTTTCATTATTAATCGCTTCTTTGATTTACTCAAACACACTGACTTACACCAACAAAATACGTAAATTAGCTTCGAAAGAAAACGCTATTTCAATGCCGGGAAACTCGTTTAAAAAGTTTTTGAAACTTTTGATAAACTCGACATTAGTCGGTCTCCATTACAGGCAGTGCACCTAGGAATATTAAAAAAGTTCAAAAACAATTTATTTAGCATTGACAAATTGTGAAAAGTTCCATTCTAGGCATTTGGATATCCACCAGGAACATAAAAATCTGCAATTCAGCACAAATCTTCTGAATAATCGCTATTGTTTGAGTAAAAACATATCCTACCTATAAAATTTCTTTATTTGCTGATAATCTGCATCAATTCAAATTACCAGCACCTTTCTCGATAACTTCTGAAAACCACTTATCCATAGAGAAATGTGGAAAGTAACTTGAGTAGAATAATTTATACAATTTTGTTTTTCACTGCTCTTCATCAGAAACACCATTTTCATTAAACTTATATCCATATTTGAAAAAAAAGTCACGGTTGTTAGTCGAGCCGCTTCTATTTTATAAAGAAACTGGATTAATCAGGAGAATCTTTTGAAATCGTTCACTCTCAATAACAGAAACTATTGAGATGTCCTTCAACTATTGACGTTAAGACCTACGGTTGAGCATTCTTTATAATGGAATATCAATACCACTAATTGCTATTTTGAAAACGAAAAGATTGCTGGTATATTAGAGAGCAGTAATCCTATCAGAAGCTTAAAACCAAATTACTTGATATCAACTATGAGTGCGAACTAATATGAAAAAGCTCCAAGTAGAAGTTCACATTCATCGTGGACTTTCCAAAGAAAAGCTGCTGCAGATTAATTTGATGAGAGGAGTCTTCAATACGCAGAGCGACAAAAAGGAAATTTGGAGCATACAAAATGAAGTGTGTTGAATAATCTATATCTAAGAAGGCCAGGGAATAAAGCTGGAAAAGATTCGGTTTTGCATCAAAAAATACCCGCTAACGAGTTGCGCTGGATTATAAAGTGTGTTCAGTAGGTAAAAACGTACACAATAATTATAACAACAGTAGATATACTAAGCGGGTTCCACTTCACTTTCTGTACCTAACCTCACTTTCATTCGAGCGCGACCGGCTTTTTGGTGTGGTGGTCTATTGTAGCGTTGATCCCTGGGGATTGATGTGTGAGCGGTGTTGCCGCTTATGGTGTTTTGGTGGGGAGATGAGGGATTTTGGGATTTTAGGTTTTATGGTTGACGTTTGAAGTGTCATTGACGTTTGTGGCGGGTGGGTTGTAGCGTTGATGATGACAATTGACAGGATTGATGTGAGGACGATGTTGTCGGTTGCGTCGTGCGGTGTTGCCGCTTATGGTGTTTTGTGGGAAGATAAGGGATTTTGGAATTGCAGATTTTATGGTGAACGTTTGAAGTGACATTCAAGTTTGCGATGTTTTGATGCGCCACCTAGCGATGATTATTTGTAATAAGGAGCTTTGAAAAATAGAGGTTTCTTCATAGTTTCTTGAGTTATTTAAAATAGGTTGAGCATTATAAGATGGCGTGTGATGTTAAGGTGAGCGGATTTTTAAAAGAAATGCCTATGGGATGGGAAGGTTCATTGACCTGATGAAGCTTTATATGATTCTAGAAAAAGCATAATTTGTATTGTTACGAATAAGTTAGTCTTCACATTTATTAGGAACGATAATGAGTGAACTTGCAGAACGAATAAATACATTTTATATACGTTTGGCGCAGATCAAGAGTGACATTGAATGTTATGAGCGGAAGAAGTCTATGATTCAAACATTTGAGAAATTGAATCTTGCAGGTAAGCTTATTAAAATACTTTATTCACGGAAAAAATAATCTTTTATCATTAAAATACCATTATATTGTAGAATATCGAAATTGAATTGAATGTATACTTCAAATTAATAAAATATCTTCCATCCGTTTTCGTACTCTGGAAAAAGAGATGCATGTAAACTTTCATCATCGTATGCAATTCAATATTCAGCTTGTGACGACACGTTTTTTGATGAGTCATCGGTTTGAGCTCGATTAAACACGTTCTAACCAGATAAAGCAGTTGTTCTAGTACATTCGTTGAGAAAATAAGTGGGAAAAGAGGGGCGGGGAGATTTATGAATTTACCACAGACGACGCGTTGAAGAAGAATTTAGTTCATTATCAACAGCAGCAGCAACAACAGGTAAGCGCTTCCCATATTCACACCAGAGAATTAATTTAATTTTTTCTTTCTAGAAATATGGATCTTGCAGAAATTAACGCAACCACCTCTTATTTGAATAAGACGTGCATAAAATTAATTGAATTAACTTGTGATGTGAAGTATCCAATTGTGGGATTAAATATTGTTCTTTCTAAATATGGGGAAGTGCCGCGAGTAGAGTTGGAGGATCATGTTGTTTTTCTACCACAGCGTACTACTGTATCTATCAAAAAAAATTTGCATCAATTTCAACCTCATAAATATGCAATAATTTTAAGATCGGTTGTGCAGATTCGTGATATGAAGAAAACTCCAATTTTTGAGATAGTTGCTATGTAAAAAACAAAGTTAGTATTATTTTCAACTAGGATCAATCGCATTCTAAATGTATTTATTTTTTACAGAACCAGTCCATCATGAAGATGATTGCAATGGATTTTCAAGGATTCAGTCTGTCTCACGAATTCATCATCAAAGAGTTGGCAGCCACGAACGGCATCCAAACTAGCCATTACATATTCAAACCAAATGGATCATATCGATCGTTACGTTTATGCGACAAACAAAGAACATCCAGAGCAACCATGAAACAACATGGAATCCCGTTTTCATTTGGATATATCAACTATGAAGACCTTCTTCCAATCATCATATCACATATATGTTTTGTGGATAAAGTCTACGTTCGAGGACAACAACAAAAGAATTTTCTGGAAAACATTCTGCAGGACTCTACAACAGCGCATACTCCCAAAATCATCAACGTCGAGGACATTGATGACCATTGGCAACATCCACCTGTATTTAAAAAAGACGTTCCAACCTGTTTTGGTCATCTATCGAATAATTTTTATATGTGTAGCCTACGCAATTGTATCATTCTTCATGAATGGATTGAAACTCGTTGTTCAATAGAGAGTTGAAAATACTATTTGTGTTTTAGTTGAACATTGATCATGATGATGTTAACATCAAATTATATTCTTCTTACTGCGATTTTCAATAATACTTTCTATGTACATCAACCCTACGATGTTGTAGGGATGCACATTTGTTTCAATAGAACCAATGACACTTGGTTAAATATGAAATCGCAAGTAGATTACAATGATGATATGTTTATTGTTGCATTACCCCAAAATGCAAAGGAATACAAAGTAAAGGTGATTTTTCAAAATCAAACATATGGTTACAGTGTATGGAAAAATGTAACTGCCCCCACCTACAATTGTTCAACTCCATCGTCCCCCACCACCGCCACCATCATCAAGAATCAATATAAAGATGATTGGAGCTGCTGTTCAAGTTCAATTATCGAGTCGCTGTACTACATTATAAGCGCAATCTCACTTCTCATCCTGAAAGCAGTTTGGGAGATTTATCATCATGTTGACTCCAGAAGATATTGAAAACATACGCCAAACCATCCATCAGCTCAACATACCTACTTCATTTCTATATCATGAGTACTTCATCAAAACCCTACATACCACTTTGGGCATTCCTGAGGAAGTTTTGAAGAAAGTTCTCAAACCATGCTGGGGGCACTACACTCCAACTGATGATGATTCCGGATATGATGAAAATGATGGGCCACATGTTTCGTTTGGAATATATTGTAATATGTGCATGGAATATTATTTGAATAAAAAATAAATCATAGAATTGTTGTAATTGTTTAATTTCGTTTAGTTATAGCAACAATGATAGAACTATTTAAAATCTTCTTTGGGTTGCAGTGTTTTGAGGAGTTTCTGGTGCTAAATACATAGTTCAATAAAACAATATTTTTTTATTTGGATTCTTTTATTTGTCTTAAATCAGACAAAATCCTACTTTTGTCATTATACATGATTTGCGCTAAACAATAACTTTCTATGCTAGGGTTATCTTTATAAAATCTCGAAACTACATCTTCAATGGGAATATGTGTTACACAATTTCTAATTAGTTCATGTAAAATATTTAAAATCATATTATAATACTTGGGAAAATCCAATTGCTTCAGTTCCTGAAGTCTTATGTTTACAAAATGCTTATTAACCATACAAAGGTCACGTGTATTGTTCTCAGTTAAAAACATTATTTGATCATTTGTTGAAATCGAGATTATTTTCAATCCATCCTCCATGGGCACACTGTTGATGATCAAGTCGTTGTATGAAAATGAAGGATGAATGTTTTCAAGATGCCATCCATCTAGTAACCAATTGAGATAGTCCATTATGATTTTCCACACATCTTCTTCAAAAATCAGCATTTTTTCACCATTAGGAATTCTAATTATACTTTGAAAATTCCTCAGCATACTTAATTCCACATAGATCTTAATGTCACTAGTTGTACAGGAAAACATTGTGCTCAGTAGAAACTGCTTCTCACTGCTGACCAAAGTATCTTCATTCATAGTCAATAGCTGCTGCAGATCAATGCGCACCTGATCACACATGTTGGAAGACTGATCGATCACCTCCACCTCCTCCCCCATCACTAATTTTCCCCGTTTTTTCTTGTTTTAATCATGCGCAGTTAGTGTAATTTATAATATGTTATTATCGTTAATCCAACTATTATGTGAATTATCAAATCCAAGCCATTTAACAAACACCTTGTTACCCTTTTTCCGTAGGACCTTCTCCACCAAGTATACATCTTTCTGTTCAGTTTTTTGCAATTCCTGCTCATAAAACGCTCCCATGATTGGTTTACCATACATATCCTCCAGTAAATAAGTTACTGGTTTACTGATTTTAACTTTAACCACTTTGAACAACTCAGTTGTCCATTTAGGAGTATAACCCTTCTCAAAAACATGTTTTGCTTTGCTTATGCGCACTACATCGTCCACTTTGAATTTTCCCAAATCAGTTGCAATTTTTGTATGATTATATACTGTATTGAGTAGAATATTTTGAAGATCTTTATCAACTATCACATCACAAGGTCTCATTTTGGTTACTCCATGTTTTTGTTCATTATAGTTTTTCACAACGTTCATAATGACATCTATCCAGGTGTATGTTCCATTCAAGCTGAAATATTTGAATAATTTCTCTTTTATTGTTCTTATCGCACGCTCGACAATTGCAGCCTTCATAATAGTGAACGTGCTATAATGATTTATACTATATCGATGCATGAGACGTTGAAAATGGCTATTATAAAATTCTTTTCCCTGATCAGTCTGCAGATTTTTAGGATGGTGTTTCGATTTTTCAAGAATATTTGCAAAGGCATTTGTCACCTCATCCCCAGACTTAGATTTTATTGGTTCAATCCAGATATATTTTGAAAAACAGTCAATGATGATGAGAAAATATTTAAATCCTCGGTTATCCTTCTGATACATATCCATTTGACCCAAGTCAGCCTGCCATAAATCATCCAGTCTCTTGATAATTGTACGACGTCTGGGAAATTTTCGTCTTATGGGTTTGAAAAGTTCCTCAACAAGCTGAACTTTTTCCTTTGACATATTTTACTCGAGTTAAACAATTGTATTATCGGTGGTACGATGAGTTTCGTCACCACTTGGAACACTTGAAACTGGTACTATTTGACTTTTAAGTTCGTTGATGATTCTTATATACTCCTGCAACACTTTTTTCTCATCACTGAAGACGTTCATAATTTTGGTATTCAAATCCTCTGAAACGCGTCTTATTTCCTCATGATAAATGTGTTTTGCAGTTGAAATCAATCCATCAACATATTTCTTATTAACCGCATCCATGATGTTTGTTGGTGATTTTAGATTACAAATCTTCAAGTTTTCAATGTCAATATCACCTTCCGATGTATGAGCTAATAATTGGGGTCTCGATCCTATTTGATAAGTGTATCCTCCTGTTATCGTTCGACGTCCAAACTTGTCAAGACTCATTTTAATACTGATGAATACAAAATATGTGCAATTCTATTTATATTTCAAATCAACATTACAATTTTTCAATAATTCCAGCCTCTTCGAGTTCTTCCACCAATGATGATATTTCATTATCATGTGATGTATTGCCAGCTTGTTTCGATGCAATCAGCAAACGTAATCGATCTACAAGTTCATTAATATCGTTCTAGTATACATATTCAACTGATTTTAAATTGCAAATCATTTTTGGAAAACCACTACCTTTATGTGTTTTCATTAAGGAGCGAATAATTTTTCTATATTTATAACCTCTGTTTCCTTTGATTTTTCCCGTTGATTTGCACCCCACTCTCGATATATTTGTTATATCTAAAATTTTTTTGTAAGACGATAAATCGGCTGAAGTGAACCTTATTGGTTCCTTAGTAAATATCAATTCATAGAGTCCTTTCGTGCCATCAAATTCTTCGCCATTGATGATTATATTTCCGGAACTTTTCACAAAATCAACTGGTGTTAAACCAAGCATCCACTTTGATTGTGATTTATCGTATTTTGGTCCCATACTACTACGATCGATATCTTTAGCTGTTTTACGATGAGCAGAAATATACTTTTGTGCGATTGTTGAATAATTATTTAAATTAGAAATAACTTGCTGAGGAGATTCTTTATCGTCGTTAGATGTTAAATCTACACTTTCATCTGCATCACCATCGTCATCTTCAACATCATCATCATCATCATCATCATCATCATCATCATCATCAACATCATCATCATCACGTTGTTGTTGCTGTTGTTGATCGAAGTATTTCCAACGTGTTCCCCATGTTTTGATGGGTGTTTCTGAGGGTTTTTTTCTAGTTGTTTTCGAGGTGAATTTTAGTTGCTTACGAGCTGTTTTTAGATGTCTCTCAGGTATCTCAGAGATTTCTTCAAGACGTCTTTTGAGGTGTTGTGAAGAAGACTGTTGTTGTTGTTCCATATCATCAGCATCATCATGTACTTTAATCATTTTTTTCAATGGTACTGTGATGGGTTTGAAAATTCGTTCAAGAGACTCATCAGTTTCAGCGCGTCCCAATTTTAGCGCGATATATTTTTTTCGCACATCTCTAGCTATCCGAGTGATTTTCTGCTTGCGTTCTGCATCCTCTTGGTTCAACAGCTTCATGGTTAGTAACTGATGTTACAAGCTACTAACCTTTATATAGTGGTCGAACCCTTTACGATATCTACCACCATCTAAATCAAATTCCTTTACAAGAACAACGGAACCAAATTTACCTTCACTCCAACATTTCGAACATATCATTTTGAAGTTATCGTACGTTATATCTGGTGACACATGCTCATCATAAACATGTTTCAAATTAACATCATCCTGTTTGAATAAAACAATCATATTACAATTATCACGTATAAGTTGCTTTGGTATTTTTGAATATGTTTGACTGATATAAGCAACATCAATCTCCCTATGTCTACACATGGAAAAATAAGTTCTAATTTTATCCTGTTTCTCACATGCGACATCATCAAATATGAATACTGAGTTTTTCCTTGCTTCTGTTGGATCCATAATCATATCATTGTCAGTGAATGGAAAAAATCCAACACCCTTCACATTCCTCAGAATATCTTCCAATAATTTATATTTTGGTTGATATAATGATTTTGAATAGACGTACAAATTTTCAAAACGCAATCCATTCATATTGAATAATAACGCAAACAGACTGTTTGTTTTTCCACAACCACTAGGCCCGCAGAAAATTGCACGAACATAATTAGGTAATAATTTACTATGTCTAGAATTTTTAACTTTTTCAACAATATCAAAGTTTTCTGTAGGGAGTTTGAGTGCTTGCGGTACCGCAAATATTTTGAAAGTGATCGTTGGACTATGTTGTAGCTGGCTATTTATAGTTTTGAGGGTTGAATATAAATATAAGTTGACTCAACGACGATTTGACCGCAGTGTAATGTTAGTCTTCAAGCATAGAGGTTATGAATTAGTCAACTCAATCATTAATAAACTGCCAGTTGAACTTCATCTTCCTGGCTATCAATTTTGCGGACCTGGAACCAAATTGGCTGAACGTCTAGAGCGAGGAGATAAAGGTATAAACCCACTGGATGCAGCCTGCAAACAACACGATATTGCATATTCTCAAAATTCTTCGTTGTCCGAACGTCACAAAGCTGATTGGGAATTGGAAAATCGAGCGTGGAGGCGTGTAAAGGCGAAAGATTCCAGTTTTGGGGAAAAAACAGCTGCTTGGTTAGTGACTACGGGAATGAAGGCTAAAAGAAAACTTGGAATGGGACACCATTCATTCAATAAAAAAGTAGTTGGACCTATTTGCAATTCATTGAGAAATTGTGATGAAAAAAATGTAAAGAAAAGCAGTGTCATTGCGCTACGCGCTGCACGAAAAACAGTCAAAAGACTTGGAGGACGTAAAAAAGTGAAAATCCCACGAATCATTCCAATTGAAGCAAAATCTGGGGGGTTTATACCTTTAATACCCCTTTTTGCGGGACTGAGTGCACTAGGAACTCTTGCTGGAGGAGCCGCATCTATTGCTAAAACGGTGGTGGATGCGAAAAATGCAAAGAAACAGTTGGAGGAGAATAAGAGACATAATCAAACAATGGAGCTGGGACAAAAGGGATCGGGAATTTATTTGAGAAAAAATAAACGTGGATTTGGATTATTTTTGAAGCGAGCTGCGGTTTCAAAAAACTTCCAATAAAGTTACCCAACAGAGCTCTATACGACTATGAAATAAAATTGTTTGTAAAAAAATTAAACATCCCATATTTTCGTGGGGTATTTATGCGAGACACTCTCCCTCGAAAAGTGAAAATAAATGAGAGTGCTGTTTTGAATTTAGATACAAATAATCATAGCGGTACACATTGGGTAGCTTACAAGAAACGTGGAAATTTAGTTGACTATTTTGATAGTTTTGGTAATTTGAAACCGCCAATGGAACTCATTAATTATTTTGGTGAAAAGGTGCGTATTTTGTATAATAGAGATTGTTATCAGAATTTCAATGCATCCAATTGTGGGCATTTGTGCATCAGATTTCTCTATAAAAACAAATAAAAGTTTGACCATTCATCAGTCATGTCTATGATCTTCACATTGAAAGGTCGAACGTCAACGCTATCCATAGACTTCAATACACCAATTCAACTGAATCCTGATTATCAATACGGGCTAGCTGTGCTGGGATTTCATTCCTACAATACTATTCCAAACATTGAAGAAAATACAAAATTTAAATATTTGGATGAGAACAAAAGATCTCAAATTATCACAATACCATCGGGTACTTATGAAATTAGCGATATCAACATTTATCTGCAAAAGTATTTGTCAGAAAAATTTTCATTGAAACCAAACAACAATACCCTCAAGTGTGAAATTTATCATCCTCATTTCGATATAATCTTTGAGGAGGAGGCAGATTCTCTAGCAAAATTGTTGGGGTTCTCACCAGGAATTCTACTAGCAGGTGAAACATATCAATCTGATTTGCCTGTGAATATTGTGAAAGTTCGTACAATTCACATAGATAGTAACATCACCGGTGGTTCTTATTACAACGAGAAACCATCACATACATTGTACGAATTCCCCATAAGTGTTGACCCGGGATTTGCAATTGATGAAATACCAAGAAATCTAATTTATCTACCAATATCAAGTCACCAGATAAATAATATCACCCTACAAGTTCAAGATCAGGATTTTAATCTTGTCAATTTCCGAGGTGAGGAAATCATTATCAGATTAGAATTGAAAAAATGGTACTAGTGATTGAAACATATAAAAGGAGTTATACTGAACGTCCTGCATCAGTTGTTCTGCAACCTCCTCCGAAGAATCAACACGCAAAATTGGGTGGAACATTATCTTTTCCAAACAAACGATTTCTCGAATCCATTGGCTATGTTGTCAAAAAGAGTATTTGATTTGTATCAAAAACCTCTTCATGATGATACCATCAATCACATCGAGTCTCGCACTTATCTGCCCTTCATCAAGTCATTTCGCAACAATGATAATATAGAAATAACAATCAACCGAAATAATGCTTGGCTGTTAATTCACGAAGCCGCTCTTGTAATAAAAGGCTCTTTGAAAAGGAAATCTGGTACAGGTAATGTTCACCTCATAAATAATGCAGGTGCATTTTTCTTTGATTCAATCACATATGATTTAAATGGTATTGAAGTGGAACATGTGAAGAATCCTGGAATTGTTAGTTTAATTCGTGGATATTTGTGCTATGAGGAGGATGATACAAAACATTTACAAATTGCTGGATGGAGTTACCCAGGAACACCAAAAATATACCAAAATGGTGAATTTTATATGCGAATTCCGTTGAGTCATTTTTTCGGACTTTTTAATGACTATAAAACTGCTGTTTGCGGTAAACATACAATCCGTTTGGTGAGAGCACGCAATGATTCCAATTGCATGCAGATTGTAGAAGAACCAAATGCGAAAGATGTAACCACTGCAGAACTTTCAATCGAAACCATTGAGTTGAAGGTTAAACATATAGTTGCCAATGATACTATTAAACTACAATTGTTGAAGTCCATCAGAAGTGACCAAGCTATTCACATACCTTTTAGAAAATGGGAAATACATGAGCTGCCTGCCTTACAGACTGATGCGACAAAAGAAGTATGGAGTATTAAAACAACTACAACTGTTGATTGTCCACGATATGCAGTTATCGCTTTTCAAACAAATCGTATTGATGACGTCAAATCTAACGCAACAAAATTCGATCATCTGAATATATCAGACATTCGATTGTTTCTGAATGGGGAATACTATCCATATGAACGTTTGAGTCTCAACTTTGGAAAGAATGATTATTCGGAAGCCCACTACAGCTACACCGAATTTTACTCAACCTTTGTGGCTATAGATAAGAAGAGACCGCTTTTAAATTATGATGATTTCAAAAATCATACATTATTTGTCATCGACTGTTCCCGACGTGACGAAACCTTAAAGTCATCAACCATAGATGTGAAAGTGGAAATTGAGTCACGTGAAGGATTTCCTGCCAAAACCAAGGCGTATTGCATGATTATTCACGATTGTATAATCGAGTATCTCCCTCTAAGTGAAATTGTGAGAAAATTGAATTAGTATGATGGAGTCGCTTGAGGATCTCAATATCAAATGGCGAGAGGTGTTTCAATCAAGAACGAGATTTGCAATAAAAAAACAACCAGATCAGGGAAAAAGAAAAACAATAAAGCCAACAGCAGCAGCAGCAGCAGTACTAGGATCGGATGCTTCCAGACTATCATCACAATAATAATTATTATTATTATTAGAATTAAATGAATTATATTTTATATTTTCTGAATAAACCTATGAGAAAAATCTATGCATTTTTAATTATTTTTTCATTCGAATTCAAATAGCGAAATCAATCCCAGTATGAGGTCGATGAACCCAAGATAATTGTCGTGAAGTGCTAACACTCTTCATTGTCCCGCGATGTAGGTCTAGGTACTTGTTATTATATCAAATACGTCGAATTTTAAAAGTCAATGTACAACTTGTGTCAACATGTTTTTGATGGGTCATCGGTTTGAGCTCAATTTAACACGTTCTGACAGGAATATGCAGGTGCTCGCTTGCATTCGTTGAGAAAAGTACTAATTAAAAGATTGAACGTTTTATGTAAACATACTTAATTATAAACAGTTCTATGGGTTTGAATGTTATTATTGTTTGGATTAATTAGCTCTATGATGATGATGTATCTATGGTGTTAATATAAGCAGTCTACATTGCATACTCTTTTCCACTTCTTCTTGCGGTCTAGTAAGGTTAATTCGATCAAGTAAAAGAAATCAGTTCCTCCTAAAGAATTGGACGAGATACTTGCACTTTTTGAATAACGCTACCATCAGTCCATACTTCAACTCAACATACACCCTTTGAAATTAATTCAGGTAATTAACAAGTTTTCAATTTTGATAATTTTTTAAATAAATCATCGATTTAAAGCAGTTGGAATCATTCCATCAACAATTCAATCAAAATGTGGTCAGCTCAAGGAGGATCTGCTCGTGACTGGGTTTCTGCTGTCGAGAACATGGCGAAAAAATTTCGACATCTTGAATTTGACGCACTACACGAATCAAACTATGGTATGGGTAAATTGTATACTGAACAAGAGTGTAAAAGCATGGAAGAAAGATATCGGAAAGCTGCCCGCGCCTGTGAGGAGTTTCTGTACACGTCAGATCTACGATCTTTCCTGATAACAATCAAAGAAATGGAACTTTTGGGTTGTTTGTTTGAACTTGAAAAATTTATACCAGTAAATATTTATAAAGAGGTGTTTGGAGATGAATTAGAATCATCCTGATATAGATTATATTTTATAATTTTTGAATAAACTTATGAGAAAAAAAAAAAAAAAAACTATGCATTATTAATACTTTTTCATGAATTTAAAATCCAAATTCAAATAAAGAATTTAATCCAACCGTGGGAAACTTATTCACAGACATAATAATTACCGTGTAAAGTAAACATTTTCAGCCGACTCGAGTGGTCCATTAGTCCACGCGCTGACATATATATTGCGCTGTCTAGATTTTCCCACCCTCTATCAGACTGGTTCGGTTGATTAGTTCCAGTTCCAGTTAGAGGAGTTAGTTTTTTCGCGATAGTTGAACGAGACACTGGTACTTTTTTGAAGCAGCAGCTTGGCTTCAACATATACACACGCTCCAGACCGAATAAGGTAGGTAAATTAAATTCAAGCATTTTCAATTAAAACTATTTTTCAATGTGAATTATTTTTATTTCTTATTTTTATATGTAATTAAACTAAACAAAATATGTTTTTCCGAAATCCACAAAGCAACTTGATTTGGTGAAATTCATCGCAAAGAGTTGATTGCGAGTCTTTTCGAAGATTCTACATCAATTATTCACACTTCAGCTCAACATTCAGCGTTTGAAATTAAATCAGGTAATTAAACTTACAGTTTTAAAAATGTTGATGATATTTCATCAATGTACCTACATTTCGTTTTTATATTATATTCAAGTAAATTGAACACAACTTATTGTCTTTCAGGAAACAACAACAACAAAGCAATCAGATTTGGTGGTTATTCGATACTACAACTATTGGAGGTGTGTTGTTCCTGCCTGGAAGGGATATAGCCGACAATCACCTGCTGGCGAGCTATTTCACACCCTTGAAATACTCAGACGGCTACGCAGAACATCACACGAGTTCATCCTCACAAATTGGGTTGAAACCACCATCTCCACCAGCACCACATCAACAACGTTCAAAAGTTGTGTGAGTTGATTATTATTTTTTCAACCAATTAATATGTCTTCCTCATGCAAGGTTTTGTTGAAAAAAGCAGAAAATATGCTTTCATTTGTGAAAAACATGAAGAGATTTCTGTTCAACGAGCCTTGTGTGAGAACGACAGGACATTGGATTCGTAGAATCAGTAGATTAGTTAGTGAATTTAATAATTTAGTGCGACATGGTAATTTACCCAGAAACAATCTTCGATTAATTCAGACTAATTTGCAACATCTTAAGGTGATTAAAAGACAATTGATTTTGAAAAATAAGCGGGTTGGGATGGGGTTAGTAAAAGTATCAAAATTAAGCAATAGGGTTAGATGGGAAAAAATTATTAATTGTTTCAAAGGAAGAGTATCTAGCGGGACAATAATCAATTTGATTCATAAAGACGTCAATAGATTTATGGATGATGCATTTATTTTATTTCAACGTAAATTAAAGGAAGTACTGAAATCTTTTAACATTGTTAAGGTAAACTCCACATTTTGCGGAGAGTTTATCAAAAAATCAGCCAAACGCGACATTGTAGATTTCAAATATTTTAATACAAAAAATGTAATCATTGATGTGGGAACGAATCTAAAAAGCTGGTTTTTTGAAAACGTGCGTGATGTAATTTTGAATAGTCTTTCGGAATTCCAGGAACGCGATTCAGGATTTGCTCTTGTTAGAATAATTTATTTAGAAATCAATATTAATAAATTTCAAATGGGTAATGGTTCTTCCTATATTGAACTACCAAAGGAAATAAAGATTAAGCTAGCATGTGTCAATGTTCATAATAATGATACCGCCTGCTTTTACTGGGCTATTGTTAGTGCGCTTCATCCTGTTGATCAAAATAACCACCGAACTACCTCTTATCCTCATTATAAATCAGTTTTGAATCTCAAAAACTTAGAATCCCCCATGTCGTTGAATCAAATTTCAAAATTTGAAAAAATTAATTAAATTTCTGTAAATGTGTATGCTTTGGAACTAATTTCAAAGTCAGATACGGATGATGGTAAACCAAATAAGTTCAATATTGTACCAGCTAGACTTACCAAAGAAAAATTAGCTAGGCATGTTAATTTGCTGTTGATTCAAAATAAGTACTATCCATCTTTAAATGATTACGATCCACTGCCCACTAATGACACCGATCATGAGGATATAAAATATCATTATTGTTGGGTCTTTCCCGTTTAATATCCTCAAAACTAAATAAATCAAAGAAAAAAAAGTTTTTTTGTGATCGGTGTCTCAACTATTTCACATCCGAGGTGAAATTGGTTGAACATGAAAAGCTGTGTACAAAATTGAATGAATATAGAGTCTCATTTCCAAGCTATAAACATGTTGAATTTAAAAATTTTATTTACAAACAAAAATGTCCCTTCATTATCTATGCTGATTTTGAGAGCCAACTAGAACAAGTAGTCAATCAACACATTTCCATAAATACGCGAAAATATCAAAAACATATAGTTTACAGTGCCGGGTTCTATTTAAAATGTTCCTATGCCGATTCTCTTTCATTTTTCAAGAGCTATCGTGGTGTAGATTGTATGGAGTGGTTCATCAACGAAATGGTTGAAATATCAAAAGTTATTCATTCAAAAATCAAGAATATTGTTCCCATGATCGAAAAGAGAAGCATTCGCGGTGCAACAAATTGTCATATATGTGAAAAACCTTTTCACAAAAATGATAAGATCGTTCGCGATCACGATCATTTCACTGGTGAATTCAGAGGTTTTGCACATGAAAATTGTAATCTGAATTTCAGAAAGCTTTATGTTGTACCGGTTGTTTTTCAAAATTTATCTGGCTATGATGGTCATTTGTTGATAAAAGATCTTGCCAAACGTAGTCGCGTGAGTGTTCTTCCAACCAATAATGAAGTTTATATATCTTTCACCCATTTCGTTGACGAAAACACTCTAAGATTTAGGTACATCGATTCATTCAGATTTTTAGGCGCTTCTCTCGATGATTTACTATCGACAATGAAAAAAACAGATTTTAAAATATTGAGAGAAGAATTTGCACATCTAGATGAGACAAAATTTCAATTGTTGACGCGGAAAGGTGTATTTTGTTATGACTATATTGATAGCTTGGAAAAAATGAACGACACCCAATTACCTTCGATTGAACATTTTTATAATAAATTGAACGATTCCAATTTATCAATCGAAAATTATCAACATGCTCAAACTGTGTGGGAAGCCTTTGGGATCAAAAATTTAGGTGAATATTCAGATTTGTATCTAAAGACCGATATTTTGGGTTTAGCCGATTTATTTGAGAACTTTAGACAAAGTAGTATTCAGACACATAAATTAGATCCTGCATGGTATTATACGATGCCTGGCTTCACATGGGATTGTATGTTGAAATTTACCGGTTGTAAATTGGAACTTCTTCAGGATATTGATCAAATCATGTTCATTGAGAAGGGGATTCGTGGGGGCATTTCAACTTGTGTTCATAGATATTCTGAGGCTAACAACAAATACACCGATGATTACGATGCATCGAAACCATCGAAATTTTTACTTTATCTAGATGTGAATAATCTGTATGGAAAAGCAATGACTGAACCTCTCCCTTCAGGAGAGTTTGAGTGGATTAGCGATGTTACCAACTTTGATGTTTTGTCAATCCCAGATAATTCACCCATAGGTTATATCTTGGAAGTCGATGTGAAATATCCCCCCACCACTCATGACTTACATAAAGATTTTCCATTTTGTCCTGAACATCGAGTTCCACCCGGGTCCAAATTATCGAAATTGATGGGGACTCTTTTCGATAAAGAGAATTATGTTGTTCACTATCGAAGCTTGAAACAAGCGTTATTGAATGGTTTGAAATTAAGTAAAATTCATAGAGTTTTGAAATTTCGTCAGTCCGCATGGTTAAAACCATATATTGAACATAATAATAGATTAAGAACCAACGCGACAACAACATTTGAAAAAAATCTTTTCAAACTATACAATAATGCTTGTTTTGGTAAAACGATGGAGAACATCAGAAATCATCGGGTCATCAAACTGGTGAATAAATGGGATGGACGATATGGGGCAAAGAATCTCATTGCAAGTCATCGATTTCATCATCGAACTATTCTTGACGCTGAACACGATCTTTTAGCTATTGAAATGAAGAAGAACGAAGTAGTTTTCAATAAACCTCTGTATGTTGGTATGTCTATTCTAGATATTTCTAAAACATACATGTTTGATTTTCATTACACATATATGCTACCGAAATTGGGTATTGATCGCTGTAAACTTATGTACACTGATACGGATAGCTTCATTTATGAAATTCAGTGTAATGATGTTTATGAAGAGATAATCAAGACTGATTTAAATAGATTTGACACCTCCGATTATCCCCCCAACAACCCATATAAAATCCCGTTGGTTAACAAAAAAGTTTTAGGACTAATGAAGGATGAAGCTAATGGAGAGATTATTACCCATTTCATAGGTCTTAGATCGAAAATGTATACTTTTAAAATTCAGCAAGGGCAAAAAGTTGTGAAAAAAGCTAAAGGGGTCAAATACAACGTTGTGAAAAATAAATTAACGTTTGATGACTACTGGAATTCTTTAAAACATTCAAAAATTATCAGCGCCACTCAGCGTTCCATTCGTTCTTATGCTCACAATGTTTTCAGCATTGAGCAAACTAAAGTTGCGTTGAGTGCCAACGATGATAAAAGATTTCTGCAAGAGAACACTTTTGATACCCTTCCTTTTGGGCACTATTCAACTCTATAGCGTTTTTTATATAATTTCGGGAATAGTTATTATTGTCTCTGGGTAAATTACTTTAATCTGCTAATAATATATTATGAATAATTAATGTAAGTTTATATATGTTTGTATTATCGTAGAATTAAATTTTTGATGTACCCTTTGTCCCTCCAAGTACATACCTACAATAATGTGTGTATTTATTTGAACATATGTATTCCTGAAAATATATTATGATTTTTGAAGTGTATTTGTGTGTTTAATTTATTCGATTGAATATGCAATTCGAAAGATATGGTAAGTATGTCTGTTTTTCAATTTGATAACATCTCAAATTGTTTTTTGTTCTTTTTTTTTTTTTAATATAATGATAAAATCTCTACATTCATGACAATATTATAAATTATGCTTTTTCTAGAATCATATAAAGCTTCATCAGGTCAATGAACCTTCCCATAGGCATTTCTTTTAAAAATCCGCTCACCTTAACATCACACGCCATCTTATAATGCTCAACCTATTTTAAATAACTCAAGAAACTATGAAGAAACCTCTATTTTTCAAAGCTCCTTATTACAAATAATCATCGCTAGGTGGCGCATCAAAACATCGCAAACTTGAATGTCACTTCAAACGTTCACCATAAAATCTGCAATTCCAAAATCCCTTATCTTCCCACAAAACACCATAAGCGGCAACACCGCACGACGCAACCGACAACATCGTCCTCACATCAATCCTGTCAATTGTCATCATCAACGCTACAACCCACCCGCCACAAACGTCAATGACACTTCAAACGTCAACCATAAAACCTAAAATCCCAAAATCCCTCATCTCCCCACCAAAACACCATAAGCGGCAACACCGCTCACACATCAATCCCCAGGGATCAACGCTACAATAGACCACCACACCAAAAAGCCGGTCGCGCTCGAATGAAAGTGAGGTTAGGTACAGAAAGTGAAGTGGAACCCGCTTAGTATATCTACTAACAACTAACTGTTGTTTTGAACGCAGAACCAAACAAATGTGTACAATTGAAAAACCTTCAAAATGACCCCTTCTCAAGTAGTATTTGTAGGGAACCGCCCTCGAATGTACTGAGCAAACAATTGAAGAAATACAGGAAGGAGCCCATTGTGTGAGTTTATTTTCTTGTAAGGAATGCGTAAGTTTTTTTTGTCTATTTTCTATTTGACGCTCACAGATTTATGTTTTTTCTTGTAGTGGTCTGAAGATAAAGATCGTTTACTATCTTCGAAACCGGTCATCTAACACCCAATATATAAGTATTTGTGAGATTAAGGACTTTTCTTCTTCTTTTTAAACAAATCGAGAAAATCATTGCCAAAAAGTTGCACCTTAAAAGCATGTGATGAACAATCAAGATGAATTGTATTAAATATGCTCTTATCTCTAAACTTGAGGTTAATCTTTGGAACTAATAGTTAAAAATGATTGATCAATTGAAAATCTTCGTACTTTGTATTATACAAAGTCATATGCATTATCGCTCTGTTGGTAAGATGCGTTCAGCAATGGTCTTACTAAAGTGACGTGAAGCTTTAAAAACCCCTAATGACAAAACCATTGACTTTAAATACTATAGACTGGGCATCCCATTCATAAAATGGTATTAGTCTTGACGCCAACATCACAATAAGTGCGAAAGAGACAACACTATGAGTGGAAAGAGATAAAACGAGGAATCCGAACCCATCGGGCAACACCGCATGAGAACATGTGATTCTTATAATACGTACGTCCGAACTCGATTTTCATCTGGAACAGCGGCGGCACATTTCGAGTTTCAACCGTTTTGTATGAAAAATATAAATGAATATTAATTTGGGTAGGTACCTATGTCGTTATTGTTATATGACAGTATATCACATTTTTGACTTTCTGAATCAATAAAAATTGAAATTTTCATAACATTAAAAATTAAATCTCCTGCTGTTCTTCCGACAATAATGAATTACGGTTCCGAATAAAATGACAACCAAAATACAAAATATATTTCGCCTTTCTTACATATCTCTAAGGCCATTTTACTCAATTTGCCATATGATTTTTGTTTTTGGAGACGGGAAACTGTATGGTCTGCCGGTGAGTCATGATTGGCAAGCTTCCCGGTTTTAAATATTTGATTCCATCAATGTCACGTAAATAGTCTTGTGGGTTAAAATGGGCCGAACACAAAAAGGGAATCCTCACCAAAGAACACCAAATATTTCGCAGCTCTTCATTTTTTGGAAATCTAAAATTGGATAACAAGAAAAAAATTGAAAAATAGGATACAGCAACGTTTTACTTTTCTTGTTTCTAATACATAAGTATATGTACAGGCGAAAAGTATTATAAATAAATGGCCGAAAAATTATTTTTAACTATACCAAAATGATTATGAGTGCTGGAAAGTGAGTGGAGATAAATTCAAAGAAATATGGTGCAGGAGTCATACTAAACAAAGACCGCAAATATTGGTATACCTGCAAATTGAAGCAGGTAAGCAATATTGTTTATTGGTCTATTCTTCTTTAAATTAATGTCTAGACATAAATTTAATTTTGTATGTTTAGACATAAATTTGGCCCAAAAACATTTATGTCTAGATATACATACAAAGAAGTATGGGCAAATAAGCAATACATAATGCGTAGGTACCCTGCTTCGATTGGCAAGTACCAATATTTGCAGTTTCTATTCACTTTTCGCATTCTCCAGAAAATTAAACATTTTTTATATTATATCCTATACCTACCTTAAAAATAAAATTGCCATTTTTTCTGGCACGTTTTAAAATGTAAAGGTTTATTCGGAAGCCTTGGGAACAGGGTAAATATCTATTTTCAACCATTGAACTTTAATTTAAAACTTTTTTCCAAACGTCAAATTAAAAAGTGAATTGCGGGGTCCATTTAGCTGTGCCCTGTATAAGGTTTTTTTATATATCAATTTAGATCCCCTTTATCTTTTTTATTTGACGTTTCTGACAAAAATGTCCCTTCATAAAAGTCTATTGATTGGTTTCGAGCAAATTGTTGGAAAAACTATATTTCGCTTTAACAGGAAGAAAGACTGGGCGTCGTCAAAATTTTTGATTCCAATTGAAAGGTACAGGCAAAGAGGGCGATATGTCAAAAAGTTAATTTCGAGATAAACGCGAGGTTTTAAGAGCTCTAAAAAGTGATTATAATGATAATAATTGCAAAAGTGAGCATTCTTACTGAAGACTTCAACCTTATTGTAATAAAAAAAACGAAAATAAGACAGTTGAGGAAGTATCCAATAAATAATTCATCTTGACTGTGTATGAAATAATCGAGGAAATAATGGAATAGGTATTCAAGTTATATGAATATCCTTTCTTATTTGAGAACAATCGGTTCCTATTGCATAAAACACTACCATTCAGGCTATTTTTCCAAATCAGTTTCATTTTTTCGTTGTTACCTATTCACGAATAAAAACAAACATTTAAACTTCCTGAAGATTGAAAAATCCTCATTTTCATGAATGAAATATGATGATGCCTACACTCTACACCACTGGATCCCTCTCCAGTCAATGCTCAATGCAAATTTGACACTTACCTGTGAATGGTGATTTCTGGATCCGAATGGTCCAGTTTTTGACACAGCAAGCACAATCTTACCATTTTTCACAAATAAAGTCACAATACAACACTTCACAAGCACGAAAGTAGAAGTTTTCAAGTTGAAACCCCATGGCATCACCGCACTACCTTCAAAATCGAAACCAGCTGTTTAAAGGCAGCGTTGCCGTGTACTAGGACTAATATTTACTATGTATCGCCTGTATCCTATGCACAAAAAATCATTATTTAATGAATATTGGTAATTAAGCTTTGAGTAGCACAAAAATGTTTCACATTATTAATGATATGGAATAATATCATCATTAGACACTATCACCGTTCAACATTGAGTTGATTCACAGGAAATCATGGTTGTAAATGTGTCTGATTATGCGATAATCTAGAATAGTGAACCTTGATGCACCTTCTTGAAAAATGAACAATACTCAATCCTCCTTAATTTTCATTGTATCATGTCTTATCAATTAATTTCGTACACAGAGGAATTTTCATTGATGAAGATTTGCCCAAATCGGCAACCGCGTCCAAAGCAGGTCAGTTTTCGGCGACGCAGATAGATATAACTCGACAAGGATAGCGATACAGTGAATTTCTCAAGACATACGTCCAAAATTGGATGATGGTGCCATTATTTTTGAAGGTTTCCTTCTCTAAAGCCTTATAAAACTCAATGGACAAAACCAAGCACATCAAATGCTTCATTCACTTTGAAGTCAGTGACCATCAAATCTAAAGTTAGATTAAAACAGCATACAAAACACCAAGATCTTCAACTCCACTCGATCGGTACAATTCAGCATTACTCAAAAAATACGAAGATCTTGCTGCAGAAGTAGACTATCTTCCAGGGAAAAGACTGTCTTTAACATTTTGAAGTCGTCAGCAAACTTGATAAGTGAGGTATACTCAAGATCGTTGATAAAAAACAATAAAATATATAGGTCCAAGATAACTGCCTTGGGGCACCCTTGATGCAATAGGAAACATTTCTGATAAGAACTGATCAACTGTCTCTCTCAGATATCTATCAGCGAGACAGAACATAAAATTGTCAGCGTTAGGAGAAAAATTAAATTGGCACAACTTTTGCAGCAACAGGCGATCGACAGCTTTGGCATAATCTGCAATCTGCAAACATCTAGTTACCTGATGTGGTTATTGATAATATTATCATAAAAAGCATTTGTAAGAACAATCTATTCACCAAGTACATATCCTTTTTTTGTCTGGTGTTATTTCCAGTCATTTTTATGTTGGTATAGCTTATTTTCCTAGTTATGTTCACATGTGATTTTTCACATAAACATAAGATATTGTAAACAACGTTAGGCCGTCTTTGGAATCTTACTTTGAGCTAAGTAAAGGGTCCAAATCGATCAAAAATAAACTCGACTCTACTTCTTGAATTCTGTTTATGAAGAAACTGCACGTGCTGCTTTACTGTTTTCTGAAGTTTCTGATCTGGAGCTTGTTTAATAATCCTTTTTATCTTGAGAATTTCCTCAACAGCAGAAGTCTTCGAAGGTTGGCGGAAAGTTGCATAAGTAATCATGGCACTCAATATCCCAAAGAGATAATAATCACCTTATCCAATCCATTTCAAGAATATACCAAAATCAAAAAAGAACATTTGACATTGGCGAGATTACTTCAGATTAAATCAAAGATTTTCAAGAACGGTATTGTGTTGAATCAAAACAAGCAAATCATTTTTAGTTCACGTATCTCAGATCCTGGTATGTGAAGGTTAACAAAGATGTACTTTATATAGTCTCTATCGTGGAAAAAAGGAAAGTACCTCGTCACCATATGCAGTACTCTCAAAAAAAAAAGCTGAGTGATCTATTGTGAACTCCACCTCGAGAACATTCTGAACCGTGAAACCGTGCAGTGACAAAACGTGATTTATACCTTCAATTCCTTATATTTTCAGCCCATCCACAAACAGCTCTAGAGAATTGTGGAGTTCAAATTTATTTTTAATTTATCTTTCCACCGTATCTGTAGCATCGAATGATGATGAAGAACAATTCGAATAACCGACTCCGCCTCTAAATGTCATATTTTATGGAGTGGAGGCATGAACTGCACCGGCATACTATCATCAGTATTCATTAGGAGTCTTCCTTTTTGGTTATCCGTTGATCGCATGAATCGATATTGTTCAAGACACTGTGAATATTAGCCAGCCTTTCCTACTTTTGAAATGCTCCAAATCGCTTTGGGAAGTGATTTGTTTTAATTTTCAATAATGAGCAGAAAACGGAATTTATACTGACTTATCACTGATAGGTATGTAAATTGGGTTTGAAATTATCATTTATAACTTTGGGAGCATATCATAGGAAATCTTTAAGAGAAAAACTATGTTTTCTTCGTTTATTACGTTTTATTCAGGGTATCTGTTTCCAGATCTTGTACTATTTATGGCAAAGGACGTGATGCTTTCAAATCGGATACCCTACGAGAGGTTAGATGCATTGGAATGTGTTAATATTGTAGAAAGTTTCGCTATAGAAAACACTGTCCAACTTTAACTAATTTATTCTAACAAGTCACTATGTACAGAACTCACTATTTACAAACAAAATCACAGCTTATTTATGTTTTACGACTTATATTTCACGACGTATTCAGAACTGAACTAACCCGACTTGAAATGACGGATCTCATTATATACCCTCGCCAGAATTGAAAGAACATTCCAGATATTTTTGGAAAAGCGAAGAACATTCGACGCCATCTAGCCTCGCTAGAATGTACCAGAAGCCAATCGATTCGGCGCCTTCACCATTTACTGACTCAGCTTTGGACCGGAACTTCTGAGTCTTTGGAATACCTCCTCCAAGTTCTTCTGATGGTCTTCAAATGATTCGCCAACCACAATTATGTCATCCAGATACACCAGACATGTTGACCAGGTTAGTCCTTTGAGTACAGTCTCCATCAGCCGCTCGAACGTAGCAGGCGCGTTGCATAACCAAAATGGCAAAACAGTGAACTGCCACAGCCCAGCTCCAACGCTGAAAGCAGTGTTCTCTCGATCTTCGGGGGCCATTTCCGCCTGCCAATATCCGCTTTTCAAGTCCAGGGTTGAAAAAATCTTCGATCCGGCCAAGGTATCCAGAGTGTCGTCGATTCGTGGTAGCGGGTACCTCTCTTTCTCCGTCACGTTGTTCAGGTGAAGAAAGTCAGAATCATGTTGAACCGTCCTATTTTTTAACTAGAACAACTGGCGATGACCACGGAGTACTAGAAGGCTCGATGACACCGCCTTTCTTCATGTCCTGGATTATCTTGTCCGCCTTCTCCTTCTTGGCAAAAGGTAGTCTTCTAGCTGTTTGGCGGATCGGTCGTGCTCCCTCTGTGTTGATGGTGTGCCGCACCACGTTCGTTCGGCCCTTTTCTTTAGTCCCGTTGTCGAAGATGTCGCCTTAATTCCTTATCAGGCCTCTCAATCGCTGTTTTTGTCTCTTATCCAGGTCTTTTGAACAGGTGACAACTAACTTCTCCATCTCTCCGGTGAGATGGTCTCTTCAGTCTCACATACTTGTCACACCACAGAGGAAATTGACGAGCAGAGCCTCAAAACTGTGTCCCTTGCCAAACTTACAGAGTGATAATTGACGTTCATCACTCTCACGGGCACAGTCTTTCCCACATGTACCAGGCTCTTTCCACATGCAATGCCTCGTCCTACTTCAGAATCGTGTATTTTAGGCTCAAACATCACTATGCTTCCTTCTTTAATCTTCTCATCCAGGCGAGCCCACAAAATCATCTCGCTCTTCTCAGGAATTGAAGCATCCCCAGCCAGCAAAACACGAACTGTCTCTTCCTCTCTCCCATGCAGTATCACCTCTTCGTTGTTGGTTCTCAGTGTTCCAGTTTTGAAATCTTATTGGAAGCTTCGGGTGTCCATGATGTCCATCCCAATTATGATTTCTTCCTTAATATCAGCAACCAGCATTGGATGTTCAAAGCTGGTGCTTCCCAGAGTCACTGCTGCCTCCAATTCACCATGGATCCTAGCCAAGTCTCCTGTTGCCGTCCGTAGTCGCCTCTTTGTTGATTAAATCATTGTCGGTGTTGTAACAATGTCGGGCCGGATGATAGTCTTCTTCGCACCTGCATCCAGCAGCATGGTGCGTTTCTCTCCATTGACCAAGCCATCCAAAAACACGCTGTTCAGTTTGGGTCCTGAAGATGCGCAACTATGGCGGTTTTCCTTGGAGCATACTGGCTACAGGTCGACGATTGCCTCTTCGCATCGACCCTCTCTAGTTTTCCGACGTCAGAGATGGTGCCCATCTCTCCGTTTTGCATCTGCTACGAATGTGGCCAAGCTCTCCACAGTTCCAGCATCGCACCTCCCTGCGTTTGGAGGACTCCACTTCCCTGATAACTCTCCTCACAGTAGCTTTGACGGTCTCCTCCTGTGCGGGATCCTGCTCTTTCATCCTTCGCACGCGCGCAGGTGTCTTCACAGACTGCTTTGCCGCTTAAAATTCCAAGGCTTTGGCCAGAGCGTCGACTAGTCTGTCGGGCGATGAAGTAACAGGGATTGCCTCACCTCCTGATCCCAAAGACCATCCAAAAAGGCCTGCACTGCCAGTCTCTCCATCACATCACATTTCTGGCATGGTTGGATAAGCCAGTCTTGCCTGGCGAGCAACATCCGCTTCAAACTCCTGCATGGTTTCGTAGGACTTTTGGATGCGGTTCTTCAACTGGGAATGGTAGACATGCTCCAAATGAGTTTGACCATTACGCAGCTCCAGATGCTTGACGAGCACATCGTAGTCCTCCTGTTCCTGAGTGTTCAGCGTCTGCAGGATCTCCGTTGCCTTCCCACGAAGCGCCAGAGTTAGTGCCAGAGCTTTCTTGGTTGCGGTCCATCCATTTGCCCTTGCTGCTTCCTCGAACTGGCAACGGTAATTGTTCCAGGACAGCTTGCCATCAAACTGAGGGGCTTTCATGTGGATTCTGATGGTATCAGCTTCTGTTGGCACTAGCACCTTGGTTTCCGAGTGATACCTGTGGTTGTTCGATGATAGTGTCCACTTTCTTTCTCATTTTTTCCATTTTGTCTTCCAGAGTCTTCACTGTATCTACAAGTTTTGCTTCAAATCGTTGCTCAAGGATCTCAATTTCTTCCGTTACCTGATCCTTCCAGAAGTTTTAGTTGTCCGCCAGCTGTTTCTTGATTTTCTCCTCCATATTTCTAGAGGATTCTTCAAACTTCTCTTCCAATTTCCTAGAATTCTCTTCCATGGCTTCAAATTGGAACGTATCAGGATCCATGCCTTCTTCCATTGAAGCCTCACGAAGCCTTGTTTGTAGATCAGTTTTCTTACCGCTACCATCCAGGTCACGCTCCTCCAGCTCTCTCTTCAACTCAGCGACCTTCAATCCGGTTTAAAATACTGGTTTCGCAGCCATTACAGCGAATATTTATGTCCGTATCTATAGCACATGATAAATCCCACTTTTGACACCAATGTAGCAAGTTTCGCTATAGAAAACACTGTTCAGCTTTAACTAATTTATTCTAACAAGTCACTATGTACAGAACTCACTATTTACAAACAAAATCACAGCTTATTTATGTTTAACGATTTATATTTCACGACGTATTCAGAACTGAACTATTCCGACTTGAAATGACGGATCTCATTATATACCCTCGCCAGGATTGAAAGAACTTTCCAGATATTTTTAGAAAAGCGAAGAACATTCGACGCCATCTAGCCACGCTAGAATGTACCAGAAGCCAATCTTTTCGGCGCCTTCACCATTTACTGAACAATGTTTCGTCACAATATGGAAGTATGGAAGACTTAATAGAAAAACAAAAGTATAATAAATATTCTATTCTTTTTTTGACGAAATAAGTCACAAAGTAGTCATCTTCCAGATAACAAGTAGGTTTTCATTGCATAGATACACCAATTGATACGAACATTTTGTGGATGGTTCGACAGATGATATGAACTAATGAAGATTCAACGATGTTACAGTACCTCAGACAAGACTGTTTTCCAGGATATCCACATATTTCTTGAGGAGATGATGATGATGTATTGGTGGGTGGCGTCCGCCAAGTCCTGCTTAGGCCTCACAAATAATTGTGTGAAGGGTTTGAATCTACTGAAGGCCCGACTCTTTTCTTCCCAGGTCCTTCAAATAGATCGCCTTCATCTAGTGAATATTTCTCCTAAACATTCTATAGTGATACGGTCATCTTGAAATTTCACCCTCTGGAAAGGGGGAGCAAATCGATTTTTCTTTGAGGGGTTGAATTGGAATGTCTACTATAACTCCTATGAATTTTATTCTGGCTATATGTACTATTTTCGAGATATGTTTTTTTTTTTTTTTGAACATTCTTTAGTGAGACGGTTATCATATGAAATTCTACCTGCTTGGTAGAGAAAGCAAGTTGATTTTTCTTTTCGAGAGAGTGGTTAAGGATGTCTTCTTTAACTCCTAGGAATTTTATTCTGGCTATATGTACAGGGTGTTCACGTATATTTTGGCCAATAGCTATCTCCGTTGATATCAACCCTAGAGAAAGGTTCAAGTGGGCAAAGTTGTAGTACTTTTCCTGAATTTTCAGAATTTGTTATCAGAAAAACAATTGAGCATCAGAAGTAAAAAAAATTGAGGCTTCCTGAGGCTAGGACACCCTTCATATTACCCCTTAGTTCGATAGAGAATTACTTCCGGATTTCAAATATACAGGGTGTCACTTAATGGTATGTCATAATTTCAAGGGGGAGTTCCTGGATACATTTTAAGCCAAAAACGTCATATAAACCTGGGTCTAAAAATGCCTTGTTTTCAAGATACAGGATGTTAAAGATCTATTTTATTTTCAGTTTTTGATACATTTTCCAAAGACGGTTCGAGATTTTGAACTGAATTTTGCCACAGGATATTATGGTATAGGAACACCCTGTATATAAGGGTTGGAGGTGTTATCCTTGATGGTTTTAAAGATATTAACGTTTCTCTATACATGGAATAGTTGGCTGGTCTCTACTGATCAGTAGAGAATAGTTGGCTGGTCTCTACTGATTAGTAGAGACCAGCCAACTATTCCTCACCCTCTGTCAAATCAATTATCATTATTCCTTGTATCGAAAAATGTTAATATCTTTATAATCGTCAGAGATAACACCCTCAACCTAAATTTGAAATCAGGGAAGAATTCTCTATCGATCTAAGGGATAATATATAGGGTCTCTCATTCAAAGAAAGATAGGAAGCCTCAATTTATTTGACTTCTGATGCTCTATTGATTTTTCTGATAACAAATTCTGATAATTCAGAAAAAGTACTACAACTTTGCCCATTTGAACCATTCTCTAGAGTAAATATCAACGGAGATAGCTATTGGCCAAAATATACGTGAACACCTTGTACAGTTTCCGAGAAATGGATTTTTGATTTTTTTTTGACATTTTACGCTCTTGGGAGGGGTAGCAAGTCGATTTTTTTTCTTCGAGGGGTTAGTAAAAGATGTCGTCTTTAACTGCTTTGAATAGACAATTTGCACATTTTTTGGAAATATGAAAAATATAGAGATAAGTAAGTACTGATGCCATTGATGTTTAAAAAATCAACCTACGACCTCTAATAATGTAGTAATCACTGATTAAAGAGCGCCAATCAACATCCAATACGTCACAGAATACACTATCTATCTCCGTCTGACACATTGACTGAGATGACTCTCTCTCTCTCGGGAGGGTGATATGGCCCCACCCCTTTTGCGATCATGCAGTGGAATTCGCGTCTTCTTTTTCATTTATTTAGTATATTTTTGGGTATTTCGGAAAAATTTGTTCGCAGGTGACTTTCAAATAATGTCTAGAACACGTATATAAAATTTCAAGTCATTTGAAAATGTATGCAAATTGTCCATTTTATTCTGGATATATGTAAAGTTTTCGAGATATGACTTTTTGAATTTTGTTAAACATTCTATCGTGAGACGGTTCATAAAATTTCACCCTCTCGGGAAGGGGAGCAAGTCGATTTCTTTTTTCAAGGAGGTAGTTAAGGATGTCCACTATTACTCCTATGA
Organism: Orchestes rusci; assembly: GCA_958502075.1. NCBI lineage: Eukaryota > Metazoa > Arthropoda > Insecta > Coleoptera > Curculionidae > Orchestes > Orchestes rusci. Next base: position 99,713,961 of record OY293303.1, read on the forward strand.
ATTTTATTCTTGCTTTATGTACAGTTTTCGAGATATGGATATGGATGATTGAATTTTTTTGAACATTCTATAGTGAGATGGCCATCATGAAATATCACCCACTTGGGATGTGGAGCTAGTCGATTTTTTTTTTCGAGAGGGTAGTGAAGGATGTCGACTATAACTTCTATGTATTTTATTCAGGCTTTATTTACAATTTTCGAGATATGGATTTTTGTTTTTTTTTATCATTCTATAGTGAGACGGTTATCATGAAATTTCATCCTCTTGGGAGGGGGAGCAAGTTGATTTTTTTCTCGAGAGGGTGGTTTAGGATGTCTACTATAACTCCTATGAATCTTTTTCTGGCTATGTGTACAATGTTCGAGATATGGATTTTTTAATTTTTTTGAACATTTTATAGTGAGATGGTAATCATGAAATTTCACCGTCTTGGGATGTGGAGCTAGTTGATTTTTTTTTCGAGGGGGTAGTGAAGGATGTCGACTATAACTTCTATGTATTTTATTCAGGCTTTATTCACAGTTTTCGAGATATGGATATTTGAATTTTTTTTAACATTCTCTAGTGAGACAGTTATCATGGGATTTAACCCTCTTGGGAGGGGGAGCAAGTCGAGTTTTTTTTGACGGGGTAGTTCAGGATGTTTACCGTAACTGAATTTTATTCTGGCTATATGTACAGTTTTCGAGATATGGGTTTTAATTTTTTTTTGACATTCTATAGTGAGATCATTATCATGAAACTTCTTCTCTTGGGAGAGAGGGCATGTTGTTTTTTTTTATCGAGAGGGTCGTTTAGGATGTCTTCTATAACTTTTTCGAATTTTTTTCTGGCTATATGAACAGTTTTCGAAATATATATTTTTGTTTGTTTTTCAAATCCACCGCTATCCTCAATGTTAGATTCTTAATGGGATTGGTGTTCAATGTATGTGTCGTTCTGGTCGTGCCTTTACGAATCACTACCATCAATACTCCCAATAATTGCCGAATATATCTGATTCTCTTCACAAACATAAATAACAAACATCGATTCCAGGTTATGTATAGTAATTGTTTGTTTACTTCAAAAATTTGTTTTGTTACTTTTCTTTTTAACTTCTTGAGATCGTTATCGATCCAAATTTGGACTAGCGGCAGAAGCGTATTCGCTGAATCCATCATACCGCACGCCCCTGAGCTCTCCGTTCGGGCGCCTTCGGCAAATTGGCCGCTTACTTTTGGTTACTAAGTTCACACAAGTGCCAATTCCACTCAACACATACCTCGAAATAAGAGGTCCGCTGGATTATCTTCCGATTTGATATGGAACCATTCTCCTGACTTACTCAAATACTGGGCATGGGCTACTCTGTTGGCCACAAATACCTTCCATCTGTCTGGAGAACCGTTGATCCAATAAAGCGTTATCGTAGAGTCACTCCAATAAAAAATTCTATAATATTCTATCTTCAGGGAATTCCTAATTTTCTCTGTCAAAAGAGTAGCAAGAACTGCAGCACATAGCTCAAGCCTTGGCAATGTCACCTTTTTGATTTGGCACAAAGTAAACTAACCAAATAATCACTATCACAGTTCAATCGATAAAGATTTACCAGATTTTTTTGGGTATTTCGCCACACCCTATCAAAAAACAATCAAACTAGTGTTTATATACCGGATCTTCTATATTACCTGAAAAAAAGTCTATTAGTTAACAATAAAACCTATTAATATTGTGACGAAACATGTGTTAGGCACATATACGGCGCATTCACCACTACTAAGTGTAGAATCGTTTGGAATCGATTGGCTTCTGGTACATAATGATAATAATAATAATAATAATAATAATAATAATAATAATAATCTTTATTGTCTAACAGTTTTCCATTAATAAGACAATATGACCCTTCAACATTCGAATTAATGAGTGCCAACTGGTTTCTTGATAAAAAATCGAAGTCGCCACAGGTGGTATGTAAAGGCTCATTGCGTTGTACAAGGGGGTCTTTAAAAGAAAATTTGTTGTATGGTTTGGTAAGTGGAAAGTTCGTGGGTTCCTGGTGGTTCTAGAGGGATCGTCTGTATGGTACATTCTAGCGAAACTAGATGATGTCGAAGATTCTACGCTGTTCTACGAATCACTGGAATGTTCTTTTAATCCTGGCGAGGGTATATAATGAGATCCGAAGTCTAGTGAGGAGTCAGTTCAGATTTTGATCGCGAAACATAAATAAGCTCTAATTGTGAACATAAATATTTTGAGGTGTTGTGATTGTGCTTAAGTGACTGAAAATAAATAGATTGAAACTGGACAAGTGTTTTTTTTATAGCGAAAAACATTACAGTGGTGTCAGAAGTGGAATTTATTGTGTGCTATAGAAACGAACATAAATATTCGCTATAATGACTGCGAAGCTTGTTCTGCTAACGGGATTGAAGGTCGCCGAGTTGAAGAGGGAATTGGAGGAGCGTGACCTGGATACACTGGAATGTTCTATCAATCCTGGCGAGGGTATATAATGAGTCTAGTGAGGATGCAGTTCAGATTTTTAACGCGAAACATAAATAAGCTCTGATTGTGAACATAAATATTTTGTGGTGTTGTGATTGTGCTTAAGTGACTTGAAATAAATAGATTAAAACTGGACAAGTGTTTTCTATAGCGAAAAATATCACAATATCAAAAGTTCTGGAAGCGAATCTGCTTCCGTCGTCAGTAGAACCTAAAAAAGCAACAATCAAATAAAATTTAAAAAACATCGTTCGTTTTTGTGTGATTTCGCGGTAAAATTGGCTTTTTTGTGTTTTGTGAAACCGATGTCGACGTACAGGACCAGAAAGAGGCGAGCGCAAGGTATTATTTTCATGAGACAGAAAACTTATATGTGGAACTATTCCTCTATAGTCTTTCTCCGAGAACTCTTCACTAAATAATGACCACATCTGGATAAAAGTTTCTCAAAAGACTGTGCAGTCATGAATCCTTGTAAAATCAATGAAAAGTTCTGGATTACATAGTCGCAGTTCGACAATCAAATCATTAAAAAACATAACTTTTATCTCTTCTTCTAAGATAAATTTTCCGCATCCTCATTCTTCTAGCATGTCCTCTTTTTTTTTGTGACACGCATTCGTGATAATTTACCGGTAATTCTCAAGCACTCGCGGAATTACCCCCGATAACACGGCCGCACTTCCCAGAACCACGATTTTATCCAGTTCCATGCTGGAATTGTTCACAAATATTCACAATATAAATATCTATCAACTTGTTAACATACGCAGAGTTCTATATCAATGTTAACAGACAACCAAAATCCACTACAAATAAACAAATCAACCGTTGACATTTGGTGAATTGAATGTAAATGAATTGAAAATGATCTGTCAATTGGACAGCATTCACCAGAATGGAACCAACCCACAAAATCAAAAAAAATTGGTTGATGACACTTTCAAGTGTAGTTTGGATCAATCCACTTTTGGGAAAAAGGAACCATCCCGTAGAACGCCAACTTAATTTAACACTAATGTCTGAACATTTTCTTGAATCAAGATCAGAATTTAGCTTATCAACAGAAGGGAACCAGACACAGATTTATTGAAAATGATCGATTTCATATCCAGCAAAAGGAGCCACTAGTCATTGGTCCCCCAAATTTGACCTGCATTTCAGTAGAGAGAACCATAACATGATCATGGTTTTCTTGGGGACGAGTGATCATTCCATTTATTTCAAAAAAGAGAACCAACAACTAGGTTCTTTTATGCGCTTTGAAGGTTTATCGCCCTTTCAAATCACCAGAAAGGAACCAACACACAAAAACATCTATTATTTTCTAAAATATGTGGAGTTACCAATTTATTCTAATCAAAGAGAAACACCAAATCATATCTTACTCGGGAAAATCAAAATTCATATGTGTTATACAAATAACTGATTCAGGTCTCATTGTTTACTTTGAGCACTGATTTCTCCAATCTATAGTCATGTTGGTTGGTTTATCTCTGGTTAACATTGTCCAATTTCTAAGCCGCCCCATTCGAGAACAAATTCAATGTAAACCTTACAATAAAGGTCCTTCTCTTATGTGATCAAATATAAATCATTCATTCCAGTGGCAGACCATGTGGGTAATCTAATTGATATTTGAAAGTTAAATTATGGTACGTCACTGCTTTCTTGAGGAATTTTTAATTTTTCTAGGTCAAGCAATTGAAAATGCTGCTTTTTTGTCTTGTCAGTTTTTTTTTGTATCTAGCTTTCAAGATAAAAATTAAAAACCGTTTCTCTGCTTTGATAAGGTTCACACGCAACTAACGAGATACTTGCAAGGAAACGGTTTTCAATTTTTATTTTGAGAACGGAGCTAGATACATAAAAAAGCAAAGAGACAAAAAAGCAACATTTTTCATTGCTTCATTTAAAAAAGTTATAAAATCTACAAAAAAGCAGTGGCGTACCATATACTTATCTATAAATATTAATTGGATGACCCTCTGGGACGCCACAGGAATAAAAAGTTTTATTCCAATTACACTAAAGAAATACTCTTATGTCGATAGATAAGTGTGCCAAATTTTGTCAAAATTGGCTAAAAGGTTTTTGAGTAATTGATAAAAAACCGTTTTTTTCTTAAAACTTTGACACCCTGTATCTCAAAAGTTGAGACTCTTAGGACATACGTTCATATCTAGTTTTTTTCTTGAAATTAACCCAAGACTCATTCCCTGAATTTATTCACACCCTGTATTGTCAAAATGTGCCGTGCAAATGAAAAAATATGCGAATTCGCTTCAATTATTGAATAATCATAGAAAAAGTATCGTATTCGACTCGTGGGAAATGGCAGTTACTCACTCAGATGCTTACGCTACTCGGCTACGGGTCGTAGTTTTTGCTTATAGAATCTTAACTAATAAAGCAATCAGAAAAGTGTCAACTGAAAATTTGTAAAGAAGAAAAAAATGAGAAGAAAATGAGCACTTGGCGGGTTCTGTAGGTTGATCAGCAGTCGAGAAAAGCAGAAACATCTGTGCATTTTTCAAAAATCCATATCTCCGCTGTATTGGAAGTTGTAGAGGTATCTTTTTGCGATATGACAGCTATAAGTGTGTTCTCACAATAAGCAACATCTGGGTGCTGGCGATCAAAATTTTTTTAAACAATTGACATACGATTTTTTTCTTCTTTTTTTCAAAGAACTTGGGATGCTCGGCGGTTGATCCTATCATGATTGTGAAAAAAAAATTCAAGAACTTAAAATAATATTCCATATACCTGTATTTTGATTTTGCATTAAAAATTATGATAACTAACTAGAAAATAATAAAAAAATAATAAAATAAGAAAACCATGAATATAAATCCTCACCTTTTTTCCAGGTATAGAGGGGGCAATGTAATCAACTACTCGCAAAGAGGTGGTATCAGCGTAGTAACCGAAAAACAAACTAAAACTAGCAGACTTCTTATATCAAAGGCTACTCCCGATGACAGTGGCAACTACACATGTTCTCCCAGCTCCTCCGATGCGGCTAGTGTACTTGTACATGTCCTTCAAGGAGAAACTCCTGCAGCCATGCAGCACAGCTCTACAGTTCGGTGCTGGATCAGAGACTGCACTCTTCTCATTTTATTCTTCTGCTGTGTTTTAGTACGGTGAATTAATCCATAAATTATAGCGATGTGGACGTGATCAGTTTTTATTTTGGGGCTTTTGCATTATTGTTCTATGGCATCATATTATGTACATATAAGAGATTCGTGGAAAGTCTACTATAAATCGATGATTTTGGGGTATTCGATTATTTCGAGAAACAGACTATGGATAGCCTTAATCTTGAAAGACATATCAAGAGATTTTTTTCTATGTTTGCACAATTTATTTGAAGAGTAGACCATAAACTCAAGCGTTTTTTGCTTAAATATCGATAATGAATAGGCCCTGAATAATTAAGAATTCAACCAGTTCTTGTCGAAATATCAACAGAACATTATCTGGAAACATTGTGTGTACATATTCCATATCCCTTTTTCTATGTGTAGTACCTATACCATTGGGTCCCCATGATATTGAACAATAGAAACTATGTGTAAAGTCGGTCATCAATGAATCAATAACCGTTCTTGTACATTACACAATCGTTGGTTTTTTTGACAAATCAATAAGGTCTTACGTACACATTTTTCTCAAATCAAAGTGCAAAGAAATAGGTGAATCCGTACGATGTTTGCTAACTGCACTATTCACTTCGCTCTTTCCAAGACTCTTTCCATGTTCTACGTTATATGCAAAATGGTTTGCCGTGGAATGTGAACTATTACATTTCTGCATTCAATAATCCACCAGAAAAATCTTGAATGAAAAATTCAATGGAACATAAAAGATCACATTTAAAAATAAATAACTTTGTACAGAGGTTTTCAACCGCAATGTGAAATAATCAAACAGACGCGTTTTTAAAATGTCTATCTCGGACTAAAAATGAAAAAACGCTTTTGTCCTACGTCGAAATTACGACTTTTTATTCTCAAAGCGGCATTCCACTTGAAAAATTTAATTAAACTGAATAACATGTTTGAAATAAAACCATTAAAGAATAATTTTTCACTGGATTCGAGATGGAAATGAGAAGAATGGTTTAAAAGTTAATAAGTATCATCAGGAAAGTGATACACCACTGTAATCAAAGAAAATACTTTGAGTAGGTATAGATTATTGCCAACATGCCAACTTTCAACTCGCGTTGCTCACTTCACTTGCGCCAGGTCTATGAAATCAAGAAATTTTTTTGGTTATTCTGTCTTCAACATCTGTACAATGAGTCATGTCATACCTTGTATGAATCTGGTACGTACTGCACTTGTTTGTGTAAGTGCGACTTCGTCGATTTTTGTAATGTCTGATTTGGTTAGTCAAAGAATTCGCAATTAATTTGGTTTTCGAAATAAATGAATCGGTGGTGGGCTACGTTACGTAGGTATTTTACACCAGGAATATGGTATTTTTCAGAAGTGTCAGAGTTCATTTGGTAATATAGGTTCATGGAGACATTTTTTTTTTATGGTGTAATCTGGGAAAGTATTTGATTCTAGAATGGTCATAAGTGTTTTTAGAAAAAGGCTATACCTGCAACGGTTGAAAATAAAATGTTATGACATGATTGAATATGATGAATCCAAATATGAATTCAGAAATTTGTTAACTTAGACGTCTATCATATGAGGGGTTAATTGTGAAAAATGAACTGAAAGCTTTTCCATAAATCATCTTTTTTCCTACAGATTTTGAGAATTAGAGATTTTTTACGCAAAAAAGGTCGTCTTGGTTTGTATCGCTAGAACCCAACATTTTTTAAAAAAGGAAATTAAAAATTACGCTGCTAATACTCACAGTAAATCATAATACTGGATGTTTTCTAAAAGTTGGTAAGAAATTCGTGGGGGGATTCCTGAGGTATTTTTATGGAAAAAGTTTTCATAAACATTCGTCGTAAAATGGTTACTAAGGGAGTTACACCCCTTTAAATAGGGCACACTAAAGACGGATTTTTCTCAATATTTCCGAAGCCGTAGCATCCATAGAAAACAATTTTCGACAAACGTTTATGGGAACTTTCAACCATCAAATACCTCAGAAATCACCCCTCGATTTTTTCACAAATTCTTATGAAACATCCCTTATTATGATATTGTGAATGCAATGCAGCGTACCTTTTAAATATACGCCTCTGCTGACTAAGTAATCAAATTCAGAATTCACTTTGAATTCATCATCGTCAAATTAGTAGGATTCCAATGTTTCAAAACTCTATTTTCAATCGTCGTGAAGAACCATCCCCTTCAAGGAGGCGTAGCTTCCTTAGGGAGCTTTTTCCGATATACGGCAATATGCTAAGTAGGGTTATCTTAGACCGATGAGTTCAGGACCCGTATTCTTAAATATCTGGGAGGAGAACTTTTGAGAGAAGTGGGCGTGTTTCACCAAAATACGGCGAATGTTATATTCTTGAAAGTATGACGGGTGATTTGGAGGTTCCCGGGAAGTTTAAGAAGGAAAAATGAGTTTCCACTAGTTTCCAACCTCACAATCTGTTTATTGAATTTTGTTGTTGAAGTCAATTTTGTGTGCTGTTTATACAGGGCGTGACCCATTTAGATTGGAAACAGCCTTGTAAAATTTCAGGTTATAAACCTCTACTACGGAACAGATTTTGAAATATTCATTTGAATTTTCAGGGCATATCACGGTACTTTTTCGTGATAGAAAATGAAGAATTTTTATTAGCGATTTTTTTTAGTACATAAATGAATACGCCATTGGATTTGGAGTGCTTCCAAATAGCTGTGACCAAAATTTCAAAAAAATATATTCATCAATAACAAAGTTACAACTTAAAATTCGTACATTCTCCAAGTCAACGGTCACAAAAGAACATCCTGCATTAGCAGTTGCCATGGAGATGAAGTAACGTGTTGTCACCAGTTAGTGTCAATGTAAAATAACCTATTTATTGGCAAAAATATTTAATCATAGTTTGTTTTTTTTTTTTGATTTCTCAAAGTAAACAATATTGAACCTATCAAACCAAAACTTTATTAGTAGCTGGCAAAGCGCTTTCGGCTAATAAAAAGCCATCATCAGTGCCCCAATAGTCAGTTGTGTACAGTGGACATTTTCCTCAATTTGACCATCATTGGGCCCCTTTCAAAGGTGCTTATTATTCGTAAAAATGGTCCGGCATCATACAATACTATTTTCCGAAGTTATTGAGGTCAATCAAGTTGACAAAGTTGAAATAACATTAAACATAAGCACGTACAAGACATTTACAACATTTTAAAATGAATTTATAGACTTATTTTATCATTCTAGCGATGATTGACCACGAGGCGAAAGGTGAGAGATGAATTCAATTCAGTGCCAATTCAGTGCCAATTTCTTTGCCAGCTACTAATAAAAGATTATTGCTCTGAGTACTCAAACTGTTTTCTTCCTACTTCGAGATGAGCAACACAGCCATTCCTTCCTATTTAAAACTTTATTATTTTTTATCAAAAAAATCTACTAGTTCTTGATTGTAAGGCAAATGTAATTCCGTTAATTTCATTAAATGTTATGGTATTTTGAGAATCTTGTTATTCAATTTGTAGTTTGTTGTTACAGGTAATAAAACAAATTCAATTTCCATGGCAAAACTGTTCATGCTAGGTATTCTTTTGTGACCATTAGCTTAGAGAATTCATGAACTTCAAGTTGCTTTGTTATTAATGAATTTAGTTTGTTGAAATTTTGGTCACAGCCATTTGAAGGCACTCTGAATTCAGTGGCGTAGTGATTTATTTGATAAAAACATCGCTGATAAAAATTCGACATTTTTTATCACGAAAAAGTAGTGCAATATATCATAAAAATGGAAATAATCCGGTTAGAATTGGCTGAACAGTAGACCTTTCATAACACAACATTTAAAAAATAAATGGTTGAAATCGGTTAATAACCCACAATTATACAGGGGTGTTTCCAATCTGAATGGGTCACACTGTATAATGGATGTAGATGATTTCAATCAAATTATAATCTTCAATGACATCATTCAAGAAGATGTAGAACTGTAGAAGACTGCAGAGTGGATGAAAATAAAAAAGGATGTTTTGACTCAAAGGGATCCTTTCATCCTGTATGAAGTTTCTGACTATAAATTTGTTATAATTTTTCGTGTCAGCAAAAATCTATGCGAGAAAATAGTACCTTACTGAACCAACACGAGCGTCGGTCTTAACAATATAAGTACCAAAGTATTGTTTTGTTTGTTTGACTAGCCGTAATATCACAAAAATAAATAATATCATAAGTACAATGTGTTTTTTGTCTGAAATTCCAATATTTCCATATGGAAATCAATTATAAGTTTTAGAATAATCAATCACAAAATGGTTTACTTTCTCCACATTTAATGGGACATTTCAAAGACAAAAACGGTTCTCTGTATACATTGCTTTTAAAAAATACGTATCAATTAACCTGCGCAGACAGTTTGTTATTTGAAAAATTATTAGAAAACAACGGTATTTGGAGCGATCAGCGGTCCCGTAAGCTTCTAAATTGAAAAAAGGTAGTTTTGTACTCTTTGCATAGTCTAAAAAGTGTTTGGGTATATAGAAAATACGCGACAATACTGTCTTTACAATTCAAGGCTCTCAGGAATACGGCACATTTTTGTTCCCGGGAGTGAGAGTTCGCTGTTACTCCCGGGAACATTCTTGGGAACATTTCTGGGAGTGCTCCCTTCACAGACATTTAAGAATTTGTCTCCAGGCGTTCACCAATTATGGAATACCCTGAATGTGGCCAAATAAAGAGAACAATTCGTTTATTGACCAAGGTTGAACTGTGCGTCACCGCACTTCACACTGCGTCTCAACGTTCGCCCTGCCGCATATTCATATCTGAAGCTACGTTTCCACTGGATAAACATTTGAGCAGCTGTTTTAATTTTAAATAGAAATTTCTATTCACAAAAGAAAAGAAACACTCAAATGTTTCTCCAGCGAAAACGTAGCTTAACGTTGCCTATCGCAAGTCGGATTCAGACGAAACCCGTTTTATAAACTACGTCGGCGGACGCATGGTAACGTGGAATATGATTCGAAATTGTTCATAATAATACTATGATTCTCTATACCCATATTATAGTTAGGTTATGTTTATCCATAAAAGGTGTTCTCATTAAAGCTATAACAAAATATGTGTTATCCCTGAAATATTCATCCCTTCACATTAGGCCTTGGTGGTTATCAGGGCCGATCCTAGCGGGTGTGCTGCGCGTGCACCGCACTCGGGTGGCCAAAACAATGGGCGGCCACAGGACGCATCTATAATTTTATCAAACAAGCAAAATTTTTAACTTATTTTATTTCCTAAATTCATACATTCATCATTACATAGATCTTAATTTGCATGATTTGTATAAAAATTTCACTTTGTGGGGCGCTGATTGAATTTATGATTATGATGAACATGGTGTCCATGTTCGAAATCGTTCGTCGACGACCAGTCAGACCGTTATTGATATTTTTTTCTCCGAAACGATACATTTCGATAATGAACAAAATTACCTCATTTGTAGTCCAAGGTTCAAGCTATCCAAATTTTTTTTCATGTCTTTGTCATACAGGGTTTTGAAAATGTAAGCAATAAAATGTAGAGCCTAGTCCGCCCCTGGTAAACTAAATGAGGTAAATCCTTTTCAAGGCCACTATTCTCACAGGTCCTTAGTAGTTTCCACCACAATAAATTTTTATTAAACTAACTTGAGTACTTTCAAAGTCATTTGCGAAAGAAAATTTCCACCAGCACCCTTTAGGGGGCCATATCTCCGTCGGGAGGGCATCTAGGAAGAATTATGGGAACTTATAATCTTTTCTCATGTTCTACCTGTATCCAAAAGTGTTCACACATTTTCCGGGACACCTGATAAAGTGAAAAAAAAATGAGACAAATTTTCAAATAAAACTATGTCCGAAAATGCTTCGTTTCCTAGATACAGGGTGTTAAAGTTTTTTTCTACAAGCGTGCGGAGAATACCACTTTTCCGCACGTATTTTAGTTTTAAAAGCGTCATTTTTTTTTCGACGACTGTCAAGAAATGTCACTATTGTGCAATGGATATCGATTAGGAAACGTAGCACATTGTGCAACCGTAGGAAATAAAACCATTTCCTACTCGTTGCCTAGCAACCCGTGGGAAATAATTTCATTTCCTACGATGTGCTACGTTCAAACCCAATATCGATTTATCGATTTCAGGATAGTGATATTAATTGACAATCGTAGAAAAAGTATAGTGTAAAACTCGCATGGAATGACCATTCCCCACTCGTTTGAATTGCTGTAATCGCCTTCGGCTCGTGCTACAAACTTTCATACTCGTACGAAATGAGTTTCATTCCATGCTTGTTGTACAATATACTATTTCCACACTGGGTGCGGAAAAGTGGTATTTTCCACACGCTTGTAGAAAAAAATATTGTACCTAACACGCGCGTAAAGGGACTTTTCCGCACTTATTAGGTAAACTACTATATTAAAAAAATGCATTTTTTGTCATATTAACTTTCCCACCACTCCAGATATTTCCACAAAATTTGGTATCATTCTTTTGGCTATTAAATTACATTTGTTGATGTAAAAAGTTTTTTAAAAATGTCCACCAGTGGGGTTCTAACAGGATTTATATTGAATTAAAAAAAAAAAAAAATAGTACGTCACTGCTTTTTGATAAAAAAAAATATAATTTTGGAAGTACTCATTTCTTTTGGAGTTGATTTGGTTTCTTGATAATTTTTTGTACGACGAACGGTTTTTGTTTAAAGAAATAAGATTCATGGCAAAATCTGATTTGGTGTGAGTGATATTATTTTTTTAGTTTTGAGTTTTCGAGAAAATGTTATTTGAGAAATTTGTTTTTTTTTATCATGTCCTGTCTCATGTTAAAAGGAAAACGCCAACTTCAAATACACCCTGTATACTTTGCGTTTAACGGGATTCTTGCTTAAGTACTTTTTGTTATCAAATTTTATTTTCTCAGTGAATATACATTTGTTGTTTTGTAATTGTAATTATGTTTTACTTTTAATCCTCAGACTGGTAGATGAGTTCATCACATCTTCAAGTATTGGTAAAAATATGAGACGTTCTCTAAAGGGGGGCGGCACATTAGGTCTTTGCACGCGGGCTGCCGATGCCCGACACCCTAGGATCGGCCCTGGTGGTTATGATGTGAAATGTTCTGTCCTTTATAAGGAACTTTGAATTAACCTGCTCGAAGACAAAATCTGTTTTTCTTTTTTTTTTTAATTGCAAAAAGGTTCACGGTATTTGGCGCAAAAAGGTCTGTTTTCAGATAAGTTTTGAGTTAAGGTTAGATTGGGTTACTTAGATTGGGCTGGTTTGTTTTCAATAAATATGTATGTAAAAAAAATAATCTTCAAGTTTTGGTAAATGCGCTTGATTGAACAGTATCAAATATGCAATTAAAGTAATAGAGATTTTGTTACCAGAAATATTTTTTTTTTTTAGTTTCAATAGTGGTTTTCTTATCTGCGCAAGTGATTTTTAACTCTCTGTGATAAGAAAACATCGCCAGTGTTATGTAAACTGTTATCTACTTTTATCCAATAATGTATGGATGAGAGAAAAAAAAACAGAAACACCCACCTCAATTTCACTTTCAATCTCAAATTCCCTTCTTACTCGCTCTTAATTTGCTCATAATCTGATCTCTCTTTTTGAACAAAATCCCTTTTATAAATAAACAATGCGTGCATACAAACAAGAAAAAAGTGTAATTTAATTTAAAATTAATAAACCACGTTCGATATCGCAGTCGTCATGGGGTAGCGCGCGTGATTTATTTGTCCGCGTCGGGTAAGCTAAATGTTGTAGTGAATGTTTCCAAGTTCAGTAGTTTGAATATCGTGTGTGACACTGGAGATAATGAGTGGAAGTGGAAACCAATTATCAATAGCCAGTGCCTCGTTTTTAATTATAAGCAAACTTTTGAAACGGAGACAAACAAGAAAAGGAAACATAGAACTGTTTAGGTTAACGATTTTTACATGACCAAAATAAATATCGGTTTATTTTATGTATTATGATGATACAATAAAAAATAAACGTCATCAAACGTTATAACAAAATCCTACACTCACCTTTGTCATTAAAGTCATTTTATCTCACAAGAAAGCACCCACATCTACACTGTAAAAGTCAACTGTAGTCTGGTCTATATTATGTCTGTGAACCATTTTTTTGTCTGATAATAACAATAACACCTACGGCCACATGCAATCAACACGTGCAGGCATAGTTCAGCACAATTTAACTTGAAATTAGCTTGAATGCCGCGAATAGATGGAACACTGAGAAATGCAGATATTCAATTGTTTTCTTTAGATGCATCAGGCTACCGAAGATGTCCGGCGCGGGCTAGCAATGATCGCAACGCGAAGGAACGCGCACATCGGCAACGTTTGCCAGGTGTATTCCCGGCTTTAGATATGAATATGTCGCCCGGCCTGTTGGGTAATATGATTCTTCATAAACATTACTGCTAATGCACTAATTATGCTTGTGAGTGATAATATATAGTATACACACATATTTTTCCATGTCAGCCTTTTATCCCCCTGGACGTCAAGATTCTTGGCGGTGTCACTCCATGGAACATCAACATCGTTGATTTCCAGAAGATCTGGGTCATTGTCCTGCTTACGTCCCATCATAACGACCTGTGTCTTACCAGGTTTTCTGATCTTCCACAGGTTTGCCCATTTTTCTAGGTTGTTTCAAGCAGTTTGAAGTATACTTTCAATCATACGTTTGCGCTTATCGCGAAAGATACTAGTCATCACACCTTTTTCCGATGGAACAGTTTTCACTTTTGTAGCGCTCTCACCAAAATACTGCTGTTCAGTCATTTTCGGGAGTTGAGTGCGATTTATACTTTAGTTCAGGTACTGATAAAATCAAAGCACGGTCAGGGTGTGATATTTCATATTTGACTATATCGAACCCTTGTTCAGGTTTTTGCTTAAGCGAGGTGACGGTCCGCTCAAATATTCGTCTCAAGAAATAACGCGGTTATTTGACCTGAGCGTGAGGGGTACATTATGCACCTCATAATCTGTATAATTGCATAAAAAATATATGATCTAATATTTCACTCGACCATGATCAGACCGCGATTTGATCGTGACTGGGCATAGTATGAATCGGCCTTTGGCGCGTCAAATTCTGTGGATTATGAAGTCGAAAAAGTGTTCTCATCTGCAGTTTTCAACCCATAGTATGATGCAATCTCCCGCACCTTTAAATAATGTATCCCGAGGCCTGCCATGAAGTTTCAACCCACTTCCCCCGGAATTGACGTGAATTGAGCGTACTGCCATATAATCATGCTGGAGAGAAATGCATTAGCTTCTACTTTAAAATGTAATCAAACATCAACTGATCAAAGTTAGTCAACACAACGTTCAGAGGATTTCTGGAAATAGATGCAGGTCTTGATTGTGACAATTCAAACTTGAAAAGTCTCAAACTCATATACCGCATTGACATAATCGGTTTTAGTCTCACATTTATAATTTTAAAAAGTACCAAAACAAAGTCAAACGTGAATATCCAGCTCACTAGTTTATAGAAATAATTTATATCTTTTTATTTCAAGTTCAAAGAGTTGTGAACTGGAATAGATCAAGTTTTAAGGCTTAACCTGCATTCTCCGTACCTCTATCTGGAACGACTCTCTGGCGATTCAACTTCCAAATAGACAATGGACAAAAGTATTTTCAACAGGATGCTTTCTAAAGGAGATGGTGTCTATAGACAATAATTTTCTTTCCCCACAGTCTGTTATCTTCTGGGATTTGCGGCGATATAATGGTTGAAGTTCTTATTTTCCATAAGGCATTACCGACTTTAAAAGTTTGAAATGCATGTTTCAAGTCGTTAGCAGGCTTCAGAGATACTTAAAATGTATACATCGCATAATGTACGGCGGTATCATGAATAATACTAGACAAAATGATGTAATGTTTTTCCGCTATAGAAAACACTGTTCAGTTTTAATTAATTTATTTAAAGTCACTAAAAGCACAATCACAAAACCACAAAATATTTATGTTCACAATCAGAGCTTAGTTACACTCACAATCACAATCTGAACTCACAAACTAGACTTCCCAATTGCTTACAATGTACCCGCTTATATAGCTAAACCGTCAATTCTAGAATATAAAAGAAGTATAGACCGGAACAAACATCATGACTCATCGCGTCGGAATGCGGCTTGTTCGATAACATTCCCGAAAGACTGCAGTGGGCTGGAATACCGAATGGATGGGACAATCATCGTTTTCGCTACATTGCCCCCTCCTTAAAGCATTTCGTCCCGAAATGTCTCCATGACGGTATCGGCGACTATCCTCAAAACGGCAGCCTGATGTCCTATGGAAGTAGCAGTTCACTGTCCTCTGGTTCGTCCTTCGAGAAGGATAGCAGCATACCAGGATGTCAATGCCGCTTTCTTTGAAGATCACCTCCAGCATGCTCCATACTACTCTCCAGTCCAGTTGGTCGTTCGTCATCTTCGGAATTGCCAGATGGGTCAGGTCCTGTGACAGCATTAAGCTTCTCAGCTGATAAAGCGCCCTCCAAACATCACTATAGCTGGTCCGATGTTGTGGAAGCTTCTTTGTCACCAGGTAAAACAGGTATCGTGACCCTGTCGTGACTTGAAGCGTCTTCCCAACCTCTGGCCTTTGTCGTCGCAGATGGTCCATTTGCCCGAATTTCCTCTTGAATGCAGTAGCAAGTCCAGTCCTCATGCTGAGGGTTTCAGTGACCGAGTGAGCTAACGCGCACTCCGCCGGTGCGTTGAACAGATTCAGCTGCTGTTCTCAAACGACGCCTTTCAGGACTTTCTGGCCGTTGGAATATAAAGACATGAAGGTTTTCAGGGACATATCCACCTCGGGTGACTTGATTTGCCTCACGTCAGCTTCCTGATGGTCTCCAGCATACGGAGCCAAACGGTTGAAATCAACAACTCTCGGCTTTCCTCTTGGTGGTTTCTTCATCCGATAGACGACGTCATTGATTCGCTCCAGAATCTTATACGGGCTCTCCCAAGAACTTTGCAGTTTTGGGGAGAAGCCACGTCGCCTCTGTGGGTTGTGAAGCCAAACCAAATCCCCAACCTGGAACCCTCCTTTCTCGTCGTATGCCTCCTTCATCCTGTCGCTGGCACTTTGGATGTTAAGTCGGACTCGTTGATGGATATCGTCCATTCTTCTACGAAGATCACTTGCGTAGTCTTCCCCAGCGACATCCTCACCAGGTGGACAGCCAAACTTCAAGTCGGAGGGCAGCCGGAGTTCACGACCCATGATGATCTTGGCAGGGGTTTCGCCCGTCGATTCATGAACTGCTGACCTGTACGCCATGAGGAATAGGGGGAGATGTTGATCCCAGTCTCTTTGATGGCCAGAGAAAACTTTGGCCAAGTGTCGATTGATGAATTGGTTCATTCGCTCCACCATGCCATCCGATTGTGCGTGCAACGCCGTTGTCCTTGTCTTCTTGATCTTCAAGACATCGCAGACGTTCTGGAATAGCGCCGATTCGAAATTCCTGTCCTGGTCCGAATGCAGCTGCAACGGGACACCGAAACGACAAAACCATTCCCTAATCATGACATCGGCAACGGTAGCCGCCTCCTAGTTTGGCAAGGCATACGCTTCAGCACACTTGCTGCAGTGATCCATGGCGACCAAGATGTATTTATTTCCTTTGTCCGATTCAGGGAACGGTCCAGCCACGTCGATTGCGATCCTTTCAAAGGGGCTTCCCACCTTGTATTGACGCATAGGAGCTTTTGGGCGTTTTTGTGGTCCATTACTTGCAGCAGAAACGGCACATTTCCCGTACCACTCCCGCACGTCGGCCTGGCAATTACCCAGTAAAACCGTTCTTGTAGCTTTCCCAGCGTCTTGGTTACACCCGGACATCTGGGTGTAACCAAGACCCGTGACGCCATCATGGACCTCTCTCATCACCTCTGCCTGTCTGTTTCCAGGAACGACCAACTGCCTCCGATCTTCCGTGCCATCTAGATTCTTTACCAGCCTCTTCAGGATGCCGTCATCAAGAACCATAGAGTCCCATTGAGCCCCGTAGGACTTCACGGTGGTCGAGAATCGCGCGACTTCTTGCCAGGTTGGTCGTCGGCCTGCCTGTTTCCATCCGATGACAAGCTTCAGATCTGGATCTTTCTCCTGGTCCTCGCGAAGCACCTCAGACTGCCAGGAATCATCCACCACAGTCGTCCCGCAAGTTCTTGCCTCCTTTTCCTCGGCTCTTTGACAGTGCTTACATTGTTCTGGACAAGCTCTCCTGGACAGAGCATCAGCGTTGTTGTGGCTGGATCCAGCTCGATGTTCCGTGTCAAAAGTGAACTTTTGAAGTCTCTCAATCCAACGAGCAACTTGACCCTCCGGATTCTTGAACTGTAGGAGCCATTTGAGCGCGGCGTGGTCGGTTCTCAGCAGAAACTTTCTCCCGTAGAGGTACTTGTAGAAGTGCTCTAACCCTTTGACTACAGGAGATGATAGAAACCGGAATGAACCGATCTTATATACGCATGCGTCAGGTTAGCGACGTTTGTCGTGATTCAAATTTTAAACGCTTTTACGCGCGTAATTGAAGCGATGTCCTGTGTCATTAAGGATAAAATATCTAGTTTCAAAATATAGGTATCAGAAGTGATTGGAACTGAATGCAACGCGTTTTTTTGCGTATTATTAACCTATATCTTGTAATAAATCTAGTATGTACTAGTTGTTGATAAGTTGGAATTGTATATTTGAACGAAAATTATTATTATTTAGAGTCGAATCCTAGCCGACTATTATTGTCAGGTAAAAGAGCATTTTGTTATATAAATATAACTTCAAATGCTTGATGACACTCCAGATTTACTGATAGAATTCAACAATCTAGTACTACATAGAAGCTGAAACTTCCACCGATTAATTTTTATAATGTGGTGGATAGATAATGAGTTGTCCAATTATGGCATACATAATTATTATTCATACAGAGTCGCTAAGAGCTTATATTCCAGATTTCAGAAATACACTATCATTCATAATACCTACATACAGGGTGTTTAAAAATCATTGGGCAAAAATGATATGATGGCTGAGAGGTCATTCCAAGAAAAAAAATCTCAATAAACATAGGTCCTAAAACGCAACGTTTCTATGATACAGGGTGACAAAGTTTTTTTTACTTCATTTTTTTTTTAAATAATTCAAATGAATTTTGACCGACTTGTTTAAAATTTGGCAGCGTTGTTATGTTAGTTATAAGAGGGGCTAGTTTTGACCCTATAATAGATAAAAATATTGTGTCCAGTGGAGTTGAGGGCGGGAAGATAACATCAATTTTTGAAAGAAAAAAGACGACTCTTTTTCGGACCTATGTTTTTTGGAATTTTTTTTCTAAGAACGTTTTCAGGAATTACTCCTTTCATTTTTGCCCAATATTTTTTTAACACCAACACCCTGTATATTCTGATCAGCCGGTCAGGAAATACTTAGCTTTGATAATGCACATAGAAATTAATATTTTGATACATTTAAAAGTGTTGTATAGTGCATGGTTGTTTTTTTCAAGGCAGTGTATAGAAAATAGTAGTATATATTATATGTCATGCATTATGTATCTACTTTTGAAATCTCAGTATAATAGGAACTTCGATCCTAAAGGGCTCATCAGAAATAAATACTTATATCAAACCGTATATTTTTTAAATTAGAAAAATAAGCTTTTTCTTGATATTAAATAATACAGGGGGTCGCGAATATGGATGTAAACGGTCGAATGGGTGAAATTTAAGAGGTACCAACAAAGTTTAATACAACAGCTTTGAGGTTTCTATACATGCCTATAAGTTATAGTGAAAATGCAACGATACATGCAGGGTAGGTCATTTAGTCGTGGAACATCAAAGTTGCACTTTTTTGAATGCTAACCCCAGCATATTAATGTATATTTCGATTATTTTTTCAATTTTGTGATACACATAATGATCCTGAATTCCTGAGTCATCCAAGAACATACGATTGATTCTTGCAAAACATTTCAAAATGCGTCGGAAAAAGTTGAATGTACTTACCTTCTAATCAAAAGACAGAGGCAGAATATAGCTCTGGAAAAGTAAGATGAGAAAGTGCGATGTGAAAGTAACGTTGTTGTGTTGGTAAATCCTCAACAAACTCGGAATTAAATCTAAAAGAATCGCCACATTCTTCTTTCATACCAATATTAAAGTTTGTGCTGCATTGCTGGTCCTTGTTGATATTTTGCCAATTTCTTTTTAGAGAATTTGAATAACTTTTCACAGATCACACACCTCATTCTGGTACGAAAATAGACAGTTATCAAACTCAAATCAAGTGAACCCGTGAATTATAAATAAAACAATGAGAAGCAAAATCTTTTCCCGCCAAAATATTTAGGTGTAGGACTGTAACAACACTATACATTTATATCCAGAAGAATACGTCTTCATTCATATCCAAAAGAAAACGTCTCTCTATTCCCGTCAGTTTCCATGCACAAGCGCAGTAGTAACGGTTCATTCCGATTTCTAGCATCTCCTTTTGACTACTGCCAATAATTCCCTTCTTGTGACGCAGTAGTTCCGTTCCGGCTTCCACAAGGCTTTGCTGAATTTGCCGATCACCCTTTCATGTCCATTCTGGATCTGGGACAGCACTGCACCAAGTCATACATTGCTGGCATCTGTATCCAGGATGAAGTTCCCCTCAGGTAGTGGGTAGCCTAGGATGGGCGCGCTGGCAAGTGCCCTTTTAAGTGTTTTAAAGGCCTCCTGACCCAGTGGAAGTCTTTGTGCCTCTGTGAGCCTGTGAAGAGGCCGGGCGATGTTCGCGAATCCCTGAACATAACGCCGGTAGTACGTGTACAGACCCAGAAAACTTCTTAGCTCGTGGAGGTTTTTCGGTACAGGCCACTCCTTAACTGCCTCCACCTTTTGCTGGTCAACGGCTACTCCCTCAGCCGACACAATATGACCCAGGTATTCTACTTCCCTCCGTTACAGTTGACATTTCTTCGGACTCAGCTTCAAACCGGAACTTCTGAGTCTTTGGAATACCTCCTCCAATTTTTTAGATGGTCTTCAAATGATTTGCCAACCACAATTATGTCATCCAGGTACACCAGGCATGTTGGCAGGGTGGTCCTTTGAGCACAGTCTCCATCAGCCGCTCGAACGTAGCAGGTACGTTGCATAACCCAAATGGCATAACAGTGAACTCCCACAGCCCAGCTCCAACGCTGAAGGCAGTCTTCTTCTGTCGATCTTCGGGGGCCATTTCTACCTGCCAATATCCGCTTTTCAGGTCCAGGGTTGAAAAGATCTTCGATTCGGAAGGTGTTCAGAGTGTCGTCGATCGGTGTTAGCGGGTAGCTGTCTTTCTTCGTCACGTTCTAGCCAAAGGTAGTCTTCTTGCTGTTTGGCGGATCGGTCGTGCTCCCTCTGTGTTGATGGTGTGCCGCACCACGTTCGTTTGGCCCTTTTCCCCAGTACCGTTGTCAAAGACGTCGCCGTAATTCCTTTTTCTCAATCGTTGTTTTTGTCTCTAATCCAGGTCTTTTGAACAGGTGACAACTATTTTCTCCATCTCTCCGGTGAACTCAGAGATGGTCTGCTCAGTCTCACATACTTGTCGCACCACAGAGGAGATTGACGAGCAGAGCCCCAAAACTGTGTCCCTTGCCAAACTTACAGAGTGATAGTTGACGTTCATCACTCTCACGGGCACAGTCATTCCCACATGTACCAGGCTCTTTCCACATGCAATGCCTCGTCCTACTTCAGAATCGTGTATTTTAGGCTCAAACATCACGATGCCTCCTTCTTTCATCTTCCCTTCCAGGCTTGCCCACAAAAGCATCTCGCTCTTCTTAGGAATTGAAGAATCCCCAGCTAGCAAAACATGAATTGTCTTTTCCTCTCTACCATGCAGTATCACCTCTTCGTTGTTGGTCCCCAGTGTTCCATTTTTGAAATCTAATTGGAAGCCTTGGGTGTTCATGATGTCCATTCCAATCATGATTTCTTCCTCAATATCAGCAACCAGCATTGGATGTTCGAAGCTGGTGCTTCCCAGAGTCACTGCTGCCTCCACTTCACCATGGATCCTAGCCAAGTCTCCTGTTGCCGTCCGTAGTCGCCACTTTGTTGGTTTAATCATTGTCGGTGTTGTCACAATGTCGGGTCGGATGAGAGTCTTCGTCGCACCTGTATCCAGCAGCATGGTGCGTTTCTCTCCATTGACCAAGCCATCCACAAACACGCTGTTCTCCTTGGGGCATACTGGCTACAGGTCAACGATTGCCTCTTCGCATCGACCCTCTCTAGTTTTCCGACGTCAAAGAAGGTGTCCGTGTCTCCTTCTTGCATCTGCTACAAAAGTGGCCAAGCTCTCCACAGTTCCAGCATCGCACCTCCCTGCGTTTGGAGGATTCCACTTCCCTGATAACTCTTCTCACAGTAGCTTCGACGGTCTCTCCTGTGCGGGATCCTGCTCTTCCATCCTTCGCACGCTTGCAGGTGTCTTCACGGACTACTTTGCCGCTTCAAATTCCAAGGCTTTGGCCAGAGCGTCGACTAGTCTGTCGGGTCAATGAAGTATCAGGGACTGCCTTATCTCCTGATCCCGAAGACCATCCAAAAAGGCCTGCACTGCCAGCCTCTCCTTCACATTTTCTGGCGTGGTTGGATAAGCCAGTCTTGCCAGGCGAGCAACATCCGCTTCAAACTCCTGCATGGTTTCGTAGGACTTTTGGATGCGGTTCTTCAACTGGGAATGGTAGACATGCTCCAAATGAGTTTGACCATACCGCAGCTCCAGATGCTTGACGAGCACATCGTTGTCCTCCTGTTCCTGGGTGTTCAGCGTCTGTAGGATCTCCGTTGCCTCCCCACGAAGCGCCAGAGATGTTGCCAGAGCCTTCTCAGTTGCGATCCATACATTTGCCCTTGCTGCTGCCTAGAACTGGCGATGGTAATTGTTCCAGGACAGCTTGACATCAAACTGAGGGGCTTTCATGTGGATTCTGATGGTATCAGCTTCTATCTTGGCACTAGCACCTTGGTTTCCGAGTGATACCTGTGGTTGTTCGATGATAGTGTCTACTTTCATTCTCATTTTTTCCATTTCGTCTTCCAGAGTCTTCACTGTATCTCCAAGTTTTGCTTCAAATCGTTGTTCAAGGTTCTCAATTTCTTCCGTTACCTGATCCTTCCAGAAGTTGTAGTTGTCCACCAGCTGATCCTTGATTTTCTCCTCCATAATTCTAGAAGATTCTACAAACTTCTTTTCCAACTTTCTAGAATTCTCTTCCATGGCTTCAAATTTGTCCTCCAATTTTCTAGAGTTTTTTTCCATCTTTCTAGAGTTTTCTTCCATCGCTCTAGAAGATTCTTCAAATTTATCTTCCAACTTCCTCGAGTTCTCCTCCAATAATCTTTTTACTACGTTGGGATCGGGAATTTCAAGTTGGAACGTAGCAGGATCCATGCCTTCTTCCATCAAAGCCTCACAAAGCCTTGTATGTTGATCAGTTTTCTTACCGCTACTATCCAGGTCACGCTCCTCCAGTTCCCTCTTCAACTCAGCGACCTTCAATCCGGTTAAAAACACTAGTTTCGCAGCCAATACAGCGAATATTCATGTCCGTTACTATAGCACACAATAAATCCCACTTTTGAAACCAATGTAATGTTTTTCCGCTATAGAAAACACTGTTCAGTTTTAATTAATTTATTTGAAGTCACTAAAAGCACAATCACAAAACCACAAAATATTTATGTTCACAATCAGAGCTTATTTATGTCTCACAATCACAATCTGAACTCAGAAACTAGACTACCCAATTGCTAACAATGTACCCGCTTATATAGCTAATCCGTCAATTCTAGAATATAAAAGAATATAGAAGTATAGACCGGAACAAACATCATGACTTATCGCGTCGGAATGCGGCTTGTTAGATAACATCCCCGAGAGACTGCAGCGGGCTGGAATCCCGAATGGATGGGACAATTATTGTTTTCGCTACAATAAATTATTTCATGAGTTATTCAACAAGATGGAAATTGCTTAGGTATATGATAGTACCCACTAGCCACAGCCAGACTCACACTAGCTTCAGATATATTTCTGATCTCTATCAATTGTCGGGATGAATATTTTCTTGTTTAATCAGGAGAAGTATTTTTCAAATAATAAAAGATATAAGCGAATAAACGTGATTCATCATTTTCAATTACGCATACCTGATCAACTGTTGAATTGAAATCACTCGTGAGAATTATCTCCTGAACTTGTGATCATTGGGCAAATTTTAGATTCAAATTGTATATCCAAAGCTGTATCAGGATTTAAACAAAAATGGTTCATCACACCTGTTCATTTGTATCACTATTAATTTGATATTCTCACAAAAAAAAACATTTTGCTTTGTACGGTTTCTTCTTTCTTCGATGTTATCGACGCTTATTCAAAACAATCAACAAAAATCAACGAAATTCTTTGAATATTGAAACCACAACGGACAAATATTGCCGGATTTTTTTCTGGACATACAATTTTAAATTGTTGGTCCTTAATTTGATTATTGTGATGAAAATGATTGAGTGTGCATTGACACTTTTATTGGTTTGTCAATATCTGCCAACATTTTATTTCCGTTAATTTGATTTTTTCAAAAGACCACGCTGAAGTCCGATAGCACATAGATACGCAACTGATAAATACATATTATAATGAATGTGTTAGAATAGCTTATTCTATTTCTATTTGACCAGAGCTTATAGGAAACGGTTTTAATAGTAATAATCGTATCGAGGCTACATGGGTGTGATGTCCAACAATAAAATTCAGAGTATATGTCACTGTAAATATATTTCGAGTACCTAAGTAGAAAAAACTGTTGAAATGTAAAATGTAAATGTATCATACTGTAATAAAACTCAATAGAAACACCTAGTTTGATTTTCAACTCTTCAAGCAATGTGACTTATTTCCTGGTATTGATTGGAAAATATTATATATTATACCCTTTCAGAAGGTTCATCCAAATTTCAATTATCTATATTATCAAAGGTAAGTTATTGATAATGGTATGGCGCTCTACAAAAACATGAAATTTACGTGATACAAATAATTATGAGATTATTAAATAATAATAATTTTAACTTGTAACAATGTACCTAGTCGCTTTCACTATTTTACTATTTTACTATTTTACTATTCTACTATCTCAATCACTTCTATTTATTTATTCAGCCAGAGGAATAAGTCCCGTTTTTCTTTTTTGATGTTAGTTCATTTTCACTTCAACTTCACAACTGCCACATGACTTTTTTGGTGGTTTTGATCTCCTCATGATCATGGTGTGTGCCTTCTGATTTTTTTTTCCCACTTTGAAGTCCTTAAAAAAGGAAAAAATTAATAAAGGCTATGACATGAAGTCCTAGCCTTTTTGTATCGCAATGACTGTCACCCACTAACAGTTGAAAATTATATTATCATGATGAATAAGGTCACCTGTACATAACACTGATTATTGGGGCACTGAAGATGGCTTATTAGCCGAAAGCGCTTTGCCAGCTATTTTAAAATAAACGAATTTGCTCAGAGTACAACAAACCTTTCCTTCCTGCTATATTATTTCCGCCTAGTCACGAAACAGCTATTGTTAGAGCTACTTTTATAAATAAAAGTCGTTCAAATACAGTATCACAGTTATAACTTCCATTGAAAAAATGCATCTATGCATTTTAGGAGGATTTTATGAGGCAGACATGATTATGAACCTCACAGCAGAATAAACAGGTTGTTAAGCCTATGAACAGCCCCAGAAGGAATTTAGTTGAGACCTGCTTTTTGTTTTATTCTGAAAGGCGACGAACTGATCTCTGGAACTATGATAAAAATTACTCAAACAATTTAATGTCCATTTTTAGAAGCTTGTAAACTCAAAATTGTATTTTTTTTTTATTTCTCCTATATATTTTGAATGACTGTAAACAAGCAATTAAAAAACTTAGGAATTTCACAGTTTCTGTAAAAATTGCTTCTCATATCAGGTCTCGGTTAGCGTTCAAAAAAATTAAATTGTCCCACACTCTAGTTGGTTACAAGACTTTAAAAATGAGCCTTCTGTTTATCTAAAATACGACTCATCCCATATTTTTGCTTTAGTAACTGGAATATGATCCAATTGACTAAATCTAGTGAGGTATTTTTCAAAAAAACTGGATGAAGGAATGCAGACTTGCCCAATAATTTCGTACAAATCAAATCTGCAGTCCGTTCATTCAGTAATTTTCGATTTCGTTCGGTGATGATTCTGTCTAGAAGAAAAACATGAGAAATTAAGATGCCTCATGTGTTCTCGAACGAGAAATATGCTGGTATACATTTTTAATATGGCGTTGCTCGCGGTATCGCAGTTGAAGCTCGAAGGTTGTATATGAATATAGACGGCTTATGTCTGCTGTCTGCATTTCCTCAAAGCCGCCCTCCGCATCAAGACATTTTTGTGCGACTCCATAGAGCGCTAAGAGAAACAGGATCATTCAACATCAGAAAAGATTCTCAACCATTGAAATGAATACGACCCGGAATGGCCCTGACACGATACAAAAGAGGCAAATTGAGATCGATGCAACAGCGCGGGTTGCATAACTATGGAGGTATTCCTTTCTCTATAATAAGCATTAAGTGGTTGCATTAGTTTTCACAATTAGTGTGATCATTTGGATTTATATTTAAGTTGAGTTTTTTCGTCTATGGTTGCATTGAGTTAGGTGGATTGGATTTTTGTTATTTTTACTGTGTTTTTTTGACAAAATAACGCAAATTTGTGATTAATATGGAGTTCGAATTGTTTCATTCACTTCAAAATAGTTAACTCTCTCGTATATCATATTTTCCTATTTTTTAAAGCTATCCATGTTTAAAGTCCTCATATTGTATTTGTACTTAAAGCGTGAATATTCAAATTATAGATGAAGCAATGTAGAACTATTCAGATATTTTATTCACATTGATTATTCAATATTTACTATTCTTATAAGAACTTTACCTATTTGCCAAAACTAGTGTGAACATTTGATTTATATTTATATTATATTGAGTTGAATTAAGTGGTTTTTTTCCCATGTTTTTTCGACCAAATAGACTGCCAGTCAAAAAATTCACAAATAAAACATTCAAAACATATATATTCAGTACATAGTCCGAGTTGTCAAACAAACAAAACAATATACATTGGTAGTTATTGTTAAGGCCGAAGCTAGTATTGGTGCACCCGGCGACAAAATTTCGGATGCGGTAACGAAATTCCTGCCATTGAAGAAAATTATTCATATTCGTATACTCAAATTCCATGATGAAAAAACTAGAGTAAAGTCTTTCTTCACCGCACATATTTATCTTTATGGCAATAGGGAGATAAAGTCAAACCAAAATTTCAAACGTATCCGTATACGTATCGAACTGCGCAAGTGCATAGAGATTCAAGATGTCGGTCGAGTAGCAGCACGCTGTCAGAGCTCCTAGTAAAATTACAAAAATAAGTGGTGTTTTGTGGCCTGATAATTTGGAATCCTACACTAATTTATGAGCCAGATTTTTGCGCATCGTTCAACATACATTGTAGTGTTTGGAGTTATCTTTCAACTGTGATAATTGAATAATTAGTCTTTGCGCATCACCCTGAACCAGTGATTGTCAAAATGCTGACACGCACCGGCAAGAATGAATCAGATGATGTGGAGAAGTTAATAAACAAAGTGTGTTCGAACTTCGCGAAACAGATTGAGTCAAAACTTGATGACAAACTCAGCAAGTTAGATGAAAAACTATCTTCAATTTGTGGGACGTTGGAAATGGTCAAAAAAGCTTCAATTGAAAATAAAAAGTCCATTGATGATGTGAGGGCTCACATGGATCGTTTGGAGCAAAATAGTAGAAACAACTGCCTACGTATTTGTGGACTTGATGTTAATGATGGTGAAAGCGTCCCTAAATGTGTGGCATCCTTCGTGAGTGACAAGTTGAAAATATCCTGTTCTGTTAAAGATCTGGACTATGCATTTCGTATGAATACTAAGAAAAACGACAATTCAACTGTCTTAGTGCGGTTTTTATCCAACATAATGAAAAGTGAAGTATTTAGATTGAAAAAAAATCTTAAAGGTTCCGGTGTAGTGATATTTGAGGAACTTACTCGCAACAGGTATGAATTGCTCCTTTCTGCTAAAAAAAAACATGGCAAGGATGTATGGACCACAGGAGGCAACATTTATGTATGGGACCCTGTGAAGAAGCGTAAAAACTTAATTTCACCAAATTATTAATATTTCTGGTATTCATAAGATTCCATCGCATTTAAAATTGTTACTGTTTGAGTGACGCTGAATAGATTCATATATCTCACTGTTCGTTGTTTTTTTCTTGAAGCGAGATAACAAGATAGTTTTTTTTACCGGTCCTGTTTATTTATTTATGGAAACTGTTAACTGTCAATAATCTTGGTTTTCTTTAATTCGACATTATGTTACTTTTTTTATAAGCACATATTTGGAAATATGAAATTAATATTTTCGTTTTGGGTGTATGTATATTTGGAAATGTAATAATAGGGCATTTTGTATTATCCAATTCATCTAAGCGGCACCTTGTACATTTTTCGTTTGGATGACTAAAATAGGAAGTTTCTGAGCATAGTTGCTGCATCCGTCTTACTCCTTAGAGCATTTACCTGCATTTGATAAATTGATTTGAATTATTTATAGGAAAATCAATTAATACCTGTTTGGGTACTTGCCATATTTGTGATATTGGTTATAATAATAGGAATTGTTTCATGAACAAATTAATCAAAATTGCACATTTAAATATAAGGTCAATTTTTACAGGTTTTTTGGAGTTTAAAACAATAGTTGAGCTTCATGATTTTGATATCGTTCTTCTTACGGAGACGTGGATGTCTGATGGTGACGGTGTGCTTGCGTTGGACATTCCGGAGTATCGCATGGTTCGGAAGAATAGGGTAACTAGAGGCGGAGGTGTTGCGGCGTACGTAAGGAATAACTTTGATTTTGAGGTTTTGAATTTTGAATTCAGTGTCAATAACTCTTTGGAATATTTAATTTTGAAAATCAGGATTGGGAATAGTTTTTATGGAGTCTGTGTTTTTTATCGTCCTCCAAATTTGAACTTTTCTTCTGTTGCCGAGGATTTCGATAATATTCTATCTAATATGTATCCAAAGGTAAGGGAAATTATTTGTTTGGGGGACTTTAATATAAACCTTCTCTGTTTGGATAATCCTCTGGTTCCTTTGTTTGGGAATTATAATTTTGAACAAGTTATTGATGAACCTACTAGGGTGACTGGAACTTCTGCTACTTTGTTGGATCCCATATTTCTTACAGATATCAGTTTACTTCATGAATCTGGCACTGTCCCTGTGGGGAATGTTTCCGATCATCATTTAGTTTATTGTACTTTAAAGGTAGAAAGGTCTCATGTTGAACCAAAATTAATTACTTACAGGAACTTCAACAATTTTGATTTGGAGGCTTTTGATCGTGATCTTCAGCTGCTTCAATGGAATGATATATTATTTGAACCCAATCTAGATAGAAAGGTTGAACTACTCAACAACTTCATTTTACAGACTTTTGATGCTCATGCTCCATTTAAACAAGCCAGAATTACCAAAGCCAAAGCTCCGTGGTTAACACCAAACTTAAAATTTCATATGAAACAACGAGATAATGCGTTAAGGGAGTTTAAAAGAATGAGAACAACACAAAACTGGGATAACTATAAACGTTTAAGAAATTTAACTGTTTCAATGGTAAGAAGAGAAAAGCGGCAGTATCTGAACCATATCTGTGGAGAAAATAATATTCGAAGAACTTGGAAATCGTTAAGGTCCTTTAATCTGTGTTCCAATAAAAATGTAGATATTCCTGGTAATCTCTCGGACCCTAATGAAATTAGCAACTATTTTGGACAATATTTACAGCAGGTTACTGATTGCTCAATGAAAGAAATTTTTTATAAACAGAATAGTTTCAATGATAATCAAGCTTTTTCGTTTAGAATGGTGGGTGTTGAGGAGGTTCATGACGTTATTCATTCTATACGTACTGATGCCGCTGGGGTAGATGGTCTTAGTTCTTCGATGTTGAGATATTGTAGTCCGTTTATAGACAAATATGTAACACATTTGATTAATTGCTCCATAGAAGCAAGTTATTTTCGAGATCAGCGGAAAATTTCCATTGGAAGGCCTTTACCTAAAATAATAAATCCGACACGTTTTGACGATCTGAGAATAATTAGTATTTTGCCGGTCTTATCTAAGGTTTATGAAAAAATTTTATATAGTCAGCTGTTTCAGTACTGTGTTTCTAATAGTATTATACCTGAAAGCCAATGCGGGTTTAGACGAGATTTTAGCACATCTGTTGCTTTAGTGGGTGTTACTGATGACATCATTGCAGCTATTGACAAGCAACTTAGCAGTGCGTTGATTCTTCTGGATTTTTCAAAGGCATTTGATACTGTTTATCATGCTCTATTTTTATCAAAATTAAAATTCTATGGTGTCCAGGAACAGTCGCTTCAACTTTTAGATTCATATTTATTCAATAGGTTTCAAAAAATTTATAATAACAGTTTTTCTGAACAAATAAATATTTTGTCAGGTGTGCCTCAGGGATCCATTCTTGGACCCTTATTTTTTAAAATTTACACTTCTGATATTCTAAAGTCTTTGAAATACTGCAAAATTCGAGCATATGCTGATGATACACAAATATATTTACTTTTTTATCACAATGAGTATATGAACGCTTCTTATATGATAAATGAAGATTTAAAAACTTTAAGTCGACTCTCCTTGGAACATAATCTTAAACTGAATCCCTTGAAATTCAACTTGTTGATCTTTGGTCCTAGGAGTGCTACAAAAATCTTGGTGGAAAACTTTAATGTGAATATTGACGGTGTGAATATTCCTATGGTGCAATCAGCAAAGAACTTGGGAATTATACTTGACACGGAACTGCGTTTCAAAGAATACATAAAGACTTTGATTCAGAAGTCATACCTTTCATTGAAAATTTTGTATAACAGCCGACATTTTCTTAGTTTTCAGTTACGTAAAATGTTGTGTGAATCGTTGGTTCTATCTGGTTTCAATTATTGCGATTTTATTTATGGCCCTTGTATGGATCTGTTGCACAAGAACCGTATTCAAAAGGTACAAAATGCATGTATCCGTCTTATTTGTGGTCTAAGAAAGTACGATCACATTTCACAATCTTTTAAGGAAGTTCAGTGGTTGAAAATGGAGGATCGTCGAACTTTACACCTCGGAAACTTTTTGATAAAAATCTTAAGGAATCCAGGATTGCCTTCTACTATAAGGGATAGGTTTGTATTTCGCCTAAACGCGCATTCTCGTGACATTAGATTTGGGAATAGGATAACCATGCCGCGCCATCAGACTTCCATGTTTCAGAGGTCGTTCACATTCAACGCCATCAAGTTGTTCAACTCTTTACCGAACGAGTTGACTTCTCTGAATGAGAAACAATTTAAAGTTTTATTTAAGTCATATATTCGTGACCTTCGAGACTCCTGAATATCATGTAATAATCATTATCTTGTGCTCAGTTCCAGTATCAATCATTGTATGGCAAGTGTATCTTGGGAGATGTTTGATTTTCTAGTATTGTTTGTTAGGTAAGGTAATCAAGTAGTGTTTAAGAGTTCTGTAGTAAATACTTATTTGTCTACTAGAGCGGGGTTCAGTAGAGTAGCCTCTCTGGCTAGACTGCGCCTAGCTAGTAGACTTATTGTACACATTGTATTGTATTAGTTTGTTTGAATTATGAAATAAAAGACATTTATTATTATTATTATTATTATACGTTGACAGATTTGCGTCACGTTGTACGTATCGTAACGGGTCCCTACGGTATACTCAACCGCCTACGAATATCTGTCTTTTGAACGACAGAAGTCAAAAATGTGTCAACAAAACAGCTGATAGTTTTTGTTTACAAAATTTGAACATTTCATCAAAGCTTTAAAATAAGTACGGAAATAAACATGTCGGCAGTTATGGTACCTACTTTCTTCCTAAACCGAAACAACTCCATACACTTAGCATTATTCAAATTGTCTAAATTAAAAGCTCCATACAGTACAACAGCTCTATTGCCCAATAATTCTTCATCATGTAATATATGCATGATGATGGCATCATCCAGATCATCATCCTGATCGTCGTCATCGGCAAACACAAAGTGGTCAACTATAGCATTCATATTTTTCAAATCAAAACACGAATATATTTAGTTCGAATTCAAACGATGGAACATCACAACATGACATGACATATGTACCGGACATTTGAAAGGAATATTGGTATACGTATGAGCGATACGATGATAAGTGGCTTTATATGACTTTCTTCCCCATTAACGTAACACGATGCGTTACATATACGTTTACGGATACGTTTAAAAAATGGCAATTGACTTTATCTCCCTATACGTATGTAGTCAAAACGACGCGACGCATAAATAATGCATCGCGCAACCCGCAATCATGTTTTAATCCGTTTTCTGTTCTGCCCCGGTGCGTGACTTTGAACACAAATACAATGTAGATGGTACCATATGATTCCCATTTGGCAAGCGGAAATGTCTCTCCACTCACCGCTTATTCTAAAAATCGGCTATTTTATGGATTATTTTCAATGTTCATTTTTTTTGTATCAAGTACGAATATGAAGATATTTTCTCATTATTAGAGGCGGTAGGCAACGGTGGTGGCGGTTTTACGGGCAGGGGGGTAGTGGGTGTAATTACTCCGCCTCAGAGCAAGATAAAGGGTTATCTATTATATTTTGACCCCCACTTATAGAGAGCTAGAGAGCTCTTATTATGAGTACTTAGTTGAAAGGAACTTCACATACAAAAGTTTTAGGTTTTTCACGTAGTTTTTTTTTGGTAATAGCGGAAATAAAAAATCGACTTCACAGTGTTAAAAAGATTGATGAAGTTATATTTTTTTAAATGAAACACCCTGTTTATCAATGGCCAAAGTGATAGATCTTTTTTTTTCCCAATTCCAAATATACAGGGTGATTCAGGAGGAAATGGAAATATTTTAAGGATATGTCCAGGAAGTCAAAATAAGCAAAATAAGCTCATATGTTCAAGTCCGATTTTTATTTGTTCCAAAGATATTTTGATTAATTGTAATTTAAAAACTAAATCAAAATTATTACAAAACTAGTAAAACAAAACAAATAATTATAAGCAAATAGCACTAATTCATAATAAATTTTCGAAAACATTACCTCCCACTTCGATACACTTATTTGCGCGTTTAAAAATTGATCTAGTAGCGAGTTTCTTTATTTATATTTTATTATTTTTTTTTTTTTTTTATTTTTTTTTTAGCTTATTTTGCTTATTTTGACTTCCTGGACATATCCTTGAAATATTTCCATTTCCTCCTGAATCACCCTGTATAATATCTGATATTTGGTTCAGTCGTTTTTGCGCTATTTAAGTTCAAAGTCTCATGAAAATTACATTACTTTGATCTGGATTCTACCGTATTAGTCCAGAAGACAGTCATTTTTCTTTTGACTTATCTTCCCAGTCGCTGTATTTGAATGAATCTCTTCTTCTAGTGACAAGAAACAAGAACTTTTGAGTCTGGCTAAAGTTTCTGGATGAATTTATTCTGATTTTTGAACATGAATAGCGCAGAATTGGCTGAACCAAATACCAACATTTATTATACATATATTTGGAATCAGAAGAAAATATCTATCATTTAAGCCAATAATATACATATTGTTCCATCTAAAAAAAAGTAACTCAAACAATTTTTTCAATGTAGTAGAGTCTACTTTTCATTTCCGCTATCACCAAAAGATACTAAGTGAAAAAAACTAAAACTTTTGTATTTAGTTTTTTTCCACCACTCATAATAAGAGCTGTAGTTGGGGGTCAAAATATAATAGATAACCCTGTACATACACAAAAAACAAATTAATATTATCTCTATTTCTTTGGGACAAAAACAGAACAGCCTTATCAGTTATGTGACCATTACCGCTGAATCACCCGATGAATCACCCATTGTCTATTGTTCTAGATACTACGTCTTTATGATTGTAAAGTGTAGAATAAGCATTTCTTAGATTATAAATATGAGTTCCTCTCCATAATCGACACACACTACTTTCTGCTTTTGACTATATTACATGTACTTAACGCTTGTCACCAATAAATATTATTTTTTAAAAGTCACTCCCAAGAATTTCACATTTAACTGGCGCAGTCGTTCGGATTTAGTGCAGTTTCGGTCAATAGTCACGACATCGAGTTCGCTATTGATTTTGTTAGAAACGTGAGTCTTAACTCTTTGGCCTGAAGAAAGAAGAACCAGTGTGGCAAGCATAGAAACCAAGCAGTTGTGTCCAACAGAAGGAGCGGTTTATCGACTTTCCATTGTGAGGGTAAGTGCCCAGTACTCCTGTTGTAAAACCATTTTTTCCTTCCTTTATTGATATTGATTTGGAAGAGACATATTTTATTCACCATAATAGTGCAACAAATTTGTGTGTTACATTTGAAACTGGCGCGAAACGGTATTTAAATGATAACTGACTCATTTTTGAATGTCACAATCAGAAATTGATATTGACGAACTGGTCAATCAATTTTTCAGCGTTCTTAATTTTGACGCAAACGCAACAAGTTCAATTAATAGTAATTTACTTGAATCTAATATAGATAATTCAAATAGCAACATGGCTGAAGTCAATTATACACTTTTGAAAATGTACGTTGATACCATTCCAAAATATGATGGTGATTCTAAAACTCAAACCAATGACGTTATATTAAGAGATTTTCTGATAAGATCGATACGTTTTAAATTAACAGAAAGAGCTCAATTACTTGTAGGGTGCCGAATCGAACTAAATACTTGGCAACTCATAAGAACAGCTTTATACGACTCATTCGGAGATAAACGAAATCTCGATTGTTTAGAACAAGATTTATTTATTGCTAGTCCATATAAAAATGAATCTCCTTTGAACTACGGTAAAAGACTTCAAATATTAAGAAGCACATTAGCTCAAAAAATTACTAGTTTTCCCGCTATCCAAATGGATCAAGCTACAAAAGAGATACATTTACGCCAATATGACCAACTTACTTTAAAAACTTTTATAAGAGGTCTAGAAGGTAATCTGCAAACCATTATTAGATTGAAAAACCCCGATTCTCTAGAAACGGCAATGACCATTGTCACTGAGGAAGAAAACTTCCATTACTCTCAAAAAATATTTAAACCTCAAAAAAGTGAAGA
This sequence comes from Orchestes rusci, assembly GCA_958502075.1. Classification (NCBI taxonomy): domain Eukaryota; kingdom Metazoa; phylum Arthropoda; class Insecta; order Coleoptera; family Curculionidae; genus Orchestes; species Orchestes rusci. Next base: position 99,749,042 of record OY293303.1, read on the forward strand.
TTCCAGAAACGAATCTTTTAAAAACAAAAACTATAATAATTCTCACAACAATTCCAATTTCAGGAATTACGACAATTCTAATTTTAAAAGGTTTCCGAATCAACAAAATAGAAATCAAAATAATTTTCAAAATTACAATCAATTTGCAAATGGAACACGAAATTCTCAATTTCCAACTGGCCCAGTAAATACTGGTCAACCAAGAAACTTTACAAGACATTTCCCAACTAACCGACAGGTTTTTGGAAATCAAAATCAACCTCAAAATAGAAATGCATTTAGACCAAATCAAAATCAACCTCAAAATAGAAACGTGTTTAGACCAAATCAAACTCAAAATCAGCATCAGGTCTATGCTGAACCAATGTCCACTTCTCATAGATTATCAACTCAACATAATCGTTTTCGTAATCCAGAGCCCATGGATATAAATCATATTGAACATAACCATGATGATTATTATGATGCTTCAAATGATAATGACTACCAATACAATAACGAAACGTATGAAAATGATACTTCTCATTTTCAAGAAAGTAACGAACACGAAAACTTTGAAAATAAAGAATCTGATGATCAAAAATTTTCGAATTGCCAAAAGTCCAAACAATGTAACGTAGAAGTCAATACTGTCTCTAATAATAATAAATTACCTAACGTTACAATAAGTAAACCAAAAATGAAACTCCTAATAGATACAGGATGTTATCATTCTATTTTAAAACCTTCAATTGTTGAAAAACACTTTCCTGATAAAATTTTTAATTCACCTTCAACAATAAGAACAGCTGCTGGACAAAGACAAGCTTTATTTAAAGCAACTATCCCGGCTTTCTCTGAATTAAAATCAAATGAAAATATAACTTTCATTCTTTTTGACTTTCATCATTTTTATGATGGTATTTTGGGACTAAAAGATATTTTACGATTAAGACTTAACATTGATCTGAGGAATGAAAAACTGTTTAATAATACAATTTCTTTCCCCTTTGAATTTCGCAATCCCGCAGTAGAAAAGTATTGCATCACCATAAATGCACATGAGATCATTACGACAAACGTACCCGTATCTGAAAATAATAGTACTATTGTGATCCCTGAGTTCAAGTTCAAGACGAATAAGTTATTTATACCTGAAACGCTTACGATAGCTCAAAACGGATTTGCAAGAGCGGAAATTCATAATTATGGCAATGAACCCATCAAGGTCGAATTTACAGAACCTTTGAAAGTTTCAAAAAATGAAAATTTTGAACTTTTCCAAATCGAAGACATTTTACCCAAATACCGTGTTAAAAAGAAAAACGATCACATTGAAACTCTTTTGCGTGTTGATCATCTCTATAAAAAAGGTAAAGTAAATACCAACGCTGATGCTCTCTCTTTAAACGCCATTGAAAACGATTCTATAATCGGAAATCCTGGTGACATCGATGATGAAATAGAGAAATATATACAGAAAGAACAGAGTCATCAAGTATCTGACGAACAACGAGAGGAACTTAAAAATATTATAGAACCTCCAAAAATTAACATAATTTCGGATTTACAACTTAGACCCCCATTTTCGGATACCGATACAGTACATTCTTCGCACGAAAATCCAATTTTAGAAATTCCCATAACAGAAAATTGTCTGAATACTTATTCAAATCAAATTATCTTCCATCAAAAATCAAACAGACATTACCACGTAGTAAAGTCAACAATTTTCGAAAATAAAACGCGATACAATGTATTTTTAACTCAAGACTTTGAACAACAAATAATCAAATTCTTCATTCAATACGTCGACCCTAAAAAGTTATACTGCATGTATGTTAAACAAGAAGAAGTTGACCTAGCCCTTCAGCTCAGTGTAATACTTCCAAACACCTTCAAAAACCATGCATATAAATTAATTTTAACAACCACGTATCTTACAGACGTAATTGACATGGACAGACAAAAAGAACTCATCGACACATCATCACGAAACAAAAACGTGTCATCGCGGAATAAATGAAAGTCTTTTAGCTCTTAAAAAGCTTTATTACTGGCCCAATATGAAAACTGACCTAACATCGTACATAAACAATTGCACAACTTGTCAAAAGGCTAAATATGAAAGACATCCCCCACAAATCCAATTTTCTTTAACACAAACTCCGAGTAACCCTTTTGAATCTATCCATATGGATACTTTCCAAATCTCCAACGTCAAGTTTTTAACAATAATTGATGTATTTTCAAGATATGCACAAGCATACCCCTTAGAACCAACTTGTACGTCCACAATCGTCTTAGACAACTTTTCAACCTTTGTAAGCCACCATGGCCTACCTCAACAAATCACATGTGATAATGGAACAGAGTTTAAAACTTCAAATCTCCTTGATTATTGTAAACTTCATAAAATCAAAGTCCATTTCACAACTCCCGGAAACTCCAATAGTAACAGACCTGTGGAAAGACTTCATTCCACCCTGATTGAAATGTATCGCATTCTCAAAATCAAAAATCCTCATGATAACCCCAAACAACTCATGCAATACGCAATCATTGGATACAATTCATCCATTCATAGTGTGACAAAACAAAGACCCTTTGATATAATAAATGGTCACACTAAATCTCTTGACCCCTTCGATCTTTCTGATGAGATCATCCTTGGTAACTACGTCAGCGATACACGCGACAGATTGAAAACAATTTATGAACAAATTTTCAATACTTCTCTTAACTCCAAAACTCGTGTCATAGAGAAACAAAATCAACATAGAGAAGAACCTCCAACTTTCAAGAGCAACCAGATAGTTTATGTAATCGATAAAACGGCCTTAAGATCAAAGGACAAACCTCGAAAAACCGAACAGTATGTTTCACAAGATTTAGAAGATAAAGTTATAACAACTAAACAAAAAGTGATTCATAAATCACAGATTCAAAGACCTAAAGCTTTTCCTTCTTTTCAGGAAAATGACCCTACAGTACGTGATCTTCCTTCTTGTAGTTACGACAGTGACAACTAAAGACATACAAATATCCCAAATTAAGACACCTTTACTTCCCTTCCACTTAGGAAACGCGAAAGTAATTCAAACGCAGCATACATTTCTGCATTATATAGAAATAACCCCGCTTGTAGTCGAACTAGAAAATATAAAACGCTTTTATAGTATTTTAGAAGATCGCAAAATAATATGAATAATCAGTTAGAAAATAATTCTTTTATAAGTAAAGATAATCTATTTAATCACGCTAAATATTTAATCGCACAGGCAAGCATTAAGTTAAACAATATAAGACCCCATCAAATAAGAACTAAACGCGGACTTATAAATTTTGTTGGAAAAACTTCAAAATGGCTCTTCGGAACCTTGGACTCTGAAGACGGTGAAAAATATGAACAAGCAATAAATGAGTTACGGTATACGGCAAATTCATATAAAAAAGAAATTGTTCTACGAACATCTTTAACAAAACAGCTGATCGACAACTACAATCAGTCAATCATAACTCTCAGCAAAAATCAACTTTCCATAAAAAGTTATGTTGAAAATTTAGAAAAAGATTTGAGAGCAAAAACTTCGAACATCTCAAACTTCTTCAAAGCAACCAATACGATTCACCAACTTATTTTGAACTGTCAGAGTCTCATCACTTTCCTAGACAATCTTGAAGACGCAGTCTTGTTCGCTAAATTGAACACATTACATACCACTGTAATATCTGCGTCAGAATTAGGAAACATAATTTCAAAATTAAAAAGCCTATATGGCGAGGACAACATAATTCATTTCAAAGACTTAAATTATTACTATCAAGTCACAGCACTTCAAGTGAAATTTTCAAAATCAAAACTAGTTTTTGCAATTCACTTTCCAATTGTACAAAACGAAAAATTCGAAATCTTTCGTCTCTATCCAATTCCAATCAATCAATCAATAATTGTTCCTACCCTTTCCTACCTTATACTGGGTACACACCTTTCGCAATATGAAGCAGAACCATGCCCAATGGTAGAAGACACTTATATCTGCCATGATCATCTGAGACCATTCAAAGAAGATTGTGCAGTCAGCCTCATTCAGCAAGCCGAAAAGTCAAGATGTCAAACTCTCCGAGTGCAACTCACAACTCCAATAATTCAAGACATCGACAATCAATACGTACTGGCCATACCTACCAACAAGTCTCTCAAGATGCACCAAACTTGTGGAAGAAGAGAAATCAACTTCATCCAGCATCCAAGTCTAATCAAAATTCCATATAAGTGTGAAATTCAAATTGACGACCTCCACTTCATCAATAATGAAGACCTTCTTCAAGGTAGTCCATTCAAACTACCCCAAATCCAATTCGAAGAAGAAGACCAATCCACATCGCAAAAGTCAATCGTCTTGGAATCCATTGATTTCGACAAGATCAAGTCACTTCAAGATCAAGCCAACAATCTTGAACCAATACCAGAAATCAACCCCATGCGATGGACACCCACATCAACCTTCAGTTCTACAATCACCCTATGTTTTGTACTGCTGTTAATATACATTATCTGGAGATGCCTGAAGAAACAACCCTTCTGTCCATGCCTACCACTGTCTCGAGGTCATACAAGTCAAGAACCACCCAACGTAGAGATGAAGCCCTGAACCAGAAGACGTCCTGAAAACAACCTGGTGAACCCGTTGTTTTCATCTTCGGTGGGAGGAGTTATATGACCATTACCGCTGAATCACCCGATGAATCACCCATTGTCTATTGTTCTAGATACTACGTCTTTATGATTTTAAAGTGTAGAATAAGCATTTCTTAGATTATAAATATGAGTTCCTCTCCATAATCGACACACACTACTTTCTGCTTTTGACTATATTACATGTACTTAACGCTTGTCACCAATAAATATTATTTTTTAAAAGTCACTCCCAAGAATTTCACATTTAACTTATCAGAAACAAAATCAACCAGAACATTATCAAAGCTAAAGCTGGAAGTCTAGGCCTAAGAAAACAATTACATGATTTATTCATTAATGATTGCCGAAAATTACGAGGTTTGATGAAATAGTGAATGAGCATTCCAAAATTTTCCGACAGCGGCGCATTTCCAGGTATTTATCTAACGTGATATTTCCCCTCCCCCCAAATTTTTGTCCAGAACCCGCAGTTGGCGGTAGATACAAATTGCACCCGGCGGTAAATCAGGTGGAGACGGCGCTGTATTGATGCAGTTACTATTTTCTCGCATAGATTTTTGCTGACACGGAAAAGTCTAACAAATTTATGGCCAGAGAGGGTGAAAGGATCTCTTTGAGGCAGAACATCCCTTTTTATTTCCATCCATTCTGCAATGTCTTCTACATTTTCTTGAATGATGTCATTCAAGATTATCATATGACTGAAATAACCCGCATCCATTATATAAACAGCACACAAAATCGACTTATAACAAAAAAAAATAAATAATAAAAATCAGATTGTGAGGTTGGAAACTAGTGGGAGCTCATTTTCCCTTGTGTATTAGGTGGTGGATTTGAATTTTCCGGGAACCTCCAAATCGACCGTCAAATTTTCAAGAATACGACATACGGCTTATTATGGTGAATTACGCCCACTTCCCCCAAAAGTTGTCCTCCCAGATATTCAAGAATACTGGTCCCCCCAAAAATTTGATCACCGTACTAGATTTTGTGAATGGTTTATCAATGCTTGACAACTTGATAGACACCATTTGCAAATGATTTTGTGGACTGACGATGCCAAATTCACACGAAGAGGTCCAATTAATATGCACAACGAGCATTGATGGGAACTAGAAAATCTTCACGACATGCAAGAAGATCAGTTTCAGCATCGGTTCAGCGTTAACGTTTGGATTGAATTACAACAACAATCGGCTTATAGGGCATTTTTTGCTTTGCCTTCATGGACAATACTTTTTACTTTTATTCGAAGAAGAGCTCTCTAATCTTTTAGAAGATATTTTGTTGAATGTGAGACAGCGCTTGTGGTTTCAATTAGGAGAAATAAAAAAAAATACAATTTTGAGTTAACAAGCTTCTAAAAATGGACATAAACTAAATTGTTTGAGTGATTTTTGTCATGGTTCGACAGGACATTTCGTCACCTTTCAGAATAAAACAAAAAGCAAGTCTCAACTTAATTTGGTTCATGAGAAATTTTAATTTTACTGTTTTGAATAAATAAAATTTAAAAAAATATTTGAAAGTGTATATCTCAAAACTAAGGATGGGTTGAAAAAATTTTCGTGGATAAGAATTGTCCATTTTGATTGGTAGAATCTATATTTTAAATATTGCCGGATAAAACTGGGTCACCCTGTATATGAAATCTGTGATTCTATGACGGCAGCTCCCAGACCTGTTCGCTCAAGCTTCCATTTTCAGATTATTTTGACCAAATGTAGTTGGGAGGTTTCCTCTTTTTAGTGCTACTTCTTGTCTTTTTTTGTTAAAGAAAAAATACATAGGTACGACACATACGTTTAGGTACCTAACACCTTACATGAAGAACTGCATATGAAAGTGAAAAAGCAGTCAGCAACAAATGTTCGGAGAATCAATCGGATGACCATTTCTTAGCAGTGTTTGCAGATGTTTTGACGCTAAATTTTTGTGTTGATTCATTACTGTTGATGACACGTATCCATCATTACACGCCAGAATCAAAACTACAGCCAAAACACTGGGTGGTCCAAGTGCTCCAAAAAAGCGATGGTAAGGTTTTGGTCACTGTTTTTGAGAGATGCACAACACTGATATTATTCAATCGTCTTTAGACGGATAAAACCATCACAAGTGAATATTGCGCATCATGATTGGATGTTTTGAATGATAAAATTGTGAAAAACCACCCGCATGTGAAACTTGAAAAGTTTCTTTTCTATCATAATACCTAATGCAACTGCAACATCATATTAATTTGGGAAGTTCGGCAAAATGTGTTTGATTTGAGAGTCAAATTCTTCTTCATTTCCTATACTCTCCTGATTTAACCATTTTTTTCTATTACAAATCATAAATATTGGACTTTTGAATAGTTTTGAAGGAAGGAGATTTGGGTCAAGAACTATCTTTGCACAATTTTATCACGACGACAAGGGATGCCAGGAACATATCAAATGAAACGAACGATAAATCTCATCATTACTCTTGATTAAACGTTTTTTTTTATTTCCAAGCATTTTTGAAAATCTATTGGGATATAGAATGTTTGTCACATCACCTGTTCAATATAGGCGTTATCTCTTTTGAATGTCTTCCTAAATTCCTCCATGTGCCCCAAGTTTGAATTTAATTCACATTACAAAGTTTGAATCACCTTCGGAGAATGTAGGTGATAGATTGCAGAAGCACCTTTATAAATTCACTTTTGCTACGGCATACAATCGGAGCTCGGAAGTTCGAACATGGCCGTTCAAATTCTTGAACGCGATTGTGTCAAACAATAGCGCAAAGTTTGTTTGGATGTTCACTATTAAAGAAGTAACTCAAAAATTCATTTGAAGTAGAATAAATTACGTATATCTACTGAAAAATTAAAGTTACAAAAAAAATGAAAAATCACGAAAATTGTGATGATGGCCTTGCCATATGAGAAAAGCATTTTCAAAACACAGGAAAAAAAAAAAGTATTCACTCAAAGAGTAGATTGGTGATTTCTTCTTGAGGCGATCTTATACAAAAAACAAATTGGTAGGTATAAATCGTCTTATCTGAAGAAAAATTAGCTGAAAGCTCAATTGATAATGACTTCAATATTTCAGATCATTTGGCACTATTTGCAGGAGTTCCTTGTCTTTGAGGGGTTAGTATCACCCTCATGAATGAAGATAGAAATATGCGGTTTTCGCGATGCTGTGCTACTTTTTTGAAAAACGAACGATGCCACAAACAAAATCTTCAAAGTTCACTCCGTTTCTGATATACAGAGCGAAATTGAAAATTGACCTGATATCTCAGCTGTCATTTGATCCAGATAAAAAGTCAACATGTATTTTGAAGAGTTTTTTTGCGTAGAATCCAGTGGTGTGATCAGATTTTTTCTAGAAGTGCCCGATTCGAAGATACAGGGTGTTTCGGGAGGAAAGGGAAATATTTTGGGAACATGTTCAGAAGGTTAAAATAAGAGAAATTAACCCATATGTTTTAATCCGACTTGATCGATCATCAGCATGTGTGAATATGTAAGGAATTACGTATGGAAACTTTTCTCTTCTCGAGTCGAGACCCTCAGAATCAATCAGAGTGGCAACCATGCTTGTCAAAAGTAAAGTAAAAATTAAATTGACAAATTAAAATTAATTGTTACTTTAATCAAATGAAAAACTTTAGAACCGATTATTTCAGAGACGGTTAAGAATCGGATTAAAACATATGGGTCAATTCCTCTTATTCTGACCTTCTCAACATGTTCCCAAAATATTTCCCTTTCCTCACGAAACACCCTGTATAACGGAAACATATAGCTTTCTTTTAATGGAACACCTTGTATATTTTTGGTTATTTTGACTAGGTTCGCTTTGAGCCTTCCAAACATTGACTTGAACCTCCCGACTTGTCCATATGTCCATTTAAAAGCAAATAATAATGATATGCAATGACAATAATAATTGAAATGAAAACAAAAGATAAGTAACTGTTTATGAAGAATTTTTTGTTTTTTCAAAAGTTATGACGAGGAATAGATGCCTGGTGTGGGGTACATTTGTACCACGCTTGGTACAATGAAGGTTAAGAAGATACGGGGGAGTTCGAAATTCAATTGTTCTGTTATGCGCTTGTTATGCATACTTAACCATTGTATTTTTTTGAGTTTGTGAGAAATATGCTTCGGTCGTCTAATCCCAAATATAAGTCTAAGACAGGAATTTTGAACTTTTTAGTACGTCAATGGTTACCAGTGTTACCACCAATGATCTAACTAACTGAATGCCTCAAGGAGAATCAGAAAAATGTGTGAAATATGTATGAGGCGCGACGAAGAACGATTTGACCAATATCTGTTATTATTCTTATCAATACGTTAGTTTTATAGTTGTAAGAGTTTTGGAAAAAATATACTCAATCGTCAAAAATACATCAAAATGAGTACTTATTTTTCGTCCAATTTGTTCCAGTGTTTCACTTCCATGCCTATTTTATCAGAGAAGTACATTTTTATATTGACTCTATTATCTAGAACTTGCTGGATTTTTTCAAAATTGAGTATTTCTGCCTAACTTGTGGAAAGAAGTGTTGACTGTATCATATTTTTGGAATGCTCAGAGCAAGCCTAATTTCATCATTTTTTCGTTCGATTTGTTTCAGTAATGTCTCCGTTAGCCCACTATTATCCAGAATTTGCTTGATTTTCAAAATTAAAGATCTCTAACTATTGGAAAGAAATATTAAGTGTATTATATTTATGTAAAGCTCAGAGCGAGACTATACAAAATAATCAAAAATATACAGGGTGTCTCATTTAATGAAACATATTATGTTTACGTTTTATCTCCGAATCGGTTGCTTCTAGAAAAAATACCTGCTAAATATAGAATATCTTTGGACGGTGCCCAAACCTTGAAACAATTTTTTATCAACTATTACGTGCTTATCTTTATTATGTTATGATATTTGAAATTTGGATCAGCAAAGATATTGTAACGGGCAAAGATATTGTAATTATTGAGCATTACAATATCATATTAGTAACAGAAGATTTCACGTACTTATTATTGAACAACACAAGCGGAGACAAAAACAAAGCATTTTGAACTTAATCATTATCTTTCAATTTTTACTCTAGTCGTCGAAAAAATCTTTAGTAATCAATAACTTCTCATAAGAAGCTAATTTATTAAAAGAAGTAATAATACCCATTTTTTACCAGGATCCGCCATATTGATTCTTAAAGCATTTATTTTTGTTCGCAAATGAAGCATTACTACTAGATAGCTTGAAAACATGCTCCAAAGCCATTTTTCTTGGAGTAGTCTGAAGAAAAGTCGATAAAATTGGGAAGAATGCAGATTGTAGCTTCATTCATTCAGATTATTTTAATTTTAATCGAAAACTTCATATGTTTACATGGAATCTTATAAAAAACTAGTTGACCCGACGAATCTTATACCGCCTCATATGTACATACCCAGCAAACACGTTTGATCGGCAAGGTACATATTTAATGATGGCATCGTTGGCATCATGATGGCAAATTATTGCTGTGCATTATTTGAAAAATATCAATAACTGCAAACATGCATTGCTTGTCAAATGAAGAGAAGGTATTGGCAAATTACCCATGAAAATGCAAATGTGAAATTTTCAAGATGCCTGTAAATCCAAGCTACATTTTCTTTACACTGTAATATTTTTCGCTATAGAAAACACTTGTCCAACTTCAACTAATTTATTTATTGACAATTGTTTACGTACAGTCAATTATTTATGTTTTCTTCAATACTGCCCGTCCGCAAATTATGCAACGATCGCTAGATCACAAGTTGTGATTCACAACTGACTCCCTTCCCCAAATTGACAGACTCATATCCCCTCGCCAGGATCAGAAGAATATTCTAGTAACACCTAGAACAGCGTAGAAGGTTCGACGCCATCTAGTTTGGCTAGAATGTACTATAAGGAAATCGATTCTACACATGGTGGTGGCTGTGGTACAAATTTCCGGTGCCTCCACCAACTGTGGTCGGTCGGCTGAACACATGCCTCGTCACAATATCCAATGCCTTATAATAGCCTTGCATACAGCAATGTTTAATCACGACTATTTTTATTATTATTATCACATATTAGCTGGTGATCTACATGTAAAGCATTTTTATCAATCAATGAGTGAATATGAAAGGATACGTTAGATTTATGCCCGTATTCTCCGTTCATACTTAAGCTCGTTCAAGGTTTGACGGCGTTTAAACATCAGATTTTGCATACGAAATCTTGTATCTAAACGTCGTCAAACCTAGAACGAGTTTAAGTATAAACGGAAAATACGGGTCTTAAATCAATCAAATGTACTGATGTGTTGATATATTATTCAGACTGAACCGCTGCACGCTGCCAGTATTTTCTGTTCACTTGACATGACAAATGCAGATCCCAGTATTCGTTCGATTCAAACATATACCTATAAAACTATATCCGATCATATGGAACACTGCAATAAGCCGACTGTAAGAACGAGAATATCATTTCTTCTCACTTTTGAATCGGGACGAGCCTTTCTGCGCAGTCTTCGCAAAACAGCCGAGAAACAGTTTCCGGCACAGATCCTACCCATCAAGCGCATTGGCGGGCGGCAAAAGCTTTGTTTTGAATTTCGGAGAAACCGCTTTCGTCCTACGAAGCCTGATATTCCACTTGAGTGTCCAACTATTACCTATTTGGCTTGTGAAGTTTATCGAGACGCCCTGGAAAACAAAGACTTTTTTTTTCGATCTCGAATTGTTGCTATTCTTTTATTAGGTTTTCGAAATGCATTATATTGGCGCGTCAACGGCAAACTACCAATAAAAAAATCAAGATTCTGTTCATGCGTAGAAACTGCAGTCCTGATTCAATTTGACCGGCATATGCTCGGCACATTGGATAAATGTAGTGCGGTAAGTATATAGTTTTATAGGTATATGGTTTCAAAGTTCGATGACATTTTTATTCGTGCAGTGGATGTAGGAACAAAAACAAGTACGTATTGAATTGGAACAGATTCATTCACAGTACGGGTGCATGGTTGTTCGTGCATTTGATTACGTTCCGTAAACATGCCCTACTTTGCCCAGGGGGATCAACTTTGCCCGCTGTCAAGGTATAAATATTAAAAAATAATCAACATTTGGCAACATTGTCACGGAACCAAAACAACTTTGGCGGGCTCGAAGTCAATAAATGTTGGGTAAGTGAGAAGAAGACTGTTAATTTGTGAAGATAGGCGCTTGCTGCAAGGTAAGAAAAATTTCAGTGATTTCCCGCGCTTTTGAGGGCAAAAGCTAAGCATTGGTGAACGTCGACTATTAAATATATCACTGTCATTTTTGTAGTAGGTATCATCAAGGACTTTATGAAGAGATTTCATTACCTATCATTGTTGAGAATTCAATAACTTTTTTTGTAAATGAAGAAATCCAACTGGGCAATCTTGCCGATAGATTTCAGATGAAAATAGTTAATGTTATCAAAACAGTATATCGTATTTTTTTTGTTGTTTTACAGATGTGAATAAGATGCCAAAAGTTAGTAGATGAAAGTTGGGAGCGAGAAAATATCAATCTTACTCTGAAGCTGCCCTGAAAGAAGCGTTAAATGCCATGAATAATGGTATGAGTTTTCGGGAAGCATAAATAGATTTCAACGTGCCCCGCAGGACTCTTTTAGATAAACGCAATGAAAAGCATACGGGTCGTGTTGGTCATCCTTTGGCTCCAACCGAAATCGAAGAGAGACATCTTGTGGATGTGATTATAGCTAGTGCTGAATATGGTTCGCCGCTTACATCACTGGATATAAGGATGCTGGTGAAGCAATATATAGACCAGAGGCATTCGAGTTCTATTTTTCCCCAATAATAACCTTCCAAGCTGCGAGTGGGTGCATGCGTTCCTGAAGCGTCATGAAAGCATTTTAACAAACCGACACTGTCAAAATGTGGAAAGATCAAGGGCTGCCAACACAAAGGATGTGATGGGAGAGTATTCTAAGAATTTGAAAGTTTCATTTCAGGATGTCGAACCGCAAAACATAATAAATTACGACGAAACGAATCTAAGGGATGATCCTGGTAGCCAAAAATGTGTTTTTCGGCGTGGTACAAAATATCCTGATCGATATATGTATTCAACTAAGTGTGCAATTTCCCTTATGTTTGCAGCGACCGCAAGTGGAGAGCGGCTATCAATTTACGTGGTGTATAAAGCGAAAATACTGTATGATAGATGGATTACTGGTCGACCAACTCAAACCGTTCACAACCGTTCAAAATCGGGGTGGTTCAATGCAGCTATTTTCCAAGACTGGTTTATGCGAAAGTTGTGTTGCCATGGGCAAAAAGAAATTCTGACCCTAAGGTTATGATTGGGGATAATCCATCGTCCCACATAAGCATTGAAATCTTGACACTGTGTCAAAGATTGAGGATAAGATTTGTTTTACTGCCGGCCAATTCCACAGGACTGACGACTGACGCAACCTCTAGATGTTGGATTTTTCCGACCGTTGAAGAGAGCATGGAGGACAATTCTTACTGATCTGAAAACTAGACAACCAAATATAGATGCAGTTGAGAAATCCATTTTTCCTCAATTGTTGTGTTGTCAAAATTGATCGAAGCCATAGACTCAAATTTTCATAAAAATATTTGAAACGCGTTTTGAGCAACAGGGATTTGTCCTGTAAATACCTATAAAGTTCTGAAAAAAATGCCTTAAGAAAGATTCAAGAATAGAGTGAATTCTGGAATTAACAATACTTTATTAAGTTTTCTCCAAAAAGAAAGTGGGAATGGTTCCATAAAAAAAAGGAAAAAAGAAACTTCTCAATATTAAACCGTTAGAGTCCGTTGTTTGTGAGAAGTTGAAAGAAGTCTCTTCATCTTCTGAAGAAGACAATTTTCCATCAGAAATGCATGGACAAAGTTCAGAAGAAGAAAAGGATGTTGGTAGGAGTTATCAAGTTGCAGATGAAAACGCAGAGTTAAACCCAAACCATTTGAAAGTTGAATCCTTTATTGTTGTCTAATTTCGAACAAAGAAATCCATAAGGCACTTCACAGGAATCATTCAAGAAATATCTGCCACTGATGACATTTATAGAACTAAGTTTCTCAGAAGGAATCTACGAGGCTATTATTTTCCCACAATGGACAATTTGCATACATTTTCAAATGACTTGAAATTTTATATACGTATTCTAGACAATATTAGAAAGTCATCAGCGAAAAAATTTTTCCAAAATACCCAATAATATACTAAATAAATAAAAAAGGCGATTCACTTTTCAAGAGCTCTTCTGTCATTTGGATAGAAGGTACCGTCAACTGTCAACTTTTTTCGGCACATTTTGACATTTTTTCACAAGAATGAATTTAATCTCCATGAATAGCTCTTGAAAAGTTAAGATAGGAATGTGCAATCCATTTTTCTCTAACTTGAATAGTTTGAGTTTTATAGCATGTCAAAGTTGCAAAAATGCCATTTTTAAAACGCGATATCTCGATAACGGTTGAATTTAGGAACATTAGTTGTATTACAATTTTTGTTCCAAATTGAAGAAAGAATTGAAATATCAATTAATATACAGGGGCTTCCATTCGAAAAAATACAACTTTGATGCGTTTCGTGTTTTGGGGACAACCTGTATAACATGAACATATTTTTAAAATGTAGCCTTAAATGTTCCCTATCCATCCAGAAAAAAAAACTTTTTCAAAATCATATACTTCGGCCATAATGTTTCGTGTCGAATAACGTGAATAACCCTGTATACCTATAATAGTTTTATAGGTATATGAGTACAAGTTTGCCCACCATTTTTGTATTTTTTTTCTCTCGAGTTCTTTGATAAACACAATCAATCAGGTCTTCTGGTAATACTTTTCTATTTCTAAGAATAATTTTAGAACTGCAATTAGTCAAGTCTTGGAAAAGTTATCGGCAACTGGGCAAAGTAGGACCAGGACCGGTTTACGGTTCTAAGACTTGTTGGGGAAAGAACACAAAAAGTTAGAATCCACAAAAGAAGGATTATGCCCCAACTCATTGGACACGACTTGGCTCAGTTATCAACATTTAAAAGTATAGGTTATCAACTGGACAATAGTCAAGACGGAATGAAAAGCCTCCCTTTCATGCTTTTTGTATATCGTTCGACTTATTTGTGGTAAAAATTTTACGTTTTATATTTAACTATTTATAGATGCATCAACTGATTATGTATCATCTTCTTATACTTGATCAAAGTACTGTACTCATATCAACAATGGTATGAAGCATAGGTAATAAGCGTTTATTAGCTCAAGATACATTGTTAAAATGTGCCATTCTAGCACTTGAAAATGAAATTCAATTTTTTTATCGCAGACTCAATCAAAGCTAATCCACTACCAGTCAACAATTTCACGATGTCTGAAGGCCTGCCATAGGTGGACGCACAAAAAGAAAAACGCAATGAATGGCATTTAGTGTTAGTTATTGGTACTCCTAACCACATTTTTTCTATATTAAAACTGAAATATGCCAATACATCTAATACACTGAATATTGGTGGTGTTTTTTTTTCGCTCCTTGACATTTGATGGTGAACTAGTGATTTGCCATCAATTATCCATCATGGCATGGCGAATGACGGCCGGCGTGTCAGATTGATATTCCTCAGGTGATAACTGCCTGGTGTCTTTTTAAGAATGGCAAGGTGCCAGATCTTAGAAACTAGGCATCCCAGAAACTTACGGAAAAAAAATTACACTGTAATATGGAATAGAGAACGGTGTAACGGTGCTATCAAAACACAAAATTTCTGTTTTTTCGTGATTCTTAAATAGAAACAAATATAAATGAGTACTGCTGTGGTTTCCTTGAAAAATTCCCCTCAAATTTGAGATTTTGATTTTTTTTCTAGCATGTCAAATAAGACAGGTATCAGCTGTCAAACCTTACAACACAAGAATGTTCATAACTTTGAAACAACCCAACCGATTGACACGATCTTGGTCTCATTTTGAAGAGGAGGTTCCCCTCTTCCACAATTTTGGGATTTCAAATATAATATTGGACGACGAACATTTTTCAAATTTACTCGAAATTTTCAAATACAAAGTCATAGTGAAAATAGTTCGACTGGAATGTCGGCTAGATTTTGCACATCTTTCATGCATTACACTTTTTTCTAGCTCTCGAAAAAAATAAGCTAAATGCTTTTTGTGATTATTCAATGCCAAAGGTCCTACTATTTAAGATATAATTTGTTTGAAATAAAACAGTGACTGGGTGGTTACTAGGTAACGCAAAAATTTGTTAATATCTTTTTCACAAAGGCATCTTGAACAGTATCACTATTTTACATTAAATTACAGAAAAGCTTATAGGTAGCTTTTTTATTTCAAAATCTAGAAGCAAGTGTGATACATGAAAGATGTGCGGAATTTTGTCGAGAATTCGGACGAACAATTTTTAGTTTACCTTAGCATTCGAAAATTTTAAGTAAATTCAGAAAATGTCCGTCGTCCGCATATTATACTGAATACAATCGTCGGTTTTGATCGGAATTATTTGAATGAATCTCAAAATTGTGAAAGAGGAGAATCTCCTCTTCAAAATGAGACCAAGATCGCGTCAATCAGTTGATATATTTCCAGCATTTTCTCTAATCCATATTACCCAGCGATTTTTTTTTCCGGAAGTCTCTGGGATGCCTTGTTTCTTGCCATTCTCAAATAGACACCCTATACATTGCCAATGAGAATTGCAGGCAATGCCATCACTATAAAGTCACGTTGTGGTCATGGCATGTTTGCTGGGTAGGTATATTATTATGAAAGTCAGGTTGAATACATAATTTCTTAAGAACCGCTAGTTCCGTATAAACGCCGGCACTATTTCATTAATGGTAATAATAAAGAATAAATGAATATCGCAAGAATTTTGTAAGATAACAATAATAAAGAAATCACTTTTGAAACTCAACTTCTCAAAAAAATGTAGAACGCTTCACGATTTGCGTGTCATCCTTTCACAGGGGCCATGCTAATCTTCTCTGTATCGTTCCTCTTTTTGAACACATTTATTCATTTCGTATTAACAGTTGGTGGTTTACAAGATTTCTTCCCCAACATGTTGGGGGGTAGTTGGTATTTTAAAGCTAAATACAACATTCCCTAACATATTTACAAGTGTGGAGTGAGCGCATTCACCACACGATGTGCTACTCTACTCTAAAGGGGGACAGGCAGCAGGGGCCTACGGACTGGTGGTAGACCCAAAAATCAACGCCTTCCTTAAAACAGGGCGAGTCGCATCCCTCCTACATCAATGATGTTTTCGGATGCATTTCAGAGGAGTGTGGTCATTCGGAAATGACTTGAGAAAATGTAAGTTTGTAAGCAGCGCAGTCCGAGTTAATTAGTTGTTCAACTTGATGTCGTCCAAGGAAAAATTAAACAGAAACCTTGTTGAAATTGCGGTTGACTAGAAACACACTTATCATGAACCGAAACATTGTCGATAGATGCTTGTATTAATCTGTGAAAACAATGAAAACAACAATGATCATGGCAAGCGCAGCTTGCCATCTGCTGATCTGTCGGAGAAATAGCATAACATTTTCTACATCAAATCAGACAGAGCCCTCTCAACACGGTGTGTCCAAGTTTCGTCCCATCGATCATTAACTGGCGCCGGCGGTCCTCTCCAGGGGGCACTCTTGTGAGCGCTACCATGACGTCACATGTCGAACTAGCTAATTCTCCAGGTCAGTTTCCTATCGCTCGCTTACATCTCCATTAACACCCTCGATAATAACCTCACCACTCGACATTGATTCTGTCACAAATAAACGTGAATTAGCGCAGTTAATCTCGATGAAAATCAACCTCGCGGCTGATTTTAGGTATCAGGAGTTCAT
Source organism: Orchestes rusci (assembly GCA_958502075.1). Lineage (NCBI taxonomy): Eukaryota > Metazoa > Arthropoda > Insecta > Coleoptera > Curculionidae > Orchestes > Orchestes rusci. The sequence continues at coordinate 99,766,650 of OY293303.1, forward strand.
AAGCGAGAAAAGATAAGAAAGTGACCAGAATCTCAGGTAGTCGTGTGGGACGTCTCCTGTATGTAGGACCGCCCTTCCAACAATGGAAGGGGCGGAGCCACTGCGCCGTCACAATCGACAGGACGAATCAGATCAGTATTGGAGATAATCTACCTGGCCCGACTACGAAATAAAATGGAAGATTCATTACATTTACGGAAACCAGGGAAAAAGTGTCGGCTCGACACTACGGCCCGAATTGTGTTAACAAGAAGGACATTTACGGATTAATGAATGTCATCTACATTTTCCCTATTTTCGTTGTAAATTGGTTATTTACCGTAAATAGGGATATGTGTGACATTGTTTGAACGTCTGGTGCTTGTTACATTTGAAGTTACGGGTGAATTCCATGTTGTGAAGCGATAAAAACGATCAGACATTTGTACAACATGATCCTGCAATAGCGGAATTTCCGCGAGTTGTATGTATAGGGGTCCTACGTGGCAAGTTGAGAGCAGCTATTAGATACAAATTCTGTGACCTATGCGTGGAAATTGTGAGTTTGACATGCTGCACCATACAGGGCATGCATAGATCATAGTGGTTCTTATGACTGTCTTATACTGGGTGAGCTTTAGATCTTGCGACACTTTTGAACGCGGACACAGAATTGGATACAATCGCTGTCCGGCCACAAAAGACTTTTGCATTATGAAGGATGTATTTTGCACAAATGAATGTCGTGAGTCAATAACAACCCCTAAATACCGTAGCTTCTTAACTACGGCAATTGGTTCGTTATTGATTTTCATCGGCTCAATAATCCTGTTATTTGTGAATTTTATGCTAAGCACTAAAGATTCACACTTTTTACTGTTAATTTTGAGATTCCATTTATGATACCATGGAACCAGTGTGTTTGAACAGTATGCGTTGATGCGCTGTTTGGCGGCTTGTGCGTAGCATGATCGTGAATAGACTATAACGTCATCTGCGTACATTACCATTTGGATTGGATCAGCAGTGGGAATATCAGCTGTGAACAGGTTAAACAGTACTGGCGATAGTACTGTTTCCTGGGGGACACCTGCATCGAGATTTCTAGAGCCAGATAGTGACCCCTCAACGCGGACTTTGATGTAGCGGTTTCTAAGGTAGGATTGAATAAGTTTGACTAGGAAAGGTGGGAATTTATGAATGGGGTGCAACTTCCACAGAAGACCGTCATGCCATACCGTGTCAAACGCCTGGGCGATGTCCAGCGTCAGCATGACGGTGTTTTGCGGTTTGTTGAACCCATCCATGGATTCTTGCGCGACCTTGCCTACCGCAAGAGAGGTGTCAAGTCCCTTTTGATAGACAAATTGCAAGGGTGGGATTTTATCGAGCAAGTGGAATTTATGGAATGACTGGAGTATCACACGTTAAGCAACTTTGGATAAGCTGCTCAACAATGCAATTGGGCGATAGGAGGCCACGTTTGAGGGGTCCTCACCTGGTTTCTGAATTGGTACGATTACCGCATTTTTCCATGCACATGGAAAATGCTGCAATCGCAACATGCTGTTGATTAAATACTTCCTAAGAAGATTCTTCAACAACATGTAAGCTATGCAGTCTTTCCCGGGGGCCTTATTGTTCGGGAGTGCTTTAATTATTCTGGCAACTTCCGTAGGAAAAACCAGAATTTTTCCAAGCACACGTTCTGGGATAGCACAATCAATGGCTATGAGTTGCCTCACTGACTCGATGACGTTAGATTGGAATTGCGTAACGTCTGGATTCTCCCCAGAGGCTATCGCTAGATGATCAGCCAACGTCTCAGAAATTTCTTCTGATGTCTGAGGGACATCTCCCAGCGATAGGATTTTATTGAATTTGTTTCTGAGCCATTTGCTGATTTTCCAGAGGAAATTATCCTGAGTTGACAATCCAGTTGGTGTTTTGGTCCAGGCTTCGCTTCGAAATTCGGAGATCGCCCTTCGAATTCTGCGTGTCAAATTTATAAATTCCTCACGCGTTTTCCGCATTCCTGAACGCTGCCACTCACGTCTTGTTCGATTTTTAAGCTTTATAAGCTCCAGAATTTCATCAGGTAACATGTCCTCAGCGTGCTTAAGGTTAACCTTTCGGCTAACCTTATCGCGTGCATATTGTAGTGTTTCAGAAAAACGTGCTAGTTCTCGTTCCAGATCGTTTGTTGACGATAAGTCATTAACGATCTGGATGCGCTCATTCACTATTTTTCTGAAACGTCTCCAATTTACGTTTTTGTATATGTAAGTGGGCGGTCCCACTTCATCTTCTCTGATCATAACTTTACAATCTATTAGGATTGGCAAGTGATCGTAGGAGAGCTCATTGAGGACACGTAAATCTGGTTAATTGAGGATATCTTTCGCGATTGCCAGATCGATGTACGTTGGAGTCATGCCATTGGTAGGGTAATGCGTTGGAATTGGAGGTTCCAACAGCTGAATATGATTTTCTGCAAAGTAGTCATGCAGAAAATTTCCATTTCGATTACACCTATGATTATTCCACATCGTGTGTCTGGTATTAAAGTCACCTACAACTGAAGTTCCTCTGCCTATCCGAAAAAATGAGTCCAGATCATTAGGCAGAATGCGCATGTTTGGTCTCGCGTAGGCACCTACAACAACGTTGCCATTGCGTTAGTTGATTGCTATACTTTCTATAGCTTAGTCTACGTCAATACGACTATATGTGGAATACTCCGATTGACGAGCATTGCAATGCCTCCACCACGCAGTGTCCTATCGATTCGGTGAACAATATAATTCCTGATATTCAACTTTTTATCAGGGATTAATTTCGTTTCAGTTAAGACCATGACGTCTACTCTATGGAAATTCAAAAAGTGGATTAGTTCACCCACTTTCTGAGTGACGCTGTTAGCGTTCCACTCAACTACTCTGATGTATGGTTTTCCCCCATTACGGTTCCAGATCATACATCTTTTCGGCTTCACTCAAGAAGGTGAGTGTTGCTAATCCACGTTGTCCCTGGGGAGTGTTTAATAATTTTGCTCGAAGATCGGAAAAACAACGAGATATCTCGGACATGTTGACCAGCTTATTGATGTATGACATACACTCGAAAACATCATTGATAGTGTTGATTGACTCACCCTGTGGTGGCCCCTGCTGCTGTTGTACATTTCTCTGGCTGACATGGGGGGTTGATCGAGAGTGCTGTCACCCTCTGAGGGAGGGGTGGGAACTCATTCCTTTGCCCTCCTTGTCGGCTGTTTTGACTTGGGTTGGTGTTCCATGCATTTTTTGCGGGTAGGGGTGCTGGAATATATTTTGTGGGAGGTTTGCGAGCCCCCTCCAACTTTTCTGCTTTGTATGTGTAAACTGGGCAGTCATCGGAGGTGGCTCGGTGACCACCCTTACAATTAGCGCATTTGAATACAACCACGTCGTTATCGTGGGGGCAGTCACGTGCCATGTGCGTTTTTGCGCACCTTGAGCATCTATGTGCACGGTGGCAGTTTGACGTTGCATGCCCCCACATAACGCATCTACGACATTGGATCATCTCAGCGTTTTTCTGCTTTCGTTCCCAGGTAACATTGAGATGATCCAATAATTTTACTTTCTGATTCAACTGTGTTACCTTGTACTCTGGGGCTAGTATTACCATATATAACGGCCTGAATTTAGCATTCATTAGATAAACGTGTTTTACTTTTAGCTTACATACATTAATTAATTCCTCTTTGATATCATTCGGCTCTGGCTGATGTTCTAGCCCTCTCAGGATGAACGCGTGCGTTTTATCACTGCGATCGCTATAAGTGTGCCATTCCATCTCTTTATCTTGGCTTAGGAGGTTCCTTACGTTTTTGTGATCTTCCAATTTATTAATCAATATTACTGTATTATTTTTCGTGTATTTAACCGAGAAACCCCCGGGCGCATTTACCTTCAGCTTATTCACCAGGTCTCTGTGACCTTCTCTGGTTGTCGTGACCCCATTCATCACAATGGGCGAGGGTCCCCTCTCATTTTTCCCTGCTGCTGTTGTAGTTGTAGTTCCACTGCCGGCTTGCGTCTGTGCTGCTGTCTGGTTGGTGTCGGCTACGCTCGGGTCGTCGCTCGTACTTGGCTTCGGTGGTACTTCCACCTTTGTTTTGTTGACGACGAAGGTGCGTCGTGCCTTCGACGTCACGGCTGCAGCGGCTTCGACGTCATCATTTTCGTCATTGGTATTCTCCAATGAGGCGAATCGATTTGATAGCTTGAAGAAGGTTTTTTTCTTTGTGTTTGAAGCCCTTTTGAGTCTGTTTGTGAAATTATTTTTGCACTTTTTGAGCGTTTTGGTGATACGAATATAGCAAATGTATTATGTTTGTCTTTGATGTGGTCCATTATTTCTTTTCTTTGACCTGCTGTATTAGTTGCGCCACTTTCCAGCAATCCCTGATATAGTCTGCAAACGCTGCAGAAACCTTTACGGTCTTTGACATAGTTCCCAAGGGATCTTGTTACGTTGGGGTTGGGTTCTTCATTTGCCGTGTTGGATCTTTTGGATCTTTGTGAACTTACTGATTTTACTGATACATCAGATGTGTGTTCTGTGGAGAATGTTGGTAATGCTTCTAAGTGGGACTGTTACAGTGATCCCCGGTGGTGGGATTGCGGGTGATTCCATTCTTCCTGTGTCGATGTTTTTAGCACTCGCCATAGTGCTGAAGCTGAGTCCACTTCACCCCTCTACACTCTTCCGGTCCACGATGGACCCCCGGATAGGGCTCCACCCCTTTCTTTCGGAGATTCGGGGGGTTCACTGAACCTTTGCTTGTGATAAAACTTGCGTTTCAGGCGCACAACTGATGCACTGTTTCACTACACTGATAATTCAAATGGGGGTGGTAACGGCGGTATCACACACCCCAGTCCCGATTACGTCCGGAAAGAACTGCAAAGTCGCTATAAATTCGAGTTGCGAAGAAAAGCCACAATTATAGAGTTGTGACGACACACCACACCCTGGGAAATACGTTCAATTATACAATTAAACGGCCAAAACGTGGTCTTTAAAGCAAAAAAAACGGCGTGGGTACGCTAGAGGCGTCTGCCACAGCTCGCAAAAAAGTTAACAAAAACGATAAATATCGTAGATGCGAGTCAAAGTGATAGCGTCTGTACGGTACCGCTGTACGACGCAAAAATACCTATCTTATTTGACATGCTAGAATTTTTTTTAAAAAAAAAACAAATTTGAAGAAAATTTCTCAATGAATCCATAGCGGTACTCATTTATTTGTTTCCATTTAAAAAATCACGAAAAAACAGCAAATTTGTGTTTTGATAGCACCGTTACGCCATCTTGTGGCTATCTTGGGAACTTCTGATATATTTCTCTAATCCATATTACCCAGTAGTTTTTTTTTCCGGAAGTCTCTGGGATGCCTATAGTTTAATTCTTATATATGGCACCTTGCCATTCCTAAATAGACACCCTATACATTGCCAATGAGAATTGCAGGCAATGCCATCACTATAAAGTCACGTTGTCGTCATGGCATGTTTGCTGGGTAGGTATATTACTATAAAAGTCGGGTTGAATACATAATTTCTTAAGAACCGCTGGTTCCGTATAAGCGGCACCATTTCATTAATGTAAATAATAAAGAATAAATGAATATCGCAAGAATTTTGTAAGATAACAATAATAGAGTAATCAGTTTTGAATCACAACTTCTCAAAAAAATGTGGAACGCTTCACGATTTTGCGTGTCATCCTTGCGCAGGGGCCATGCTAATCTTCTCTGTATCGTTCCAATTTTAGTATATGTACCGCCGAAGCGGATACAAAGATTGATGTTTTTACTTGGTATTTGAACATAAACCTTGAAGATGAATAGCGGTGACGTGTAATATAGCATCGCGACATCTATATCATAAACGTTAAAATTTAAGAACATAAAGGACAGAAGCCTGTAGCTGGACATATACGTATTATTTTTTTTAATAATAAGTATATGTAGCTGGATGACATTTGAAATATCAAGCGGTGCAGCGCGTTGCCAAGCCTTATATTTAATGAATTTGATGCCTGTGTATGTGTAACTACTTTTCGATCCACTTTTTACAAAGTATAGTCAAAGAGTAGAATCTTTGGTAAGTATAGTATTATTTGTTTGGATCTGAAGTTCAATATACAGTATGTCTCCATGACTTGTAACCATATGGAAAACTTCTTTATTATTGGTCTTTGGAAAAAAGTGATTTTTCATGATAAGTTTTTCACGATCCAAATTCTAAAATTCGTCGTACCTATACTAGAGGTTTGTCAAGAAATATGAATTTTGCCGAAGAGTGAGTTTATTTTTGACATCAAAAATTGTTATTGAAAAAACTTGATCAAATCTAAAAATCTCATTTAAATATGCAATTACACACATTTACGATGCAAAAATAAAGTTTTGCCATTTTTCTATATTATGAAATAATAATAAAATTATTATGAAAATCTTTCCAGCGGTTTTTCAGCTATGACTATCTGACAATATTTTGGGGTATTTTTTTTTAAATGCATAAACATAAGACGTATCGTATCACATATGTTTAGGTTAATTTGGAAGTTCTTTTCAGTTAATTTGTGTGTTAAAAGTTGTGGTAAAATCATTTGAATGATATCTGATTCTTTTCCGGTACATCTTATTCCGTGATAAGATCCCGAGATTCAGAAAGTCTTTCGGAATTGACTTCCCTACTAGTTACACCTTATTTGAAAAAAAATCGTTTGGAAAATATCATAATTATGCAAAAATAGAGCCAACATAGAGTGAACCATTTTTTTCCGGGTCACCCTGAAAAAAGTTTATTAATTGACCGATTTGGCTCGAGTTTTTTTGAATTGTAGAGCTTAACAAATTGTATTTTCTCGCCAAAAATCACCCCGCGCACAAAATCCAATGCTTTTTTGTCAGTTCTCAGAAGCAAAATTTTGGCAAACCACATCAGCGAATTTTTTAGAAAAAATCTGCGCACACCATTTATGGATTCGGCATTCCTCAAAACGGGCCTATACCAACTTTTATCAGAAAGTATCAAGGAAGGAGTAACTATTTCGATTTCGATTCAAAATATATCCATTTATATCGATCTAATGTGCCATAACTGATATGTATGTGTAGGTGCTTCTATATTCATCTTGTGAAAACCTATGTGATTTGATGTCCCCCTTTTTGTTAATCGTTCTGAATTTGTTTTTCTTGTGAGGAATACGTAAGCTTTTGTCATTTTTGTATTGTTTGACGCTCACAGATTTAGGTATGTTTTTTCTAGTAGTGATCTAAAAAAGATCGTTTAGTATCTTCGAATCCAGTCATAACATACAATACGAGGGGGATTTCATTGGTGGTAGTTTAGTGTACAGGGTTGTGGTAATAGATGGTATTTAATGGAAATATCAGTGGCACTTAGTGGTAATTAGGGGATTAGTGGTAGTTTGTGGTAATGAGTGTTATTTTTTGGAAATTTGTGACAGTTTTGAGGGAAATATGTGGAATTTTTGTGGTATTTATTGGTAATTTTGTGAATTTAAATAATGCTCTGCTTACAAACATGCATTATTGTAGAGAAATGTAGTAAATTTTACTTGGGAACAGAGCAATTACTTAATTAACGTTTTTATCTGAGTCCCTAATACTACCATCAGTTAAAAAATGCAGCACTCATTTCGTGAAGATAATTTTTCTCTATTTTCTTAGAAGTTGCAACCCCGCAATTGTTTATCATCGGGAGTGAGCATATCAGGTTGCCTTCTGTTTTTCTCTAATGTAAAATCGTTCCGGAAACAGTTATTAAAAGTTTTTTAATTGTGTAGAATTGTGAAACGATAAAGAGGTTAGTGATGGTCATAACTGAAAGCATCTTGTTATATTATTATAATATCTTAGAGATTTTTGGAGAACAAATTTGCCGACTCGTTTATTGGTTATGTTTCGGTCTCCCGGCTGGTGACAGGAAAAGGTTGCCAAGTTTCGTTTAGTCTCTAGGATACCGGAATATTTTTTATAAAGATCGAACCAAGCTCTTTAATCAAGGCACTATACAGGGTGTTTTTTTTAACGGGACAATTAGCCTTAAATGGGAAAGTATAAATGATAGGCTCATGAAAATTTGTACACATGGGTTATCGACCACGATCTATCTTTTAAAAATAGTGGCAGTTCTCTGCGACTTTCGGTAGTACCGGTACTAGGTACCAACTTCCTTATTTTAAATGGCAACCTCCATTTTTTATACGATATTTAGATTCTTTGTTCAAAATTAAGGTAAGGGTATGTAGCAATGTCTATGGCTATCTTTGACCGTTTTCGAGAAATTTCGATTTTTAGAAAAAATTTGACAGTTAAGGGGGGTACTTTGAAGCTGTGTAGCTCAGTGACTATTGGACGAAAATTAATGAAATTTTGGGGGTGCCTATAATAAATGCTGTTTATTCAAGTGATGATAATCATTTTTCAGAAAAATCTACAGGGTCTTCACAAACTTTGAAAAAACAAAATCTTCAGTTTTTAACGAAAAAGTTAGTTTTTTCAAATGGAATGCCCTCTTTTTTGTTTGAGATATGGATTCTAGACAAAATTCTCTTTCGATTAGGTATAAACTATCCTATACCTAAAATTGCTATTTTTCAAGTTATTTACATTTTTCTGAATAAAACAGCAAATCGTGGTTTCTATAGAAACTTAAGACAGAATATCCCTATAGAAACTCATAACTAATAAAATTGTCAAATTAAGCATCACTCATTTATAAGATTCAAATAATTATTATTATGGCCAATTTTTCTAACGAAGATTATTTGAATTTGATAATAATTTATGGAGAATGCCACAAGAACGTGAATCGTACTTTAGATTTGTTCCATGTACGTTTTCCCGGAAGAAGAAGACCAACAAGAAAAAATTTGAATGCAGTGTTGAATAATTGTAGAACGTTGGGAAGTTTTACTGCGAAAAGGGTCAGGAAGAGTGTAGTGGCAGAAGATGAAGATATGGTGATAAACGTTCTATCATTTTTTGAAGCCCATCCAACAGCATCCATCAATGACGCTGAAAAATTTCTGGATATATCAAGGTCATCTATTCATAAAATTTTAAAGAAGAATAGATATAAACCATTTTCTTTTCAACTTCTTCATAATCTTAAACCAACAGATCTTCCAAACAGGGTGGAGTTCTGCGAGTTTATAGTAGTAAAGTGTCAAGAAGATGAAGAGTTTTTGAAAAATATTATATGGAGCGATGAGGCAAAATTCTCAAAAAATGGTATGTTCAACCGGCATAACAGTCACTATTGGGCAACGGAAAAACCTAATGCAGTAAGAGACAGGAATTTCCAAGATATGTGGAGTTTCAATGTTTTCTGTGCCTTGAAGCATGACCAAATATTCTGTTATGTCATTTATGACCAAAATTTGAATGGAGCTCGATATCTTAATATTTTGAATACCACTGTGGACGAGGCTCTTGACAATTTGCCTCTTCAACAGCGGATGAATGTTTGGTACCAACAGGATGGCGCACCGCCCCATAATAATAACGATGTTGGAAGACAACTTGATGATTTGTTCGAGGATAGGTGGTTTGGCAATAATGGTCCCCACATGTGGCCTCCTAGGTCTCCTGATTTGACGCCTTTGGACTTCTTTCTTTGGGGACACATCAAACAGACCGTCTACAAAGACCCAATCACCACAAAGGAGAACATGTTAGAGCGAGTCCATAATGCGTTGCAATCTTTAGCACCCGAACAAATCAGGAGAGCAACAGGAAGAGAATTTTTCAGAAGAATTGAAATTTGCTTGGGAAGACGTGGCAATAGGGTTGAAAGCTTTAATTATTAAAGTTTCTATAGAAACCACGATTTGCTGTTTTATTCAGATAAATGTAAATAACTTGAAAAATAGCAATTTTAGGTATAGGATAGTTTATACCTAATCGAAAGAGAATTTTGTCTAGAATCCATATCTCAACAAAAAAAGAGGGCATTCCATTTGAAAAAACTAACTTTTTCGTTAAAAACTGAAGATTTTGTTTTTTCAAAGTTTGTGAAGACCCTGTAGATTTTTCTGAAAAATGATTATCATCACTTGAATAAACAGCATTTATTATAGGCACCCCCAAAATTTCATTAATTTTCGTCCAATAGTCACTGAGCTACACAGCTTCAAAGTACCCCCCTTAACTGTCAAATTTTTTCTAAAAATCAAAATTTCTCGAAAACGGTCAAAGATAGCCATAGACATTGCTACATACCCTTACCTTAATTTTGAACAAAGAATCTAAATATCGTATAAAAAATGGAGGTTGCCATTTAAAATAAGGAAGTTGGTACCTAGTACCGGTACTACCGAAAGTCGCAGAGAACTGCCACTATTTTTAAAAGATAGATCGTGGTCGATAACCCATGTGTACAAATTTTCATGAGCCTATCATTTATACTTTCCCATTTAAGGCTAATTGTCCCGTTAAAAAAAACATAATCAAAAGAAGAAAACGGAGAGGTAAGCAAATTAGTATTGTGGAAATTGAATTAAATTGATGTTTTATTGTTTTACATAAAAGTTTTTCTGTTATGAAGAAAATAACCTCGGTTGATTATTTTGATCATCAATATCTGTATTTCCTTTTCAAGAAAAAAATTATAATTAAGTCTGATGAAAAGTTCATTGTGACGCGGCTTCACAGTTTATCTTTCAGATGGATTTGGAAATAGAATGTTTGGAAGAGCGTTCAAATCCCGGATCAAATAATGCTGTACGTGTTATACACAATAATGGAGGTACCGAGATAGAAGATATCCAGGAAGATATTTATTCGCAAGTCGAAAAATGTCTAAATACAAAAATTCCATCGTATATTAAGAAATTGTTAAAAATGAATGGCTATAATTCCAAAATCATTTCACTCTAGCAACAAAGGATATAGATTTGAAGGATTATTCACAAAAAAACGTGGATCTGTCTGAAAATAGTATATTTTGTAAACTTATCCTTCCTTCGACCCTTCCTTACGTCAAGACCGTCGTAATTAAAAAGTCATCATACTGTTGGATGCTGGATGAAGGAAATGGTCGTGTCAGTACAGATAGATTGAAAAGATTTATCACGGGAAAAAGATCTTGTTCTACAAAAACCTCGACAAAATCCGTTGCAAGAGCAAAAAAGAGAAGGAAAGGCACAAGAAACACCGAGAAGGAAGAAAGAGAATCGTCCGATGATTCCTCGGATAATTCTGAGAAGAGCGAGAACATCATATACAATGACTCTGATGATACCGAGAGCTTTGCTTCATTGGAAGAAGGAAATACTTTGGAAAAAGAGCAAAATAACTCTGATTGTGAAAATAAGTCCGAAATCCGGAAGTTAGGTTCACTTGAAATAGAGAAATATTACACTGTACTATACGATGAGGGTTGGTATATTGGAAAAGTCCTTAAGAAAATCAATAATGATTTTTTTCTTTTTTAAGTCAACAATCAGATTTATTCAATTGGCCAAAAAAAAGTGACGCAGCTAAAGTGAATAAGGAGTTTATTTTTCATGGACCTCTTGATTGGATGGACCGTTTTCACTTAAAAGGGTTCACTTATTAAGCATAAACAAAAAATATAACATTTTGAAAGAAACCTTATGGGAACTTGATAATTCTTTATCTCGTTCATTACCGAGTTCGGTGAGTACCAAGTTTACACGGTAATGACACACGTTCCAGTAATATTACTTTTTAACGTGGATTTTTTCTTGAACGTCATGAGTGTCATGTGAAAAAACGTTTCTGTTTTTGTACGAGGAATTGACCCTTAAAATACTTTTTTCTATTTATATTCAAGTTTTTCTTTTATATGTATTATGTATATTAACACACCGGCAAAATTAGGGGAACGCACAAAATATATATATACAAAGTTTGACATCAATTTTCTCTTGAACTCTATGCTCGATTTCAATATATTTTTTACTGGATTGTCGATCGGCTCTTCAAGAATACATCTGACTAGTTTTCGTTATAAAATTATTCGTCTTATACCATATACAGGGTCGAAAAAGAAGTGAAGATTTTTTGTTGTTTTTTGAGACACTCTGTGGATTGAACCGCTGACAGTTGAATATGGTCTATAGCATCACATTGTAGCCTGATCTTTTCTAAACATTTCCGTTTTTTATTTTCTGTGATATCTCAATTTTTAACGAAAATACAGGGTTACATATATTATATATAAATACAGGTTAAATACAGCGTTCCCCTAATTTTGCCGGCGTGTGTATATCTGGTTAATAAAAAAATACAAAAATTCACATTTCGTATATATTAAACGTATAGTAACATATCTTGTGCATACCCAAGAATTATGTCTATAAGTGGCAGTTTGAGTGGTATTTAGTGGTAGTTTTAGTGGTATTAAATGGTAATGGAAGGAAATGACGGTAGTTTCAGGGGTTATAAGAGTAATAGAGGAAATAAGTGGAAATTTGGAGGTAATTGCTGGTATTTTCCATAGTTTTGTGGTAATAAAGTGCCAATTAGTGGTAATTTCTGTCAAAAGTGGTAGTTTAGTGTACACAAACTCACTACTGAAATCCCCCTCGATACAATATAAGTATTTGTGAAATTTAGGACTTTTCTTCTTCTTTTTTTTTCATTTACTTGAAAACTAACTCACACAATAATGAGCTCCTTCCTGTATTAAACTTTTTTCAACCTGGAAACAAATGGGTCAGACTGTATCAAATTTGAACGAAATCCTTTGGAAAATAACAAAACTTTGCAAACATAACCTTTTGATCAAATCTCAAATAGAACCCACATATCCGATTCGAACAAAATCTTTTGGAAAATAAGGAAACAATGCAAGCATATAACCTCGCACTAGGCCTAGGTTATTTTGACATTTCAAAATATTCATTATTGGTTTCTTTGACACGAAATCATAAAAATGTTAACAAAATCAATCATACAACTTTTGTATTCATCATTATTTATAACTCCTGAAATAACGGCTTTAGAGTGGTGGCAAATTATAATAAGGAAACCTGTACAAATATGTTTTTTAAATCAAATCAAGTCCTGTCGCAACTCATCAGCAAAAAACAAGAGCCACAATTAACACGGCCAACCATTTGAAAACCTGCGATGTTAGAATAAACTAATATACACTACCACTGGGTGAATAAATGTTACTTCAACAACCAGTCCAGCTAACAATTTCTTGTTCTATAAATGTCGTGAGAACGTTTCCAGAACAAATTTTTATAAAGCAATATTTTTCCAGGAACATTTTTAAAACGTTCTTAAAGCTCTTATACAATCAAAATGGGCACCATACTATACAGCTTTTTGCTTTTATAAAATGTTGTGTAAAGCATCCGCAAAACAATCATAGAATTGTTACATAAACGTTCTTAGAGCTTTTCAAGAACTTTTATAGGTACTACTGTTACAGAGCAAATGCCGTTGAAGAGTGCTGGTATACAACTACTAATGAACTCTGATACAATTCGCTTAGTAGCCGAAAATGTCCCATTATGCAACAATTTTAATGCATTGTGTGATATCTAAAGAACTTTTAAACTGTTGAGTGTTGTATTTTAGAAGCAAATTGATTCTGTAACACCATGACGATGAAAGATGATGCTGCCTTCATGCAAGATCAGTATACAAGAGGTTGCCTCACTTCGCCTGAGGTAAAGACGGAAGGGGGGGAAATATGACGTCATTTGTGGATAGCGGTCTGAAACAGTCCGCATTCTTGACAGATTTTCTGTCATTCCTGTCATGCAATTGAATCGGACTGCATTGTGTCGTGTCATGTGTCATTCGATCAATGATTGATGAAACGTTGAATTTCTTGTTAATTTTATCATTTAAATCAAAATAAAATATTAATAGTGGTGTAAAATTATCTTTTGGGACATTATTATTGTATATTATTGGTCAAGGAAGCGAAAATAGGTACTGCTTCAAATGTGAGTATTTTCTATAATATGTATATTCAAATAAATCAATGCTCAGATTTCAACAACTTTTTATCTATTACCTAGTTCATATTAGACCTACCTTATTCTACTAAGAAACTATTGAACTATAATAAAAGCTTAATTTACGTAAAATACACATAAAGTAGACAGTTGAACTGAGTTTAACACATGTAAACAAACTCTATTATGATCATTTCTTGACACACCTACCTTTAAAACACTATATTTGATAGACAAATCCAAGGATCAGACACTTATAAACAGTTTTCAAAACGTAAATGGATAATTTCACAAAAGAAAAACCATCGACAGCAAAAAATCTCTCGTCCACCACGAAATAAATAGTGAGGTTATGACATTGATAAATGAAATTCTTGATTTTATGATGGAATGGTTCGAGAAATGGCCGCAGTGGCGCTACAGTAGACACAAATGACGTCATGACCGTAAAAGTGAGGCAACCTCTTAGATAGAAACCTTGGCCTTCATAATAATCAACCTACTCTGTAGGAATGTTTGCATATACGTAATAATTGATAAGCTAGTTATTTGCAGTCAATTGAGCACATTAACTTGCGGAAGAAGATTTATTGTGAAACATATATTACATTATGGGAATTTTTTGACGCTCCCTCCGTTTAGCTTAAATTTCCACTATGACTAAAAATTTATGAAAAACATTTTTTACAAAAATTCGTGAATTTACCCCTAAATTTTATATAAAAGAATCAGACACGCTATTGTGCTCGATAATATTCAGATTATTTCATTTGGTATTATTGCTTTTGCTTTTGAATTTGTTTTTTATATTTCTTGACAATATGGCCGCAGAAAAAATCGAATCATTGTACTGTTTTAATATTATCCAATATGGATTCCAACTAATACGAGATGTTTGTGTCTTTTGCAATGATTATAGAGCAAATATGCCATTTCATAGATAAAATGTAGTCATATGTTAAAATATTTCCTGAACAATAAGACTAACTATGACTTATTTAGAATTTTTAATCAATTTTACGAAAAAAAAAACATTTAAATTAAAAGACGTCTGTTACGAGCAACGGTTCTGAAGATATTTTGATCTAAAATTTATTGAAAATACTAGAGTTTTGGGAACTCTGTATTACTGCCCCCGTTTATTGTGTGTATTATGCTTATTCTTTTTTTAGTTAACAAGGATCTATCAAATTATTTTTTACTTTTCAGCATTTACCTGACGACTCTAATGAAATCGTTTCGAAAACCATTTGTCAAAGGGGTTCTTCTATCTAATGAAATGCTATCGCGTAAAAGGTTTACGTAGATTTTGTTACTTTTCCTCCAAAACGCTCCACTTTTTTTACCTTTTTCCAATTATTTAAAAATGAATAAGACATTTTGAAGCAAGATAAAGTCACGACCTCCATAAACATTCAATAGTCTAAAACATATGGAGTAGCGTCGTTGTTATAGTAGTTCTATAGTGTTTTTAAAGAACAAAATATTTTTATTGATGCCTATTTATTCTATGAAGGTTTCATAACACCTGAATTATTATAGTTTGCGACTGCGTTAAAGAAGCGCGAGTTTACCTTATTGTATAGCTGCTTCCATATTAGTAATTTGCTCTCCGCAGCAGAATTGTATCAGAAGGAACTCTTTGTACAATAATTCTATAAGAAAACTACATGAGACATTACAGAACAGTTGTATAAGAGTTCCACTGGACATAATATAGTTCCAAGATATTATTGTGCATCGCTTTTAGAGCAATTTAATTGTATAAGCACAGTGGTTGCAAAATTGTGGTATCATGCAGCACTTATAGAACTATATTGGAACATATTCTGTAACTGCTCTATAATTATGCTGCAAAAACGTTCTTACAATAGGTTTAAACAACAAATTAGTTGTTGAGAGCAAAATAGTGTCATATGCGTCCACTATACAACAATCCACTGTACTATACACAACTATAGAACATCAACAGATCATAAATATCCTATAACTCTAAATCTATAGAACTATTTTGCTAGCTGGGAGGGCCCCTATTTTCGAATCTGTGATAGGATAGATGTGAACTATATTGGTTTTGTACAGCACAGCACATTTACTCGATTCAGGCGATGTGAGAATCGAAAATAGGGTCCCAGCTTCTCACAAGCTGCCCTCTAACTTAGCCATAGAAGAGAATTAATCTTTTTCCTATATGAACTTAGCCCAATGGTTTAATTCTGTAGGTCTGTTCCAACCCGACCGAAAACCGTACTTGGAACGGTCCTAGTCGTGCGCACTAAAGACATTCCGTTTCAACTGCATATTATGAATGATTCCTTGCCATTGACTTTTTGCACTCGTTACGCGTTCCAACCTAACTTGTAAACGTTGGGAAATCGATTCCTCAACGACTCTTCAGATACCTGACAAGTGGGAATCGATTTGGATGACATGCACACTCCAAGCTAGCTTATTTATGTATGATTTTGGCTTCGTATTTACTATGGAAAAGTACTAAATGTGTTTTTTGTTGTTAGTGCAGATAAGATTCCCCTTTTTTCCATTTTTGAGTGTGAATATTTCATTATAATGGGTGATGAAGAAGGTTCCCAGATAACAAAATTAACTTGAAACTTGCTAAAAAAGCACTAAGCTTAAGCAGAGGTTTGCTTTTGGTGCACTGAAAAAAAGCGCTTGGCTAGTCGACCGGCGTCCCTCCGGCCGATGCAAAAATAGCATTTCATAAAAAGCACTTTAAATAAGTGCCGTCTACGAACTTCGGATATGTGCTTAGTCTTCGCTTCAGAGAAATGCGTATTTCACGCTCAAGAATTCTGCTCGTCGTGCGTTTAAATATACTGCTCGATGCAGTGGCGGTCCCAGGAGGGCGGCGCAGGGGGCGCGCGCCCCCCCCTCAGTACTAGATTTCTAGATTTATTTTTCCTTTTATGTAGGTATAAACATCAAAATGTGAGATTATCTTGATTCTCTTTCTCCATTCTCAATAATCAACTACCGACACAAATTATTTCAACCCCGAACTTTAACTACAAGCCGGCAATCCGGCATCATCGCATGTCATTTATATCGCGCGCCAAAAGCAAAGTATAGATGAAGCGAGCTTCAACTTTTCGCTGCTCTTTAAACTGTGCTGCGCTCCGCGCTAATTTATTCGCGTCAATCATCGAATAGAAAATCTTTGTCTACTCTTTATTTAAGATTAAAGTTAAAGTTGTTTTTTTCCCTCTGTTGTGTTGTGTTGTAGAGTTGTTTAGTTCTCCAAAAGAGCTGCTCCAGCAGGAAATACTATTCTCAGTTATTTTAAAAAACTGAAAACAAAGAATCAAATCGAAGAACAAGTGGAATCAAACTCAGCCCAAATATCCCTCACTATAGAACGGAACTTCCCCTACCAGAAATGAGGGAAAATTAATTATAAAGGAGGGGAAATACAACCACAACATTTTTCGCCTGCGGCGCCATCTGCAGCAGTGCCCGTAATGATTCATGTGAGAATATTTTTTTTATTTGCGCCCCTCCCTCAAGAAAATCCTGGGACCGCGCCTGGGGGCAATCTAGGCCTGCCGCAGGAGAAACTTCCTTGTAAGGTACGTTTTGTTTTGAAAATGTGACAATTTCACATCCTGTTCGAGTTCGTTGGTACAACTAACATCATTTCCAAAGTTTGTTTTCTCATTATCTTGCTTGAAATAATGCTAGGAAGATATGAAGGGGCCCTTACCGCCCTGCTTAGAAGTCGATCTAGGAAATTGCCCCAATCGCCCTACCTCCTTGATTGCCCCTGCTGCAGGCGTGTGAGTAGGGCCCTTTAGGAATTGACGATGGTAAACACTCCAAGAAATGCAAAAGTTCTATTCGGACATTCCTCAAGCCTCCTATCAAAAAACACCATATTTATTAGTTTTAATGTGACCTCAAAAATAAAAGTATTTTCATTTTTATTTTAAGCTATTATAGTTTTCCAAGTTTATACCTTAATACCTTTACTTTACTCAATACACAGGTTAAACATATAAATCACCCTGCACCTACTACCTTCCCTGTATTTTCTCAACTATTTAATCGAATTACGGATCATTTAGGTATACTTCATTATTTACTAATTTGTTTCTTATTTTGCATTTTTCCAGATAGTTATTTGAAATATATAGATCCATCATATCATGATAATTAAGACTACTAAGTATGCACAGAATTGTGGTCATTTTTTCCAAGCAAATCAACCGCTTTTTCAATTTATCTTCAAACTATTTGAAAACCTCCGACTTCGCATAAGGACTATGAGTGTGACAAAGATAGCATCCCCTTTTTAGTCCAATCAAAATATACCTATGCGCCAAAAAAATACGACTAAAATTGCCTCAGTTGTCGACACGACAGGGGCCCTTCCAGTTACGTAGTAACGAGTTCAATGGCTGAAGATGATGTCAAAATTGTCAACACTGTACACTGTCTGTCACTGTCATACTGTCAACAAAAACGTTCCTCAACACCTCAACGTCCTCCCTCAACCTCAATCACTTCTTTTCTGTTCATAAACACATTAAAAACGCCGGCAAAATGGAAAACCAACATTCATTTAATGAGAAACAACAGCAATATTTCAAAAACCTTATAACAGAGTTGAAGAAACTGGAAGAATCAATGAAATGTCCACTGTGCAAACTAACCATGATACATCCACTTTGCATCAAAACTTGCGGCCACTACTTTTGCTATGTTTGCATTCATTGCGTTTGGGTTGGAAGAAATCCGGGAAGCAATCTGTCCAAATGCCCAGAATGCGACAACTTTTTCGAAAAGAAAGACCTGCAAGACCCCAACTTTCTGACTGCGATAAGGCCCTATATGGACAGACTGAAACAAGTTCTTGGCATCGAATAAGCGGACAAAATCTCATAGTTTGTCAACATTTTCAAGCTTGAATCAAATAAATGATCAGTTTTTGGTGCATTCTAGTGAGTTTTCGAATTTAATTTGGGTCTTTTTATTAGTAACCTCGGAGAGCTCTAGGCAAAAACCTGGTTGAAACTGAGACGTCCAATAATTTTCCTCGATAGTGAGACCTTGACTCATATTACTTATATAAATATGGTAAACTAGGTAAACGCTGAACAACTTTGAATCTACATCGATGGCACCAAGCACGTTGTTATGTGATTTGCTGGTGACCAAATGTGGCGAACAGCAAACTTCATAACAACGCGCATGGTGGCAACGATGAAATAGATTGAAAGTTGTTTGACGTTTAATATAGTATGGTAAGCCAGATCGCACAAAAGGAGCTGAAAACAATTAAGAATTGATCAAAGTTCATATTTCTAGGGAGCTGAACTCCCCATAAAAAAAAACCATGGATGAACATAAAATTCGCTCAAACTTGAAACAATTAAAAATACAAATTTATGTATACAGATTGAGCCAAAAATAAGTTACGACCATCAACTTCTTTGTTTCAAATACAAAAAATATATTTTTCATTTCATTTTTGAATTCTGTTTGAAATTCTGAGTACATTTCATGAAACTTGCAACATACCCCAACCCAACCGTTTTCGAGAAAATGGCATTTTAAATCCATAATATTGATCATTTAAAATCTGGTACATGTTTTTATTGGTTCAAAAATTGGATTGAATTTTCATCCAACATAAAAAAGTGGTGAACAACTGAAAAGAAACATGATAGCGTATTTACCAATTGTTTATATGGCTGCCTTTTGGCTGTGAATATTAAAATGGGCAATTAAACGATTCTGTTTTGTTGAGTTGCTTAGTTACTTCTTGTTTTACGTTGATGATTGGTTATTCAATCCAAATATTGAACCAATAAAAACAGTAGCCTGTTCTTCAAGTGAAAATATATGGATTTATAAGGCCATTTTTTCGAATGTTCTTCCTACGATCATGTGTACAGGGTGATTCACTATATATTGACCCCCTCTCTAACCCATTTTTAACAAGGTAAACAAAAAAAACTTTGATACAAAAGTTGTTTATTGGTTTATACTAATTTTTTTAAATTGAGAAGAAGCTGTCCACAGCACCCAACTTTGAAATTTCAAATGGGACGCCCTGTATTTTATTTCGTTTTTGGATTCTACATTGAATTCTAAGTCAATTCTGTAAATGGTAGATCCAAGGGTAGATCTATATTATCTTTTGCCGTTTTCGAGATAAAGGCTGTTCAATTTTGTGAAAAATACAAAATTCACTATATTATGACTCCCCTCTAACACATTTTATACAAGGTGTACAAAAAAAGTTGTATCAAGAGTTGTTTGGTTTATAATAAGTTTTTTGATTCCAGCAGAAGCTGACCACAGCACCCAACTTTAAATTTTACATGTCTGTAAAAGATAGATCCATCTTATTTTCGGCCGTTTTTGAGATAAAAGCTGTTGAATTTCGCCTTATTTTTAGTGCTACAATAAATAATAAAGTGTGAGCATTTTGAAAATGGAAAGTACCTACCTTTTTTTCAACTAAACTTGAATCCTTTTTTATCTTATATGAGGCAGACTAAAGCTTCAAAGAATGTTTTATTCAATATGGTTATTTGGTTATCAATAAGTAACAAATCCTGAATTCCGGATTTTTCACAAAATTGAACAGACTTTATCTAGAAAGTGACAAAAGATATGATAGATTAGAGGGGGGTCAAAATATTGGATTTTCCACAATATTTAACAACCTTTATCTCGAAAGCGACAAAAGATAAGATAAATATACCTCATACACATATGACTTAGAATTTAACGAAGAATCTAAAAATGAAATAAAATAAAGGGTGTTCTATTTAAAATTTCAGTGTTGTGTCTTGCGGGCAGCTATTGGGACACCCTGTATAAATGATACTGCTTAATTAAAAACATTTAGTATAAACCAAACAACTTTTGTCCACATTTTTTTTCTGTATACCATGAATAGAATGAGTCAATATATAGTGAATCACCCTGTACAATAGTTTTGTCCATTCATCTTATTTAACAAAAAAAATGTTTGATTCGCAAAGATTTTATAATAAGGCTACAAAATGAAACATGAGATAGAAGAGTAGCATACATCATCTTAGTCCTAAATATCTTCATTTTTAACAATACAAAAATCGTGCGGAAAACCAACTTTTCACCACAAGTGCGGTAAAGTTACTTCCAAAATAAAAAATCGTGCGAAAAAGTAACTTCCGCACGCTCCAAGGAAAATAAACAGAACTATCCAAATAGCCAGTTGTCACTTTTTGACAACTTATTGGGATGTTGTGGGGAAAAAAGTTTAAAAAAATATTCAAAACATGTACCTTTTCTGCAATCGACTTTTAGTATGTAGAAAACAGAATTTCTTTGATGATGATAACATAGTACGCTCAAATGAACGGAAACAGTTCACAAAACTTTTATTGAAAACTGTCCTTCCAAAAAGTACTTTCGCGATGCTCAACAATTTTTTTAAATCGGATCGGATAATCGGATTCCATGTAAGATTTGAATGATTTTGTGACATTGCACATAAACGATATACCCATACCAATAGTGGAATAAGCTCGAAACCTACTAGTAGTTCTTGACAGCCACTTGAATTTGAAAATTATGTCGATGAAATGAACAATTTGCAAATTTTTTGATGCGTACTGATGCCATTGATGTTTAAAAAATCAACCTACGACCTCTATTAATGTATTAATCACTGATTAAAGAGCGCCAATCAACATCCACGACGTCACAGAATACATTATCTATCTCCGTCTGGCGTAATGACTGTAATAACTTTCTCTCTTTTGAGAGGGTTAATTTAGCTCCATCCCGTTTTCGATCATACAGTGGAATTTGCGTTTTCTTTTTTATTTATTTAGTATATTTTTGTGTGTTTCGGAATTTTTTTTTTCGCTGATGACTTTCAAATTTTGTCTACAATACGTATATAAAATTTCAAGTCATTTGAAAATGTATGCAAATTGTCCATGCTCACAAACTAAAAACTTTGTATCCGTTCAGACATGTCCTTCCTGAAAGAGTTAACCTATTGCTGATTGAGTCACTGCCATATCCGCACTTGGACTATTGTGATGTTGTCCACCATAATTTTTTAACTGAAAAGTACAGAATGAAAATACAACATGTGCACTGATTCAATAGCATGATCATGTTACTCCCATATATTTGGCCAATAATGAGCATAGAGTTGAATTTTATTTTGGTGTTCTAATACAGATTGAAGTGCCGAGTTATTTGTGGGAATATTTTGTCACTAGAAGAGAATTGCGTAATTAAATGTAGGGAACGTGAAGGCATTCCGAATATCAAGATATCGTTCAGTTTAATTTGAAAATTCCTTTGTAATGTTAGCAATAGAACTGATGAACTCGGACATATTTGACTTGATCGTGAATGACTCATTGATAGGTTTCTAGGATAAGTATAAGCCATTTTGCAAACTATGTTCTGACTATTTTTTGCGTTATAATATTGTTATTATTTTTTTTTATTTGTCTGAATGCCATTATTTTGTTTTTCTTTATTTTATGATTTTTATTTATTTTTTTCAGGTGATATGGAAGAACGCCCTGTGCGAATATCACCTTTTATTGGAAGGTTGTAGACGATGTGGATCTTGAGAAAAAAACATAGTTCCGGACTTTCATCGTCTTTTTTTATATGGTTCACGACGTTTCGATCAATAGTATCTTTGATCGTCATCAGGTGTGAACTGGGATCTTATCCTTAGGCTTAAATGCTAAGTGTGAGCAATGAACCGTGAAAATTCACTCAAGGATTAGGAAATCTTAGGGTCAGTCAAGCTTGAAAGTAGGAGTCCCACCAAGCACAGGTTTCCAGATGTTCAGGATTTTGAGGCTGCTGTTAATGAAAATTCATCCGTTATTTTGTTCGAGGAAGGCAGCTTCTAAGATCTTCTGCTTTCTACAGTGTGACTCCCTGTGTAGAATTTGAGAATCCGACCACTTGATCTGATGTTGGTTGGTCCAAACATAATTCGCAATGCTGACCTGGTGCTTTCTTCTCTCTGAGTACTGTTCTTCTGTTCTTTAAGTCTAACAGTCGGTGGCCGCTGTGTTTTACCAATATAGGATTCGCCACACTCGCATGGGACTTGGTAAATTCAATCCTTTTGTTGTTGACATCCATCAGCTTCTGTTCTGGTCAGTACACTTCTCGATGTCTTGCTGGACCAAAAATCTACCTTGATACCGAGCCGGTTAGCCACTCTCCGTATTATCTTGGAAACGCCTTGGAAGTATGGAATCGTCAGGAATGCATTTTCGGTGGCCTTTTCCTGGTTTCTTTGTTTTGATTCGTGCTTGAGATTAGATATTTCAATCTCAAGAGCATCTGGATAGCTACGATTACATCGCGTTAAGTGGCAGCAGAATGATTAGACGCTTTATTGAGTGAGTGAGTTACGATACACAGTTGTCTTGACGTTGGATCCCGTTCTTTAAAGTAGTTCGTCCGGGAATTCGTTGTAACACCCCATTTTCATGGTGAATTTGATAAAGGCCTCAAAATTTTCAAGGTGGAGAATAAGATCAGAAACTGGGTCATCGCTACCGGACCAAACGATAAAATTCATATGACCAACTTTCACTTATCTTTCTGCAATAAATGAATCGTCCATTCAATTCACAAATCATGCATGATGATTTACATAATATGTATAAGGCTTCGCGGGACCACAAGACCAAGACCTGAAAATCTTCTCGAGACCAAGACCAAGACTCTACCTCGACAGTCTCGTCTTGGTCTTGGTCTTGAAAAGGAAAATCGACAGAATATTTATCAAAATCTGCGAATGTCTCTATCTGCTTTTGATAAGTCTTTCAAATAAATCAATTCTTCCAAAATATATTATGTAATTTCCCAATTCACTGTAGCTATTGTAGAACAGTGCTGCAAAACCATTGAGACGAGTATTCGTAAATTTGATTGCAATTTTTCAGTAGATTCCGTAAAAAATGAGCAGCTTTAAATTTATCATCTGAATGTGTATTTTTTACTTCACGTGAAATAATCATGATATTCCATGTAATCAAACAATGACAATGTTTTAAAAAAAATTGAGCCGTATCAAATTATAAATAAATTTAACAAAATACTTTAATCATCAAGAAGTAATGTACCTGTCAACATGCAAAATAAATAATGTGTTGATGAATATTGCACCAAAGCTATGAGGAATAGTGCTAAACTCGATTGATCGGTAGACATGGCAGGGCTGTCAGTTACACAAACCCCGCATCTCAAATGAACTAATCAAAATCTACTTAATGTGAATAGCCGAATAAAATGCAAAATGATCTTTGTGAAGCTTTTGAGAAACCTATGTTTGGCCTGGATGCCCAGATAGGTTTATTCTTACGATTGAAATAAAGTAGATCCCGTTTAATTTGGCGCAATAGACAATAAAATATGCAGACCCATTCACAATAAAGAAAAACGCTCCAAAAAAAGACGTACGTTTTTGACAGCACATGCTATAAAGAATTTGAGTGAAAAGAGTCGAAACTGCTGTTTCTTGCGCTTGTTTAAATCGTACCGCTATCCCAGATAACAATAGACGAGCAGGAAAGTAGTTGTTTTTTTTTGTGACAAAAAGACCGTATGTCTTTCGCATTTTTAAAACGTTTTTCTTTATTGACAATGTTTTGCATATTTTATTGCCTCTAAGGCCTATCTATACAATAGCAATGTGTTTTTTTCTTCGGTTCAGAATTGCGATTTCAACGATTTACTAATTGAAGTTTTATGGAAAACCTCTATTGTTGGATTGCTATGCTATAAGATATGTGTATTTTGAAATTTGGTACATATTTTTTTCAAGACCATCACGACCAAGACCAAGACCAAGACTGAGCCAGTCTTGAGATATCGAGACCAATACCAGGACTAAGTCCACATTTATTTTGCGAGACCAAGACCAAGACTCGCCAGTCTTGGTCTTGGTCTTGCGAAGCCCAGTATACACTGTGTCCCAGATTCGCTTCTCTATAGAGGGATCTTGGCTCCTATTATACATACAGCAAAGGTTAAATGAAGAAAGTTTTAGAGGAATCTTGGTGCATTCGATATCCGCCTTCAGATTTATTATCGGTTAATTGGTTTTGGAATTATCGTCGAAAAACCGAAAATGGTGGATTTCATTTTTTGCCAGTAATCCGAAACGGCAAATTTGACAGCTGTCAAAATATGTCATTATGTGGACACTTTTTGAAGACGAATAAAATGGCGTGTATGACATGTTTCAATCTTCTTTTGTTTTCTCGCAACCTGCCTCAACTCTCATTTTTCTTATGGTCAGCATATTGGATTTTTCGATTTTTGGAAAGAGTGCAAAATTTCCATTCTAGTGATGTCTCACAAGTGCATAGAAGATTTGAGTGTCATTGAAATATCACATTTCGTAATTTTGTCATGGCCTTCTTTTCTAAGAAGGCCATGATTCATTTGTCTGAAAATTGGCTTATAAGCAGAATCTTTTTTTCATCTAAGGAGGCTCTGATCTGTCGATCACTAATTTAGTATGACGGTTGTGTTTTGATAATGAGTACCCACGCTTTTTTTTAAATAATAAATCTGAAAAACAGATTGTCGAAACCTGTTAAAAATGTCCGGTTTTTTTAATTTCTCTGATCAAATGAAGAAAAGCTGGTCATGTTAGCGCTGTACAGGGTGTCCCAACGATAGAGTAAAGTAGGTTTTATCATATAGGATATGAAAAATATCAATATCAATATGCGTCACAGGTTAGGGGTGTAAATAGCGCACATTCTGAAAATATTTGGAAACATACAGGGTGCGTCACAAAAGTATGGCACGAAAAAGTATGATTTTTTTAAATGAAATGACCTGTATTTGATTTTATTTCTGGATTCTATGTGTCACTATAAACATTTTTTGTTCCATAATATATGGGTCTAAATTTGTTAGTTTTTGAATTATTCGAAATTAACGGAAAATTTTGCATTTTCATGATATTGGAAAATGACTGTTTTCTCCCTTATTTAAGACATTACACTCTTGAGATTTGGTGTCGATAAGGACTAGAGTCATATCAAAGCCTTCACAGAAAATATTCGCTATTTGTTATACAGGGTGTTTTTTATAATGGTCCACATTTTTCGATTTTCAAAATAAAAAATTTCTTTTTGTTTTAAATGGTACACCCCTTTTATTATTACTATAGTGAATTGAGTATTTGAAAACCTATCATTTTTGCTAATAATGTCCTATACCTATCTTCAATAGTTATCGAGAAAATTCGAATTTTCCAAATCGTTCGGTCATATTATATGGAATGTATGGCGATCACCGGCCGTTGCCATGGAAAAAACAAAAATTATTGTTGACAGAAGTGAAAATTAATCCTTTCTCTTTGATCCATATTTTTGGCTATGGACTATCCACTGAATGATTTGATTGACATGATCTATGTATTGGGGGAAGCCGAGAGAAACCCTCTACTGGCTCAAAGAATTTACCGAACAAAATATCCCGAACGGCGGCTACCCACTACTCTCTGTTTTCGAAATGTGATGGAAAGGTTTGATTCCAGTGGAAGTGTTTTATACACGAAACGTAAAGTTGTTAACAAGAACGCAGCAAACGAAGAAAAAGAACTACATATTTTGTTACATATTGAAAAAAATCCCCATGTAAGTAGTAGGGCATTATCAACTATATGCAACACTTCAAAATCCACTGTGAATCGGACAACAAAACAATTCAAATACCAGCCTTACCATATTCATCTTCATCAAGAATTGCTGGAAAGAGATTTTGAAAAACGAGTTCAGTTTTGCAATATCATCAATCAACGAATTCAGTTGGATAACAACTTTTTGTGCAAAATTATGTTCTCCGATGAGGCGACATTTAGAAGCAACGGGGCTGTAAACAGGCATAATATGCACTATTATGCGACTGAAAATCCATTTTGGCTACGAGAAGTCCAACATCAAAATTATTGGTCAATAAATGTATGGTGTGGCATCCACCATAACCAAATCATTGTTCCCTTCTTTTTTGATGAACATTTATCGGGTCGCAACTATTTGAATTTCTTGCGTGAAGAAATGCCTCGGCTACTTGAAGATATCAATTTAGTCGAACGGGCAAATATGTGGCTGCAACAGGATGGTGCACCTCGACATTACCATCGTGATGTACGGGCATTTTTGGATATGCAATTCCCAGGAAAATGGATAGGACGTGAAGGTTCTATTCCGTGGCCACCGAGATCATGCGACTTAACTCCCCTCGATTTTTTTTTATGAGGATTCATAAAAGACCGAGTATACTGTACCAAGCCAACCACCATGGAAGATATGAAAAATAGAATACGGGACGTTTGTCATTCAGTGACGCCTTTGATGTTATCAGAAGTCAGGCTGAATCTTCAAAGAAGACTGAATCTGTGTATTCAACAGGGAGGTCACCTTTTTGAACATATATTAAGACAAAATAGCGATTAACAATTTGAATATTAGTATTACCTTTGAATAATAACTTGAAACTTGGCATAGTTTATCGTTTTATTGCAAAACACAAGGTAGCGATTTAGAAAATTCGGAATTTCTCGATAACCATGAAAGATAGGTATAGTACATTATTTGCAAAACTGATAGGTTTTCAAATACTCAATCCACTACCGTAATAATAAAAGGGGTAATCATTTGAAAAAAATGATTTTTTTTATTTTGAAAATCGGAAAGTTTGGACTATAGTAAAAAACACCCTGTATAACAAATAGCGAATATCTCCGGTTCAAGCATTGATATGACACTAGTCCTTATCCCTACCAAATCTCAAGAGTGTAATATCTTAAATAACGGAGAAAACAATCATTTTTCAATATCATTAAAATGCAAAATTTTTTCGTTAAATTCGAATAATTCAAAAACTATCAAATTTAGACCCATATATTATATAACAAAAAATGTTCATAGTGACACATAGAATCCAGAAATAAAATCAAAAACAGGGCATTCTATTTAAAAAAATCATACTTTTACACGCCATACTTTTGTGACGCACCCTGTATGTTTCCAAATATTTTCAGAATGTGCGCTATTTACACCCCTAACCTGTGACGCATATTGATATTGATATTTTTCATATCCTTTATGATAAAACCTACTTTACTCTATCGTTGGGACACCCTGTACAATTTGCATACATTTTCAAATGACTTGAAATTTTTTATACTTATTAATTCTAGACAATATTTGAAAGTCATCAGCGAAAAGTTTTTTGCGAAATACCCAAAATATACTGAATAATTGAAAAAGAAGAGGCAAATTTCACCGTATGATCGAAAATGGGGCGGAGCTAAATTATCCTCTCTAGAGAAAGAAAGAGTTATATTACAGTCAATACACCAGACGGAGATAGATAATGTATTCTCTGACGTCGTGGATGTGGATTGACGCTCTTTAATCGGTGATTACTACATTAATATATAGAGGTCGCGGGTTGATTTTTTAACATCAATGGCATCAGTATACTTTATAATCCTCCTTATATTTTTCATATTTCCAAAAACCGTGTTAAATGTCCATTGACATTCTGTGAATTGAATGTGGATGAATAGAAAATGATCTGTCAAGTTCCAAGCCGCCAATTCGAAAACAAATTCAATGTAACTCCTTACTAAATTGTAGACCGGTAGATCTCTGCTTTCAACACCTATTAAATACGTAGGACGTAGATACACTTGGAGAACACAACAGATTTGACTTCCTCACATGCTACTTAGTCTAACAGAAACGTGCAAATGTAAAACTAACATGTATAAGACCTTCAGGCGCGAAAGTGTGCGTAGACAAGTACATAGAAGTAGGCATGAAAGGATAGACCGGTAAACCATCGATCAATGACTAGTTAACTTAATCGCAAAGATGATGACGTGACTGATATGTTAGTAGTATGACCACACCTCTTTTTCGGGTATTTGGTGAAGTTTTCTTTTTTGTTTATTTAGTATATTTTTGGGTATTTAAAAAAAAATGCTGATGACTTTCAAGGGTAGAATACGTAATTCGAAAATCTAAGCAAAATTGTCCATTAATTCCCTTTGTCACTCAACTACTCTTCTGTCGCCATGCTTGTGTCGACTGTTGCTGCTGCTTGTTCATTTTGGATATTTATAACCGTTGTTTTCCGTTTTCCTCTTTTGTTCTTAGTATTGTATATTGTATATAAAAAATTCGGCATTTCTTTACTTCCGAACAATAATTATAAATAATAAATTACCGTTTATTATGCATTGCTTTAAAAATTTACAAAATATTCTTGGTGTAAAGTTTGACAGACTTCAATTTCGACCATTATGTTCGCCTGTCGAAAAACAAAAAGTGTGAAAAGTGTAAAAGGTGTAGCATTAAGAAAAAAGCTATCAAATATGTAAGCAAAGACATATTTCGAATAACAATGGCATTTAAAATAGAATATATAGACCTACAATAAACTATCAAATATAACTACATAATTGAATTAAAATTTTGAAATGTTTTAGACGAAATAATGAAATAACACAAATAAATAACACACTCTAGTTCGCAATAGTTCGAGGATGAATGTGCGTAATTTACATTTAAAATTTCTGATATCCATTAATGGATCAACTCAGGAGAGAATTAAACTCCGATAAACCTTCAAAGAAGGAAGAAAAAGATTCCTATGAGTTCTTGCCAGACGACTTCTCGGCAGGTGTACATGCATAATATGGCAATTCCAATTCCACACGCAAGTGTTATCAGTGCCCAGCGGACATTTTTTTCATTTTTGTTTGCAGAAAAAACCAAGGCAGGTCAAAAATAAATTGATAAAATATTTATTTAAGAATAAAACAGGTTGCATTGATTTTCTTTGTGTATTATCATGTATTATATTGCCTGTGAAGAATAAAATATTGGATTTGTGAAATCAAAACATCATTTCTTACTTTGAAATGATGTTTTTAACAGAAAGTGTTTTGAAAATCCTGAACAATCGTGCACGATAATTCGATTGATCCTGAAAATAGCATCAAAAGCTATTGCTTTTTCGTCGTCGATAAGAAGTTCGACTCTGTATTTTTTATGACTTTCTCGGAAAAGTAGGAAACTCGGAAACTTCTCACTCATGATATCAATATCAAGAGATGAACTAAATGACAAACTCCATAAACTCCCTGTGACCCGCATCCTTGAGTGAGGGAACAATATACGCTTCCTGGGAGTAAATCAGGCGAGGATCTCTTGAAGTTAACTTTATTTAAGCTTATCCTTGAAAGTATAAGATCAACAAATTTTCTCCTGATTTTTGATAGTAGTCTGTTCTATTGACTTGAGTCAGTAGAAACGTGATAATCTATGTGGAAAGGTTAAAAATGAAGTATTGGCGCTTGCGAGGATTGAGAAACATTTTTATCCTTTCTACATAAATTGTTACGTTCCTACCGACTAAAGTCAATAGTTATGTGAAAGTCAATAGAACAGACTTCTAACAAATATCAGGAGAACATTTTTGATCCCACTTGCAAAGATAGGCATTCGTTACACCTGCTGGCGAATACCGAATCAAGAGTGGTCCAGCTTAGTCCGTAACTGTTAACACCATTCGAACCAAATATTTGGTTCTGATATAGTTCGAATTTTGTCGGTGTAACTAGGCTAACGTCAGCTAGTTTTAGTGGAGCTACTTTCAACTTTACTTCATAGTAAAAGTGACAGAGTTTTGCTTAGCAAACGAGAATCAAATGCTTCCTCTACATCGAATCTGTGTTCAAAGTCGCACTTATACGATAAAATTCAATGTGGATGATGGCAAATGATTCCCGTTTGGCAAGCGGAAATCTGTTAATTCCACTTCGAAGTGAAATTGATTGTAGCTGAGGCATTATAGCGTGACGTCACCCTGCGGATTATTCCATATTTTTAAACGGTGAAATGTATGAGAGTCTGTCATATACCTTTAAAACTATACCGATCACATTGCATATCGACATAAGCCGACTGTAAGAACGAGAATATCATTTCCTCTCAAATTTAAATTGGGACGAGTTTATCTGCGCAGTCTCACCAAAGCAGTTTCCAGTACAAATCCCACCCATCTGGCGCGACGGCGGCATATACTTGTATATGGACGGCGGCGGGCGGCAAAAGCCACAAAATATTCCCCTTAAAACCACTCGCGGCTGGATGTAGCTCCCGTCATCGATTTTTAAAAATCAAGGCTCCCATGCACTAACCACAGTGTTGCCGTATCTCTGAAAAGTTGGGTTGCTCGGATTTTTAGGGAGAGTGGGGAGCAGGCTGATTGTTTATGTTTATGATGGGGTTATAAATCATCTTCAATTATCATTGCCTCAAGAAATTGTTTTTCTAATATTCACCTTGAACAC
This sequence comes from Orchestes rusci, assembly GCA_958502075.1. Taxonomy (NCBI): domain Eukaryota; kingdom Metazoa; phylum Arthropoda; class Insecta; order Coleoptera; family Curculionidae; genus Orchestes; species Orchestes rusci. The sequence continues at coordinate 99,798,052 of OY293303.1, forward strand.
ATACATAATTAAATTGATCAAAATCAAATCAGCTTCGTATAACTTTATTCAAATTCAAGCATTTTTGTGGAATCCACTCAGATTTTTATTTTTTTAGTTCATCTTCGTTGCAATGCAATGAACAAAACTTTAAATTTCCGCAAAAGATCTTTTGAACATGGTAAACTATCAATAATCATAATGTAGGTAGGTATATACCAATAAACTATCTTACACAAAGCGCAATTTTTGTATTTGATACCATTATACCTACCTGAGTTTACAATTTAATACCTACAGACCAAAATAATCTAGGGCGCTTTGTTTTGATTCTGTACACCTTTTCTTTATAACGTTTTCCTGTTTTTTTTTTTAATAAGCGTTTAGGTAGGTACATTACTCTTGTACAATTTTTATATTTTTTGACCTACCGTGTATGATGTTTGACTTACAACCATTCTTATTGCATCTAATAGGTTTATCGACTATGCATCATCTTTTCGTGATATTTGAATTTTGGTTTTGCAATTGATAAAAAAAATCCCATATTATGTTTTAAACAAAAAAATATCCTGAAATGTCTTTTTTATTGCCAGTCTTGTGGTGAAGTAGTCACAATACTCGCCTGAGGATGCTTTAGTATTTTCGTCTTCAAAATGATTCTTGCAATGTCGGTTCAGGTTTTCATTGGTTGAAAATGTCTTCACAAACAGCACAATTATATTTTACTATCCATTATAGACCCATGATCAAAACGGATTGGTATCGCGAAAGAATAAGGCTAGGTATTTAATTGTATTTATGAATATTCTGATGAGATGTAAGTGCAAGATGCAAGACACAAATTCTAAACATCAAAATAACCCCATAAACATAAACATAAAGATACAGTCTCCCCACCCTCCCCAACAAACTACAATCTACAATCCCAACTCCCAACAGTCCCTTTTACAGACAGTGATACGGCAACACTGTGGTTAGTGCATGAACCATTTTAAAAATCGATGACGGGAGGCGTGATTTCTAAACATCATGGACTTGTGAATAGGGTTGACGCTATTGGCCCAAGAAGGGTCACGTGTGCAACGTGTTTACTCGATCAGCTGTTAGGCTCCGCCCAGCAAACATGCCATCCCGGCAATGTAACTCTATAGTAACGGCGATGCCTGCAATTCTCATTGGCAATGTACAGGCAGTTATCACCTGAGGAGTATCAATTTGGCACGCCGGCCGTCATTTGGCCGCAAGGCATTTTGCCATGATGGATAATTGATGGCAAATCACTACTTCACCTTCAAACGTCAAGGAGTGATTAAAAAACACCACCAATTCAGTGCATTATATTTATAGGCATATTTCAGTTCTGGTTCTGATATAAAAAAAAAAATGTGGTTAGGATAACAATAACCGGGACAATATCTAAAACTAAATGCAATTTATTGTCTTTTTCTGTTTGTGCGTCCTCCTATGCGAGGCCCTTAAAGATAACGTGAAATTGTTGACTGGAAGTGGATTAGCCATGAGTGAGTCTGCAATCTGCAATAAAAAAATGGAGATTTCATGTTTGAGTGCTTGAATCGCACATTTTAGCAATGTATGTTGAGCTGATAAACGCCTTCCTATGCTTCATTCACCATTGTTGATATAAGTACAGTACTTTCATCAAGTATCAGAAAATGATAGGTACAAAATCAACTGATGCATTTCTAAGAAATAGTAAGATATAAAACGTAACATTCTTACCACAAATAAGTCGAACCATACCACTAAAAGCATATGAAAGGGTGGCTTTTTATTCCGTCTTGCCTATTGTCCAGTTTTGATTACACCTTTAAATGTTGATAAACTGAGCCATTCGTGTCCAATGAGTTCGGACATAACCCTTTTTTTGTAGCATGTGCATATGTAGTATGTAGCTTCTTGTGTTCTTTCCCCAATAAGTCTTAGAACGTAATCAAATGCACGAATAACCACCTGTACTGTGAATGAATTTGTTTGGGTTGTAATAAACTGAACAGTATTTAAGTCATTATGTACAGTATAATATCACAAGCAGTCAGTATAATATTGTAGAAGACTCAGTATTTCTGTTAAAAACGATACGTAAAAATGGAATTTTTGAGCAGTAAAAGTACTATTTGGCCGGTATTTCTATGTTCACTATTGTGATTCTAATGGTCAGTAAAAATTTATGAAATGTCAGTATGGTAATAATTCCACAAATGTACAGAAAGAAATAGTGAATGGCCAGTATGCAATAGTCAGTAATAATTTTAACTAACTCAAACTAACCCAAACTTGATACACATAATACCAATACAGAACACGTCAATTATGATAGGTATATAATAATAATAATTGTAATGTTAACCTAGTGCTAACCAACGAGCCGCTGCATATTTTTTATCAATTTCTATCACCAACACAGACTAACCCAAACTAAATCCGCCACTCAAAGGAACCTGCACCGAGAAAAAAAATGAGGTTTTTGTTACTCTACATAAGGTTTCTGCAAAATTGATTGATTATTAATTCAGTGGACCACCAAATAGTGAGAAGCATTAAAAAAAACTCAGTTTTAAAATATTGCTTCATATTTACAATTTGCTCATATTTGGAATAAATCCACGATTGACTATTACGAAATGATTGAATAATAATCAAATTGTCTTGTTAGAAACTATTGAAAATATGTACAGAGTTTATTCTAACATTGGCTGATTTGTAAAGAATCAAATTGAGTTTTTGAAAATCAAATCCAGTAAACAAAACAGAAATGAATTGAAAGATTAAATAAAAGTGTAAAGTATACTTGAAACCCAGTTTTACTAATAAAAACTTTACGATTGAGTGATTTGTACTCAATATTGGGTTGCAGCGTTGTACATGCGTATCTGTAAATATTCTGCATTATTCTGGAAGCGTGGCGTGCATGCGTTTGTTGTTGTGCTCTTTTCGTCTCACTTACCATCAATATCAGTGGTTATTAAGATTGAAGGTGTTGTTCTCTGGTAGTTATTGTGAAGTGGATAAGACAAGACAACAAGATGTTAAAACAATGCATAGAAGAATTTTTAATTGAAGCTCAGCTTCTCAATTCAGACCTGCGAGAGAAGTTAGAAGGTAAGTTAGGTTGAGGTTGTGGTGATGAAGTTCGTCCGTGTTATATGAAATTATTAAATCGCAAAAAGATATTATGAGTATGCATTCAAGTTATTCGCCATTTTTTTCACCATTGGTGATGGCAAAAAATATGTTAGTGCAATGAGTATTGCTTAGTTTTTATTTTTAAATCATCTCACACTGTTTTTGTTATGTGTTATGTTTAAGAAACTGTTTTGTGTTATTGTCTATAATGTTTAAGGCAACGCTTAATTTTTTATTTCTGGGATACTGTACAGTTCGTGTTTCATATTAAATAAAGTTCATCAAATAAATAAGAATTTTTATTCGCAATCCCATCCTTCACAAATTCTAATGTGTTAAAAAATCAGTGATATTGCCAAAGCCGTAATAAAGTTGAGTGATTATTACTCATCTTTTTTACAATTATTTATGATAAACCAGCATTAGTAAAAGGGCAGAAGTAATGTAGTCTGATTATTACTCAATAGTCAAAATCCGAAAATCAAATTCTCTATTTATTAATCGACTCATTGACTAACAATAATTAATCCAAAGATTATTTATTATTTGATTTATATATTTGATAATAATATACATAGATTTCAAATTGATCAAATCAATAGTAGACTTAAGAAAACCCAAAATTGATTATGTCGGATTTTAAAGCTATATTTGAGTCATTATTATTCAATTTGAATTATAAAAAGTCAACCATTTTCTCAGTGTGTCTGACTACTTCATCATGACATAAAGGCAAAGTGTTTTCTCTTCACTAAGTTGTGTTTTGTTCCGTTGTAAAAATGTTTGTATTTATATGAAATAAAATATATGACCAACCATTAATTATTTTACTGTCGCTTTATTAATTTTATGGACTGTCCATTATTTTCACCAGGCATTTACTAATTTATTTGATCGTTTTTTTATGATACTGACTCTTGATTATTTATATCTACCATTTATTATTTTTACTGACCACTTCTTTATGTTACTGACCCTTCATTATTTTTACAGACCATTTCTTTATATTACTAACCGTTAATAATTTCAACCGACCATTTATTATTATACTGACCATTTATTATTTTTACTGATCACTTCTTTATATTACTGACCCGTCATTATTTTAACCGACCATTTATTAAGCGGGTTCGGCATCGCAATCAGACTTCTCCGATTGCTCTGAATCGTTCGTTTATGACATCTGGATGTGTCAGAGGTAAATCGGAATCGTTCGATAAAAACATCTGACAGATCGGATGACGATCTTTTTGCTCGACGTATTGGGACCGACGAAAGCGATTGATCTGTCAGATTTGTGTTTATGAGGTTATAATTCAACTGTTTTGTTTGTTATAAGTCAACAGTTAATGACGAATTTGTTATTAAAATGAAGATTATTCACTTGCAAGACGAAGATTTGAAAAAAACTTATTCTATCACGGTTACAGACGATCAATTTGAAGATTGTGGAAAATGGAAGTGATGAGGTTAGGTAAACAAGTCCGAATCGTTCTTGAATTCCACCTTGCTCTGTTCCGTCCACGTACGTATTAAATATATCTGTACTGCTAAAGTGTATTATTTCGGCTTCTAAAAATGGTTGCAGCATGGGGGCCGCCATGTTGGCTCGACGTTGACCAAAAAGTATGTCTTTGCTTGATTCGCCTTTCAGTTCGACAAAATGACATCACCACACTTAACCCAACTTTTCGTTTATTTATAAATTACATTGAAAGTCACTCATAATAAGTGATTTTGAGCTTGTATATGTAAAATAATCATCAACTGAAATATATAATGTAGCAATAAAGCAGACTAGAAAGTTGCTAGGGATAGGTAGGTACGGTGGGCTGAGTGGATGAGTGACAAAAAACACCTCTAAAGAGAATAAAACTTATTGATGTAAATTCACATATTAATATCCAAAATCATTGTAAGTACAAACGAACCCTTGTACCATTCATTTTCATAAAGTCTCCAATGCGAATGTTGTAATCTTGAATGTATTTTTGTCATGTTAAAGAGTATTCATGAATGAATTCAAACTACCTCGAAAATTATACAAAACAATGCGGCATGAAATTTCTATTCTTATTTTATTCAAGACAAAATATCTAATACCTACCTTCCTGTCTATTTTCAAATGGTTTAAGTCTATCTAGCAAAATGGTAGTATACGTACTACCATTTCGGGGTATAAAAAGTTGATAAATTAGATATCGATGCTATCGTCTACATTGAATTAGTGTTCAAAGTCACGCTTACGCCAAATTCAATGTGGTTGGTTGCATATGATTCCCGTATGGCAAGCGGAAATCTGTCAATTCAACTTCGAAGTGAGAACAGCTGAATCAAGCTAGGACACACTTTTTGGTCAACGTCGAGTCCAATATGGCGGCCCCCATGGTGCAACCATTTTTATCATCGCTTTAGCAGACTCGCGGCTGGATGTAGCTCCCGTCATCGATTTTTAAAATGGCTCATGCTCTAACCACAGTGTTGCCGTATCTCTGTCTGTAAAAGTTGGGACTGTTGAGAGTTGGGATTGTAAATTGTAGTTTGTTAGGGAGGGCGGGGAGGCTGTATCTTTATGTTTATGTTTATGGGGTTATTTTGATGTTTAAAATTTGTGTCTTGCATCTTGCACTTACATTCATAAATACAATTAAATACCTAGCCTTATTCTTTCGCGATACCAATCCGTTTTGATCATGGGTCTATAATGGATAGTAAAATATAATTGTGCTGTTTGTGAAGACATTTTCAACCAATGAAAACCTGAACCGACATTGCAAGAATCATTTTGAAGACGAAAATACTAAAGCATCCTCAGGCGAGTATTGTGACTACTTCACCACAAGACTGGCAATAAAAAAGACATTTCAGGATATTTTTTTTTGTAAAACATAATATGGGATTTTTTTTTATTAATTGCAAAACCAATATTCAAATATCATACACGGTAGGTCAAAAAATATAAAAATTCTACAAGAGTAATGTACCTACCTATACGCTTATTTAAAAAAATACAGCAAAACGTTATAAAGAAAAGGTGTACCAGAATCTAGAGTTTTGCCTTATTACCAAAACAAAGCGCCCTAGATTATTTTGGTCTGTATTAAATTATAAACTCCAGGTAGGTATAATGGTATCAAATACAAAAATTGCACTTTGTATAAGATAGTTTATTGGTATATACCTACCTTCATTATGATTATTGATAGTTTACCATGTTAAAAAGATCTTTTGCGGAAATTCAAAGTTTTGTTCAATATTGTTGCATTGCAACGAAGATGAACTATGTGATTTCCTAAAAAAATAAAAATCTGAGTGGATTTCACAAAAATTCTTGAATTTGAAAAAAGTTATACGAAGCTGATTTGATTTTGATCAATTTAATTATGTTTGTGTTCAAGGTGAATATTAGAAAAACAATTTCTTGGGGCAATGATAATTGAAGATGATTTAAAGAAAAAAAACCGGACCCACGTCACAACTTTAATATTCAGGCATAACTTTTAATTCTAGACAACTTTTTTTCACGACATTTTACGGATTTTTCTGAAATAAGTGATAGGTGCTTTACTGTTGTTACCTTCATCCATTTCTATATTTTTTGACCCACCCCGTGTATGATGTTTGATCTGCAACCATTCTAATTGCAACTAATAAGTGGATAGAACATATAGAACATACACCAACTTTTGATGATATTCAAATTTTGGATCTGCAATTAATAAAAAAAAAATGTTCCATATGTTTCACACAAAAGAATATCCTGAAATGTGTTTTTTCTTGCCAGTCTTGTGGTGAAGTAATCACGGCACAATACTCGCCTGAGGATGCTTTGTTATTTTCGTCTTTAGATGATTTTTGCAATGTCGGTTCAGGTTTTCATTGATGGTTGAAAATGATTTTTCACAAAACAGCACAATTATATTTCACTATCCATTATAGACCTATGATCAAAACGGAATGGTATCGCGAAAGGAGGCTGGGTATTTAATTGTATTTATGAATATTCTGATGAGATGTAAGTGCAAGATGCAAGACAGAAATTTGAAACATCAAAATAACCCCATCATAAACATAAACAATCAGCCTGCTCCCCACTCTCCCTAAAAATCCGAGCAACCCATCTTTTACAGACAGAGATACGGCAACACTGTGGTTAGTGCATGGGAGCCTTGATTTTAAAAATCGATCACGGGAGCTACATCCAGCCGCCAGTTTTAGCAGTACAGATACATGATACTACGACAAACAAGATATTATTATGCTCACTAGCCGAACGAGTTTCGAACTGAACTGCGCATCAAGCTATCCGGTGACCCAATTGGATAAAATAGCATTGGAAAGCATGGCTTATATTGCGATTTTGTTGAATTCTGATGATTATAGTTGGTTATTTACCCCAAAATAAATAATATGTATTTAGTTGGTTATCTATCTATCCAAAATTGATAATATAATCTACGCAAATTCCACCAGATTGGTTAAATAGTATTTAAAAAAAGATCATATTTTCAATTTTGCCGTTACATTGAAAAAACATTTTTCTCAGTTGGTTTTCGACGTTAGAAAGGATGTTTGAGGTGAAATTTTTCATGTGCGGTGGAAGTGAAATTTCAAGGTCGCGACACACTTGGTTCTTTGTGGTTTTGTGTGGTTTTTGTGATTCCATGTTCTTTTCTTCCTTCTTTTGTGGTTTTATGTGTTTCTTTGAGAATCTATGTGGTTCTTTGTGATTTTATGTGGCTCCATGCATGTGGTTATTTTTTGGTTCAATTTGGTTTTTGTTGTACTATGTGGCTTCTTGTGTTTCTATGTGGTTCCATGTGGTTTTGTGGTTCTAATATGCTTTTTGCTATTCTATGTGGTTCTAAGAGGTTTTGGCATGTGGTTTCTATGGTTTTTTGTGTTTCTACATGGTTCCATGTGGTTTTTGTGGTTCTTGTGGTTCTATGTGTTTTTTTGTGGTTGGATGTGGTTTTTCCGGTTCGTTGAGTTTTTTTTTGTGTTTCTATGTGGTTCTATATGTTTTTTTGTGGTTCCATGTGGTTTTTGTGGTTCCTTGTGGTTTTTAGTGGTTCTATGTGTTTATTTGTGGTTTTTCAGCTGTAACATTTTTTTGTGTTTTTATGTAGTTCTTGTGGTTCTATGTGTTTTTTTGTGGTTCCATGTGGTTCTTGCGGTTCTGTGTTTTTTTGTGGTTCCATGTGGTTTTTAGTGGTTCTATATGTGTTTCTATATGTGGTTTTTGTGGTTATGAGAGATTTTTTTGTTATTCTATGTGGTTTTTGTGGTTGTATGTGTTTTTTTTATTCTGATTTGATCTTGCTATTCAAGGTTAGCGGGTTTCTCTTCAGATATACCTACCGGATATGCGATGCGCACATAGAGCTCACAAGTTTTTTTTAGAAGAGTACCTATAATAATTATTCCGGAAAAATAATTTTCTATAAATTAATGCAGTCTTTGTCCTTTTGATAACACTTCTGTATCCATATCTTGCGAATATACTTGGATGTTGGAAACCGAAAGAGATGGTATTTACACGGACGGGTTTCTTTATTTTTCTTATTGCTGCTTCTGCAGAACATCACGGCACAGTACACCATCATCAAAATATGCGAAATTCACGAAATAATAAGATATTATATCACACAAATATCAGAACAACAACTTTTACATTGCAAACTGACAGAAGCTTGACAACATAACCTCACAAAGGTCACCCGACAAGATGCGCGTGAGCTTATCTGTTTGTCGTAGTATCATGGTACAGATATATTTAAGACGTACGTGGTTACGTCGGATGTCACGTGACCAAAATCTGCTCGGATCTGAGACGACAATGCCGAACCCAACTATTATCATACTGACCAAGGGAAATAAAATAATGGCAAAGAGTACTGTCCATAAAATTGAAATACTGACCATTTAATTTGTTGCCAATTTGTTTCAATTCAATACGAACTTATTTTTGTTCCACACTCACTGCACAAATCCACAAATAAACATGTTTTTGAACTGAAACGAACAAATGTAGTAATTTGAGATTCCTAGTGAAACACACTGATGATTTTAGAAGCACTTTTAATGGCGTGAAAGCATGAAAAAAGGGGCACACAAACTTGGTGATGAAATATCGGTTAACAATAATTATTATTGCTTGACAATTTCTAACTCGTGACATGACAGTATTTTAACATCTATCAAATGTCAAACCTAAGGGTTTGTCTACACATATTTAGGGACTCCATAATGCACTGTACACACTATGAGTGCATATTCCTATAAAGATTGATTTATAAACTTGCCGTCCGCCGTTACGGTTGACGTTCGCCGGTGACGCTAACGTTGCCGTCGCCCAATGCATTTATAAACTTTTATACCGTCGATTGTCATCGAAGATTTTCAATTTTTTTGTTCACTTACTTTGTGTTTTAGTTCAGTGAGATTTGGTGACTGACTCGAGTATATTTTGGTACAAATCTCAATTTTATGATATAAAAACATGAATTATGGGAACAAAAACCTATTGAGCCATTTTCCTATGACTTCATCTACGAACGGCGGACGGCAAAAGATGGAGATGAACGATCTCTAGCGGTGCGTCAACGGCAGACGGCATGACATAAATGTATGCAGGCGCGTCCATATTTTTTCTATCTCGAACGTCAAACGTTAGCGTTAGCGGTAACGGCGTACGGCGAGTTTATAAATCCCACTTAAGAATTGCTCTGCCAAAAACAAATACCGGGATCCGGGATCTGCGTCTGCGCATTTGTCAAATGTCAATTGTAAACTGAAAATATTGGCATCGTTTCAGTCTAAAAGTACAATTCATGGATTAAATATAACGTATCGTTTCCTATTTACTAAATGATTGATAATAAAGCTTTACATGAAGATCACCAGTTAACATGTGATTGAACATTGCTGTATGCAAGGCTATTAAAAGGCATTGGCTATTGTATAAAGAAAATGTAACTTGGCTTCACAGGCATATTGAAAATTGGAAATTTGCCTTTTTATGGGTAATGTGCCAGTACCTTTTCTTTATTTGACAAACAATGCATGTTTGCAGTTGTTATTATTTTGCAAATAATGCACATCAATAATTTGCCATCATGATGCCAACGATGCCATCATTAAATATGTACCTTGCCGACCAAAGGTGTTTGCTGGGCGGCGTATATTCAATATTCATCTATGGTATTATTGGTATTTTGATTTTGATTATTTTGGATTTTGTATACGGACTTAACAACTTCACCTATCTATTTGCGTTTTGAGTTGAATTGAGAAAATATCAAATCCTAATTTATTAATCTGTGTGATTTTATTTTGCAAGTTTGGCAGGAGATTATTTGTGTTGTGTTATCTTTCAACTATACCTATATGTTTTGTGCGATTTTTAGTTTATAGCCCTGTAAAGTTGTCGTCGGCTTAGGGATCGGCAAAAAAAAATCCAAACAGAATGATATTTTCAGGGATGCTTGTGGACTGCATCCTGAGCATCCAATCAAAAAATCTGACTCGAAGTCGTACGTTTTGCGCTGAAGAGGTGGTTTTCTTAACATTTTTTCAAAGCAAAATGACCTGAATAAAAGTTATAGAGGATCAAAAACTAGACAGTTTTGCCCCATAATTTTTTTTGACAGCTGTAACATTTGATGAATTACAGCGCAACAAATGACAAAATTCCACTGGCAACAGGGATTTGGTTTCAAAAACATCTTTCTAGGGATCATGAAAAAAGTTATGAAGAAAAGTAGTTCAGCCTTTGCTTCTCTAAAACTTGCATCCAGGATTTATTTGCAAAAAAAATGTTTTTAAAACCACTCAGCTTATTTTTGTCATTTCATGCGCTGTAACTCGTTTGGTATTAAAGGTATCATAAAATGTTATGAGGCAAAGTTGTTAAGTTCTTGGACCTCTATAACTCTTATTTTGGTCATTTTGCTCTAAAAAAATGTTTAGGAAACCGCCTCCTTCAGCGCAAAACGTACCAGGACTTCGAGTCAGATTTTTTAGTTGGATGCTCAGGAGGCAGTCCACAAGCACTCCTGAAAATATCATTCTGTTTGGGATTATTTTTTCAAAAATCCGACATCTTTACTGGGCTATGAGTATTTGGATCATATTGGACATTGTATTGGTTTCTGTTATCATGATAACGATGAATATTTTTCTCGTCAAGAATACCTAGTTGTATTTATCATTGAAGCAAATATGTATCTTTATAAAGAATTACTTTTATCCGAAAAATAATATTTTTAGTACCTACATAACTCTTGGGGTATAGACCATCGCTGGACATACCTATTTTATTATAAGGCTAAGTTCTGCAATAGTGTTTTTTTTGCGCAACTATAAAAGCACAGAATATTATTGATTTAGTAGGTAGGATAAGTAAATAGGTATATCGAAATACCTTTCTAGATAAATTTCTGAACAAATATGTGAAAAATCAATATCTGTTGCATTTAATAGACAAGCATTTTTGTTTATTTTTTTTTATCAGTTAGGTGTTGATACTATGAAAACAACGTATAGGTACTTCTTGCAGAGCACTTGGTGGTTGAACCTCGGTTGAACTTATGAATTTGGTTTCTAGAAAAAATGTAATTTTTATTAAAAGCTTCTGAACTAACCTACATAATTTTCTCCCCACGTCATTTCATTTCAAAAATCTTTTTTCTTCAATGTCGGATCGTTTATTCTAGTTTTTTATTGAGAGTTGAATTCAAATTTTGTATTGATCAAATTATGGAAAGCGGTCTCCATGGAATTAACTGATCAAAAACCGACATAATTTTTAAATTTTCAACAGTGTACCTATGTCAAAAATAAGCGGACCTACATTCTACATCAAGAATCTACACCTTTAAGGATCAGCATCTTATTCTAAAACACTCTGCTTATGATATATCTCGTCATTTTCGTAATACAAAATTAAGAATGGCTATATTGAAATGTTGGAAAATGCGGAATCATGGCATGTTGCAGCCAATTTGCGGCCTCTCATTCACAAGTCCATGATGTTTAGAAATCACGCGTCCGGCGTGCGTGATTTCTAAACATCATGGACTTGTGAATGAGAGGCCGCCAATTGGCTGCAACATGTCATGACTCCGCCTTAGGAAAATAACCGCGTTATTTGAAACTGGAAACATTTTAATAAAGCCATTCTAAATTTTGTATAATGAAAATGACGAAATATATCATAAGCAGAGTGTTTTCGAATAAGATGCTGATCCTTAAAGGTGTAGATTCTTGATGTAGAATGTGGGTCCGCTTATTTTTGACATAGGTACAGTGTTGAGAATTTGAAGATATTATGTCGGTTTTGGTTTTTTCCATGAAGACCGCTTTCTATAATTTGATCAATACAAAATTTGAATTCCACTCTCAATAAAAAACTAGAATAAACGACACTTGGAGAAAAGAGCTACTTGAAATGACGTCGGGAGAATTATGTGGATTAGTTGAGAAGCTTTTAAGAAAAAATATATTTTTTCTAGAAACAAAATTCATAAGTTCAACCGAGGTTCAACCACCAACTGCTCTGCAAGGGGTACCTACTCGGGTACCTATACCTACGTTGTTTTCATAGTATTAGCACCTAACTGATAAAAAAAATAAACGAAAAATGCTTGTCTATCAAATGAAACAGATATTAAAGTATTTGTTCAGAAATTTATTTAGAAGGTATTTCAATATCCCTATTTCCTTACCTTAGCCTACCTAGTCTGTTATATAAATAATCTGAACATTATAGGCAATTTATTTTAATAATTTTAATGAGAGTTGCTCTCCCCTTTTTTCGATGGTCTACCCCAAGAGGGCAAATGTACCAAATATCATTTTTTGACAAAAAGTAATTCTTTATAAAAATACCTATATTTGCTTCAATAAAAAATACAACTAGGTATTCTTGATGACAAAAATGTTCATTGTTGTCATGATAACAGAAACCAATCCAATGTCCAATATTATCCAAATAGTTATAGCCCAGTGATTTCAGAAGATGTCGGTTTAAAAAAATAATAATAATTACAAACAGAATGACATTTTTAGGAGTGCTTGTAGCTTGTGCCTCCTGAGCATCCAACGAAAAAATCATACTCGAAGTCCTGGTACGTTTTGCGCTAAAGAGGTGGTTTCCTAAACATTTTTTTAGAGCAAAATGACCTGAATAAAAGTTATAGAGGACCAAGAACTAAAAACAGCTTCGCCTCATAACATTTTATGATAGCTCTAATACTTAACGAGTTACAGCGCATCAAATGACAAAAATTAGCTGACAAGGAGTGGTTCTAGAAACATTTTTTTTGCAAAAAAATCCTGGGTGAAATTTTCAGTGAAGCAAAGGCTGAACAACTTTTCTTCATAACTTTTTTCATGATCCCTTAAAAAAATGTTTTTGAAACCAGTCCTGCTGCCAGTGGAATTTGGTCATTTGATGCGCTGTAATTCATCAAGTGTTACAGCTGTCATAAAATTTTATATGGCAAAAATGTTTAGTTTTTGATCCTCTATAACTTTTATCCAGGTCATTTCGCTTTGAAGAAATGTTTAGAAAACCATGCACCTCTTCAGCGCAAAACGTACCAAGACATCGAGTCAGATTTTTTGGTTGGATGCTCACTGCTCAGCATGCAGTCCACGACCATCCCTGAAATAGTTATTTTCCTAACAAGTTCGCAAAGTGATGCTTTTCCGCACGCAAAAGCAGTTAGACGAACGACGCGAAGCGGAGTTCGGATATACTTTAAGGGCGGGAAAGACACTTTGCGAACTTGTTAGGAACAATATTTTTTCTACGAGCGTTCACAGATTAGACACGAAAAACTTTAGATAATATATTATTTGAACGCACTTAAAAACATAGAACTTGAGAATAATGATGATTTATGCTTAACAATATATTTATATTGAAAGAACAGTTTGTGGCGGCAGCTGGAAATTGGATAATATGGGTATAATCAAAATCATAATTGATTTATTTTATGTTTGAAATGCAAGGGCATGTCCGATCACTGTTCATAAAATTTCCTCTTTTGTCGCCTTATTCCCTGCTATTGGCAACACTGTTTTGATTTGACATGACACTCTAGACAGCTGCGTCATTAAGATCAGTCAGTCTTCGTTTAATCATTTATACTTTTATAAATTTGATTGTCCGTTTGTTTGTATACATGATCAGGTTTTTTTGATGCCAGTATTCAGCTCAAATCTTTCGAAGATTTCCGATAAACACAGTAGTTTGCACCAAAATCAAGCAAGAACAACTCACAAATGCCGATTGAAAGTCATCATTATCAATGTTTGTTTACGTTACTGGCGAATGCGTTTTTAACGCAAAAAAAGAATTGTGTGTTTCATTTTGACTGAAAAAGGAAAAGTAACAAGAACATTATTTTGTGCATTACAAAGTGCATTATCTACAGTTTGGTTGGTATGGAAACGAAGTTTAAAACAACAAATTGGTAGGTAGTTATTTGAGTTGACATTTGAGTGCGGGAAAAATTTTTCCCGCACTAGTGCGGAAAAAGGTTACTTTGCACACGCAAATGAGTGTGCGAAGTGGCTACTTTGCGCACGCTCGTAGAAAAATATCATTGTGTTTGGATTTTTTTTGACGATCCCTTTGAGCCGGCAACTTTACTGGGCTATAAACTAAAAATCACACAAAAATTAGAGGTATAGTAAAAAAGAGAACACAACACAAATAATCTCCTGCGAATCTTGCAAAATAAAATTACACAGATCAATAAATTAGGAATTGATATTTTCTGAACTCAACTCAAAACGCAAATAAGTGGATAGGTAAAGTTGGTAAGTCCGTATACAAAATCAAAAGTAATCAAAACACCATAGATGATAAAGAATAAGTATGAATATTGAATATACGCCGGAGCCTAACAGCTGATCGAGTAAACACGTTGCACACGTGACCTCCTTGGGCCAATAGCGTTAACCCCATTCACAAGTCCATGATGTTTAGTAATCACGCTGACGGGAGCTACATCCAGCCGCGAGTCTTAAAACTGCGTCCCCAATGGGCAATGACAGTGACAGTGACAGTACCTTCTTTTTAGTTGGCCGAACTACGGTGAGAGGCGCTGAAAGCTTTGACAGTTAGATGACAGTTATTGACGTTGTGGTGGATTCGTTGATGGATCCGGAATGTTATTAACAAATACACACCACACTTTAAGATTAATATATATATATATTATCAAAAAACCCCATACTGTACCATTTGAAATGGTGTCGGGTGTATACATGTCTACATTTTTTTTTTTTTTTTTTCTCAATTTACATTAATTGTGCACGAATCTGGCCCATTCCTTCTTATTTCTGGTCAATGCTTTAGCCTCATTCCATGATTTTTCTCTTTTCTCCAGTGCATCCCCTACAGTCTGGTTCCATGTTTTTTTTTGGTCTTCCTCTCATCCTTCTTCCTCCCGCTCTTGCTTCCCAGATTTGTTTCACCTGCCTATTGCTCCCCATTCTTTGTAAATGTCCCCACCAACTCAATTTTCTCTTTTCAATAAATTCTAGGATTGATTCTATATCCATTTTTCCCCTGATGTCGTTGTTCTTGATCTTGTCCATCCTTGTTACCCCCATTACTCTTCTTAAGTATTTCATTTCCATGGCCTGTATTTTGCTTTCTTGTCTCTGAGATAGTATCCATGATTCACATCCATATGTCAGTACTGGTCTGTAGATAGTTTTGAATACTTTCATCTTTGTGTTTTTGGATATTTCTTTTCTGTTTATTATTTTTTTGTTTATTGCATAGTAAAGTTTTGTTGAGGTCTCTATTCGTCTGTTGACTTCTGGTTCTGCTGTTCCTAATTGGTCCAGTTCCACCCCTAAGTATTTATAAGTTTTGACCTGCTCTATTCTCTCTCCTTCCACTTGAATGTTCATTTGATGAATGTTTTTTCCAACTATCATAACTTTTGTTTTGGTTTTGTTGATTTGCATTCCATATTCTTTTGTCACCTGACTCCATATGTTGATGTTACTGTTAAGGTCTCTTTCATTTTCTGCAAATAATACAATGTCGTCTGCAAAAGCTGCCTCTGATATTTGTATATTTTGCATGTTTCTGTAGCCTACTTGCAGTTTCTTTGTCCTGATTGTACACCTTCTTATTATTTCATCCATATATATGGTAAATAAGACTGGGCTTAATCCACCTCCTTGTCTTAGGCCCTCTTCAATTTTGAAACAGTTTGAGCGTCTGCCTTGGCTGATTACGAAGTTTTTGTTGTTGCCATACATTTCCTTTATCAGTCTTATTACCTTTGGTTGAACTTCTTTCTTTCTTAATATGTCCCACAATTTACTCCTTTGTATTTTATCGAAAGCTTTTTCCAAATCTATGAAAGCCAGGTAAGTATTTTTTCCTTGTTCCATTCTCTTTTCTGTGATTTGTCTCACTGTGAATATATGGTCTTGTGTACTTCTTCCTTTCCGAAATGCACTTTGTGCTTCGTGCATTGAATTCTCTATAATGTTGCTCATTTTACTGTTTATAATTTTTTCCAATATTTTCATTGCTGTGCAGATAAGTGTTATTCCTCTGTAGTTATTACAGTCTTGCTTATTTCCTTTTTTATAAATCGGCACGATGAGTGATGTTTTCCATTCTTCCGGTAGCTCTTCTTCTTTCCATATTTGATTGTAGATTACCAGTAATATTTCTTTTCCTTCGTCACCCATGTATTTTATCATTTCGCTTGTAATGTTGTCGGTTCCTGGTGCTTTTCCATTTTTAAGTTCCCTTATTGCCTTTTCAAGTTCCTCAAATGTTATGTGTTCATCTTGCGTCTCCCAAGTCGAACTCATTGTTTCCTCTTCTATCCCTTCTGTTGCTTCTGTATTTTTGTTTGCCTCTAGCAATTCTTTAAAGTATTCGACCCATCTCTGCATGATTCCTTGTTCATCTGTTAATATTTCCTCCTTCTTACTTTTTATGTTGATTGTTTTTTGTCCTTTGGGTTCGCCTCTGCATGATTTCACTATATTGTAGAAAAGCTTTTGGTTTCCCTTCGCCGCATTTTCGATTTTTTGTCCAAATTCCTCCCATTTTTTCTTTTTCTCTTGATTCACCATATTTTTTAACTTTTTTCTTTCCTCTGTATATATTTCATATTTTTCTGTCGTTTTCACCTTGAGGTAGTTCTTCCAGGCTTCCTTCTTTTTCTTTATCTGCTCTTTGATTTCATTGTTCCACCATACCGTTTGTTTTTGTTTAGTTAGTATTCTGCTGATTCCACACGTCTCAGAAGCTGTTTCCATTATAATTTGTTTGAAATTAATCCACATCTCCTGAATAGTTCGTAGATGTATATGCTCTCTTAATCTCTCACATTTTTTGGAAATTTCTTGTGCATATTTTTCTGCCACTTCTTTTTCTGTCAGTTTGTAGGCTTTGATTTTTTCATGTTTTGGTTTCAGGTTTGTATGATTTTTCTCTATTCTTTTACGGTATTCTTGTCTTCCTCTAATCTTTGTTGTTACCAAGAAGTGGTCGCTTCCGATTTCTGGTCCTCTCTTCACTCGTGTGTCTATTATATTTGGTTTGTTTTTCTGCTCTACAACCACATAGTCAATAATTGATCTCTCTTTTCTGGAAATAATTTCTCTTGTGTATTTGTGTATATCTTTGTGCTGGAAGAGTGTATTTGTAATGACCAGGTCATGCATCACACAGAAGTCAAGCAGCCGTTTGCCATTGTTGTTTCTTGTATCTTCTCCATATTGGCAGTCTTATTACCTTTGGTTGAACTTCTTTCTTTCTTAATATGTCCCACAATTTACTCCTTTGTATTTTATCGAAAGCTTTTTCCAAATCTATGAAAGCCAGGTAAGTATTTTTTCCTTGTTCCATTCTCTTTTCTGTGATTTGTCTCACTGTGAATATATGGTCTTGTGTACTTCTTCCTTTCCGAAATGCACTTTGTGCTTCGTGCATTGAATTCTCTATAATGTTGCTCATTTTACTGTTTATAATTTTTTCCAATATTTTCATTGCTGTGCAGATAAGTGTTATTCCTCTGTAGTTATTACAGTCTTGCTTATTTCCTTTTTTATAAATCGGCACGATGAGTGATGTTTTCCATTCTTCCGGTAGCTCTTCTTCTTTCCATATTTGATTGTAGATTACCAGTAATATTTCTTTTCCTTCGTCACCCATGTATTTTATCATTTCGCTTGTAATGTTGTCGGTTCCTGGTGCTTTTCCATTTTTAAGTTCCCTTATTGCCTTTTCAAGTTCCTCAAATGTTATGTGTTCATCTTGCGTCTCCCAAGTCGAACTCATTGTTTCCTCTTCTATCCCTTCTGTTGCTTCTGTATTTTTGTTTGCCTCTAGCAATTCTTTAAAGTATTCGACCCATCTCTGCATGATTCCTTGTTCATCTGTTAATATTTCCTCCTTCTTACTTTTTATGTTGATTGTTTTTTGTCCTTTGGGTTCGCCTCTGCATGATTTCACTATATTGTAGAAAAGCTTTTGGTTTCCCTTCGCCGCATTTTCGATTTTTTGTCCAAATTCCTCCCATTTTTTCTTTTTCTCTTGATTCACCATATTTTTTAACTTTTTTCTTTCCTCTGTATATATTTCATATTTTTCTGTCGTTTTCACCTTGAGGTAGTTCTTCCAGGCTTCCTTCTTTTTCTTTATCTGCTCTTTGATTTCATTGTTCCACCATACCGTTTGTTTTTGTTTAGTTAGTATTCTGCTGATTCCACACGTCTCAGAAGCTGTTTCCATTATAATTTGTTTGAAATTAATCCACATCTCCTGAATAGTTCGTAGATGTATATGCTCTCTTAATCTCTCACATTTTTTGGAAATTTCTTGTGCATATTTTTCTGCCACTTCTTTTTCTGTCAGTTTGTAGGCTTTGATTTTTTCATGTTTTGGTTTCAGGTTTGTATGATTTTTCTCTATTCTTTTACGGTATTCTTGTCTTCCTCTAATCTTTGTTGTTACCAAGAAGTGGTCGCTTCCGATTTCTGGTCCTCTCTTCACTCGTGTGTCTATTATATTTGGTTTGTTTTTCTGCTCTACAACCACATAGTCAATAATTGATCTCTCTTTTCTGGAAATAACTTCTCTTGTGTATTTGTGTATATCTTTGTGCTGGAAGAGTGTATTTGTAATGACCAGGTCATGCATCACACAGAAGTCAAGCAGCCGTTTGCCATTGTTGTTTCTTGTATCTTCTCCATATTGGCCAATCACTGTTGGGTAATTTTCATCTTTTCTCCCTACTCTGCTGTTGAAGTCACCTGTTAGATAGATCTCTCCCTTCAGTGTTTCCATAGTTTTTGTCAACTCCTCCCAGAACAGGTCTTTTTTTCTTGTTGCCTCATCTTCGTTTGGTCCATATACTGCCACTATGGTTCTTGTGTTCCCATTTTCATTCTTGAGTTCAACTACTAAAATTCTTTCAGACACAGCCGTCCATTTCTGTAGATTTTTCTTCATATTTTTATGAACTATACATCCGACTCCTGCTCTTGCACGCTCCTCTTCAGATACACCACTGTATATGAGTACATGTTCATTTTGCATTATGATATCTCCATTACCTTTCTTTTTTGTTTCTGTTAATGTCAGTATGTCCAAATTTGCTCTTTCAAATTCTGTCTCTAGTTCGTCCTGTTTTCCTTGAATTGTTTTTATGTTCCATGTTCCTATCCTCCAATTTTCAAATTCCTCCCTATTTTTGTTCAACTTTTCTTTTCGGTTCTCCTTATCAATGTCCATTTCGAAATCCTTTGTCGTTTTACCATTTTGTCTCGTGCTTGTTTTTTTTGTTTTTTAAGTTTTTGGTTGTACTTTCACCATCCTTGTAAAATTTTGTTGTTCGTTGTTCCATTTCCATTCTTCATTGTTTATGATAATTTTTTGAAAGCCAATTTTCACATTTTGTCCTCTTTCCTTTTCTAATTTAGCCTTGTTCCTGATTTTGGATTGTATAATTCTCTCATCTTTCTTCATGTCATCATCTATATGTATAGGGTACTCAAGTTTTCTCAGCTTCTGTTTGTTTTTCATGATTGTTAGCTTATCGTTTTTATTGTTGAGTTCGACCAGCCACATTTTTTCCCCGATTTTGTATACATTTTTAATGTCCACTCTAACTTCTAATTTCTCCGTAATAAATTTTGATACCTCGGTTTTTTGTTCTTCTCCTGGTTTTCCTGCTATTTTTATCCCCTTGATTACAATATTATTTCTTCTTTTTTCCTTTTCCATTGCATCCAATTTTTGATTTATGTTTCCGATTTCCATCTTCATTGCTTGATTTTCTTTTTTAATGTTTTCATTCTCTGTTCTCAGAGTCAGTATTTCTTCTTTGAAGTCTCTTTGTTCTTTTCGTAGTTCTTTCATCTCCGTGGTTAAGTTTTGTAGCATTTGGATAACCATCTCCATTCTCTCTTCTCTTCTAGCAACTTGATCCGGGCTCCTCATACATTTCTTGTTTTTATTAGCGTTCTCAGTTATATCATCACCTTCTCTTCTTCGTTTTCCATCATCTGTTGAATAATCGTCGGAGTCCATTTTCCCTTAATCCGTCTCTGTTGTTCGTGGAGTGCTCAAGCTCCAAACCGACAACACTGTCACACCGCGGTAGTGTGAGACAGTAGCCTAGTTTACACCGATAACTCGTTTGGTTCGGTCCGATAGGACCAAGTGGGTGGGGATAGTACGGTAGGACCAATGCTTGCTTCTCGCACGTTTACATCGTATTGCAACGCGTGATCTCAATGTGTACGCCCGCAATTCGTCAAATGTCAAAAACAAGTCGAAATTATTCATCAACACAATTCGTAACCAAAAAAAAACATGAGTAAGTACGCTCAGATTGCCTTAGAAACTCAGAACCAACACAATTCACAATAATAACAATCAACATAACCTCATAATTTTGATCCAGATCGTACCAAATTTAGTTCGGTACACTTGCTGGCGAGTACCGAACCAAGAGCGGACCAGCTTAGTCCGCAACTGTTTACACCATTCGAACCAAATATTTGGTTCGGATATAGTCCGAATTTGGTACTTGGTCCGCGGACCAAGTTGTCGGTATAAACTAGGCTAGTAGTCCGTTAACCTCACTCTTAGTGTGATACGGGGTTTACGTTTTGTCTCAATAATTAATGCTTTGTACCTTTCTGTTGATTTCCTAATGGCTTACGCTTGACACTGTCTAATTTGCGTATATACTTGTGTTACTTCTAGAACTCGATTATTCCCGGAATTGAGTTTAGTATCGGAGCTATCTGCAACACGTCCTTTTACAAACAAACCAGGTACGTACGTATTTAAGATTAAACTTCCTTTTATTAATTAACAAGACAGTCTTCAGCGCATGTATATTCTCATCGCCATAATATATCTAACCATACATATCGATTAGAGACCTGTCAAAATTGTCAATCGATAGAATAGGAATGTGCTTCAGGACCATATCGATAACTCGATGTCCCACATTACTCCCACCGAAATAACGGAGTTACATTGAAGTGTTGCACTGTTTCCAAAATTGGTGAATTAATTCAGGAATCAGGCAACACTGAAATACATAGTAAACTCGTTAGCTGCAAATAGTGTAAATTCGTTAATACTACCCTTATCATTAATTGTGCGCGGAACCAAAGATACGTCTGAACCAGAATCAATAAGGAATTTGTTACCTGTAATAGGGTCCTTAATAACTAAACGGTGGCTAGACAGAACAGATGGATTCTCAGGCTGGCGACTTAACTCCTCCATGCCACTGGTCGCCTCTGATGGCATGGTGATTAGTTTTCCTTCCTGGTGAATGCGCAAGGTGATACGCATCGATGGGCCTTGTTTCCATAGCGTTGGTGATACCAGCACAATTCATCCGTTCCCGTTCCGCGATTCCTGGACTTGCTTCGTTGGCGTCTGAACTGTTCACGGCGTCCATCACTTCGTCGATGTTCAATTTTCAATTCCTCCACTTTGACAGATAGCTTCTGCATGGCTTCAACCAAGCTGTTGTGATGATCAGAATAATTCTCACCCTGGACTCCATAAACTCTCGGCTGCTCAATTTCAGCAATTCTGTCGGCCATCTTGGACAAGGTTTCCAATGGATCGGTGCTCGTTGTTAAAACCGATTGTATTTGGGTGGGAAAGGTGCTGCATCCATAAAGTTTTAATGACCTCGGTAGAGACTGACGAACCTCCAAGGCTTATCATTTCGTTAAGCAGTTGTGAGGGTTTTTTATCGCCCAAAGTAACCTCGGATAATAGTTTTCGGACATTCTTCTTCTCACTTGACTCAGCATAAATGGATATTAAGCGATCCTTGACTCCCACGTATTTGTCTGCAGGAGGAGGGTTGGTCAAATATAGTCCGTGATTTGTGTGAGGATGTCTGTATCGATGGCACTGACAACATAGTTGTATTTAGTGGCGTCTGCTGCAAGGGCGCCCACAGGGGGGGTCAGGGGGGGTCGCGTGACCCCCACTAGATTCACGGGGTTCTCAAAAATCACATCATTATTTTTCACGCTATTCAAAAAAACCAATTATTCAACTCCTACATTCAATAAATGATTTAATATAGGTTGATTCTTGACAGAGGCAAAGTTTACTAATATACAATAAGTTAGGTCACTTAGAAGTCGGCTCTTTGAAAAACCCGTATACAAGCGCGGCCGCGGCGTCAAAGCATGCCGCTCAAAGAAACCCGCCCAGCGAAAATGGTTCAAAGCGACCGACAGACGTTCCGAACTAATGGGAACTGGGCTCTCCAAGAGAAACGAAGTAGAAGGGTGGAGCCGGTTTCGCGCGTTTTCGAAAGTGGTCCAACTGTGTATTATTAGTAAACTTTGACAGAGGGATGTCCACGATCCACGATTTGCAGTCTCTTTTTCTAACATCAGGCATCGATTTTCAACACAGCGGCGAGCGTTCCAGTTGTGTTTATAGTTCAGTGGACAAAACTGGTTTGGCGGTTGGCGCGCTCTGCCATGTGATTTACGCAAAACGTTCAGATTGGTAGTGGGTTTGTTTATTGTATTGACACATGCGTGCATCAGTGTATTTCAAGTATTTTATTAAGCGAAAATATGAAGCAAACATTGGTTATTCAGTAAAAGTAATTACATCCATTACAGTATAGTGCGAAACCAAAATTTCTACGGTTTAGCTAAAAAGTGGTGGTTGGTAATTTGCAGTTTCCTTACAAAAGTACCTAAATAGCTACGGTGAGTTGAGTAGAAAGTAGCAGCAAAAACATTTCAAATGTTACTTTAAGTCATATGTTTATGTTTCTGTATATTTTTATTTGAGTTGAATCTGATGAGAACCTGAGAATTGGAATCTGGCATTGGTCATTACTTTATTATTTATACAGGGTGTCCCTGAAATGACTGTACAACGCTTAACCACAAATTCCTTGACCAAAAATAAGGTGATCTAGGCAGATTTACCTATATCCAAAACTGCTCCGTTTAGCCTACAGAGGGCGTCGAAGATTTAAAAAAAAAAAATGTTTTACCTACATTTTTCTAAAACGTGCGAATCGATTTTCTAGTCTTGGTCACCCTATATCTTTTCAACGACTAATATTTGCACCACATTTATTGGTGAAATCTTATTTTCATTTATATTATCACCTGCTGCTCTATGGCGGATAAGTTATGGGACACCTTGTATAATTGCACTGCCTGCCTGGAGGTTTGGTAATTTCGTAAAATTTCCTTTTTACTGAAGTGTTCGGGTTAGTGTATCTACCGGAAAAGCATATTAGTACAACTTTAGCTAAGACAGTTTTCATTTGCAACGAGCTCAAATGCACTGTTATATAATTTAAAAATCCCAACTTTCCCAATTATATTGCTAAAAAAAATACAGTTTTCGTTCAACTTTCGAATTTCTATTCTCCTTCCCTAAATTTTTTTCAAGAAATCATTACTTTTTTCTTTTGAAGAAAAATTCAACTCAACACAGCCGTCGTTCATGAAAACACGGCTATTTTCTTAACCTGTTTTGAAAGCCGCGAGCCGATAACTGAATAGTGTATAATAAAATGGTGGATGCGCACGGAAAATGCGGCGCTTTTTTTCGACTGCTGCGCTTTTTTCACATCAGTCTGCTTCACCTACTTACAACACCGCGAGCCGCCACTGACTCCCCCTACAAAAATTTCTGCGAGCGCCCTTGGTCTGCTGTGAGGTTGGCTGCTGAAACTGTGCCTCTAACTGGACAAACCAAAGGCGAGGGTCAGCCCTCCAAAACGGCGGACGTTTGACTGCAACTCGCTCAACTAGGGAAAGTGCTCGGGCCGGTAGTGGCGGTGATGGCATGGAAGGGGATTGCATTATTTGCTGGTTACCTGTTTGACTTGAGTTTCGGGCTCGAGCTCGTGAGTCTCTTGTTAGTAACTTGGATCCTCGTGGGTCTCAGGCTTGAATCTCCTGGACGTTGTTGATCACGTCGGGGTCACCAAATTGTGGTGGACTCGTTGATGGATCCGGAATGTTATTAGGGAGATAAAGCCAAACCAAAATCTCAAACGTATCCGTATACGTATCGAACTGCGCAAGTGCAGAAGGGATACGTTGACAGATCTGCGTTACGTTGTACTTATCGTAACGGGCCCCTACGGTATACTTAACCGCCTACGAATATTTGTCTTTTGAACGACGGACGTCAAAAATGTGTCAACAAAACAGCTGATAGTTTTTGTTGACAAGATTTGAACATTTCATCAAAGCTTTAAAATAAGTACGGAAATAAACATGTCGGCAGTTTTGGTACCTACTTTCTTCCTAGACCGAAACAACTCCATACACTTAGCATTATTCAAATTGTTTAAATTAAAAGCTCCATACAGTACAACTCTATTGCCCAATAATTCTTCATCATGTAATATATGCATGATGATTGCATCATCCAGATCATCATCCTGATCGTCGTCATCGACAAACACAAAGTGGTCAACTATAGCATTCATATTTTTCAAATCAAAACACGAATATATTTAGTTCGAATTCAAACGATGGAACATCACAACATGACATGACATATGTACCTGACATTAAAAAGGAAGATCGGTTGATCGGTATACGTATGAGCGATACGGTGGCTTTATACGGCTTTCTTCCCCATTAACGTAACACGATACGTTACATATACGTATACGGATACGTTTGAAAAATGGCAATTGGCTTTATCTCCCATTTAACAAATACACACCACACTTTAAGATTAAACTTCCTTTTATTAATTGACGAGACAGTCTTCAGCACATGTATATTCTCATCGCCATAATAGAAAGTTGAAGTTGAGCCAAGACGTAGACGTTAACGTAATACGTAAACGCATAAAGTTCACGTCTACGTAATGATCCAAAAGCTAGTTGAAGTGTGACATTTGACGTACGTGAAACGTAGCGAGTTGACTTAACCTAATTTGTTGTGTTTACATATAGTTTTTCGACCTGTAGAAGTAGAAAAAAAGTGATGTTTGTGACAATTTGGTTATTGAATTTTGAGGCCAAATAAAAATATGACGTGTAATGTCCAAAATCGATTCGTTGGCAGATTATCCAAGATCGGAGACTCGATCGGCAAACATCGGATTACGTATCAGGGATAACGTGCAATACGTGAAGACACGCAAGTTTTCGTATGTCCGTAAAGGCAAACGTGAGAAAAAACGAAGTGCGCTTGCCCAGATGTCAAACACCACGTTAACGTCTACGTGGATAAAAGCACTTCAACTATCCAATATCTAATATATCTAACCATACATATCGATTAAAGACCTGTCAAAATTGTCAACCGTCAATCGAAAGTAGGAATGTGCTTCAGGACCATATCGATAACTCGATGTCCCACAACGTGACAGAAGACCCCATGACCCATTGATCCTGAATTAAGTAAGGGGTTACATCAAATTTTGATTCCGAAGTGGAAATGTCAAATTTTTCCTTGGCAAACGCGAATCATATGCTACCATTCACATTGAGTTTGGCGTAGGCGTGATCTGGAACACAAATTCGATGTAGATGGTACCATATGTTTCCCGTGTGCCAAACGGCAATTTGACAGTTCCACTTGGAAATGAAATTGAATGTTAATCAGGCAGGCAAGCCAAGTCAACTCCAACAGTATTTTTTGTAAGTGTATTTTTGGTAAATGGAGCAAATATTGAAATAAAAGTTGGAACTATTTGCACTCATCAGTCAACCAACAAATTTTTTCCGATGTTAAATGATCAGTGAATCAACATACAGGTGTTTGGATTGTCTTGTTTAAGAAATTTTCTAGTGTACTGCTTGTAGTTCTCAAAACAATGATTGGATATTCTGAACTGTACTTAGAACATTGATATTTTTGTATACAAATTCAAGCAGGTATGAGTATTTTCCGTTAAACTTTGTGTAATTATAGCAATTTTAGCGGATCTTTATGAAATGTCCTTGAATAATGTCCTTATTCAACCCGTTATTCAATAATAAATATTATGATATCAAACTCATTTTCTATTGCCGAATAAATATTTCAGAAAATATACGATGTTTGTTTGTTTTGATCAGTGTAAGTATATAATCTTTATTATTTAAAAAAATATGTTTATTCTTTTATGACTAAATTGTCTAAAAGGGAATTTCCCGCGAATTAGTTTTTGGTCAATTTGCCTCAAATTATCAATAATTAAAAATATGTGCTACATACCTATTATAAATGGACAAAATATGAACATAACTAAAAAAACCGCCTAAAATTTGATAAAACTTTGATCCTGCATCGGTTATCAAACAAGTTATGTTGCATTTGAAAACTTTAATCCATTTCTCAGTTTACGCATCTTGTAGATTTTGGTTAGTGCCTCTTTGACACAAGTAATTTTTGTTTTGATAAAAAACGGCTATCACCATCCGAAAGAGGAGCAAAAATTATGTACTTCTCGAAAATTTCACAAAGGATAGTCTTGCTCTTGGTCTTGCTATAAAATTTTGAACCGCCCCTCTTTCGAATATTGCCAGCCATGCATTTTTATCAGAAATTAGACAAAAAACGTCTATTTATTGAAAAAAAAGTCAAAACACGTAAACTGACTGACAAATGGATTAATGATTTTAAATGCACCATTGCTTCTTCAAAAACGGATGCATGATCAAAATTTCATCAAATTTGAGGCCGTTCCATTAGTGCAAGTCATATTTTCAATGTATACAAATAAAAAGCGAATTTCAAAAGTCCCGCCTATAATCTGTCAGCTGTGAATTTCAAAAGTCCCGCTATAACCTGTCATCTGTCACGTCAGTGTATGAACCTA
The DNA here is from genome assembly GCA_958502075.1 of Orchestes rusci. Classification (NCBI taxonomy): domain Eukaryota; kingdom Metazoa; phylum Arthropoda; class Insecta; order Coleoptera; family Curculionidae; genus Orchestes; species Orchestes rusci. Next base: position 99,825,530 of record OY293303.1, read on the forward strand.
CAGCGCCCCTCACCGTAGTTCGCACAACTAAAAACTTGGATCAATTTTACTCTATGGGAGACTCAGTTCTAAGGGGAATGTTTTGTGGCAAAAGCTTTGTTTTGAATTTCGGAGAAACCGCTTTCGTCCTACTAAGCCTAATATTCAACTTAAGTGGCCAAATAATACTTATTTGGCTTGTTTATTTAAGTTAATTTAATTTTATCAAGACGCCCTGGAAAACAAAGGCTTTCTCTTCCGATCTCGGATTGTTGCTATTTTTTGATTAAGTTTTTCGAAATGCAGTTTATTGGCGCGTCACGGCAAACTACCAATCAAAAAATCTAGATTCTGTTCATGCGTAGAAACTGCAGTCCCGATTCAATTTGGCAGGCGTATGCTAGGCACATTGGATAAATGTAGTGCGGTCAGTATATAGTTTTATAGGTATATGGAGTCTGAACTTTAGAATAATGGTTTGAATCTACTAAATAAACCACTAGATCAAGTCTATTTCACCATATTTTCCACTTGGTGGTTTTTGAAAAATGAATCCACTAGGCGACTTTCAAAATCACTAGAACTAGGTAATGGGAATTCTACTCAGTTGGCAACACTGATCGGGCTCCTGAACGCGGCCAATAAATGTATCAATATTTGTGTTTTATCTGTAGACCCAATTCCAAATTGAATAAAAATCACATGGAATAAATTTCTCCAGACGAAAATATTTGCAAGCGGCGTATCCACGTACGTCTTAAATATATCTGTTCCTTAGAACATAGAACCCACTAGAACTAGCGTACACCCTAGATTCCGGCAAATTGTTTGTCACTATAATAAACATGTTATTATTTACATCTCGTCCGTTGAATTCGTTTAACGTTCTCTGTTGCAAATAAAAAGCACTCAGAATTTTCACTTTTTATCAAAAGGGATCAACCAGTGTATTAACGAGGATATGTTTTAATTTTTTATTTGTTTCAATATCGTTGTTGTTATAGGACAGTTATAATTTACTGATTATTGATAAGTTTTGTTCACATATATCAGGCCTTCAAAAATATTGAATTTTGAACAAGCCAACAGTGTTCCAAGGGAGCTACAGGCTATGATTGGTTAAAATGACAATCAGCTTTGATTGGTTGATCCAGAGCCGTCTAAATTGTAATACAAGCCATGAAGTAACAATTACAACGTCGCATCCAACGTCAACGTTGGTCAAAATTTTGCATTGATTGAAGGGGCTTTCTTTGAAAATTAAGGTATATTACGATTACGAGATACAAAAATTGTTCAATGAAACTGTAATTTGAAAGAATAACTTATATATTATCGCAACAGGTATGATGTTCATCACCTCATGACGTAAAAATATACATAAAATATGCGAACCTAACAAGCGTTTTATGATTTGTTGGGAAAAAATATTAATTCTAAACAATAAAACATTAAAACTGGAAGATAGGTTGATGGTTACAGATTTTGGGATGTGATTAAAGTAGTTTCTGGAGGACTGGAGTTGATAATAATGTTTAAAACTGATTAACCAAAAAGAACTATCTACGTCGCCATATTCTTTTTCCAAAGTGAACGAAACAAAACTCGTTTATTCTGGTTTTTCCGCATGACATAGAAGCTGGTCCTTATATGTGTGAGAAATCGAGGATCAGGCATATTATTTAATCAAGTTTTCCTATTTAAATATGTTTTTTTTTTCTCATCCAGTATTCCCCGAAAGGCATAGACACACACATACCATAATATGATACTATCTACCAGTCTATCATGAAAATATTGACTGTTAGATTGCGATATCTCTGGTACCTACTTTCTATTACCAATCCACTCACCTCAATCTTAACGCAGAAATCACTTCATTTTTCACCGTATTTCTCAGTTTTTCAAAATACAATTTGAAGTTGAATGAAAGCAGGTTGAAACTAGTTGAATAGTTGCGGAGCCGTCTAGAGTTTCATAGCTGGAACTAGAAGTGAACCTAGCCTCAATCGAGACCACACGCGGTGTTGCCAAAACCATCACTTCATGGCTTGTATTACCGTGGGGCTACTTTGATCAAATTAAAAATTAATTTTTCAGTATCGCCTTTAGTTTAGCGATTCGGTTCGTCAAAAAAATATTGAAATATCGTGTCTGCTTCTTCTTCCGAAAAACATTATGATATTGAAAAAACATTGAGTACTTTTTGAGTAAAAAAAAAAGTTGTCAGTTATAAAGTTACACCTGAAGTGGGGTTACTTTGATCGAGTTATTATTTCACGTCATAATTTCAAAGAAACCCCATATAACGTCCAAATTTCTATTAAAAATGAAAAGTGAAGACATTTATTTACAAAAAATGTGTGAAAAAAAATAGTATTCTGGATCGTCGCTTTACTGGTATAAAATACAAATAGCTTTCCACTTCTGAAGTTATTGCAACCATAAAAAGTGTTCCAAAATGAGAATTTCTATTAAACACTGGCGTACGTCGTGCACGTTCCGGGTTGACTGAAGCTGCTTCTAGTGTGCCTCCTTGTGCTTTATACAACTCGGGCGCGGCGGCGCGGTCGCAAAGGATTCAATTTTTTGGCGGTAATAAGTCGATGAGTGAAATGGCGAAGTTTAAATCAAAGTATCCCCCGGGATCTAAAGTAGTCCCATCCCACGGTACAATAAACATGGCTCTGGTTGATCTCAAATAGGCATTTGTGTCGTGTTGCCAGATGTACTTCCTTGCATCGTGTTTACAAAAGTAGCCAAGGTTCATGGAAAGAGATGGGTCTCATTGAAAAAGTTTTATTATCACTAGTGATCTATAAATGTACATATTATATAATTGGTAACTACCGGAGATGCACTCATAAAGTATAGAGTATTTTTAATTAGAATAAAAATACCTTGAATACAAGGTAGCTACTTATTAAATTTGCAGTTTGGCAAACTCGCAAGAATTCTCGCAAGAATTCCTCTCTCCCCTCAATGTATAAACATGTGACACACAAAGAGACGTCGGGCTATATCATTGATTTTTTAAAGTCAATGGGCTATATCTAGTTGTTGGAAAATCATTGATCTGTACTGCTAAAGTGTATTACTTCGGCTTCTAAAAATGGTTGCAGTATGGCATATATCTATTAACTCTATATGGGAACCGTCCCATTGAACAACGAGCGACGCTTGATGCCAGGATAAGATAGAAGATCCCGCTGTACTGTATAGTTTTGGCTTGGTTTTCCCGGATCGTCCCCTCGCGATAGAAAAGGATAGACTTATGCGAAAAACATACAGTATAGCGGAATCTTCTATCTCATCCTGGCATCAAGCATGTAGAATTGCTTCCCATATAGTTATTAATAGATATATGCAGTATGGGGGCCGCCATATTGGACTCGACGTTGACCAAAAAGTGTGTCTTAGCTTGATTCAGCTGTTTTCAATTCGAAGTGGAAGTGACAGATTTTCGCAAGCCAAACGGGAATCATATGCAACCATCCACATTGAATTTGGCGTAAGCGTGACTTTGAACACAAATTCAATGTAGATGATAGCATAAGCATTGCCAAGCGTTCGTTCGTTGTGTCATTTGAACGTGAGAAAGAAAAAAAAAATCTTTGTTCTCCGTTATCTCGCAGAGATAATTCTTGGTTAACCAAGTGTTTTGATAAATTCTCGCCGGCGTTTTTGCGTGGAACGGCGGAAACTCATCTATTTCTTGTGTGTTTTTCCAGCAGGAGCTGGAAAAAATTCGCGTGGTCAGTCTAGGGGTGTACACCCCCTATGCTTACCTGGACCGAGTGGGTGATTGTGCGGTGCTGGACCACGCATTCGCGCAACCATTTGTCGCACACGCCTAAAAAATAGGTGCTTGTTTCTGGAGCTGGTGAGGAGGGTTTCTGGAGCTGGTGAGGGGGGTGAACTTCTATAAGGGTGGTGATCGGCCGAGCCAGACTCGAGCAGGCACCTGGTCATGGACCAGGAGTCCACCCAGGACCCGGGAGGGACAGAAGGAGCAGCCTCTGTCCACGTTCCCACCCTCGCCCCTCAGATGTTCGCATCCATGGGAGCCGTTCCGAAAACAAAGGACCCCAATAAGGATCCCAATGACGGATATGCCTCCGACTCATCAACCAGATCATACCGGTCTGGCTATGAGTCGGGGTACTCAGTATCTAGCCAGAGAGCTTACGCCGAAAATAGCTCCAGTAGCATGCCAACTACTAGACAGCAGCTCAAAATACTCAGCAAGACATGCGAGGTCTGTGCTGAGTACAGCAAGACGCTGGCCTCCCCTGGAGTAGGCCTCCAGATGCGCGATTTAGCTCAAAACCATATAAGAAGGAAGCATATGACAAAAATGCCAAGTTCCCACCAATAAAGGCCCTACCCCCTAGGAAATCCCATGGAAACGACCACAGAAGGCAACAAGAGGCAATTGAGCCCTCAAGGTAAAGATGACGGAGCAGGAGGGGCAAAAAGGCCCTTCCTAATGGACCTGATAAACCGCTACGAAGCCCTCTCAGATCATGATAGGGATGAATCGTAGGGATGAGAACAAGAAAGACATTTCTAAAATCCGACAAGTCACGACAAGCGACGAGCGTGAAGAGTGGGAGTAGTTATGCGGCGCAGAAACCGACGTCGAAGGCGCAGGCGTCCACATCGAAGAAGGAGAAGAGCCCACCCCCATTCATTATGAAAGGAGTACCGCAGACGAAATCGGAATCTGGATGAAAACGTGCGCGGAATGGCACACGTATTCAACTAATAGCGATAAAACGCATGCGTTTGTAGCAAGGGGCCTGGACCATCAGCCAGACCCGATCGACAGGGGGCGAGGGAGGAACCATCTGAGTTCCCACCACTACCACAAAGGCATGCCCAGTCTGCTCAACCCAGACCAGCAGCAGCGCAGACACAGCAGAGACCAGCACGGGGTGAGCCGGTCGAACCGGTCAATGATCTTTCAAGCTGTATGGCTGACATAAACCGAATGGTTAATATGTCAGAAATCTTTCGTTGTATGTCAGACTTGCGTGCGTTATTATTGCACACACCAGCCGGACAAAGAGGATCAGTAACCGTTAACTTTCTGGGTAACGCTTCCCAAAGGTACAATCTGGAGCCAAAATAAGCACCAGAAAGTGCCTGAGGGTGGTGAAGTGGAACGCAAACAGCGTTTTCCAAAAACTTGGCAAACTGATTCACTTCTTGAATATTCATAGAGTAGATATGATCATAACAGAAACGAAACTATTTCCAAACAAAAAGTTGAATGTTAGGAATTACATTGTCCACCGGGTCGATAGGACACTGCGTGGAGGAGGAGTTGCAATGCTCGTCAATCAGAATATTCGGATTGACGTAGACTCAGCTATCAAAAATGTAGCAATTCAATTACGAAATGGCAGCGTTATAGTAGGCGCCTACGCGAAACCAGATCTACGCATGATACCTGACGACTTGGATACATTTTTTCAGCACGGCAGGGGAACGCTGGTCGTTGGTGATCTTAATGCCAGACACATCATGTGGAATAACCATAGATGTAACAGGAATGGAAATTTCCTACATGACTATATTGAAGAAAATTCCATTCAGTTGTTGGAACCTCCAATTCCAACACATTACCCTACAAATGGCACGACACCGACCTACATCAATCTGGCATTGGCAAAAGGTATCCTAAATCTACCAGATTTGCGTGTTCTCAATGCGACTCTCTTCTGATCACTTACCGATCTTAATTGATTGGAAAGTTGATGTCAGAGTTCTCTGAAACACTACAGTATGCACGAGACAAGATCAGCCGGAAGGTTAATCTTAAGCACGCTGAGGACAGGCTATCTGTAGAGATTCTGGAGCTGATAAAGCTTAAAAACAGGAAAATACGGGAGTGGCAGCGCTCTGGGTCGCGGGAAAAGCGTTCAGAGTTCTTGAACTTAACACGCAGAGTTCGGAGGACGATCTCCGAATTCCGAAGCAAAACCTGGAGCGCAACACTTGCAGTCCACACAGGATAACTCCCTCTGGAAAATCAGCAAACGGCTCAGAAACAAATTCAATAAAATCCCATCACTGGGAGGTGTTGTCCAGACACCTGGAGAAATTTTTGAGACGTTGGCTGATCATCTAGCGAGAGCCTCTGGGGAGAAACCAGACGTCACGCCCTTCCAGAGTGAAGTAACGGAGTCAGTGAGGCAACTCACGACTATTGATTGCGTGATTCCAGGCGATGTGCTTGGTAAAATCCTGGTGTCCCCTTCAGAGCTAACCAGGATAATGAAGTCACTAAATAGTAACAAAGCTCCCGGGGAGGTCTGCATAGCTAACATCCTGTTGAAAAACCTTCCACGGAAGGCGCTTATACAATTCATGTACCTGGTCAACAGCATGCTGCGATTACAGAGCACTTTCCATGCGCATGGAGAACTGCTGTCATCGTACCTATCCAGAAACCGGGTAAGGATCCATCCAAACCGGAATCCTATCGCCCAATTGCACTGTTGAGCAGCTTATCCAAAGTTGCTGAACGTGTAGTACTCCAGTCGTTCCACAAACTCCACTTGCTCGACAAAATCCCTCCCTTTCAATTTGGTTACCAAAAGGGACTCGATACGTCTCTTGCAGTAGCCAAAGTCGTGCAAGAATCCATGGATGGATTCAATAAGAAACAGAACACTGTCATGTTGACCCTGGACATCGCTCAGGCGTTCGACACGGTCTGGCATGACGGTCTACTGTGGAAATTGTACCACATCCACAAATTCCCACCTTTCCTAGTCAAACTAATCCATTCCTACTTACAAAACCGCTCCATCAAAGTCCGAGTGGAGGGGTCACTATCTGCTTCTAGAAATCTCTATGCAGGCGTCCCCCAGGGTACAGTACTATCGCCAGTACTGTTCAACTTGTTCACGGCCGACATTCCTACTGACGAGCTCATCCAAATGGTAATGTACGCAGATGACGTAATAGTCTATTCACGATCATTCTACGCACAAGCCGCCAGACAGCGCATCAATCAATACTGTTCGAATACATTGGTTCCATGGTACCATAAATGGAAACTAAAAATCAACAGTAAAAAGTGTGAATGCTTGGTATTAACTCGTAAATTCACGAACCATCGGATAATTGAGCCAATCAAAATCGATAACGAACCTATTACTATAGTTGAAAAACTTAAGTATTTGGGGGTTGTTATCGACGCGCGGTTCTCATTTGTTCAAAATACATCCCACATCTTGCAGAAGTCTTTCTTGGCCGGACAGCACTTATATCCTATTTTGTGTCCGCGTGCAGAATTGTCCAACGATTTAAAGCTCACTTTATATAGGTCGGTTATACGACCCACTATAATCTATGGCTGTCCTATATGGTGTAGCATGTCTAACTCACAATTTGCACGCATCCAACGTTCGCAAAATTTTTACTTACGCGCAGCCCTCAACTTGCCAAGATGGACGCCTATCGCCGATTTACACGACATCGCGCAGATATCTAGGGTGCAAGATTACGTTGAACAAATGTCTGATCGATTTTATCGTTTTAGAACAGGGAATTCACCCATCACTCAACAAATAACTAATACCAGGCACTCTAACAATGCCACACATAAACCTAAACCGTTTTCGTTGCGGTGTTGTCGATGAAATGGTGGCCGCTCTTTTGGCGGGGTGCATCGCCATTTCATCGATAGCATTGCGGAAGAAGTGGTTGTTCCTTATTTTTGCAATTCAACCTTTGATTCTCAGGACAACGTTTCGGTTATAGATAAGTGTGTATTATTCTAGTCATGAATATTTCAAGGGAGGTTTTTAGGTCTATTTTTTCCTCGTCACGCAACTTTGACATATAACCAAAAACTTCCGATCGCTTTTGCCAACCACTCCATTGTTTTAAATCACTCCGCGTGATCATTCCCCATGTCAGCCATGTGTCTGAAAGCGCTTATTGACGTAGGAGAGACACGACTTACACTGTTTAAGGGACATGTTGGGGTTGTTGGGCTGGCTCTACTGTTGAGGAGGTGGCTGGTTTTTCACTCCCGCTGAAGGCGCATTCGCCTTCATGTGATGGTCCTAACTAGTGTTAGATATATAAGTGTTTTACCTGTTGTGTTTTATACTTGTCTAATATTAGGAAACATGCTGTAACCTGTCCTGTAATTGTCTGTTTGCTTAATAAATGTGCTTGAAAGAGAGAACGTGAGAATTATTATAATTATTGGATAAGTATCATTGTTTTGCGAATTTTGTGAGAATTATAGGATTGCCTATTGTCGAGTCGAGTGTTTTTAATGAAATGTTTTTTCACTTTTCGGTGATATTTTTGTATTGTTAAAGGTCCGATCACTCAATCAGAATCAATTAAATGTATCTTATTCGTATTTATCAACTACTAGCCTAAACCCGAGCACCGCCCGCGTCGTGTGTGAAGTGAATTGTATATATATTGTTTATATATAAGATAATAACAACACTGATTTTTTTATTTCTTTTAAATTCATTTTTTTGTGTCTTTTTTTTTTCCTCCCGCTGGCCGTATACCCCATAGAACCTACATACAGGGTGACAGTTTAAACGAGGAATTTAAAAAGGACCAGCATTTGATTGTTTCCAAACCAAGATCAGTGGTTCAACGCCCGCGTCGTGTGTGAAGTGAATTGTATATATTTTTTATATATAAGATAATAATAACACTGATTTTTTTATTTCTTTTAAGTTCATTTTTTTATGTCTTATTTTTTTTCCTCCCGCTGGCCGTATACCTCATAGAACCTACATACAGGGTGACAATTTAAAGGAGGAATTTAAAAAGGACCAGCATTTGATTGTGTCCAAACCAAGATCAGTGGTCCAAACCAATGATAGTATGAATAAGATTTGGCGAGACATGTCAATTTAGATATCGAGGGGGACAACTTTCGAGGAATCCTTTGTTTTTCTGGAATCAACCCTCTCACGCCCAGGGTAGCCACCTTTAAAATTAAATAGCAAGCCCTACCTATTTTGCGATTTTTGAAATCTTCACGTTATTCTCCATACGCTACATTACTTTTTTTTTCAAAATTGAAGTTCTCAACCTCACAAAAATTTTCAAACGAACAGAATTAATTATTCCTTGAACTGATGATAGTATGAAAATTTGGTGAGACACATCAATTTAGATATCGAGGGAGATAACTTTCAAGGTATCTTTTGTTTTTCTGGATTCAACCCCCTAACTCTCAGGGTAGCTACCCCTGAAATTTCAAATAGCAATAACCCTCACTTATTTTGCGATTTTTGAAATCTTCACGTTATTCTCCATACGCTACATCAGTTTTTTTTCAAAATTGAAGTTCCTAACCTCACAAAAATGTTCAAACGAACAGAATTAATTATTCCTTGAACTGATGATAGTATAGAAATTTGGTGAGACATTTCAATTTAGATATCGAGGGGAACAACTTTTGAGATATCTATTAATTTTCTGAATTCAACTCCCTCAATCCCAGGGTAACTACCCTTGAAATTTCAAATAGCAGCCTAAACAGGTACTTTTCATCGTATTTTAATGCTATTGTGTAGCACTACTCATATTTTAATAATTTTTTTTTTTTTATTTATTCTATAGTATACTTCTTTTCAGTGCTTTGTCAACAAATGACGTTCATTTATGACAATAAAGTATTTTATCAATCAATCAATCAATAGTCAAGTTATTTTCATCAACAGCTTCGATAGTTTTTCATGCTGTAGCCGTTTCTTAAAATGGTTTACACTGTTGCTGAACGCGTGGAAATGATTTATTTTCATTTATGGAGCTGAACGTTGCTATGCTAGAACGGCGGTCATATTTAATGAAAGAAATTTGGGAAAAAATGTTGGGCACAAGTACATCCGACAGTTAGTTGCTAAATTTCGAGAAACTGGATCTGTTTGCAACAAGAAAACGGGTGGACCAAGATTACTCAATGATGCCGCTCAGATTGAGGTACCTGGTCAAGTTCCTATCGCTCCTACCACATCATTTCGTGGAGTTTCTGTGAATTCATGACCAACAAAATCATTAGTCAACCCATGTTAATTCAAAATATCTGTTCCAGTGACGAATGCACTTTTTATCTAAATGGCAAGGTGAATGAATAAAACTGCCGTTATTGGAGCGACTTCGATCCTCACATTATTAGAGAGGGACATACACAATATCCCCAAACCAAAAAATAAATGTTTGGGAGGGAGTATTCAGTAATAGCATCATTGGCCCTCTTTTTATAAATGAAAATTCAAACGGTGAAATGTATGCCGACATGTTACAAAGAACTATAGAGCCTCTTTATAATTCATGAGGTGGAAAATCAAAGGGACGCCAATGGAAATCTTGCTCTAGATGAACATTTGCTAACTTCCAGCAGGACGGAGCACCTCCTCACTATGTACGCCCAGTGAGAGAATGGTTGGATAATCATTCAGAGCAGTGGATTGGTAGAAGAGGACCCATAGAATGGCCACCTAGGTCACCAGATCTGACTCCGCTGGATTTCTTTCTATGGGGTCCTTGATGGGGTCACTTGAAATCCGTCATTTCCAAAACCCAACCCGACTCAATCGAACAACTGCAACAAAGAATTGTACAAGAATATGGGGCTATTTCACCTGAGACTTTTCAAAATGTTCGCGAACAGTTACATGTACAGCGTAGAAGATGGTGCCGCAGGCTAAAATTTTCCGAGCCTGTCGCATTCACCATTTCATAAAACAATTATAATGGTGTTTCAATTAATGAAATTTTCATGTCAGAGCCGAATCTGATGCGGAATATGGGGTGATTTTCATATTCTGTAATTTGAGTTTTTTTTTCAGTTCTGTAATTTGAGTTTTTTTTCAGTATAATCAAATAAACGTTGCACTTTTTAAATGTTTTTTAATATCATTCTCGCCACGGTGGCTTACTGAAATTTAACAGATACAAATATTACATTTCGCTCTATTTTTATCACCGCGGCACTCGGATAACCAACTGTGATTATCTTTCCATGATGGATTGAAGTTTGCTTCTCTTTTTACACGTTTTGAGGGCCCATCAGCTTCATCTTCTTTCTTTTGCACAACAATACACTCCTGCACATCTTCGCGAACTTCACGAACATCACCTTCAATATTGTCATTATCGTCACAGTCACTATCACCAAAACCCACCCAGTCAATTTCCGATGTATCGGAATTATCAGTATCTTTATCCATATCGATCTGGAGCCCGTGATTGTTCAAAAGTATTTTAAAAATCAAGCAAGAATCAAGAATAATTCTGAGACTCAAGACTAAGTGAAACCCGTAAATCGCTTTTTGCTAGTTGATGGTTCCATACCGGTAATTATAATTAACAAAATACCATGAAGCAAGAAGCAAAGATTCAAAGAATAATACGACGGACGATCGGACAGCGACGCGGGACGCGGGCAGAAATACTCGGAAAAAACGATGCGCAGAGCGCAGATATAGGGGTGCAGTGTTTTGTCATATTGTACTAGAATTGTACTAATTCGTACTATTCGTAATAAATACTTTATGAAAAAAGATGTATTGGATTTTTCCGGGACTTCAACGTATAATTATTAATTATAATAACTGGACACGGGACCAGACGCTAAATTCCGGGACTTTCCTGGTCATGTGGCAACCCTACTAGAGATACATGAGGAACTCAACACTCAACAATGACACGAGAAATAGGAATTGTCATTCAAAATCTTAAGGTGGGCGCCCTGGAGGTTGGGGGGTCGAAAGTAATATGACAGCTAACATATCAAAAGTTGTCCCCCTTGATATCTGCATTGATATCTTTCTCAGAGTCTCCATATCGTCATCAGTTTAAAAATTATAATTAATGCTGTCCGTTTGGAAACAATTGTGAGGTTATGTACTCCAATTTAAAAAAAAAGTGATGAAACCTATCAAGAATAGCAAAAATATTTTAAAAAACCCGAAATAAGTGAGGTTTGCTATTTGAAATTTCAGCGGTAGCTACCCTGGGAGTAAAGGGGTTCAATCCAGAAAAACAAAAGATACCTTAAAAGTTGTCCCACTCGATATCTAAATTGACATAAAGAAACATTGTTTTGCGGTTATCCGATGTTAAACGGAAAGGTTGGTACAGAACCGTAATAAATGTCTAGAGTTACATCCATGTGAGTAGTGCCCTCCTTGTACCGGTTTCGTCCCGAAATTGGACTCATCAGTAAGGCAGCTGGCACCACTCACACCGATGCAACTCTAGCCACTACCCTAATCTGGGTAAATGTGCAGTGGTTGTTTTTAGGCAACCACTGCCATCTATTGGCTCGCAAGTCTGCGAACGCAAATAGATGTGAAGTATATATGTTCGAGCTGTACCTCTCGATCATGAAATAAAGAGACATTGTTTTACGATTATCCGATGTTAAACGGAAAGGTTGGTACAGAACCGTAATAAATGTCTAGAGTTACATCCATGTGAGTAGTGCCCTCCTTATACCGGTTTCGTCCCGAAATTGGACTCATCAGTAAGGTTCTGTACCAACCTTTCCGTTTAACATCGGATAACCGTAAAATAATGTCTCTTTATTTCATGATCGAGAGGTACAGCTCGAACATACTTCACATCTATTTGCGTTCGCAGACTTGCGAGCCAATAGATGGCAGTGGTTGCCTAAAAACAACCACTTCACATTTACCCAGATTAGGGTAGTGGCTACTCTAGAGTTGCATCGGTGTGAGTGGTGCCAGCTGCCTTACTGATGAGTCCAATTTCGGGACGAAACCGGTATAAGGAGGGCACTACTCACATGGATGTAACTCTAGACATTTTATTACGGTGCTGTACCAACCTTTCCGTTTAACATCGGATAAACGTAAAACAATGTCTCTTTATTTCATGATCGAGAGGTACAGCTCGAACATACTTCACATCTATTTGCGTTCGCAGACTTGCGAGCCAATAGATGGCAGTGGTTGCCTAAAAACAACCACTGCACATTTACCCAGATTAGGGTAGTGGCTAGAGTTGCATCGGTGTGAGTGGTGCCAGCTGCCTTACTGATGAGTCCAATTTCGGGACGAAACCGGTATAAGGAGGGCACTACTCACATGGATGTAACTCTAGACATTTATTACGGTTCTGTACCAACCTTTCTAAATTGACATGTCTCACCAAATTTTCATACTATCGTCTGTTCAAGGAATAATTGATTTTGTTCGTTTGAAAAGTCTTGTGAGGTTAGGAACTTCAATTTTGAAAAAAAAAATTAGCGTATAGAGAGAATAACGTGAAAATAATTACTACTTCATTATATATTTTAGGTAATAATCATTTTACATATACAAGCTTAAAATCACTAATTTTGAGTGACAGTGACGATTAATATAATTTATAAATAAACGAAAAGTTGGATCAAGTGTGGTCATGTCATTAGGTGTGTTTGTTATGCTCCACTGGTGCACACTTTTCTACACTACAACACTCGGTATGGCTTTGTCTGTGGAATATTTGTCTGTTTTTTAGGATAGAATATCTTCACTAAACTAGTAAAGATATTTTATCCTGAAAAACAGACAAACATTTCACAAACAAAGCCACACTGAGTGTAGTAGTGTAGAAAAGTGTGCACTACGTCAACGTCGAGCGAACATGGCGGCCCCTATGCTGCAACCCATATACTTATAAATACAATATAAGGGCCATGCAAAATTGTCAAGCTAAGGGTCCCTTAGCGTTAGTATCCTCAAAAAAGGGTTGGAGCAATCGGCCATAAGTATATGTTATGACGAACTGAAAGCCGAATCAAGCAAAGACATACTTTTTGGTCAACGTCGAGCCAACATGGCGGCCCCATGCTGCAACCCATATACTTATAAATTTATAGAAGTCAACTACTTCTATAAATTTATAAGTATATGCTGCAACCATTTTTAGAAGCCGAAATAATACACTTTAGCAGTACAGATATATTTAAGACGTACGTGGGCGGCCCACATGATGCAACCATTTTCACACTGGGATTCGCAGGGGAATATTTCGTGGTTTCGCACTTCGCAGTACAGTAGTACCAGAGTAGTACCATGATACTACGACAAACAGATAAGCTCACGCGCATCTTGTCGGGTGACCTTTGTGAAGTTATGTTGTCAAGCTTCTGTCAGTTTGCAATGTAAATATTGTTGTTCTGATATTTGTGTGATATAATATCTTATTATTTCGTGAATTTCGCATAATTTGATGATGATGTACTGTGCCGTGATGTTCTGCAGAAGCAGCAATAAGAGAAATAAAGAAAACCGTCCGTGTAAATACGTACCATTTCTTTCGGTTTCCAACATCCAAGTATATTCGCAAGATATGGATACCTACAGTGTTATCAAAAGGACAAAGACTGCATTATCTATAGAAAATTATTTTTCCGACATAATTATAGGTACTCTTATAAAAAAAACTTGTGAGCACTATGTGCGCATCGCATATCCGGTATATCTGAAGAGAAACCCGCTATAACCTTGAGTGGCAAGATCAAATTAGAATGAAAATACACATACAACCACAAAGGCCACATGGAACCATGCACATAAAATAACAAGAAAACTCTCATAACCACAAAAACCACATCGAACCATGTAGAAAAACAAAAAACCACAAGGAACCACATAGAACCAGAAAAACCGCAATGGAACCAGAAAAACCACATGGAACCACAAAAAAAACATACAGAACCACATAGAAACACAAAGAACCAGAAAATCTACATGGAACCACATAGAATAACAAAAAATCTCTCAAAACCACAAAGAACCAGAAAAACCGCATGGAACCACAAAAACCACATATAGAAATACACATATAGAAACACATATAGAACCACTGAAAACCACAAAAAAACACATAAAACCACAAGAACCACATGGAACCACAAAAAAATACATAGAACCACAAGAACTACATAAAAACACAAAAAAAACACAACGAACCTGAAAAGCCACAAAAAACACATAGAACCACTAAAAACCACATGGAACCACAAAAACCACATGGAACCACAAAAAAACACATAGAACCACATAGAAACACAAAAAAACTCAACGAGCCCGAAAAACCATATCGAACCACAAAAAAACACATAGAACCACATGGAACCACAAAAACCACATGGAACCATGTAGAAACACGCAAAACCATAGAAACCACATGCCAAAACCTCTCAGAACCACATAGAATAGCAAAAACCCTCTTAGAACCACAAAACCACATAGAACCACAATAAGCCACATAGTACCTACAACAAAAACCAAATTGAACCAAAAAATAACCACATGCATGGAGCCACATAAAATCACAAAGAATCACATAGATTCTCAAAGAAACACATAAAACCACAAAAGAAGGAAGAAAAGAACATAGAATCACAAAAAACCACACAAAACCACAAAGAACCAAGTGTGTCGCGACCTTGAAATTCCACTCCCACCGCGCATAAAAAAGTGTCACCTCAAAAATCCTTTCAAACGTCGAAAATCAACTGAGAAAAATGTTTTTTCAATGTAACGGCAAAATTGAAAATATGATCTTTTTTTAAATACTATATTTAACCAATCTGGTTGGATTCGCGTAGATTATATTATCAATTTTGGATAGATAGATAACCAACTAAATACATATTATTTATTTTGGGGTAAATAACCAACTATAATCATCAGAATTCAACAAAATCGCAATATAAGCCATGCTTTCCAAAAAATGTCACCGGATAGCTTGATGCGCAGTTCAGTTCGAAACTCGTTCGGCTAGTGAGCCTATCTTGTTTGTCGTAGTATCATGGAGTAGTATTGGCGATTCAAAGAGTCAGCGAAGCGGCCTCTGGCGTTTTGTGCTCGAACTTTCGAGAGCGTGATAGACATCAGCTGTCTCCATGCTGTTTCTATTGGGATCTTGATTACTTGAAGATATATTCCCGATTTTGTTATTATTTATGCAAAGATTTTGATAAACCACGTTGGTAAATGATTATAGTGTGCTAATTGAATGGTATTTTTCGGGTTTTGTTATTATTGTTGGAATCATAAACTTATCGGCAGCAGTCTTAAGGGTGTCGATATCAAAAAGCCTCAAGTGTAGTGGCTTTTAGCCAAGAAAATAGACGATTATAGTGCATAGATCAAAGTAAATTACTCTTATTAAATGTATATATTCAATTGATTGAAAGATCTCACCGATATTGGTGATAAAAATCATCATCAACAATGGAAGATCATACGTATGTTCGCCGATATCCGAAGAAACCTCGTAATAGGCATAGTTGTCGCGTACCTCTCTGCAATGAGAAGACAATCATCTGCATAATTTTTCAAAGGACCCACGTCGTAAAAAAGCTTGATCGAATCCCGACACACACTAAATTTTCCACAGCTAATCTTCCTTCACGAAGAGGCCGGTCAAATCCATTCAGAGCGTCCAATAAATGTTCCAGTTCATTAGAGGCGCTATTTCTCAATTGACAACACTCTGCCGATACGAAACACTCGACTGATACGAACAACAAATATAAATTCACGCGCGAAAACCTAATACGGGCTATGAATAAAATGCAGTTGTCACGCTCTCGAAAGTTCTCGCGCGTTCCGCTGTGGCGCTGCTTGAGCTGTTTGAATCGCCAATAGATATATGATATATTTAAGACGTACGTGTTCATGGCTTTCTTGGGGTCACGTCACAGTATTTGACGTTTGGCAGTGTGTCGTAGATTGATCGCTCCACATGTGACATTTGTGAAATTGATCCGAAAGACCCTCGTCCAGACGTACGTGATTTTTTTTTCAATGTGTAAGAGGGAGACGGAAAAGTATGACGTAACCGCAGGAAAGCCATGAACAGACTGTACGTGGGCGTATCTCATGGTGCGTCTCCATGGGCGTAGTGGCCACGTTTTGACATTTTAAGCGTATTGAAATACCCGTATTACCCGTTCTGATTGATTGTATAATTTTGAATCAAAACGGCGGGAACATATACCTAATAGGTATATGGGCGGGAATATCACGAACCAATCATATCGCGAAACGCGAAAACACCGTCCTTGGAATACGCACATGAGGACCCACCATCAGACTTCGCTTTGCTCGAGCATCGCACAGCGAACGGATCTAGCCAAATTCAAATCAAATCAAATCTAATAAAGCTTTATTGTCCAAAAATGAAACATTTTGTTGACAAAGCAATAGTGAAAATAAATAAACTATTACTACAAGCAGAAAAAAAAAATTGCAACCTGACAACACAGTTTAAAAATCATCACACAAAAACTCCTCAACAGTATAATACGCTTTGGCCAGTAGAAA
The DNA here is from genome assembly GCA_958502075.1 of Orchestes rusci. Lineage (NCBI taxonomy): Eukaryota > Metazoa > Arthropoda > Insecta > Coleoptera > Curculionidae > Orchestes > Orchestes rusci. The sequence continues at coordinate 99,842,857 of OY293303.1, forward strand.
CGTTTTAACACTTTTTCTGAATTTAATAGGGCATTTTATCATTCTAATCATTTGAGGTAATTGTTTTAACATTTTTCTGTGTTTATGAATTAATGAGTTATGGATAAGGGCACTAGACGGGATTGGTAGATTCACACGATATGCATCTCTCATGTTGTAATCGGTGGAAGAATGGATCAGGCGTTGATGCTTCTTGTGGATCAGACAAACTGCTTCCAACATGAATATATAGGCACGGGAGTCACGGGACAGTCATTAGCTTTTGCGCAACAAATAATGGACGCCATGATTCACGGGAACATGCACGCAGCATCGGTCTTTGTGCCCGTTTCTGCAGGACCAATACGGATTTCAAAAACAGTCTTAATTCTTACACGAGGCCCAAAAGCTTATCCCATATCTAAGGTGAGATTCCACAAGTGAAAAGTACACATTCCTGGCAATAGTTGGACTCAACTCCCTGGAGACAACCCTTACAGCAAAACAGCCCTTGGCGACCTTATTTGAGAGTTGTTTCACATGTTCATCAAACTTGAAAGAATTATCCACGTGCAATCCCAAGAATCTGGCATCATTAACACTCTCAAGAGGCATCTCTCCAATAGAAATGTCGTCCACTGAGCATCTGAACGTCATGATCTTGGTCTTGGATATATTGAGGCTAACGCGATTACCATCACACCAGTTCTTCATGATGTCCAAATCTCTCTTAATCACTCTCCTAAAACCATCCACAGATCTTGATGTCCACAATCTTGTTGTGTCGTCCGCAAACATTGTTAAAGCTCCAGAAATACCAGCAAGTGGAAGATCATTCACATACCGAAGGAACAGCACTGGTCCAAGAACAGATCCCTGTGGCACTCCAGTTGGGCCCGTATTCTCCGATTCTACAGATAAACGCATTCTACTAAACGCGTTCAAATAGTTAAACGTCCTCGACTTTTTCATGGTATGCACCGTGCTTAGATCACGTTAGTATATATGATCTAAGGCACCGTGCTAATTTTCGCAACGTTTAGTTAAACCTAGAGGAAGGTCGGCAACGCCGGAAATTTGGGAACATTTTGGTGGTATTCAAGCTGATTGGAGACCATATGATGTTGACAGTTGACATAAATGCCTGGTTTACATTCAATTTCACTTCGAAGTGCAAGTGATAAATTTCCCCTTGCCATACGAGAATCATATGCTCCATCTACATTGTTTTGGCTTGAGCGTGACTTTGAACACATAAGCCTAGTTTACACCGACAACTTGGTCCGCGGACCAAGTACTAGATTCGAACTATATCAGAACCAAATATTTGGTTCGAATGGTGTAAACAGTTGCGAACTAAACTCCGCTCTTGGTTCGGTACTTGCCAGCAGGTGTATCGAACTAAATTTGGCTCGATCTAGATCAAAATTATGAGGTTATGTTGATTGTTATTATTGTGAATTGTGTTGACTATGAGTTTCTCAAGGCAATCTGAGCGTACTCACTTATGTTTTTTTAGATTACGAATTGTGTTGATAAATAATTTCGGTACTTGTTTTTGACGTTTGACGAATTGCGCGCGTACTCATTCAGTTCACGCGTTGCAAGGCGGTGTAAACGGACGAGAAGCAAGTATTGGTCCTACCGGTACTATCCCCACCCACTTGGTCTTATCGGACCGAACTAAACGAGTTATCGGTGTAAACTAGGCTATATTCGATGTAAATGGTACCATATGATTCACGTTTGGCTAGTGGAAATTTGTCTCTTTCTCTTCGAGTCGAGGTGAAATTGAATATAAACTTTACATCATGCATGGTATATTTGAAATAATTTGAATATTTTTTGATAAATAGTTATTGTTTTGATGTATGGACGTAATTATGCTTAATCTTGATGCAGAAAGGAACGAAACGAAAAATCACCAGGAATGAGATTTTACTCAGGATGATTAAAAAATATCCATTGATAATGATCATGCAGAAGTGAACCACACAAAAATCTCAAAGGCATTCATATGGTTGAAGATTATTTTCTTATTATTATATTGAATTATTTCCGTCATATAAAGTTTAAACCTATATCTTTTTCCAAGTTTAATATTTGTGTCAATTTCCGTTAGTGTTTAGGTACACATAGAATTATTATTTTTTTTATGATACGCGATTTTCGCTTGAGTTTTCTTGTCCCCTCAGCACCACAGGGTGTCCGGAAATGATAAGCAAAAAAATCCGGGGAGCATTCTAGACCAAAAATAAGTGCTACCTTTCTTTATAACATTTTTTCGAAAATTGATTATAAAAAAAATGATTTGAATGGTCCTAACTTTTCTGTGCTACACTGTATGCGACTTTCGAGTGAATAATTTTTTGCTCCCAACCTTTTGACATAAAAAAGGTGTACCACTTTTGTTTCGATAAATCTAACCGTTTTCGCTAAAATAAGTAACGCTAAATGCTTGCATGTGATTCAATACGAAATTATTTTAACTTATTCCCAACTTTTAACATAGCATATGCTTTGGAATCATGCGCTATAAGTTTTTCTTGAGTCAAATTTGATTAGATGAAGTTTTGACAGTTGGTAATTTTTCACATTTTTATTATTTTTTTTATTTTTAGTATTTTTTTACAACCATCAGCGTAACATCAAATTTTCCAAAAATGTCCAACTTTCATGACTCATTTTTCCGAAATTCGTTTATACGGCAACTATAGTACATGTTTCCAAAGCATGCTATGTTAAAGGTGGAAAATGAATTAAAATGATTTCGTATTCATTACATGCAAGCAAAGTTATTTTAGCCTTTTTCTCGAAAACGGTTAGATTTATCGTAACGAAAGAAGAATCCCTTTCTTATGTCAAAAAGTCGAGAGAATAAAAATATTTGGTCGAAAGTCACATACAGTGTAGCACAAAAAAGTTAGGATCATTCAAATCAAAGTATAGGTTCGTATGTGGCGCCCTCTACAAAATACGAGAAAACGGGTGTCAAATTTGAATTCCTCATCTCGATAAAGCTCCAAATATGAGATTTCGTCAAAATATTATAAGCGTGGCAAAAGGTATAACAAAAAAACCGCAAATAAAAAGCAACTTCAACACCCTGTAACTCCGTCAATAATCAATTTTCGGAAAAATTTTATAAAAAGAGATAGCATTTATTTTTCGTCCTTCCGTTAGAATCCTCACCTGGATTTTTTGCTCATCATTTCCGGACAGCCTGTAGAACCAATAATTTCAGTGCTATTGATAAAATGATAATACGGGAAAAGGACAGGAGGCTAACTAGTTTAAATAAAAACTACATGGTGAATTATTATTTTACGGAGATCCCAAAACGTGATATTATTTGAATAAAAGCATTTTTGACTTTAATTATTTCATCAATTATTGCAAATGGCATTTTGATTTATCTTGAAACCACACTATGGCATTGCTGACTTTGTAGATAACACAAAAAAATGAAATCTCCTGAAAAATGACATAACGTTAATTGAATTATTAAAATGGTCCGCCCCGCCCACTTATAGTATTTTTTTTTTTGTAAATCCATGCAAAAACTATTATTATGTCGAAAATATCGGCTTCAAGAAGTGATTCAGACTCCTAGTAAAAAATAAAATAAACACACTTACAGTGGGATAAAAAACAATTAGGTATCAGCACCGAATATCCATTATATACAATAAATAATACGTTCGGTGGTATTAGTTTTGTCAGGATATACGCACGCATCTTCCGCAACAATTGAAGCCGTTTAAACGCTCCAAACCGGGCGTTCAACTTTGAATGCGTTTAACCGACTTGAACATGTCTAATTTCGCCGGTGCATACGAAATCTTGTAAATAAACGCCGTCAAATCTTAACCCAGCTTAGGCCCGTATTCTCCGATTCTACAGATAAACGCATTCAACTAAACGCGTTCAAATAGTTAAACGACTTTTTCTTGTTATGCACCGTGCTAATTTTGGCAACGTTCAGTTAAACCTAGAGAAAGGTCGGCAACGTCGGAAATTTGGGAACATTTTGGTGGTATTCAAGTTGATTGGAGACCATATGATGTTGACAGTTGACATTAATGCCTGGTTTACATTCAATTTCACTTCGAAGTGCAAGTGATAAATTTCCCCTTGCCAAACAAGAATCATATGCTGCCATCTACAATGTTTTGGCGTGAGCGTGACTTTGGACACATATTGGATGTAGATGGTACCATATGATTCCCGTTTGGCTAGCGGAAATCTGTCACTTTCTCTTCGAGGTGAAATTGAATATAAACTTCACATAATGCATGGTATGTTTGAAGTTATTTGAATATTTTTTGATAAATAATTATTGTTTTAATATATGGACGTAATTATGCTTAATCTTGATGCAGAAAGGAACGAAACAAAAATTCACTAGAAATGAGATTTTTATTCAGGAAGATTAAAAAATATCAATATTTGATAATGATCATGCAGAAGTGAACCACATGAAAATTTCGAAGGCATTCATATGGTTGAAGATTATTTTTTTATTATTATATTGAATTATTTCCGCCATATAAAGTTTAAACTTACAGTTTTTTCCAAGTTTAATATTTGTGTCTGCGTCAATTTCCGTGAGTGTTTAGGAACGCAAAGAATTATTTTTTTCTTATGAAACGCGATTTTGGCTTGATTTTTTTTGAATAAGTAGAAAAACCAATGTCTTTAGGCCTCAAATTGGTTAAAGACATTGGTTTTTCTACTTATTCAATTTATAAGAGGCCCTCTTTGAGAAAATGGATGATTTTCAACTATTTGATTTTTTTTGTCCCCTCAGCACCACCTATAGAATCAATAATTTCAGTGCTATTGAAAAAATGATAATATCTGCGGGAAAAGGACAGGAAGCTGATTAATTTGAATTGAAATTATGTGGTGAATTATTATTTTACGGACATCCCAAAACGTGATATTATTTGAATAAAACCATTTTGTACTTTAATTATTTCATCAATTATTGCAAATGGCATTTTGATTTATCTTGAAACCACACTATGGCATTGCTGACTTTGTAGATAACACAAAAAAAATGAAATCTCCTGAAAAATTACATAACGTTCATTGAATTATCAAAATGGTCCGCACGCTTATAGTCTTTATTATTTTTATGTAAATCCATGCAAAAACTATTATTATGTCGAAAATATCGGCCTCAAGAAGTAATTCGTCTTCAGTAAAAAATAAAATGAACACTCTCACAGTGGGATGAAAAACAATTAGGTATCAGCACCTAATATCCATTATATATAATAAATATGTTCGGTGGTTTTACTTTATATAATGTCATGATATATTTTTTCAAGACGCACGCATCTTCCGCCACAATTGAAGCCGTTTAAATCCTTAAACGCTCCAAACCGGGCGTTTAACTTTAAAGGCGTTCAACCGACTTGAACGTGTCTAATTTCGCCGGTGCATACGAAATCTTGTAGTTAAACGCCATCAAATCTTAAACGAGCTTAAGTACGAACGGAGAATACGGGCCTTAAGTACCTACGAACGGAGAATACGGGCCTAATCATCTGTTCACCAGATATTTCGTATAATCTTAAACGTTAACTCACTTGGCAACGCTGCTGCACGCGGTCGCTGCAATTTGCCGCTCACTCGTGACGTTGACACTATTGACTAGAGTAGCATCAGTTGAGAGACAGATGTCAAGAAAGACATCCGATTTTGTTGTTCTTTGCATATTTTGACGGGAGCGTGATGCCTTACTATAAAAGATATTTTTTGTTTAAAATGTGAACCAAAAAAAGTTATTAGAATGGGGCGAAGTAAGTTTCCCGGAAAGCCTTCGAAACACTGCCATAGAAAGAGAATCAATGTGCTTCCTCAAACGGGTGAACTGAATCAAGAAATTGATAGCTCGCTTATTACAGATGTAGGATCATCCAAGGAAAACAAACAGGTAAATATTATTTTATTCGTTTTGCATGTCCGAAAACAAGTATTTTTTCCTTTTTTCATCAATGTGAGTATTTCAAGCACCTCGTAGCTAAATAATATTTTGTTTTCAGGACGAAGATATTAACGAAAATGATAGTGAAAGTACTTCCCAACTATCGAAGGCTAGACCCCTCAGAAGAAGTTTGTCAAGAAAACTTAGCACAAATTTACGAAAGAATGGATGTCAAAGAGCGTTCATATCTAAAATCAGGAGCAAACATGGTCTAAAAAACGGTCGAGCTGGCAGAAAAATTTTAACGAAGAAACATATCTGTAAAGACTCAACAAACTTTGCAGGGAAATTTGTACTGCCTTCAAGAAGTGTCCATTCGTCCAGAGTTATCAAACCGAATAAGCGTTTTATAGATTTAAACGATTCGTTTAGTGTCAAAAAGAAAGTTTTAACTAAAAGATCCCTGAAAATAAGTGAAAGCGGACAGCACATGGTTGAAACAGACTCGAAAGATAAACTTGCCTTTTCCAATGGACACAGAGTTATATTACGGCAAGCCCGGCTGAAATTACCAATACAAATTGGTAGTCAAGGACCATTTTCTTCCAATCTCCATAATGGACCAGGAACTATAATCTGTGGGGTCTGTGGTGCAGTTAGATATTATCGTTTTGTGAAACAAGCCAGGAAATTCAACATTTACAGTTGTGAATCATGTAGAAAATTCATCACAAAGCAAATCAAACGTCAAAATATAGGCACCTTGAATTCAAATGTTCTTGTGTGTCTTTCTGGTCAAGGTTTGTGCTATGTACCACCAGCGGAACGGAGCCAACAATGGAAAATATCGAAATGTGCTTATAGATCAAGATGTCCAGCTTGCTGGCTGAAAATGTGTCTGAAAGCCTATCATTTGCCCTTAGGTTTGAAAAATAATCTTACACAATTGCTTCCCAGAAACATGAGGACATTTGATTTTACATTCAGCAACTCCCTTCCGCCGATTTTATGGCAGAAAAATGTAGACAGAGCTGCAGAATCAATCGAAGAATCATTAAAGCAGAGACCTGTTAGGTTGAAGCCGGTGGATAAACCTCCACAGAATTCTACTACTGTTGCCTCCGATGTGAAAAGGCAGAAGATAGATTTAAAAGGACCTCGAGTTAAGCATGTTTGTAGAAGTGCCTCTATAGTTTTGGGCCAACCACTTGCCACTTTTGCAAGTGAAGCTAGCGATAAGAAGATTAGTAATGAACCGGTAGAAATAGGTGTAGATAGAGTAAAGACTAATAGTGAATATTCAAATGACTTTTTTAAAGCAAGTTCTCCTAGTGTTGTGGACGAAGAATGTGCATCAAATAGTGGTAGTTGTAAAAGTTATAGTGAGAAACATATCTTGCCGAATAAAGATAGGACTCGATGCTTTCCAAAATCATCCATTAACGAGGTAAGTAATATTGAAGAATTTGGGATCATAATCTTATTGTTTTTTCTATTTGTCCATTCAACACATCGTTTCACTAACATTATTCTGAGACATTTACTGATGAACCGCGAAATAAGTCTAAGTTCTAGGCAGAGTTCGAAGGATACCTATACAGGGTTATTCATGTTATTCGACACGAAACATTATGGCTGAAGTATTTGATTTTGAAGAAGTTTTTTTTTCTGGATGGATAGGGACTCCTTTGGGCTACATTTTAAAAATATTTTCATGTTATACAGGGTGTTCCCAAAACACGAAACCCCGCACGAAACGTATCAAAGTTGTATTTTTTTTAATGGAATACCCGAGGTGTATTTCATTTCGCAGGGGAATTTTGGTGTAGTCTTTAGGAATTAGAAAAATTAGAGGAATTAGTGGAGACTTGGAGGAATTAGTCAAAAATTAGAGGAATTAGTCAAAAATTAAAGGAATTACTTGAGAAATTCTAAGGGAATTGCAGAATTTGTGGGGAATTGCATGAAAATAGAAGAATTTGAAGGGATCCATGACCGGCCTAAACTACATCGACACTCTTGCTTGACAACTGAACCTAACTCATTGTTTTTATTTCGTGATTTTATTTTGTTCTAGAATTAAAGAATAGGTATATTGGAAATAATCCGATTTTGTTCTTCCGATGATAACATAAGCAGGTTCAATATTGCTCATTTTGTTTTATTAATGGGAGCATGAACTCGGGAAAAACCATCTTTAGGGTGCCCTATTTGAGGGGGCGTAGCTCCCTTAGGAATCATTTTTCGACAAATGTTTATGGGTTTTTTTTTCACGAAAATACCTCGAATCACCCCTCGAATTTTTTACCAATGTTTAGGAAACACCCTGTATAATTCTCCTCTCGATACTCCAGCTACAGTTTGAAAATTGCCTTGATAACACCTTGATCATGCATCAATTATCAAAGATGTAATAGATGTGATGGGGCATTTACAAAATCCCATTCCATCCATTTGTCAATTTATGTGTGACCTTTTGAAACGTTTAAAAAAAGATTAAAAATTCTTTTTCGTGTGTATTTTTTGATGAAAATGGCCTGCACAATTCGAAAGAGAGGCAAAATGTATGTAAATGTATGTATATAAATTTTTCCTCTCTTTCGAATGGTGCTAGCCTAGCCATGTCACTCAAAAATCACACAGAAAAAAGTTGCAAAACTTTTTTTAAATGTTTCAAAAGTGAACTAAACAGTTTTTTTAAACAAATCGCCAGGATACGTAAACTGACAAGCGGAGTAAATTTTTTAATAGCACCATAACTGATGTTGGATCAAAGTTTTATATATGTCACAGTAAAACCTGGTAATCAGTAAAAGCTAACTGTTGAATTCGATCGACCTCATCATACTTTTACTAGTAATTGTTAGGATTCACGTAACTATTCTAGTGAAAGCTGCTATACTGAAAATTATTATCGAAGTCACTGGACGTAATTATAAATATCCTTTTTGGTCCGAGTTGGAATTCGCCGACAGATTAGACGCTCGGGAAAATACGAGAGTTATGAATCGCAGGTGAACAATGTGAACATTGTTCAGATACCGTATTATAGAAAATACTTAAGTATTCTCAGTAGGGGTTAGTCTGGGTCAGTTTGGGTTAGTTTGGGTTTGGCAAAAATTTTGATGTCCCGTGAGCGACATCATTTAGTGCCGTGCACCTTGGGTTAGTTAAAAGGCGGAAATAAGTTGTGAAAAGTTCTTTTCCTAACTGCTTTCAGTAAAAGTTGATTTGATAAAGTTTCTCCAACATTCACAAGTAAAAGTGTACAATATTCTTCAAAATTTAAAATTTCCTAAAGGATCAAGTAATTGCTAGCATCAACTAGTAAAAGCTAGCTTTCACTGAATTTCTAATATTTACTGTAACATATATGATAAATAAAAAAGCTACAAATTTAGTCATAACCCTGTTTCCGAACTTACTGAAGAAAATATGAATTTATAAAATTTTTTAAAATTTGAACAATTTTGCAAGTTCGCATTTTTCCACTTCCATATTTTGATTTTTATACCTGTAGATTACTTGTTGTTGTTATAGGTATAAAAGTCATAATATGGAAGTAGTAAAATTGTTCAATTTTTTAAAAATTTTATAGGTTCAAATTTTCTTTCGTAAGTTCGGAATCAGGGTTAGAACTAAATTTGGAGCAACTTTTTCATCCATAATTTCACGCAATAAGCCCAAAAAATAGCTGTTTGCTATTTATTGATTTTATGTTTTTGCATTTTGAGACCTGTATAATAAAAATCAGTTTTCTCATCGTAGCTCCTATTTTTTCGGCAAGCAGACTTTTTTTTGAGGAATGCCTTTTTGTCGTATGTTTCAATTTCTGGTCCATTTCACCTCTTGTTAACAGCCTCCGCGGACATACTGTATAACAGGTTGGCCTCACTTTTATGGTCATTACGCCATCGGTGTGTTGCCAGATAATCCCTATCAAAAACAGTAGAACAGAAACCCATAGACGACAGTAAAACGCAACAGGGTACGTTTCATGTCTGTCCATTATCAAACAATAAGGATGTCGCTCACGCGACATTCATTCGTTTACCGAACACAAACTAACCCAATCTAACACAAACGAACCTAAACTCATGTCTAATTCAACATTAAACACAAATTTAATAATATTATTACTCCGGCGATCACCATGTTGCCATCTATATCAACCAATCTGACCAATCACGGGCGACATCCCTGTTGCGTTTTACTGTAGTCTGAAACCCATGGGCAAAATCAGTAGATTTCCAGTTAAAACAGTACTTCTGGCAACATTGCGAATGACACATGACACGATACGATGCAGACCGTTGCAATCGAATGGCAGGATTCACTCTACGCTAGACACCGATGACGTCATATTTTTCACCCCTCCATCTCCTACCCCAAGCGAAGTGAGGCAACCTATTGAATAATGATCTTGGGCGACGCTGACGCAACTGTTCGTGAGATAATTGGTCGATTGCAAACTTTTGGAACACAAGTAGGCATAATAATAAAGCCACACTAAAATTGTATAAAACTTTGAGCCCGCATAAGTTATCAAAGAAGTAATAGTGGTGGTGGGTTAAACACTTCATTCCATGCTCGTTGTACAATATACTTTCACTTAATAATACAATAAAATCCTTTAAATCGAGCGGTGAGTTATAGAACAAAGTGAGGTTAGAATTTACTTTAACCATTGCTTTAACCCGTCCAAATCACTTTTAGAACAGGACTGATTTGGATAACACTCGATCTGATCGAAATCTCCATCGCGGTTATAAACACACGTATCGATTCTTCAATTGTCAAAAAATATGCATAAATAATCACAAGTGAACTTGTTAATTGCGAAGGCACTTATCGTATCACGTTTATGGCTTCAAAATAGCACAATAACAAACAAATTCTCCGACAAAAACAATCAAAAATTTGTTATGCCGGCCACGTGTACCGTGTAGCGTCCTATTGGCTTCGGCTCTATCTCGCACAGAGCGCAGCCGCAGGACACGAGAGTTTATATTCACTAGAATAATATCTCAATACGTTGATCGGATGTTGCGACATCTCCACTTTTTCGTATCTTTCAATGATATAATTTGTCTCTGATTTGCCCATAATTGTTGGTAATTGGTCCTTGATTGGCTCCATTGGAAAAGCAAAATTCGATAATTTTCCCCATTGGTCAATAATTGTTTCCGTTGGTCTACAATTTCCCTTCAAATAATCGTCATTGTCTATCCATTGGCACCATTAGTTCCACAATTGGCCCCTATTGGTCTAGGATTGTACACCACATTGGCATCGCGGTTTACCCCTCGAAAAAATAATAGACAGATGAAGTTGAGTCAAGACGTAGACGTTAACGTAATACATTAACGCATAAAGTTACCGTGTACGTAATGATCCAAGAGCTAGTTGAAGTGTGGCATTTGACGTACGTGAAACGTAGCGAGTTGACTTAACCTAATTTGTTGTGTTTTCATATAGTTTTTCGACCTGTAAAAGTAGAAAAAAAGTGATGTTTGTGACAATTTGGTGATTGAATTTTGAGGCCAAATAAAAATATGACGTGTAATGTCCAAAATTGATTCGTTGACAGATTATTCAAGATCGGCAAACTTCGCATCACGTATAAGGGATAACGTGCAATACGTGAAGACACGCAAGGTTACGTATGTCCGTAAACGCAAACGTGATAAAAAACGAAGTGCGCTTGCCCAGATGTCAATCACCACGTTTACGTCTACGTGAATGAAAGCACTTCAACTATCTAATAAAAATTTGCTTCTATGGTAACACTAACAACACGTCGGTATGTCAATGGGGGCTAGGATTGAACGGTCACGTTAACTTAACGTATCCATTTCACCTTGGTAACGCTGTAAGCAAATGGAACATTTGCATTAAAAAACAATCTCAACGTATACGTTGACTTAAGGTATATACAGGTTGTTTATTAATTGAATGCCGATAATTAAGGGTGATAATCCTTGGATGATTTTAAGTCAAAGAGTTCATATGAACATAGGTCCGCAAGAGCTTAATTTTCAAGATACAGGGTGTTGAAATATTAAAAAATAAATTATTTTTCTATAATTACTTTGATACTATTCCCGATATCTTTATGAAATTTGGAACACGTCTTCTAGGCTTCAATATGCATTTTGTGATGTACAAACAATTTCATTATTTTTACCAGTGACGTCCGTACGGGCTTTGCACTCAATATTTTTGGAGAAAAAACTTGTGCGCCACAGCTTCCTTCCAAAATAAAAATCATTTTTAAAATCTCTATTCATTTCTGAGCCAATTTGTTCTTTTGATTTTTTTCCGTCCGGCGCATGGTTTTCGCTGAAAAAAATAAAATCTACTTAATTGCATTGACACCCTGCTGTGTCATCCAATATTTTTAAATCAGTGGCGCCCTCTCTAACATTCCCATGCATTTTGATGCATAGAAGACATGTACCAAATTTCAAAAAGTTATCTGGAATAGTATCAAACTCGGTATCTAAGTGATGTTAAAAAAAGATTTTTTTTTTAAATTTCAACACCCTGTATCTTAAAATCTATGCTCTTGCGGACCTATGTCCATATGAACTTTTTATCTAAGGATTATCACCCTTAGGTATCGGCATTCAATTAATAATCACCCTGTATACAGGGTTATTCACGTTATTCGACACGAAACATTATGGGTAAACTATCTGATCTCAAAGATTTTTTTTTTCTGAATGGATAAGGATAGTATTCATTTTAATGCTTAATTTCTCAGCTGTTGTTTTCTTTTTTTTAACCAAATTAATAATCAAGTCTACCAATTGATCAAGTTTGAAGTCACACTTATGAAACTTTTAATAAGTGTCTAAAAATTATGGTCAAATAATCAATATCTTTAAACGGTAATAGCTTGTTTAATTTAAATGGGATACCCCTCGGGTTACCCTGTATTTAATATCAACAACAGATGTAGAATTTAATTATCTATCAATTATTATTATACGTTCCTATAGCTAACTTCTCACGGTTTCAAGTAAAGCGAAGAAAAAGAAGAAAAAAAAGGTTTCTCATTAACACCAATAGATGGAGATGCCGTCTCCAAACCCTCGTTAGGAACATTATTTCACCTATGGTATTTTGACAACTTCTATTATTATTTCCTTAAAGTTGTCAGTTATTAATTAATATTTTCAATTACCAATCGTTCTATTAGTGCTAGCAATAGCTTGTGATCTTTGTAGAAAAAATGCTAATTTATCAAAAAGAAGAACGGATCGACATGATTTTTATACTGGGAGAATGCCATCAAAACTACCTCTTAGCATCTAGAGTTTACTCTGAAAGATTTCCAAACAGAAACCATCCAAGTAAGGCAGTATTTGAGAGACTGTTAACACAATTTAGGGAAACTGGAAGTGTTCAGTATGAAAAACCCATCAAAAGGAAACCTGTGACTGGAAATGAAGATACTCAATTTGCGGTGATCACCTCCGTAATCGAAAATCCCCATATAAGTCAAAACCAAATTGCGCAAAATATCGATTAGTAATTGAAAATATTAATTAATAACTGACAACTTTAAGGAAATAATAATGGAAGTTGTCAAAATACCATAGGTGAAATAATGTTCCTAACGAGGGTTTGTAGACGGCATCTCCATCTATTGGTGTTAATGAGAAACCTATTTTTTTTCTTTTTCTTCGCTTTACTTGAAAACGTGAGAAGTTAGCTATAGGAACGTAAAATAATAATTGATTATTAAATTCTACATCTGTTGTTGACATAAAATACAGGGTATCCCATTTAAATTAAACAAGCTATTACCGTTTAAAGATATTGATTATTGAACCATAATTTTTAGACACTCTGTATAAGTTATTAAAAGTTTCATAAGTGTGACTTCAAACTTGATCAATTGGTAGACTTGATTATTAATTTGGTTAAAAAAAAAGAGCTGAGCTGAAAAATTAAGCATTAAAATGAATACTACATTTTCGCAAAATTGAAGATATTTCAAAAACCATAAGGTTGACTTTGATAAGTTTCGTGTTTTAGGGACACCCTGTATAACAGGAAAATATTTTTAAAATGTAGCCTTAAGGGGTCCCTATCCATCCAGAAAAAAAACTTCTTCAAAATCAGATACTTCAGCCATAATGTTTCGTGTCCAATAACGTGAATAACCCTGTATAAGTGAATAGAATAATAAAATAATAAATAATAATAATAATGATGACAAAGCTTTGATGCGATGTTAACAATGATTTTCCAACAACTAGATATAGCCCGACGTCTCTTTGTGTGTCACATGTTTATACATTGAGGGGAGAGAGGAATTCTTACGGGAATTCTTGCAAGTTTGCCAAACTGCAAATTTAATAAGTAGCTACCTTGTAGTGAAGGTATTTTTATTCTAATTAAAAATACTCTATACTCTATGTGTGCATCTCCGGTAGTTACCAATTATATAATATGTACATTTTTAGATCACTAGTGATGATAGAACATTTTAAATGAGACCCATATTTATCCGTGAACCTTAGTTACTCATGTAGACACGATGCAACGAAATACATCTGGCAACACGACACAAATGCCTATTTGAGATCAACCAATCACAGCTGATAGTCATTTTAACCAATCATAGCCTGTAGCTTCCTTGGAACACTGTTGTCGGCTTGTTCAAAACTCAATATTTTTGAAGGCCGAACAGCTGATTTATGTGAACAAAACTTATCAATGATAAGTAAACTATAAATCTGTGCTATAACACCAACGATATTAAAACAAATAAAAAATTAAAACATATCCTCGTTAATACACTGGTTAATCCCTTTTGATAATAAGTGAAAATTCTGAGTGCTTTTTATTTGCAACAAGGCAACGTTGAACGAACTTTGAACGAATTCAACGGACGAGATGTAAATAATAACATGTTTATTATAGTGACAAACAATTTGCCCGGAATCTAGGGTGTACTCTAGTTCTAGTGGGTTCTATGTTCTAAGGATGTTAATGAGTCATTTATTACAAGAATTGATAAATGTATCGATGTCCAAGGTCATCATTTTGAACATTTACTGGAATTATGTGAAATGATAAAAACATGATCAATTTTATTTTATTTTTCAATCGTTTAAAAAAAATTTAGTTCAATATTTCGAAGAAGGATTAAAAAAAGTTTCAAATAAAAGTTACTTCTTCTCTTATGAAGAATATGATTCTGCACTGAGAAAAATACCTTTCCATTTGACAACATCATGATGACCTTGAAATAACCTTGAAATCAAGGTCAAGATTAGAAAAAATATATTCGTTGTGTTTCCCCCTTGATACTAAACAACTTTTGTTTTAATTTTTTTTTCTAAACTACATAGTTTTTGAGATAATTCACTGTCTAAGGTTAACTGCCTCACCCTGTATTTTCATAAAATGCCAGGTACAAAAATAAACTTCACTGGATAGCTCAGTTGACTCTCATAAGACTGCCGCATCTATTTTAATCATTATAAACTCACAGCACTAGCTTGATGCAAAGTTGTAAGAAAGTATTTTTTCAAGATATCTACAAAAAAAAACGACATAATTTGTTGTTCTTTGTTAGTCCTCTTGTTACCCCATTCCTATTTTAGTCACGCCAGGAATCGTGAAGAGTCTAGTATCTGCTTTTTGTCCCAAAAACTGGTCTATTATCCATTCAACATTTTGCTCACTAAATCTATACAGATTGTGGTATTCTTCGGCACAACTTTCCTTTCTTACCGGGCAAGATTTCATCGAGGACTTCATAGACTTATTATTTGTAACTACAGCCATTTCTGCCGAACATTTGATAACATTATCTCGAAAACGGAGCTTTTTGTTTGAACACATCTCGAGACTCAATTCATTTGCGAATCCATGTGCTCTCTTTTTTGGGCGAAGAATAAGTCGGGGAATAAGTACCTACATATTGAAATTTGGATCAACTTGTATAGTTATGTGATAAGCATAATTGTTTTAACTTGTTTTAAAGGGATACAAATATGAATATTTTAAACACTAGGATAGTTTCTCTGGTAGTTACGGTTTTCGACAACTACGACTCGAACATCCATTCAATTCACGGGGAAGTCGTTTTATAGAATTCATGAGGACTTTTCGAGACGTTTTCTTTATTCATCCTGCTTCACGTTGGAGTACTTTGTTCAAGAGTATTAAAGATTTTTTGTAGTTGAGTGCCGTTTCTGGAACGTTCAAGTATTTATTAAAATACTCAATGTGAACTTTGGTTCTGAGCTTTTAAACATGTTTTCAACATTTAGGTAGGTTTCTAAAATATTCCTAGTAATTGTGGCATATCTTATGGGTACAACCCAAAGTACAACTTATTTGTTGATAACACATCTCGTTTTTCAAATCAGAAATCCCGATTTCAATTCTAAATTCACCAATTCCATTCAGGATTCCAGCAATTCCAATAATATTTCTGTTCGACAATCCAACGTGTTTTGCTTCTCGCAGCAACGTGATAATAGCAGAGAGGCTAACGACAAAAATATTCATAATTATTGTACTTTTATTTTCATAAATCAATCACCCGATGTGACCAATATTCGATTAACGAGTTAATTGAGTAGCGAAGGTAAAAAATTGTTTGATCTGTAACAAAAAAAAAACAATTATGAGATATATAATATAGTATTTTTAAGTTTACTTTATTCAAGACAGCGTATATTACCTCCGAAGTTACCTCCAACTTCATTTTCTTTATAAATGTATACGCACCATGATAAAAGAATGGATCAAATTAAAATTAACAATAGAGCCGATATAAGTATATTTTTTTAATGGAGACAGATAGGTGGGCTTGACAGTCTCAAAACAAAAGATAGGCAGAAAAAACTTCTCTTTTTGTCTGTTATCTGCGAGGTTATATGTTTTTTCTATTACTGAAACTGATAAGTAGCTCCCAAGTGATTCCATGTCAAAATCATCTCTATTGTCACACAAACAAAAATCCTTGGTATGCAAGTGGGTGGGTATGTCATTCGGTATGTGAGTATCTGGGATAAATAATCATTATTGTTAGGTACCTATATTGTGAATGAAACATTATGTTGAAATACTTAGTTGAATTCGTCATGTGTTATTGTACCACCATGATTCATTTCATTTGATAATTATTTTTAGACAAAGAAAATTTCTGACAATGTTCAAAACTAATAATGAAAAAGTTTGTTTCTCAAACAAACCTCATACTTCAAAAAAAAATGAAGGGCTCAATGTGTTCGCGAGGCTTGTTCACCCACTTCTGTTTTTTTTTCTCGAACTAAATAAGAAAACAAAAATATGCTTTGTGGCATTTCGTGATTTCCGAGGTGATTTCTTTTTCATTTTGATACAAGCTCTCTTTATCGATTCACCACATTTCAACTCATTCGTTTTTGAGATCTTTCAAGGGTATTCATCTGCTCCAAACAGCACTGCTAGCAAAATAAGTTTCCATCACGTCAGCCCGTGGGCTGACGCGATGAAAACAGACAGTGGGCACGCGCCGGCAACCAAACTAAGTAAACATTACGCCTCAAAAGAGATGGGGGTATAGATTTTGTTCGAAGACGGTGGCAATTTATTGTGAATTACATGAGATTTTGTGGAAGGTATTACTGATTTCTCTTTAATTATATCAAACGGAGATTGCCAGTAATAGGCTACAGATGACTTTGGGGACAGTATTTTCCTCAATTTTTCTATAAAGATTCACTAAGAACTCAACTCATTAACAATATTTTACCTTCTATACGTGAGGATCAATCGAAATAAAGCACCACTATTTGTTAAAACACATTTGTAAGCTGAAATATCGCTTAAATCTATGTATGTACAGGATTCTTTGACAGAAGATCATAATTATGTTCGACGACATGTTTCTTTTGACAGTTTGTTAGATGTAGCTCGTCAAGGTGATACAGCGTTGCCAGGGGTTCTTTGGATTATCGATTCAGACCAGAGAAGATGATATTCAATTATCTGCGACTTATTGTTGCCTTAGCGATATCATCTTTTTAGGTTGGGTTAGTTTTGGTTAGTTTGGGTTAGTTTGTGTTTTGCAAAAAACATTTAATCACTCTCTATATGGTAGATGAATATCCGGCAACGTTGCAATTATATTTCTTAATCTTGGCTGAAACCAACGAGTGTTGGTGTTTAGAGTCGGTAAAAATTTGATTTTCATGGGAATAGAATAATTTTATTTTTTGGCTCAAATTGTGTGTTTACCTCATTTTTTTTATGTACTTATTTAGACGTATATTTGAGGGTGAAGCTTTTGTTTTTCTAAAAATCCACTGTCCGTAAAGTCATCTCGACCCCAGAAATGATATCAGAAAGGTTCAATTTATTTGATATGTTACGCACAATACTCGAATTCGGGCAATGCCCGAAAAAAATGCTCAAAACTGGTTTTGGTTAAAAAATATTTTCCAAATCCGAAATTGTACTTCTAAACGGGTATTGCCTCGGGTATTGCGTATGACAAAATAGTCAGAACTAGTACTGTGCACTTTGAATTGCACCAAACTAGTTTTGTACATGTCTGAGTTACTAATACTAGTGGATCGAACCCTACATTTGATTTCTCCCTCAAACTAACTCAGAACCACATTTTTAGGCAAGTAAAACGCAACATGAAGCTTGCTGTTTTACTGACATTATTATGTCCACACATTTTTGCAAATTGCAAATACAGTAATAGAAAAAGCATGCAAAAAAACGTTTGACATGATTCAATGAAGTGGAAAGCGTACGGATATTAGAAAAAAAGAGAAAGACAGACTACACCAAACTTACTCAATCTAACCAAAGAGTGAAATGTATCATATAGAGAGTTGATGTCGCCTTCGACATCAAATTTTTTGTCAAACACAGACTAACCCAATCTAACCTAAACTTACCCAATCTAACCCAAGAGTGAAATGTACCATATAGAGAGATGATGTCTTAGCGAATTTTTTTGCCAAAAACAAGCTAACCCAATCTAACCCAATCTGACCCAATCTAACCAAAACTTACCCAATCTAACCCAAACAAACAAAAATCTGAACGTAAACAGGAAAATGAAAAATAACCCTACTTTAAATTCATTGGAAAAACAAGCAGAACTAGTATCGGTAATTCACAGATGTACAAAACTAGTTTTGTGCAATTGAAATTGTAATATACTAGTTCTGAATACTTTGTTATGCTCAAACCCCGTTTAAAAGTAGAATTTCGAGTTTGGGAGATTTTTGTTGCTCAAAACTAGTTTTGTGCATTTTTTTCGGGCATTGCCCGAATTCGGGTATTATGCGTAACAGATACACTATCGATTTTTTTGATTTAACGGATTATAAGTCTCTCACAAGAGGGCGGAATATGTAGATTTTTTTGTATTTTTTGACCATTGAGATACCGTTTTTGTTAGCGTTGACATTGATTATCGAACCTAAATTCATTCAAAACATTGAAGACAATCTGTCGAACCAAGTACGTATAGCATCTTCATCTCAAAAGTGCATCACACAAATTAGTTCGTTAACCAAATGCTAGGGGGTGAAACTGCTATGAAGAAACATAAAGTTTAGCTCGCTCGGAAAGATACACTATGAACATTTCAAAGTTTGGCTCGAGGTTTGGCTGATACCGTATCATTTTGCTGGATGACAAGTTCTCGTATCTGTCATAATAAGGGAGGGGGGGTCCAATGCATCTTTCGATAGTTGAACCGTTCAACAGATTTGCATATTTGTGCCCTTGTTTGAAAGAACAGTTGAAGATCTTCGTATTAATTGCCCATATGCTTTGAACTTGGTCAGACTGAATCACTAAGCTTAATTCTAAACTCAAATAACATAATTTTGTGCGTTTTTCGCTAACGAAACGGTGGCTTCTAACCTCGCTTCTATAATATAGAAATACTTTTTGCATGACAAATAAATCTCAATTTATAGTTGGTTGAAGTTGAAAACTGAATCGATATTTCATTCATTCCGTATTTCTGTAACATTTTCTCGAATGTTGATAAATGTAAAATACGTACAAAGTTCTATTGTCACGAAATCTTGTATTTTGGCGGCTTTTTCCTCTATATTATTTTAACGAAATTGGTATCCTCAAATAAGACCTTCTTCAATGAGCTTTTTTATTATAAAATCTAATTGAATTTCAATTCATAATATGTGTGAACACCCTCACATATATTACGATATACGATAGCCAATAGCTATCTCCGTTAATATTATCTCTACAGAATTGTTCAAAGTAGCGAACTTGTATTTTTTCTGAATTATCAGAATTTGTTATCAGAAAAACCAATTGAGCATCAGAAGTAAAAAAAAAAAAATCGCATCTTTTTTTAAATGGGACACCCAGTATTACATCTCCTAGTTTGATAGACAATTTTTTCCTGATTTCAAATATATAAGGGCTGGGGGTGTTATCCTTAACGGTTATAAAGATATTAACGTTTTTCTATACATGGGATAGTTGGCTGGTCTCTATTGATCAACACCTTCTGTCCAATTTATTAACGGGTCTGTTAACATTATTTCTTGTATAGAGGAACGTTAATTTCTCTATAACCTTCAAAGATAACCCAAGAATTATCTATCGAACTACGGGATAGAATACAGGATGTCCCATTTGAAAAAAATTAAGAAGCCTGAATTTTTTTGACATCTTATGCTCGATTGTTTTTTCTGATAACAAATTCTGATGATTTAAAAAAAGTACTACTACTTTGCTAATTTGAACCACTCTCTAGGGTAATATTAACGAAGATAGCTATTGGCCAAAATATACGTGAACACCCTGTTAAGGGTGTCCCAAATTCGAGCAGCATCATTGGGATCTCGGAAACTAGAAAAGAAAGAAAGACTAGAATCCGAATATTTCCGAAGATTTTAGAAAAAAAACGAATATTCGCGATTTCATTTTAATTTTTTCATGACTCTATTTGAATAGATATAACCCTGGATATAACAAAATAAATTTCACTTTCTCATTGCTACTTTTTCTGTTTCACTAAATGGTGTTGTCAGATTTTCAAACCCACGTTTCGTCTGTGATCTGTCATTATCAACTTTGTTTTTTTTAAAGATCCAGGGCCGTATTCAAAAAAACAAAGTTGATGAGATAGCTCAAAGACGAAATGTGGGTTTGAAAATCTGAAGTTTTTTTTATTATGAGTTGTGTAAACGGTGTCCAATAGTCCAATGCCTTGTTTCGTTCATATACATATAGACCATGACGCAACAAAATTGAGTCCCAAAAATAACTCTTTTCCACAATCGCAACATCCTAAGAAATGGATGAATGAATCGATCTTTGACTGCCGGTAACTCGATAAATATTGAGATTTCGAATTTCTGTTAAATGACTCACCACCATTATACAGGGTGTTTCATTAATATTGCGAAAAAATTCAGGGTGAGTTTCCCCACTTGAAAATAATAAGAAAACTTCATATAAAGGTGTACCCGGAAATGTTTCGTTACAGAGCTACAGGGTGTTGAAGTTTTATTTTTATTTTTGTTTTTTCTAAATAATATTTGAACCAATGTCTATATTTCCATAAGAATCGGTATTTGAGGGTTCCTTTTTATGCGGAATTCGAATTGTATCTCAGTTTGGCTCTAACTTGTAGAGGGCGCCACCTACACTCATTTGTCCTGACATGTACAGCCATAACTTTTTTGGACGTAACCGTATGACATATTTGAGTGAAAAAACATATTTCTCCTTTATTTTTATGCAAAAAAGGCATACTTGTTATAAGTCGCTACGTGGAACCATTTTCGAGATATTTGGATTTGAAATAATTAATACATGGGATTTTGAAATTATGGCGAAGGTATCCTGCTAGAAGTTATAACATATTACGCATTAATGCTTCATATTTTCAGTGAAAAAGATAAAAGTCGACTTCTGTGTAATATTATCGACAACGCTTATTCAAATATCATTTGAACAAAAACAAATAAATAAACTTAAAAAAAATAAATTAAATAATAACTTTAACACCCTGTAGCTCTGTAACGAAGCATTTCCGGACACATCTTTATATGAAATTTTCTTTTTATTTTTGAGTGAGGAAACTCATCCTGTATTTTTGGCACTATCAATGAAACACAATGCTCGGCCATAATGGACAGTAACGGGGCTACTGGTAACAAATAAAATAATGTTTTTTTCAAAACTGGGATCACCCCACGCACTCAACAGAGGGAGCAATAAAGGTGTAGAACTGCTCTAGGAAGTGTATATTTAATCTTTATTTATATTAAATATACACTTCCTAGAGCAGTTCTACACCTTTATTGCTCCCTCTGTTGAGTGCGTGGGGTGATCCCAGTTTTGAAAAAAACATTATTTTATAAATATATATATATATATATATATATATATATATATAATAATATCAAGCTTATAGTCTGGCCAATGATTACACCAAGCTCCCGCTCTATATAATAATATATACAGGGTGTTTCAGAATAACATGCTAATAATAAAGGGGGTGATTCTTGGGCTCATTTTAAGAAAAAAAATTCATATGAACGTATGTCCTAAACGCCTTAACTTTTTTCCCAAAAAATATGCAAACCAAAACCCGCATGGACGGCACTGGTCAGAATAATTAAATTGTTGGTGCATCAAAGAATGAGTATTAATGCCTAGAATACATGACTCAAATTTCATAAAGATATCTACAGTAATGACAAAGTTATTGTTAAAAAAGTATCTATTTTTTAAAACTTTGACACCCTGTATCTCAAAAGTTAAGGCGTTTAGGACATACGTTCATATGAATTTTTTTTCTTAAAATGAGCCCAAGAATCACCCCCTTTATTATTAGCATGTTATTCTGAAACACCCTGTATATAATGTAAGGACTAATAGAAAAAAATCTTTTTTCACTACGATTGCTTATGTTTTCTTGAATGCTAAT
The DNA here is from genome assembly GCA_958502075.1 of Orchestes rusci. Taxonomy (NCBI): domain Eukaryota; kingdom Metazoa; phylum Arthropoda; class Insecta; order Coleoptera; family Curculionidae; genus Orchestes; species Orchestes rusci. Next base: position 99,865,728 of record OY293303.1, read on the forward strand.
ACAGAACATTTTGCAGGACACAGAATCACCGCCGCCAGCACCAGAGGGAATTCTTTACAATTATCCTCACGAACTCAATTTTGAAAATAGATATCAGTCTGGATTCTCTTTGATGGATACTGTTGATATTATGAACCCTCTATGCTTTGTATGTGGCAGTGCTGGAAAAGATCAGATGGTATTCTGCCTGCTATGTTGTGAACCATACCATTATTTTTGTGCAGAAACTCCAATCACCTCGAAAAATGATTGGGTCTGCATGAAATGTACAGTTTGTCACATCTGTAAAGGAACTGAAAGAAGTAAAAGAAGCTGTCCAAGATGTCTCAGGATATTTCATAATGAATGTTTTAGTAACAAAGAGGATTTAAACGGTTCAAAACAAGTGAGTTATCAGAACCATTGTGGAAGTGAAAATACATTTATTATAATTTACAGATATGTAGGGAGTGTATGAAATGCTCTGAATGTGGTGCATCTACAGCATACAACTTGTCAAATTTTCCTGGAAATACACCTTTATGCATTACGTGTCTGGACAAAAGAAAACTTGGAATGTATTGTCCAATATGTCAAAGTTCCTTCGAAGAAAATCCTTGTGAATCCAAAGTGAGTCATCATTCCGACAAAATATGTTTTATTCATCGATATTTGCACTTGCAAAAACCCGTTAACTGTAGAAATTTTCATTATTGTGTGCCTGCAAATACTCATGATTTGATGAAAAATCTATCAACGATATTTCTTTACGCTTTTTTTTTCAGATGCTAGAATGTTATAGATGTAAGAAATGGGTTCATGCAAAATGTGAGAAATTGACAAGTGAGCAGTATGATGTTTTGAAACTTCTTCCTCTCTCGTCCAGCTTTCAATGTAGCCAATGTCCAAAAGATTCAACTTTTTTGTGGCAAGAATCAGTCCACAAAGAGCTATTCAGAAGTTTCAAACATATTTTTCGACTCCTTACCAAAAATAGATCCGCCAGAATTATTTTGAAAAGAATAGCAAGAAGTTCATACAATAGGAGTATGGACCATGATAACAATAACTGCAGCAAGGATATTGAGAAAATTTATTGTTTCGACGAAAATACTGATGAACTTCCAGTGACAATGAGCAATGTGACTTTAGATAAACACAATCTCATTGCCATCAAAAACGGGCTGTGTGACTACAATTCTGTCAAAATCTTCAACAACGACATGCTAGAAGCTTTAAAATGCTATAACTCTGATCAATTACTTTTAATCTACAAGAATATTTTTCAATGTGTGTTTCCTTGGTTCAATCAAGCACATGAAATTGATAGCAGTGTGCTTATGACAAAGAGTTTTACAAAACGAATAGTGTACACCGACATCAAAAAATCACCTCAATTATCTTCTATAAGTACAATTGACAGTCGCAAGTGTGAATTTTGCCATATTGTTGGAGATTGCTTAGAAAAAAATGAAGGAAGACTATTGTTTTGTGGTCAAAATAGATGGGTTCATATAAACTGTGCTTTATGGTCAAACAATGTTCAGGAGCAAGTCGACGATCATTTGCAGAATGTTATAGATACTATTGATTCAACTAGTCATATAGATTGTACAGTTTGTAATAAAAATGGAGCAAGTATACAATGTCATACTTGCAAATCATGCAGTTATCATTTCATGTGTGCACGCAAGGCAGATTTTTGTTTTACAAGGATCAAAAAAGCCACCTTCTGCTCAAAACATCGACCTGAAGATTCTCAATTTATTTTGAAAGATGATGAATATGAAAACAGTCAAGGTGTCTTTATCGAACAACATCCAAAAGAAGTTATCCGAAGCGATCCCGAAAAAGTCAACTGTTCAATCGGCTCTCTTTATATACATAGTCTTGGAAAAGTTGAGCCTGTTGTTTCAGATACCCAAGATGCTATAATACCTACAGGATTCATGTGTTCTCGAGTATTTTGGTCCACAAAGGATCCATGGAAACTTGTGAGCTACACAATTACCACTTCTATACTGAATCCCAATTGCACAACTTTGACAGTCGATAAGAACATCACGGTTGACCATTCGTTAGAAAAATTTCTGGTCGAGAAAGCCATGAAAGAACTCAACGATTGGCGGAAATTTTATGACAAGAAGTCTGATGAAGTTGATTCAGAAGATGAAGAGGAAAAGAATAGTATACTCTCACCGGAATTGACGGATACGATACTCGAAGATTTACCTCATGATATTCTAGATGGTATTTCCGTGCAAGATATATTTCCAAACTTCAGTTATGAGGATATGCTTGGTTTCGATAATAGTAATACAGAGAGTATATCAGAATTTTACAAAAATGAAGACTCTACCATTGATACATCTGAGTTCAAAACTAGCAATACCCGAGAGTGGATGCGAACTAGATCAGACACATCAATTAAAACGAGAATACCACCATTGAGTTTGACATTAAGTTACAAGGTTGACAGTGCACAACCAAAGAAAAGAAAAATTTCCACTGAAACACCTATCAATAATCTACTTCTTTTACAAGTTGATGGTGCATTTGATGAAGATAGTTCCAGTGAATGTGATGACCCAATTGAATCTGATGCCGTCAATGCCTGGGGCATTTCAGAAGAACCAGTGACTTGTGAAAAATGTCAATGTACCTATAGAACTCAAGCTAGTTACAAACGGCATTTGGATACATGTGAAGTTCTTTGCACGAGTGAGAGTGATTCTGAAAATATCACTGAACAAGATAATTTTCTCATGAGCAGATCAGCTATTGTTGGGTCCGAGGCAGTGGAAGTACCTGTTCGTGTTAACGAGCCAACATCTCAACCAATTGTTTTTCATTCCTATGAAACCTATCAGAGTCAAGTTCATACGTCAGTTTTGAATGTGGTTCCTGAAACAACGGCAACTCATCAAGTACCTCCTCAGCCCACTATAACCATGCAGGAACCCGCTCCTATTTCGGTTTCTGTTCCTTTTTATGTTCAACCTTCGATAACTCCTCAAATCGTCCAACCATCTATTGACTTTCAACAGTCGCAAACGCAACCATTAACTATGCAACAAGTATTGATGCAGCGACCTCCTCGAAGAGATCCAGTAGTACTTCAGCAAATACAACCAGCACCAACACCTGGCTTTGTTCCTTTTGTGGATGCTTTTGGACAAGCTCAAACTAATCAAAGTGTTCAGTATGTACAAATCGCACCCCACGTTCAACCTGCTCCAACACAGTTATTGCAAATCCGTACCGATGGAAATGGTTGGATTTTGCCTAGTATACAACCTGCCACAGTTATTGTCCAACAACCTCAGCAACTTGTTTTGGATAGTAGCGGAACATTCGGCTGGACACAACAGACACAACCTCAAATTATATATGGATTTGAAACTATTGTGCAGAATACTGTAATGCAAAGTCAACAGTTTATTCCTACTCCAGTTCCTGGAGTGCTAGCAGCCAATAGCAGTTACAGTTCCACCACTCAAGTTTTTCAAACTAGTAAACTAGAGCCAGTACTTGATGTTTCAACTAATAGTTTTGTTCTTGTCAATCCCACCAATCAATTGGATCTTCAATCATCTCAGTTTCCTCAAAATCATACTGTTATGACATCACAAACACCATCAGTAATTTATTCGTCTCAATCTTCAGTTCAGAAACCGATTGTCACGACGACTCAGAATTGCATCTCTCTTCCCACATCTCCATTTGTATCTAATCAAAATGTTCCAGTTAATGCAGTTCCACCTATACAAAAACCACCCACATCCCACGCCAGACCTATGAGTAGAGTGTTACCTATGCCAACAAATACAGTAAGGACTAATAAGAAAATCATGGATACCACTAAATCTTTTCCTGAAATTGATAAACCTAATCCGGCGATGTTTGAGGATAAGTTCAATTTTTCCAAAGATGCCGCGAAAGCGATAGATCTTCCAAAAAGTAAAAATAAAAGATTAGACATATTGGATTATAAAGTTGCAAAAGTCGTCCCAAAAATAGAAAATCATCAAATACTCAAAATGGAAGAGAAACGTTTCAAAGAGATGGAACCTCTGGAAAATCATTTGAGGCTTTCAACATATGAACCTTTGAAAGAGATAGCGAAAGTTAGATTGGATATGTTCGAGAAATCCAATAAGCCAATTGATATATTTGACAATGAGAAGTTTTTCAAGTCAGAACAACAGAAGTGTGCATCAAAGTTTGACAATTTGAAGGTACCCAACAAAAAATTCTCTCATTTTTCCGATAAGAATCGTAAAGAGGACACCCATTTGGATAAGTATCAAACATTAAAAGAAAGTTCACGCATCGTAAACGATTCCCATAAAATAGAAACAAAAATTAATGGTCAGATTAAAAATTCGTCGCCAAAACTGGAAAATATTGCCAATAATTCAGATTCTCCTGGAGTCAAGATAGAAACAATCTTATACAAAAATCCAAAACTTGAATGTTCCATCATCGATGATATTGAAAGTGACTCCTATCAGAATGATAAATTCGAAACCATGCCACTCAAGAAGGAGACCGACCAACGTATTGAAGTCCCAGTTCGGCAAACACCAGATATAAAGCATAACTTCATTGTTTCGAAGGACAAATCAGAAGATTGTACTCCACATAAACAATTTGATATGCCAAAGCTTAGTGAAAATCTAGTCGCGCCCGATGTGAAGCTTCAAGTGGAACCTCGTCTACCTATCAAAACTAATTTTGAATTAATCCCTTCAATGATTGTAACAAAGTTGCAGAAGAAAGAAACTTCCATCAGAGTTGATCAGGAGGTTCAATCCGTTGTCCGTAACAAGTATCTTGAGAAAACTAGGCCTTCCGAGGAAAAGCCGAACATGTCTGGATCAAACAAACCTACAAAAAAAGATAATGATATATCTGGCCCATCTATTGTATATACTATTGAAAATAAGGAAGAGGGCTTTAAATATAAATCTACATCGATACCAGAGTGTTGGTCCAGAGTTTTAGCAGCTGTGCAAACAGCTAGGGCAGAGCACAACATGCCGCCGTTACCCGTTGATTGTAAGCAAATGAAATCTGTTCAAATAACGGGACTAAAGTGTAGCAATGTAAAATATCTAATCGAACAGCTTCCTGGTGCATCGAAATGTGTGAAGTATAAACCAGTATTCAAATTCACGCCATATTCTCAAGACTCATCGGAAGCTTGTCTGCATGGCTTTGGCTCTATTAGATGCAAGCCTCACTCATCGAAAAACGCAGAACCGTATGATATGTTCAGTTGGTTGTCATCAAAACATAGGGAACCATTTACTTCACTGGATGCGCTAAGCGGTCAATCTAGGTAAGATGATTATAAATATAAAACCCGTATGATTTTGCAAGATATATTTTCAGGAGAATAAACAATTTTCCAATGGCAATGAAATTCAAAAATCTCAAATTAACTTCGAGATACTCGGTTGGTGTTTATCGATCTCTTATTCACGGCAAAGGACTTTTTTGTTTGCGTGATATTGAACCAGGTGAAATGGTCATTGAGTATGCTGGAGAGGTAAGATTTTATTCTCAATAAACATTAAATTGCATAAGAGAAGAATATTCAACATAATCATAGCTTACGTTTTGAATCACCTTCTTTGAAATTTTGACGTGAATGTTTGGATTAAGAAATTCAAACCTTGAGTAAATCTGGTTCGATACCCCCATTTGGTGGGTGTGTGTAGTTGAGGTATACAGAAAGATGGAGAGAATAATAGAGTTCATGGAAAATAGAAACCATAAGATATATCCATGATTCAATTGAGGGAGAAATGATTCAAATGTTTCAATGCGTTTGTATAATGTATGTTTTGTTTTCAGGTCATCAGGTCAATTCTTACTGATAAAAGAGAAAAATATTACAACTCCAAGGGAATAGGTTGCTACATGTTTCGAGTTGATGATAATCTTGTCGTTGATGCAACGATGAAGGGTAACGCTGCCAGATTCATCAATCATTCATGTGATGTAAGTGATTAATTTAAAACCGGGTTTTATTCACACATAGTGATGCAAAATAGTCATGTAGTTTGTCATGATATCCATACTAGTTTACACATGAATTCTTTGAAGTTTATTTCGGGGTGTTTTCTTGCTGAATACACTTGTCGACTTTTCGATTTACAATAGAACATTTATTAGGAATATTCTTTTAGTCTTGGAATCTTTTCTTAATTCGGAATATTTCATTTCTGAGTTTAATAAGTTAGTAAAGCATAAGATATCTCTTTCATTGTAACACTGAACAAGCCGTTTTTTTAAAGTGATTTTTTTTTTCGGCGTTGTGATAATTTGTCGACAATGGGGTGTCAATTGGAAAAAATGAAACGTTTTCAGGTCTCGTTACAGAGAGAAAAAAAAGATATAACGCAGTGAGAATGATAAAGAGAAAACACTTGGAACTCGATTTTCACTTAACTTACCTTCAAATGCCCAGATTAATTCGAAACTTTGCACAATATATAAAAGTACAATTTTTTTTAACAAATATTCGATTTATTCATTATAATAATAATAATAATAATAATAATACATTTATTACCAACCCAATTTTACATTCACATGTTACCATAACTTAAAGAATAACAGTAGGATTGATAAAGGCAACATGGTAGGCAACAAGTACCGATTCTTCCCCATGTGCTGTACAAATAGTATCTATAATAAACTTATCTTAGCAAATAAAATACATACTTATGAGAATCAACATATTTTAATACAATAAATAACACATCAGGACCTTTATTTAAGAACACTGAGACCTGAACAATTTTTCTTTACATTTTGTCTTGAAATACTTAATTGAAAAACTCAAATCGTAAGTACATAGTTCGGAGCAAGTGGCAATATTATATGAAAAAGACCTTCGAAATATAGACTTCCTATGCCTGGGAATAACTAAATGATTACGATGGCGTAGATTCAGGTTATGAATGTCTGTTCGATATGAAAGTCGATCATGTAAATACGTTGGTATCCCGGTTTTCAAGATCTTGAAGTAAAGACATGCCTTGTGAAGTTTTCCTCTGTTGTCCATATTTAACCACCTTGCATCGCACAGCTTATCCGATATTCTGTTTGGCCTTCGAATAACATAGATCAGTCTTAGACAGCTGTTTTGGGCTTTCTGGATCCTTTGTCATTTGCATCCAAGCAGGGCCCATACACTACATCACAGTGGTTGAAATGTGATAGTACCAGCGTCTCACATAGCTCCTTTTTTATTTTTTTATCAAGAAATCTCCTTTGAGAGTAAATAAGTTTTAATGCAAAATATGCTTTTTTTAGAATACTTGTTATGTGCTCCTTGAAGCGGATGTTCTGATCTAATATCAACCCTAAGTTCTTACAAGTATCAGTGAACTGAATTGGTACAGAACCAATTTTGAGATTGAGCTCACTATGAACGATTCTCCTAATTTTTCTTGGTCCAAATTGCATAGCAAATGTCTTATCCGTGTTAAGACTAAGTAGGTGGTCCTGAGATGTTTTTAGGATCCCTTCCAAATCTCTGTTGAGATTATTCGACACTACGCGAGTGTCATCCTTATCGAAAGAAAGGTAGAGCTGTGTGTCGTCAGCATACATATGGTAGTCACAAAATTTCAAAGAGGCTCCGAATCCCGATGTGTACATCGTGAACAGCAATGGCCCGACGATGCTACCTTGTGGTACTCCCTGAGTTAAGGTCAGTTCTGGGGTGCGTTCAGATGATTCGTCGGGTAGAGGATAAACGCTCCGGGGAGAACGCACTCGACTTTCAAGCGGTAACCGAAAACATCTGAACGGTCCGGGCGATCTTATGTCAAATGAGAGTGATAACACTGATAAATATGTTGATTTTATATACTTAAAATACTAATGGCGTGAATGGTAAAAACAAAATAATGTAATCACCAAATAAGTAGGTGTAAGATAAAATAAATAATCAAAAATAACTTGTCCTGAATAATCCCTGCGAGTTGGTGGGATTGCGAAGAAATATTTACGTCAATTTTCTCTCAATAAAAATAAAAATTTTTGTAGAACTGCGAAATCTGATTAAATAACCACTTGTCAAAATAACGTAAATACGCAATACGCATGCGGGACAAATTTTATCACTCTTCCGACTACGATAAGTGGTTGGACGCCCGGTAACTTTTATTTCACGCATCTGAACGGAACAACCAGTTGCCTCTTGGATCATCTGAACGAGCAAAACGCGTCCGACGTACACCCGGCGAATCATCTGAACGCACCCCAAATGATAAGTAATTATTAATTTTGACTTGTTGTCTTCTATCTTCCAAAAATGACTTGATCACTGCAATGGCTTTCTGGTCAAAGCCTGTATAGTGAAGAATAGACATCAGCAACTCATGATTGACAAGGTCGAAGGCTTTGGAATAATCAAGCAAAATTAGAGCACACATCTTATTGCATTCAAGAGAATGTAATATATCGTCTAACACACATGATAGAGCAGTTGCACACGAATATCCTTGTCGGAATCCAGATTGTTTTTCTGGGAGTGCTTTAAGCATGGTGAGAAATTCTCGCATTTGCGTTTCCAGTATTTTCTCCAATATTTTTGAGATAGTAGGCAGGATACTTATACATCGAAGTTGTTCTGGTGATTGTGGATCTTTCACTTTTGGCAATGGGGGTATAAGAGCATGTTTCCAGGATTTAGGGAAATACTGTTGGGATATGCATTCATTCATTATGTGAGTAATGTGCTCGATTATGAAAGGGCAACATACAATCAGCATTGTGAGATTTATTTTGTCGCTGCCACAAGCATTTGTGTGGATGTTTTTTATAATTTCACAAATCTCAGTTTCAGATATTGTTCTGAATTCAAATCTAACCTCACAGGTATTTTTCAAATTTTCTTTATAAAACTGTAGAACCTCTGGGTTTGGTTTTTTGTCAGTAGCCACAGATCTTACAAAAAAAGAGTTCAACATGTTGACATCCTGCAAGTGAGCTGGAATATCTGTGGCTTTATTGTTTATTACATTCACTTTTCGAAGTTCTTTCCATTTATCCTTGACATTACTGTTTTTGAGCTTCCGTGACAGGTAAATGTACTTTTCCTTGCGTGTGAGGTAAGATTTCTTAGTTGCTTATAATATTCCCAAGCTGCCACCGTCTTCTTTTTTTTATATTTAATTAGCGCTCTGTCTCTTATTCTCTGCATATACTTGAAGGTATCTGTCACCCATGGGGTGTAGGGCCGTTTATGGGTTTTTGTCGATTGTTTATATGGAGCATGCAGATCAAACAGATTCACCAAATTATTTGTTAAACATTCGACTTTCCCGTCTACACCATCGAGAGTATACAGAATATGCCATGGTATAAGCTGCAAGTCAGTGTTAAAGGCCTGTACGTTTATTGATTTGAAATCTCTATACAAAGAAGCTATGGCTTGAGTTTGTTCTATTTCTATCGGAATGCTGCAGGAAATCACGAAGTGGTCGGAAATACCTTCGTCTATGACCTTACTATCTTCTGTCTGCAGGTTGGTAACAATAACATCTATCAGAGAGCAGGAATTCTCACCAATACGAGTTGGTTCGCTAATCACTTGTGTGAGATTGAAGGTACCCAAGATGTTCCGCAATTCACTGACAGACTTTTCATATCATCGGTTCGTGATTCGGTATTTTCCATATAACGTGTAAAAAATTGCATCTATTATAGTTCCTTTATTAATTGAAATTCTTGTATTGTCATCGGTTCTTGACAACAAGTGTGCAAAGTTTTAAATAAATCTAGGCATTTGAAGTAGTTACAATCGAGTTTCAAGATCTCGTTCGATGTATAGCTCTGTTTCTCATTCTCACTACGATATATCTATTTTTGATTTTTTGACCCAGTATAGGCCTACAAATATTATTTTTGATAATATTCTAATAGTTTAAATATAATTTCATAAGAACGGTCAACGATTTTGTCAAATAATCACAGCACACAGCCTTGACAAGAAAATTACTTTGGCAACGTTGTACAGGCCACCAGCTAATTGAATGAATTACAGTCCCGTCAAAGCGTAAGCGTCAACCGGTCTTTCATTCACTTTGACAAGCCAAATGTCAGATAATTCAACTGAACCATGAATTTTTACTTTTTATCTTTCTTTAAATTGAAATGATTGTATTGTCATCGGCTCTTGAGAACTATGCTAAGCTTCGAATCAACCTGGACATTTGAAGTAAGTCATAATCGAGTTCCAAGTACTTTTTTCTCTCTCTGTAACGAAATCTGAAAACGTTTCATATACGTTTCTTTTTCCCAATTCACTTCCTTCACCCCCCATTCACTTTTACAAAAATTATGAAAACGCCAAAAGAATAATTCAATACTTTCAATTGAAAAAGCTAAAGAGTAATTAGTACTTTTTGATTAAACAAAATCGTGGTTTAGTAGAATTATTTGAATTTCGGATTGTTAAACTAGTTGACGTTGACGGGTTTACGCTTTGACGGGGCTATAATAATTCAATCACTGCCCTCGTTTCACAGCGCGGAGTAGCCCAGAACAGTTCGAGAACACAATGTTCTTGCTCCGTTCATTCCTGTTCGCGCACCTGGAATGTTCTGGTAGTTCTCGAACTGTTCTGGGCTACTCCACGCTGTGAAAGGAAGGCAGTAAATTAGTTGGTGTCCTGTGCAACGTTGCCAAGAATGCCATTTGACGTAAGTATATTCAATTGATTAAAATATTATCAGAAATAACATTTCCAAGTCTCTACTGGGCCAGCAAATCAAAAAAAGATATAACGTAGTGAGAATGAGAAAGAGCCCGAATATTTGTAACGAAAATTTTGTACTGTTATTTATCATACAGCGCGGCTCTAAAAGGTCCCCCCCACCTTTTTTTTTTAATGTGTGCACCAAAAATTTTGAAACTTGGCATACTTTAATTTTTAATTGCTGTCGAAATAATACTTTTTGATGTTACTGACGTACTTTTAGTATTCAAGATGGCGGCTGGGCGCTATTTTGAATTTTTTTTTTGAATGTAAAGGGGGGTCGTGTGACACATCATTCGAAAGGTCTTATCGAGTAGATTATTGTGTGAAAATTTCATAGAATTAAACGCATCTGTGCGGATAGGAATATTTGATTTCTGTAAAAAGTAGACAATGTATGGGGTCGAGTAGTTATTTTTCACAGTTAAAAAAAATCGACGCCTACCAAGAGTAAAGCGTCGCGACGCATCGAAAATATCAATCGATTGCAGGGACTTTGAAATTACGCGCATGCAAAAGTACGAGTTATTTATAAACTTTTTTGTAATTCAGTCGAACTCATTTATTCTACTCAGTTTTGAGATATACAGTGTGTCCAAGATAAGGATGTCTATCACGGGGATCTTGGATACCGTGAGAGATACAAGGTCGGTTAAATGGAGGCAAAGTTGCGTATTTTGATGCTTAACAAAATTCCGTTTTAAAAGCCAAGAAATTCCGACCAAGTCCGAAATTATCCGAAAAAAACCGAATTTTTTTTCTGACCACATTTGAAGAGATATTATGGTGGCTGCTCATAGTCATCATCAACTTTGTTTTTTTAAATACGGTCCTGGATTTTTTATGACGGATTTTGAGGGCCTCTTATGTTCCTAAACCAACAATGTATCGCAATTATTCAAAAAAATTATGTTGATGGATTTTTCCATAAGAACTCATGTGTTAGAGAGAGACAAAAAATACATTTCTAATAGGATTAAACACAACCACCTCTTTTTTGATTAGTGCGATACCTCGTTGGTTTAGGAACATAAGAGGCTCTTAAAATCCGTAATAAAAAATCCAGGACCGTATTTAAAAAAACAAAGTTGATGATGGCTGCTCATAGACGAAACGTCGGTTCTTCAATTTGATAACGCTATCTTGTAAAGGGCAAAAAGTGGCAATGAAGAAGTTCCATTCATTTCAAAATATCGCTTCAAATGTGGTCAGAAAAAAATGAAAACAATTTTGAAAAATTTCGTTTTTTTTCAGATAATTTCGGACTTAGTCGGAATTTCTTGGCTTTTAAAACGGCATTTTGTTAGGCATCAAAATACGCAACTTTGCCTCCATTTAACCGACCTTGTATCTCTCACGGTTTTCAAGATCCCCATGATAGACATCCTCGTCTTGGACACACTGTATATCTCAAAACTGAGTAGAATGAGTTCGACTGAATAACAAAAAAGTTTATAAATAACTCGTACTTTTGCATGCGCGTAATTTCAAAGTCTCTGCAATCGATTAATATTTTTGATGCGTCGCGACGCTTTACTCTTGGTAGGCGTCGAATTTTTTTAACTGTAAAAAATAACTACTCGACCCCATACATTGACTTCTTTTTACAGAAATCAAATCTTCCTATTCCTTTCCGAGATATTGACGTGCGGTGTTTTGAGTGAAAAACCCTGTATATATTTTGCAATTATCCCTTTCTCTCTCTCTCTTTCTCTCACTCTCTAGTTTGGAAGAAGTTTTACTTCTGCCACGTGTACGATGCAGCACATGATCTTTTCAATAGATGTATGTTCATGTTAACTAACCCCCTTTTAAATTATTTTCAATGTTTTTAGTTTTTTTTTGCTGTTACTCGCGCTTATATTGATGATTTTCGAAACTAAATGACTAATCACTAAAAAATGAATCAGAGTCAAGATTCGTGAACTCTTTTTACTTACTCTAGTGTTATATTCGATCGAAAAGGGTTTTTCCTTTATGATTACGGTTGATGTCAGTAAGTTGCTTACTGGATCAATGTTGTATGGAAAACAAAAGGTATATCATTAACATAAAATGTCATTTTTGATTTCAATATCATTAAAATTATATTTTTTCTTGGTTGGGTGGTTCAAAGTTATTTTATTACTGAAATTTTTTGTTCATGCCATTCAAATCCATTTATGGCAAACGGGAATGTTCAGTGGAAAAGTACGACTACAACGATCTACAAAATGAGCATGGTGATTAGGGCCTTTTAGTAAGAATATACTCTAGCCTAAGAAGACTTTTTGGATTTTTTTACCTAGATAAAGCAAATATGCTCAAAAATGTCCGCTTTTGTGTATTTCAAATTAATAACATATTTCATATCAAATGAAGGTTTTTCATATTTTCCGCAAGTAATATCTATTTGGGGAGAAGTGATAGCTATGGGCGAATGTCATAAGGTCCAGAAGGCAGGCTAGGGAACACCTTGACTTTTAGTGAAAATGTACTAAAATGATTCTTCATGTTATGATTGTGATTTCATTCTCCGACATACTAGAAACTTATTGTAGAGAAGGTTCAATATTATATAATTCTGTATAATCAAATATTAAAATGGTGTAATGAACTAATGATACACGAGTTGACAATTGTCCACGCGTAAAACCGTATGGTAATAGTAATCCATTCAATGTTGCGTTGTGAAAATCAACTGGGCACCAACAAAAATATAGGTTAGCTTCGTACACGTAGAAAGTACTAATGGTAATTCTCATTTTCAGCCAAACTGTTACTCCAAAGTTGTTGAGATCATTGGTCATAAACACATCATCATATTCGCCCTCAGGCGAATATATAGTGGAGAGGAGCTGACATATGATTATAAATTTCCATTTGAAGAAGATAAAATTCCCTGCACATGTGGCGCTAAAAGGTGTCGCAAATTTCTCAATTGAGAGTTAATTCTTCAAAAGACTTAACTATTTTGCCCATAAGAGCCTTCCGGAAACCGAAAACATATACTCTCAAATAACTCGGTAAACGGCTTGATTTTTTTTGACATAATTATGCAAAATATAGGATATGTATTTATTTCTCGTGACATTTAGCTTGTATATATTTGTTGAATATTTTTGTTTATGACTGGGTCCATTCGTTTTACAGTGTGCCTGATTTCAAAGTAATTTGTTATAACTTTTAAGGATCTCACTGCAAACTGGAATCTTACTTTCTTGCTTCTCTTTCTTTAGTGTGGCTGACTTTTGTACTAATATCTCTTTATATATAGGGAATTTTGCTTTTCCTTGAAAAACTCTTGATGTACAATAAGTATTCATACGACCGAGTATCGTCCTTCTTGAAGCACTTACATGGTTCTCTTAAACAAATCATTTTTTAAATAGAAAGTAGAATGTCAGTATTTGAAATTTGATAAGTTCGGCTGTGAATTTTTATGCATTTGTGCCATTGAACTGTGTATGTGCCCTTCTTTCTCTAATTCAATTGTTACAGCCTGTTTTTGGCGTCTTATAAGAAATATCTGATGTGATATGTTGCGTAGTTATTGTAGCTTGGTATGCTTTCATTAGAGTATTCTTGTTGTATAGACATGCCTGTATGAATTTATTTCAAAATATAATTGTGATATTGTGATTTTGGGTATCAACACTTCAGTTGAATTTTTCAATTGTATTCTAATTTTTATACATAAATCAAAATGTTTCACATACGGCCATGACTATGTGATATGTATCGTACATCCGTTTTGCTGCTTTTTTACCTATTTATTGTGTGTATTGATAGACAAAAAGATTGCGGATCACGTATTGTAAATCGTAATATTTATTATTTATTTTTGTAAAAAAAAAGATAAATACATGTTTAGACGAAAGCTTTATATACATTTTATTTTTGTAAAGTAATAAAATTGTCTTAGTATATAAGAACGTCATATTGTACAGTTAAAGATAACGCTAATTAACAATTTCTCAGATAAATAAGATATTTATATGAACTAATATTAGCAATTGGTCTTACTCACTTTATTATTTATGTTGAAAATACTAAACATCATTCATCCGTCAGAATGTTAAGATGAGCCAAACTCAAATGAAGCTTCAGTGTTCGAATCGGAGAAATTATCGACAAATTCAAAAGTACGTTGAAAACTCTTATTAACTTTGAAACTTTTTTTTTTCGGACTTCCATCGCATTGATGTGGACTGTTACAAACTATGTTTTGAAGAATTGAAAATATTATCGACCTGGTTCGTCTCGACTTTTTGAAATACCACGTGAAATGTCACTTCATTTAAACATTCGGTTTTTATTTCATCTAAATAACTGACTTTAGAACGTTTAAATTTGATTCCTATCACTACACTAGGCTTTAAGAGAGGTTTGGGCTGATTTCATGATGGAGGATGGTTATGTTTTAAAAAATAGATGTCCACTTCGTGTCACTTTTTTTCACATACGTAGCTCAACAATTTTTCTTGACTTGAAATTATTTTGAATCGACATCTAGTTTCCTGTTTTAAGCAAAATGTACTTTTATCACTCCATATACAGGGTGCTACAGATTACACTTTGTCATTGCCACTTTTTCTCCTCTACAAGATGGTGGTATTAAATTGGATATCTGAATTTTTAATTTTATTTTCAGTTACCTTTTGACGTCCTTGAGGCATTGATGTGATTAGATGAGGGCGTAGTGATGGGTTGCCTTAGCAACCTCAATATTTTCGATTATTATTCACCTATTATTGTCATTTTTAATATTTTGTTAAAATGTCAATTTTTTTGAACACTTTTGCAGAGATTTATTCAGTTGTTTATATGTAATTTTTCTATTTTCCATGTGATTTGTGGATTTAGTTAAATTTCATCAAATGTATCGTTATTTCGATTTTGGTTCAGTCACTAAGTTTTGTTTAGTTGTGCAGGTTTTCTCATAATACTCCAGTAGACAGAGCAGGGCTAATCCATACATACAGGGTGGGACACGAAAAACTTCCCACCCAGGTTTTCTCGGGTGTTAGGAGATTTATCAAAAACAGCTTGGACAATTTTTGATTTTTGAAGGACACTTTTTTTGGTATTTTCACCCCCCTTAGGGGTGATAGCTACCCCCAGAACTTCAAATGGAAAGGGAGGTCGAGTGATACATTATTTTAAAGGCTTTTCGATCCTGATTACAACTACCGAGCCTCTGCAGTCGTTGTTGACAGCTGTTGATATGACAGCTTATCAAAAAAAAAAAAAAATTATTCGATAAATAGGTAATTATCCACAAGGATAACTTCTCAAAACTACAGGGATATGGTGAGGGACAGAAGATCTTCGGAAGGAGCTATTACTCAATCCTTTCGACAAGGATTCATTTCACCCATTTTTTTTTTCCTTGTGAAACTCCGTGGTCTATCTCAAAAACGGTTGGCCGTATTGAGAAAAGTTTCATACAAAATTTCTAGAGAATTTTGTGGTTTACAATTTTTATAATCGATACAAACAGGATTAAAACCATAGCAGACGAGATATTGACGTAAAAACTGATTTTTGTGACCTTTGACCTTGAATATCTCAAGACGACTACACGAGATTTTATTTCAGGCAACCTTGAGAATGTCAAAATAATTGTTTATACAAGTTTACAGCTTATTATCTCTCATTCCGCAGTGAACTCCTTGTATGACTGGGCTATAAGAATAACGTGTCGAATAAAGAAGGATTTATGAACCAAACTATGTGTTAAGGCGGGTTTCCACCAAACGGACAAAACCGCAACAAAACAGCAACTGTGTCGATTTCGACAAAACAACAGCTTTTGTTGTCAAAATAAGCAACATTTTGAAGACTCTCTTTCGCGAGTTCGTGTTTTCGTCAACAACGAAAAGTCCCGTCGCCAGGCGGAAAAGATCAAAAGGTTTCGTGTTTTGTCTGTGTTTTTGTAAACACAGTTCGCTATGTGGAAACGGTCAGCGACAACAGTTCACTATTTTCTTCTGGTATGTTGACTTTGTGAATTTATCATACATTTTTATTTAAGTGTTGTGGTTTGTTGTTACTATCCAGGCTATATTTATTGATTTGTTCTTTATGCAGTGTACGGTTTTCTATTGTTTTTGAGATTTTTTGAAAAATCTTTTACAGGCAGGTTTTGGGGACCCTCTAGAGTAGTCTAGAGCATGAATCCGCCTGCGCCGATTATAAAAAAACCGCACTCCATTATAAAAACATCGTCTGGAGGAGGCATGATGGAAACTGTTCGTGTAGTGGAAACGACAGAAAACACTTCAAAATAAAACACGCGACAAACTAATTTTTCTGTTTGTTTGGTGGAAATCAAGTTTCAAGTTTGTTTTCGAAACTACAAGTTTTTTGTTTCTGTTTTTGACACTGAAACTAGTCGCAAGCGAGTCCGTTTGGTGGAAATCCGCCTTTAGGGAGACAAGGGTGGCCTAACTGATTTTCTCTGGTATTATTTTTTAGATTAGTATTTTTTTCGATGTTTTCGATTCGTCAAAAGAGAACTAAAAATAAAATAAAAAATCCAGGTTCGTATTTAATAAAATGAAGTTGATGATGGCAGCTCGAAGACGAAACGTCAGATTTTCAATTTGACACCATCATCTTGTAGAGGAGACAAAGTGGCACTGACAAAATGTAGTTTATTTTAAAATTTCTTTCCAAACAAACGCAGGAAATGTTAAAAACGTTTTTGCGAATTTTCGTTTTTTTTCGAATTTTTCAAATTTCAAAATGGCATTTTCTTGAGCATAAGAAAGTGCAACTTTGCAACCATTTAACCGACCCTGTATCTCTTATAATAACTGAGATCCCCATGCATGCACTCAAGTCTCTGTGGCACTCTGTATAATTGATAAACATGATTTATTATCATCTTATACATCACGTTGTAATGCTGTCAAAGACTCATATGTTTAGCTTTAATATTTGAATGACAATATGAACATATCAATATAAATCCCATAGGTAGCTCAATCTACCGTGTGATATGAGGCCTTCTTAGGTAGTCTAAAGATTGGTTGTTGATGGGATGATTAAGTGTCTTAAAATTGTAAATCATATTTTAATATTGCTAATCATACCCATTTTGGTGCTTTACTTATAATAATTCATGTGTTGTTTCTTTTCCAGCAGCTGTGCTATAAACATGTATTTACTAGATCAGATAAAATAATATATTACTTCCTATTGAATATGAGTTTTTTTGGTTAGAAAGTATAGCGTATTGTGTCAAGCGGAATAAAAATGAAACATTCCGTAGGTATCAAGGTTTTTTTTTTAATATAAACAGTCATCATTCTCACAATACATTCAATTTTTGAGTCATGTAAAAATGAAAATCACAAATTTATTTGACATAAATAAATAAATTTTTATAAAATAAAAATAAAATATTTTGGATCATTAGCGGCTTTAATCTTTTTTAAGTTTTGTCTTATGAGTTTAGTGTGAAGCGTTCGAAAGTGACCTTTAAATTCCATAATTACAATAAAATAACTACGTTTTTATCCAATATTATTGTAATAAAACAGTATGGGCAATAATTGGACATTAATGAATTCCAGCGCAAGACTTATTGTTTTAATGATCTGTTTGAAAGACCATATGAAACACTGCTGCACAGAAACGTCGTAGAAGTACAGTTGTATTCTTAGAAAAGTGGTACAATAAGTCTTATGGCCAAATTTTGCCATATTTGCGTAAATCAGGCTTTTCCATTTCACGTCAACTGACAAAACAAAACAAGATGTAAGTAAAATACCATAACTTATTTTATTGAATAAGATAATTTCTATTGACTCAATAAATGCCGATGACTTCCAAAGTGCGCAACTTTGCGATGATTTAGGCTTCGCTGTATCTCCTAGCGTTTCCATGCAAGATAAATAATAAACATCGAATTTGTAACACCGAAAAAAGTTGTTCATAACAATATAATAATAATAATGATAAATCGTCTTAATTAAGAATTAAAGAAATATAAGTACAGGGTGTTCACGTATATTTTGGCCAATAGCTATCTTCGTTAATATTAACCCTAGAAAGTGGTTCAAATTAGCAAAATTGTAATATTTTTTCTGAATTATCAGAATTTGTTATCAGAAAAAATAATTGAGCATCAGAAGTCAATTAATTGAGGCCTCTCATCTTTTTTTAAATGGGACACCCTATATTTTATCCCTTAGTTCGATAGAGAATTCTCTCCTGATTTCAAATATATAAGGGTTGGGGGTCTTAACTTTAACGGTTATAAAGATATTAACGTTTTTCTATACATGGAATAGTTGGCTGGTCTCTACTGATCAACACCTCTACAATTTATTATCATTATCCCTTGTATAAAAAAACGTTAATATTTCTATAACCGTTAGAGATAACACCTCCAACCCTTATATATTTGAAATCAGAAAAAATTCTCTATCGAACTATGGGATTAAAAACAGGGTGCTCATTAAAAAAAAGAAGCCTGAATTTCTTCTTCTGATGCACAATTGTTTTTTTCTGATAACAAATTCTGATGATTCAGAAATAGTACTACAACTTTGCTGACTTGAACCACTCTCTGGGGTCAATATGGTCAATATCAACGAAGATAGCTATTGGCCAAAATATACGTGAACACCCTGTATATCGCAATATGTCGATTAATAAAGTGCAAATGACGTATCCCGATAACATTGTATGCGAAAAAAATCCTCTTATTCATTGTTTAAACGAATTATTTGGTTGATATATAAACAATATGCAATTTCAGACTGAACGCGAAAAGGCACCACATATAAAAAAAAATCAAAATCCGCGTTCTAGAGGCATAACTTTTTGAGCATGCTATTTGAATAAGGTTCTCCCAGTCATCCGAGCCGCCTCCATTTTCCAAAAGACAAGAGTTTTACCAAGGACCCTGATGCCGAGGGCAATCGTTTCCAATTTTTCCAAACGATCACTTCAGGTCTTTATCTGCATAAGACGCTGGATGGGTTGGTCAATCATTATAAACAAAAGTAGCTGCGATAAAAAAAAAAAAGAAATTTTCACTTTGCCACATGTAGACAATTCAAAATTGGGGCAGAAATACCAGAGCACCAAATATTACCTTAAACTGTGACCAGATGAGTGTCGAATATAAAATAAAATTTTTCTTCGCAAAATTTCAACAAAGTAATTCTATTTGTCCGTGAGATCAAAATAATTATGGAGTCCAATGGTTTTAGGAGACTGCATGGAAAATTATTTTTTATTCACGGTGTCCGGTTAAAGCATGACTACAGGGTGTCCCAGCAAGGGTGGCCACCGGCCCAAAAAAAATTATCACTAAAGTGGCCACGAGAAAATGCTGGAAAATATTTTTAACTTCGAAATTTTGCCGCTAGGGGGCACAATCAAAGCTTAAATATTAAAATTCGAAATTTCTCCGGAAATTCTCAGATTGAGGTATATCTTTATCAACATGGTTAGAAAACCTAGACAATTTCACGTCTTTTTGGTAAAGAGCTCATTGGCGTACCGATCTTCGTGTGAGTAGGGGAAGGTAGTGAAAGTGTAATTGTTCAAGTGGCTGTAACTTATAAACGACTTGTCCGATTTTGTTGCGTATAGGCTTGTTTGGAAGATAAATGTGAGGGGTAACTTGAATTGAAAACAGTGTTTTTCATTTAACCGCAAAAATTTAAATGGTATGGTATAGTTCTGATAATAATAACTAGTCCAAATTATGTAAAATTTAATGTTTTAAGGTTTTTTTTTTTTTTTTTTTTTTTTTAAGGTTTTTTTCTTGTAAATTTAATCTTCATTTCGATTCTGTTATCAGAATTATACCGTACCATTTAAATTTTTGCGGTGAAACGAAAATAACAGTTTTTAATTCAAATTACGCCTTCTAGCAACTTTTCTGGAGACAATCACGCATCACTGGATACGATATACGAAAGTACTCACATTTATCTTCCAAACAAGCCTATACGCAACAAAATCGGACAAGTCGTTTATAAGTTACAGCCACTTGAACAATTACACTTTCACTACCTTCCCCTACTCACACGAAGATCGGTACGCCAATGAGCCCTGTACCAAATAGACGTGAAATTGTCTAGGTTTTCCAACCATGTTGATAAAGATATACCTCAATCTGAGAATTTCCGGAGAAATTTCGAATTTTAATATTTAAGCTTTGATTGCGCCCCCTAGCGGAAAAATTCCGAAGTTATAAATATTTCCCAGCATTTTCTCGTGGCCACTTTAGTGATAATTTTTTTTTTCCTGAACTTTTAGGTCCAGTAGTTTCTGAGATATGGCCGGTGGCCACCCTTGCTGGGACACCCTGTATACTAAAATTGGTCGAAAAATTTAACAAATAAATATTTGGAAGAGTGGCGCTAATATACAGGGTGATTAAGGAGGAAATGTCAATACTTCGCAGGTACGTATTCAGGGCTCAAAAATAAACATTAAAGATCATATAAATATGGGTCCGCGAGGCCTTCGTTTTCGAAATATAGGGTGTTGAGAGTGAAGACCCGATGACGATTTTTTCTAGATATTTTTCACAAGTGAGATATACATGCAGAGACGGGTTCAAGCCCCAAATTTTGTAATTGCTAATTTTTAGTAGTTTTGCCTACAAAATCTGAAAATCTGGAGTATTCTACACAGATAAGTAATTCTCCGTGTACCTCGCTGGGACGCATCATTTTCGAGAAAAATGCATTTGAAACTCATATTACAGACAAAATCACATATACCAAAACTCTCAGCTAAAGCACCATAGCCCTGCCAGGTGCACACGAGTTTTTTCACTAGAATCAGTGTGTTAAAAAGATTCTCAAACTTTTTCTCGAAAATGATTCGTCCCAGCGAGGTACCTCATCTGTGTAGAAAACTCCAGATTTTCAGAATTTGTCGCCAAAACTACTAAAAATCAACAACCAAAAAATTAAGGGCACCCTTGAACTCGTTTGCATATCCGATATCCCACTCATCGAAGGTTGTTATACTCACAACACTAAATTTTCATTCATTAGAAAGAGCGTAAAAAGTTTAGCAACTGTACCAAATTTTATTTAATTATATCTACAAAACCGTCATCAGTAAAAAGTTTAGCAACTGTACCAAATTTTATTCAATTATATCTACAAAATCGTCATCAGGTCTTTTCACTTTCAACACCCTGTATTTCGAAAACGAAGGCCTCGCGGACCCATATCGCTAAATGAACTTTTATGTTTATTTTTGGGCCCTGAATATGTATCCGAAGTATTGATATTTCGTTCTTAATGACCCTGTATAGTAAAATTTATTTATACAGGGTGGTCCAGTAAGGGTGGCCACCGGCCATATCCCGAAAACAATTCATCGTAGAGGCTTGCGGCAAAAAAAACTACTACTAAAACGGCCAACAGAAAAACCTGGAAAATATTTTCAAGTTTCTGAAATGGTCGCTAGGGGGCGTAACAACCAACGACAAGTAGAAAAATAGGATTTTTATAGAATTTTGCACAATGAAAATATATCGATGATATCATTTTCATATTTACTGACTATTTCCCTACAATGAACGTTTTCCAAACGGTCAAGCAAAACGGAAACTACTCCCGCTTTGCTTGACCGATTTTAACAAATATGAAAGAGCATAATCTGCACTACAAAATGCTTATTTGTTTTTGAATTTGTTACCGGTGCGTCGCCGTCGCCACTAGATGGCGTTAGCTGAAACTAGCACATTTTTGAGTTTTTTTCAAAAAAATCAAATGTAAATGGTATATTCATTTTTATATACAGGGTGTCCCCTCTCAATTGGAAAAAACTTCTAGGGCATATCGAGGAACCACAGACAAGCAGTTTGAGATATGAGACTGATGTCCGGAAGTGCATGGTTTTCAAAATACAGGGTGTCAAGGTTTTTTTCAAAAAACATTTTTTTACCAATATCTCAAAGACACGTTAACCGATTTCCTTGAAATTTGCTGGTGATGTGAGCTTTAATGAGACGCTCAGTTTGCACTGATCAAATGATAATCATGACTTCCAGTGGCGCCCCGGGGGACAGTGTTACGAATAAAAATGTCAAAAAAATGTACGACACTGAATTTTTTTGGAAATTTTATATATTTTTTTTGAAAGCACAGTTAAACATACAACTTTTTTGTCAAATGATATTTCTTCGTATCTCTCTCCGTTTTCGAGATTTTTTTTTTAATAAAAACTTTAACCCAGTAAACCAAAACCGTCGGCATATCGTCGGCCGCCTGCCGGCACCGGCGGATAAGAAGCGGCATCGTTATGCCGACAGATAACCGACATCGGTCCGCATGCTAGTTGCCGACGCCTCCTGAAGTCGGGTTAAAGCTTTCTAGAAGACGCCGGACCGGATACGATATTCCGAATAGAAATTTGTCGGATTTCCAGTTATCCAGAAGAAAGCGGCTGGACACCGGCTAACCGGCCTAGCTTCGTAAGCGAAACGGGTGGGGAGTACTTTTTTGCCAGTTCATTCTCCACTCTGGCTGTAACAAAACTAGTTAGTTTTGGCTACGGTGACTATAGTCACTGTAGTTTTGGCGTGGGGCGTTGTCACGTGAAATCTGATCGTATTTATAACCAAAAAATACCTAGATTTGTTTTCAGTTCTTACTTCACATATGCTCTAGATTGTACATAACAGACAGTGGATGGAGATATTGGTGATGGTATAGTGAATAGTGAATAATACCAATACCAAAGCTTAATAAGCTGTGAAGTGCCAATACCTACACAAAACAAAATGGAAGTTGAACGGTGAGTTATTAGAAGGTGCTTGATGCACGGCATAATATTGCATTTTATCATTCAGTCGACAAAATGAAAGTAAATAAGCTAATTTTTGGGTCCAAGTTAATTGGCTATAGGGCTTTTGAAAGATAATAGTAGACCCATATCAAAAAACCTGAAAATTGCTTAGACTAATCATTTTGTTGGCCAGTAGGTAGGCTAGGTATTTCTGAGTTTAGCGGTTTACCGAGTGCATAATATTGTCATTAAATTTAAATGTATGAAAAGGTTTTTACTGAAAATAATATGAAGAGCTGCAGCAGTTCAGAAGCTGCAAGATGATTATTCTTGTTTATGTCTTCAAAAAAATGGTGAGTTCGCGATATCTAACGTTACCAAAGTCATGCACTCTGCAGTGTTGCCAGATAAAATATGAGAAATTCACCAGCAATGGGTTCAAAAAGTTGTCAGATTTCACCAGATTTTATATGTATTTTTTATTATTATTTTTTAGGGGATATAACTCAAAAATTCAATTGAGTTTTTATTTTGTCTCAAAATTTGATAATCGGTTCAGAATAAATTATTATGATGATAAATCCAGTGTTACCTTTCTCAATGAAACAAAACAAAAACCAAAAAAAAAGGCTCTTGATAGGGAAAAAACAAGAAACTTTGAGAGCTTTAGGTAACCTTGTTGCATATATTTAGCGCCGCGGGAGTTAGCAGCATTTCTTTGTGCTTCTCATAATATCGAGTTAGCAGGCATACGTGCATCGTAAATTAAAGCATTATTTTTAAGCTTAATGGGAAGTTGAACGGTTCACAGATCGATCGCAAGGTGACATCTAGTTGCCGAAAAAAAAAAAAAAAACAGAATCGTAATGAATGGAGTTAGCACTAGCAGGTTAACGCATAAAGCCGACGATAAGCAATATGTAATGTAAATAATGTAATTGCCCTTCCGAATTTCCAAATGTCAAGATTTGCGACAAACGAACTAATACAAAGCAAAAAACAAATCAGAGTAATCTTTTGACTATAAGTCAAAGGAGTAATCAGACCTCAGGACCAGACGGCGAATTACAGACTTGGCCAGTGATTCCCCGACGATTGCAAAAGCTAACGCGAGCGTTGTTGCCGGTACCTTCAATTGAAAAATTGTTTTTTTTATTATTCTATTCGGTTGATTCATATTTCGAATAAATGTGATCCGGCTAACCAGAGCGAGGTATTATGTTTTTGAGTAGGTGAGGTCAGGTCGCGTATCAGGAAATATCCAAACAAACTATTTTTTATTACCTCAAAAGCTGACTTTCCGCTCGGCTAATCAAATATACGCACTAACGGGACACACGATATATGTAATACACCCAAAAATATAGTCCAAAGAAGTCCAAATTAAACACACACTCTGATTTCAAACTCACACAATACAAAATCAAATGTCACAAAAGCTTGTTTGGATACCAAATTCGGCCACGACTAATCATATGGTGCCTGTGACGTTTTCAAAAACGTCGCGTATAATGGCAGCTCATGACAGTAAATATTAAAATATTTCGCATTGTCAAAAATTTGAAAAAAAAATCTAGAGTTTAGTATATCACTTTTTTCTAAAATTGAACATGGTGAAAAATGTTAAAGTAGCTCTGATCTCATCTCATATCTTCATGATACAGGACTACTGGATTTATATTATTTACAGCTCTCTTCTTTGAGTCTTCTTGGTGGAAGAGACTTGAGTGAGACTTTGAGTAAAGTTCTGTCGTTGCTGATCCAACATGAACTGGCAGTGAAACTGAACTGAACAGGGGTAAACAACAAAGGAGGTTTTGAAACCTTAGAAAGAGTCCGTTCAATTATGGTGAGTAGTAGAGACAGAAAAAAACGGTTCACATCTTTCAATCAAAAAAATTAAAATAGGCGTCATTGTCAAATTATTGCACAATGGAAGGTTATTGGACTCACATCAATAAAACTTAAGAGTTTTCCAAATAATAGATGATGATTTGGAAATGGAATCTACATAATAAAGGAATCTCTTCAAATACTAATTTTACTCAATAATTTAAAGTAAGAGCAGTAACTTTGTACATCTATACCATCAGCGTACGAACCGTTCAGAACTAAGTAATTCGCATGTGCAGCTATCAATGTTTCTAAAAACCCATTTTCGCCATATATTTTTTTCAAATATACTTATGTAATTTTTGTTCACACATCTTTGATTAAAAGCTTTTTCTCATCTATTTTTCAGTAATCTACAAAGGATAACCATTTTCTTATGTTGATTGTAGAGACTTATCAAATTAGATAGGCATTTATATTCAAAGCCACTCTTTTATTATGGGGGTTTCATTCCAGTCTTGAAAAAGACACCAAATAAATCTGCCTTTTCAAAAACTTGAAATCTTATTGTAATACATATTGCTCACCTCAAGACATTTAGAGTCGCTGATATGTATGGGAACGGTCGATTATTGATGGTTAAACCAAAGTTTACTATTAGTAAACTTTGGTTAAACTATGATGGTAATAATTATTTGAAGTCTATAGGGTCTGTCATAAAGTCGTGGAACATCAATGAAGGTCCTTGTATGTTATTGGATATTTAAATTATTCTTTATTCAATTTTGAGCAAAAATTGTGATACGTACACATTATGTTCCCAAATTCAGTCGTTTTCGAGTTATCGCGTTTTATAAATGACTTATTTGCATGTTTGATATGCTATAAAACTCAAACGATTTAAGATAAAAAAAAGGTCCGCACTTTCTCGCCTGAACATTTCAAGAGCTATTTCGTCATTTAAATAAAAGGTACTGCATGTCAAACTGTCAACTATTTTCGACACATTTCAACATTTTTTGAAAATAATTAATTTAATGTCCTGAGATAGATCTTGACAAGTTGATACTCGCCTGCCTGCCTGCAGACCATTTTAAACCGTTTATAGCTTGTCAAAGATTAAAAAATGTCACAATTTTTGTTCAAAATTGAAGAAAGAATTATTGAAATATCCAACAATATACAGAGGGTTCCATTTGAAAATATGCAACTTTGTTGTTCCACGAATTCATAACCGACCCTGTATAATTCTAGTTATCACCAACTAATAGATATTTGAAAAACCCTTCAATTTTGAATTTAAATTTTTCCAGTAGTTCGTATATAGTTCAACTGATAATCGCCCGTTCCCATACATATCCCCGCGACCATATGTATACTCATTCGAAAGTTCCTTCCAAGGTTCCTTCATTTGATTTTTTTGGAATTTATTCTCTTTTGTGACTTAAGAATTACTTTTTTTGTGATATATATGTATATAATATGTATATGTTTTTGTTATGCTATGTTTAATAATAGTTATGTGACCATTACCGCTGAGTCACCCGCTGAATCACCCCATTGTTTATTGTTCTATATACTACGTCTTTATGATTGTAAAGTGTAGAATAAGCATTTCTTAGTTTATAAATATGAGTTCCTCTCCATAATCGAAACACTATATTCTGCTTTTAACTGTATTACATGTACTTAACGCTTGTCACCAATAAATATTATTTTTTAAAAGTCACTCCCAAGAATTTCACATTTAACTGGCGCAGTCGGTAGGATTTAGTGCAGTTTCGGTCAATAGTCACGACATCGAGTTCGCTATTGATTTTGTTAGAAACGTGAGTCTTAACTCTTTGGCCTGAAGAAAGAAGAACCAGTGTGGCAAGCATAGAAACCAAGCAGTCTTTGTGTCCAACAGAAGGAGCGGTTTATCGACTTTCCATTGTGAGGGTAAGTGCCCAGTACTCCTGTTGTAAAACCATTTTTCCTTCCTTTATTGATATTGATTTGGAAGAGACATATTTTATTCACCATAATAGTTCAACAATTTTTGTGTTACATTTGAAACTGGCGCGAAACGGTATTTAAATGATAACTGACTCATTTTGAATGTCACAACCAGAAATTGATATTGACGAATTGGTCAATCAATTTTTCAGCGTTCCTAATTTTGACGCAAACGCAACAAGTTCAACTAATAGTAATTTGCTTGAATCTAACACAGATAATTCAAATAGCAACATATGGCTGAAGTCAATTATACACTTTTGAAAATGTACGTTGATACCATTCCAAAATATGATGGTGATTCTAAAACTTTGAATAGTTTTCTATCAGCTGGTGATTTTCTTTTTGCAACGTATGCTCAAGCCAATGACGTTATATTAAGAGATTTTCTGATAAGATCGATACGTCTAAAATTAACAGAAAGAGCCCAACTACTTGTAGGGTGCCGAATCGAACTAAATACTTGGCAACTCATAAGAACAGCTTTATACGACTCATTCGGAGATAAACGAAATCTCGATTGTTTGGAACAAGATTTGTTTATTGCTAGTCCATATAAAAATGAATCTCCTTTGAATTACGGTAAAAGACTTCAACTATTAAGAAGCACATTAGCTCAAAAAATTGCTAGTTTTCCCGCTATCCAAATGGATCAAGCTACAAAAGAGATACATTTACGCCAATATGACCAACTCACTTTAAAAACTTTTATGAGAGGTCTAGAAGGTAATTTGCAAACCATTATTAGGTTGAAAAACCCCGATTCTCTAGAAACGGCAATGACAATGGTCACTGAGTAAGAAAACTTCCATTACTCTCAAAAAATATTTAAACCTCAAAAAAGTGAAGATTCCAGAAATTAATCTTCTAAAAACAGAACCTATAATAATTCTCACAACAATTCCAATTTCAGGAATTACGACAATTCTAATTTTAAAAGGTTTTCGAATCAACAAAACAGAAATCAAAATAATTTTCAAAATTACAATTAATTTGCAAATGGAACACGAAATTCTCAATTTCCAACTGGCCCAGTAAATACTGGTCAACCAAGAAACTTTACAAAACATTTCTCAACTAACCGACAGGTTTTTGGAAATCAAAATCAACCTCAAAATAGAAACGTGTTTAGACCAAATCAAACTCAAAATCAGCATCAGGTCTATGCTGAACCAATGTCCACTTCTCATAGATTATCAACTCAACATAATCGGTTTCGTAATCCAGAGCCCATGGATGTAAATCATATTGAACATAACCATGATGACTATTATGATACTTCAAATGCTGATGACTACCGATACAATGAAACGTACGAAAATGATACTTCTCATTTTCAAGAAAGTAACGAATACGAAAGCTTTGAAAATAAAAAATCTGATGATCAAAATCTTCGAATTGCCGAAAGTCCAAAACAATGTAACGTAGAAGTAAATACTGTCTCTAACAATAATAAATTACCTAACGTTACAATAAGTAAACCAAAAATGAAACTCCTAATAGATACAGGATGTTATCATTCTATTTTAAAACCTTCAATTGTTGAAAAATACTTTTCTGATAAAATCTTTAATTCACCTTCAACAATTAGAACAGCTGCCGGACAAAGACAAGCTTTATTTAAAGCAACTATCCCGGCTTTCTCTGAACTAAAATCAGATGAAAATATAACTTTCATTCTTTTCGACTTTCATCATTTTTATGATGGTGTTTTGGGACTAAAAGATATTTTGCGATTAAGACTCAATATTGATCTGAGGAATAAAAAATTGTTTAATAATACAATTCCTATCCCCTTTGAATTTCGCAATCCCGCAGTAGAAAAGTATCGCATCACCATAAATGCACATGAGATAATTACGACAAACGTACCCGTATCTGAAAATAATAGTACTATTGTGATCTCTGAGTTCAAGTTCAAGACGAATAAGTTATTTATACCTGAAACGCTTACGATAGCTCAAAACGGATTTGCAAGAGCGGAAATTCATAATTATGGCAACGAACCCATCACGGTCGAATTTACAGAACCCTTGGATGTTTCAAAAAATGAAAATTTTGAACTTTTCCAAATCGAAGACATTTTACCCAAATACTATGATAAAAAGAAAAACGATCACATTGAATCTCTTTTGCGTATTGATCATCTCAATAAAGAAGAAAAGTACAAACTTTTAGAAATGTGTAAAATGTATTCTGATCTTTTCCATAAAGAAACCCAAAAATTAAGTTTCACGAATAAAGTTAAACACGTGATCAGAACAAGTGACGAAACACCCGTTCATACAAAATCGTACAGATATCCCTTTATTCATAAAGAAGAAGTTCAAAGACAAATAAATAAAATGCTTGATGAAGAAATTATACGTCCTAGTCAAAGCCCTTGGAGCAGCCCTATCTGGGTTGTACCTAAAAAGAAAGATGCAAGTGGAAAACAAAAATGGAGAATAGTAGTTGACTATCGAAAAATCAATGAAAAAACGGTAGATGATCGATATCCTTTGCCAAACATAAACGACAACTCGATAAATCAGAATTTTTAAGAAAAGAAGTTGAATTTTTAGGACATGTCGTCACAAAAGATGGAATCAGACCAAATCAGAAAAAAAATAGAAGTAATTAAAAACTTTCCAATCCCAAAAACTGCTAAAGAAATAAAGTCATTTTTAGGACTTCTCGGATATTATCAGAAGTTCATCAAAAACTTCGCAAAACTGACAAAACCTTTTACACAGTGTTTGAAAAAGGAGCGAAAATTGAACACACTGAGTTGTTCAGAAATACATTTGAAACTTGTAAAACTCTATTGTGCAACGACCCAATACATCAATATCCCGATTTTGAAAAACCCTTTATTTTGACTACCGATGCTCCGAATATAGCTATTGGCGCGGTCCTTAGTCAAGGAAAAATAGGTTCTGATTTACCTATCGCGTACGCATCTCGAACACTCAATCCGGCAGAACAAAATTACTCAACCATTGAAAAAGAGCTTTTAGCCATCGTTTGGTCGACTCATTATTTCCGTCCCTATCTTTTCGGAAGAAAATTCTACGTCACGGACCATAAACCTGTACAGTATCTATTCAACATGAAAGAACCAAATTCTCGATTAGTCCGATGGAGACTTAAACTACAAGAGTACGAATATGAAATTCTCTATAAAAAAGGTAAAGTAAATACCAACGCTGATGATCTCTCTAGAATTGAGCTAAACGCCATTGAAAATGATTCCATAATCGGAAATCCTGGTGACATCGATGATGAAATAGAGAAATACATACAGAAAGAACAGAGTCATCAAGTAACTGACGACCAACGAGAGGAAATTAAAAATATAATAGAACCTCCAAAAATTATATAACATATAATTTCGGATATACAACTTAGACCCCCATTTTCGGATACCGATACAGTACATTCCTCGCACGAAAATCCAATTTTAGAAATCCCCATAACAGATAATTGTCTGAATACTTATTCAAATCAAATTATCTTCCATCAAAAATCAAACAGACATTACCACGTAGTAAAGTCATCGATTTTCGAAACTAAAACGCGATACAATGTATTTTTAACTCAAGATTTTGAACAACAAATAATCAAATTCTTCATTCAATACGTCGACCCTAAAAAGTTATACTGCATGTATGTTAAACAAGAAGAAGTTGACCTAGCCCTTCAGCTTAGTATAATACTTCCAAACACCTTCAAAAACCATGCATATGAATTAATTTTAACAACCACGTATCTTACAGACGTGATTGACATGGACAGACAAAAAGAACTCATGACACATCATCACGAAACAAAAACGTGTCATCGCGGAATAAATGAAAGTCTTTTAGCTCTTAAAAAGCTTTATTACTGGCCCAATATGAAAACTGACCTAACATCGTACATAAACAATTGCACAACTTGTCAAAAGGCTAAATATGAAAGACATCCTCCACAAATCCAATTTTCTTTAACACCAACTCCAAGTAACCCTTTTGAATCTATCCATATGGATACTTTCCAAATCTCCAACGTCAAATTTTTAACAATAATTGATGTATTTTCAAGATATGCACAAGCATACCCCTTAGAACCAACTTGTACGTCCACAATCGTCTTAGACAACTTTTCAACCTTTGTAAGCCACCATGGCCTACCTCAACAAATCACATGTGATAATGGAACAGAGTTTAAAACTTCAAACCTCCTTGATTATTGTAAACTTCATAAAATCAAAGTCCATCTCACAACTCCCGGAAACTCCAATAGTAACAGTCCTGTGGAAAGACTTCATTCCACCCTGATTGAAATGTATCGCATTCTCAAAATCACAAATCCTCATGATAACCTCAAACAACTCATGCAATACGCAATCATTGGATACAATTCATCCATTCATAGTGTGGCAAAACAAAGACCCTTTGATATAATAAATGGTCACACTAAATCTATTGACCCTTTCGATCTTTCTGATGAGATCATCCTTGGTAACTACGTCAGCGATAGACGTGACAGATTGAAAACAATTTATGAACATATTTTCAATACTTCTCTTAACTCCAAAACTCGTGTCATAGAGAAACAAAATCAACATAGGGAAGAACCTCCAACTTTCAAGAGCAACCAGAAAGTCTACGTAATCGATAAAACGGCCTTAAGATCAAAAGACAAACCTCGAAAAACAGAACAGTATGTTTCGCAAGATTTAGAAGATAAAATTATAACAACTAAACAAATAGTGATTCATAAATCACAGATTCAAAGACCTAAAGCTTTTCCTTCTTTTCAGGAAAATGACTCTACAGTACGTGATCTTCCTTCTTGTAGTTACGACAGTGACAACTAAAGACATACAAATATCCCAGATTAAGACACCTTTACTTCCCTTCCACTTAGAAAATGCGAAATTAATACAAACGCAGCATACATTTCTGCATTATATAGAAATAACCCCGCTTGTAGTCGAACTAGAAAATATAAAACGCTTTTATAGTATTCTAGAAAGATCGCAAAATAATATGAATAATCAGTTAGAAAATAATTCTTTTATAAGTAAAGATAATCTATTTAATCATGCTAAATATTTAATCGCAGAGGCAAGCATTAAGTTAAACAATATAAGACCCCATCAAATAAGAACTAAACGCGGACTTATAAATTTTGTTGGAAAAACTTCAAAATGGCTCTTCGGAACCTTGGACTCAGAAGACGGTGAAAATATGAACAAGCAATAAATGAGTTACGGAATACGGCAAATTCATATAAAAAAGAAATTGCTCTACGAACATCTTTAACAAAGCAGCTGATTGACAACTACAATCAGTCAATCACAACGCTCAGCAAAAATCAACTTTTCATAAAAAGTTATGTTGAATATTTAGAAAAAGATTTTAGAGCAAAAACTTCGAACATCTCAAACTTCTTCAAAGTAACCAATACGATTCACCAACTTATTTTGAACTGTCAGAGTCTCATCACTTTCCTAGACAATCTTGAAGACGCAGTCCTGTTCGCTAAATTGAACACATTACATACCACTGTAATATCTGCGTCAGAATTAGGAAACATAATTTAAAAATTAAAAAGCCTATATGGCGAGGACAACATAATTCATTTCAAAGACTTAAATTATTACTATCAAGTCACAGCACTTCAAGTGAAATTTTCAAAATCAAAACTAGTTTTTGCGATTCACTTTCCAATAGTACAAAACGAAAAATTCGAAATCTTTCGTCTCTATCCAATTCCAATCAATCAATCAATAATTGTTCCTACCCTTTCCTACCTTATACTGGGTACACACCTTTCGCAATATGAAGCAGAACCATGCCCAATGGTAGAAGACACTTATATCTGCCATGATCATCTGAGACCATTCAAAGTAGATTGTGCAGTCAGACTCATTCAGCAAGCCGAAAAGTCAAGATGTCAAACTCTCCGAGTACAAATCACAACTCCAATGATTCAAGACATCGACAATCAATACGTACTGGCCATACCTACCAAGAAGTCTCTCAAGATGCACCAAACTTGTGGAAGAAGAGAAATCAACTTCATCCAGCATCCAAGTTTAATAAAAATTCCATATAAGTGTGAAATTCAAATTGACGACCTCCACTTCATCAATAATGAAGACCTTCTTCAAGGTAGTCCATTCAAACTACCCCAAATCCAATTCGAAGAAGAAGACCAATCCACATCGCAAAAGTCAATCGTCTTGGAATCCATTGATTTCGACAAAATCAAGTCACTTCAAGATCAAGCCAACAATCTTGAAGCAATACCAGAAATCAACCCCATGCGATGGACACTCACATCACCCTTCAGTTCTACAATCATCCTATGTTTTGTACTGCTATTAGCATACATTCTCTGGAGATGCCTGAAGAAACAACCCTTGTGTCCATGCCTACCACTGTCTCGAGGTGATACAAGTCAAGAACCACCCAACATAGAGATGAAGCCCAGATTCAGAAGATTTCCTGAAAACAACCTGGTGAACCCGTTGTTTTCATCTTCGGTGGGAGGAGTTATGTGACCATTACCGCTGAGTCACCCGCTGAATCACCCCATTGTTTATTGTTCTATATACTTACTACGTCTTTATGATTGTAAAGTGTAGAATAAGCATTTCTTAGTTTATAAATATGAGTTCCTCTCCATAATCGACACACACTATATTCTGCTTTTAACTGTATTACATGTACTTAACGCTTGTCACCAATAAATATTATTTTTTAAAAGTCACTCCCAAGAATTTCACATTTAACTTAATACATGTTCAGTTTTTTCAAAAATGTTTTGGCTTTCTTTCAAACAGCGGCAAAACACCCGGCTATTATACTGCGGTAAGGCAAATTAACCGGCCGCTAACGGCGATCGGCCAGATGCAAATTCAGCGAACAAACCGTCGCCGGCTAGCCTTCGGGTTAACGGCGGCCCAGCGGCGGCGATCTTGCTTGATGTCCTTCGGCTAGACGGCGGCCCGGCGGCGGCGAGCTCGCTTGTGTAGCGCCGCGGACGACTGACGGCCGATTGTACAAATACGGTATGCATGCCGACCAATTTATCCGAATTCTATAACGCGGCCCGACCTCTTCTTCGCGGCAAGCAGCAATCGAGCCGCTGACGGGCCGATGAATTGTGTTTACTGGGAACTTATTACTCACTAAATTAATTATTAATAGTGAGGCAAATGCTCAAAGTGTTCATCATGCATTTCGATGCATTTTCTGCATCTGTCGACCCAGGATTCGCGCACCCGACCAAACACGCCTGGATCGTTCGCAATAAATTCCGCTGCCACCACAAACTCTAGCAACTGGGTCCTCGATGGTCGGCACAGGAGTTTCATAGATCAACCGTTCCATTTCGCCCTAAAGAAAAAAATCCAGCGGGTTCAGGTCCGGCGACCTTGCTGGCCATGCAAGGGACGGGACCACCTCTACCAATCCCCCTGTTGGTGTAGGTTTGGTCAAGGTAACCTCTCACAGTGCGCGCAAAATGCGCTGGACAACCGTCATGTTGGAACCAGGCCTCTCTACGCAACTGGAGGGGTACAACTTCCAGCAGTCCAGGCAAAACATCTCCCAAAAAACTAGATAGCTATTTCCGTTGAGGTGATCAGGTAGAACGTAAGTACGGCCCAATCACCAAGAATACCTGCCTAAACATTAACACCAAACTTCTGCTGATATACTCTGATGTGCGTAGCATGGGGATTTTGTTCGCTCCATTCGTGGTGATTACGGGAATTGAATGTCCCCTCGCGCGAAAATCCTCTTTCATCACTAGTGAGGATTAACCTTAAAAAGTCAGCGTTTTCATTCGCTTGACCGAGCAACCACTCGCAGAACTCCAGCCGCCGAGGAGCGTCGCCAGGCAGAGTAGATGCCTGCACCTTTTGAATTTTAAATGGATGAAGATCGTGTCTTTTCGATACTCGATGGACAGTATTTTTGCTGCAATTAAGTCGCGACGCAATCAGACGAGTGCTTGTATTGGGCTTATTCTGGATGCGTGCGATGACTTCATCCTCAACGGCATCTCTGGATCGGACACCGTCTTGCAAATTCTCGAATAGGCTGAAAAGATATAACAAAGCCTCTTAGATTGGCTGTGAAAGAGAAACGTGCAAGAGAAAAACAGAGAAAGTTGCTATTTCTGCAATACTTACCACGAATGAGCCGGTCTCTTTTTTTTGAGATTTTGATCAATTTTGACAAAAATCTTATGGTTTGGGAATTTACGATTTGGGAACCGCTGCCCGTACACCCGTTGTGCTAACAAAGAATTTTAGTACATTTTTTTGACATTTTTATTCATGACACTGGCCCCCGGGCGCCACTGGAAGTCATAATTATCATTTAATTAGTGCAAACTGAGCGTCTCATTAAAGCTTACATCACCAGCAAATTTCAAAAAAATCGGTCAACGGGTGTTTGAGATATTGGTAAAAAAAAAGTTTTTTGACCCTGTATCACATGTCACATGATTCGTTCTTTTGAACATGTTACGTTGTCACGTGATTATTTGATCCAAACGCATTTTGATTCGGGAATCAGTTGCGAAAGAAAGCGGCTCTCGATTTGACTTCGAAGTGGAAGTGATTTTCGCTTGGCAAATGAGAATCATATGCTATCATCTACATTGTATTCGTGTTCAAAGTCACGCTCGTCGCTCACGCTTAATGCCCCAGTTATGTTCAATATTCAATTTCATTTCGAAGTGGAACTTTAAACATGAATACAATGTACAATAGCCGCTTTCCAGCTAGTGCTTCAAGCTCAAGCGCCGATTAACACCGTGTTTGGAACGCAAAAGTGATCCTGGAACACGTTTTGAGGTACTCACATACATAAACGTCAAAACTATCGATGGAGTATTTGTTTACGTTTGAGCCAAGGCATCTCGACATTGTGATTATTGTGAAAATTAGTTAAAATATTGTTTATAAGCGGGTCTCAGCTGAATTTGGTATGTTCAAGCATGGATCCAGTCAATACAGATCAAACTTGCCAATGTTTTGATTTTAAATATGACAGACTTTGACTGATTTGACGTTTAGCTAGTTTTGCGCTTCAAGCCCAAATTTTCCGGGTGGTGCTTCAGGGGAAAGGGGAAGGTAACGCGGAGCACCAAACGCAATACAGCTGGAACACGGGTTTAGTGTTTTTGCGCGCTCAAAAGCTCGATTGCGTGCACAAAACGGGCAGCTGGAAAGCGGCTAATGTTAGCATATGATATGTCAGATATGATTGCCAAGCGAAAATTTGACAGTTCCCCTTTGAAGTAAAATTGAATGAATGTAAATGCCTGGTTTACATTGAATTTCATTTCGAATTGGAACTGTCAAATTTCCGCTTGGCAAACGGGAATCATATGATGTTACTATTGGCGATTCAAACAGTTCAAGCAGCGCCACAGCGGAACGCGCGAGAACTTTCGAGAGCGTGACAACTGCATTTTATTCGTAGCCCGTATTAGGTTTTCGCGCGTGAATTTATATTTGTTGTTCGTATCAGTCGAGTGTTCCGTATCGGCAGAGTGTTGTCAATTGAAAAATAGCGCCTCTAATGAACTGGAACAGGAAGATTAGCTGTGGAAAATTTAGTGTGTGTCGGGATTCGATCAAGTTTTTTTACGACGTGGGTCTTTTGAAAAATTAAGCAGATGATTGTCTTCTCATTGCAGTGAGGTACGCGACAACTATGCCTATTACGAACTTTCTTCGGATATCGGCGAACATACGCATGATCTTCCATTGTTGATGATGATTTTTATCACCAATATCGGTGAGATCTTTCAATCAATGAAATATATACATTTAATAAGAGTAGATTACTTTGATCTATGCACTATAATCGTCTATTTTCTTGGCTAAAAGCCACTATACTTGACGCTTTTTGATATCGACACCCTTAAGACTGCTGCCGATAAGTTTATGATTCCAACAATAATAACACACCCGAAGAATACCATTCAATTAGCACACTATAATCATTTACCAACGTGGTTTATCAAAATCTTTGCATAAATAATAACAAAATCGGGAATATATCTTCAAGTTATCAAGATCCCAATAGAAACAGCATGGAGACAGCTGATGTCTATCACGCTCTCGAAAGTTCGAGCACAAAACGCCAGAGGCCAGAGGCCGCTTCGCTAACTCTTTGAGTCGCCAATAGGTGTGTCTGTTATGCTCCACTAGTGCACCCTTTTCTTCACTGCAACACTCAGTGTGGCTTTGTTTTTAAAATTTTTGTCTGTTTTTTTTTGGGTAGAATATCTTTACTGAACGTACTAACGCGTTTGGTGTATTTCCTTTACACTGTTAGCCATCAGTTACAAAATCAATCCGCATTACACTATCTTACTGCTACACCGAAAAGCAAACACGCCCCATATTTCCTAGTCCATACGAAACTACACTTTTCTACCCTGTGGCGTTTGTAATGCTATAAGTGCAAACCATATACCTATAAGTGTTTGTTATATATCAGGGTAGATAGCCCATTACCAAGACTATTGTATACTGATCTTGAGGTAATTATTTATCAAGGCTTGAGGTTGCCTCACTTCACCTGAGGTGAGAGACGGTGGGGGGGAAGATATGACGTTTGTAGCGTCTACAGAAGACTGAATCCTGTCATCCGATTGCATCGGTCTGCATCGTATCGAGTCATCCGCAAAGTTGTCAGAGGTACTGTTTTAACAGGAGATCCACTGATTTCTCCAATGGGTTCCTGTTCTACTGTTTTTGATAGGGATCATCTGGCAAAACTGGAAACAGATGATGTCATGACCGTAAAAGTGAGACAACCGATTATATACTGATCTTGGCCAATAAATGCACTCGCTACCTGGTCAAGACTACTGGAGAAAGTGTGACAAGTGTAGTGTACAAAAAGGGGAGAACTTATTTCGTGTATTTTGAAAACAAACCATGTCTTAACCTAACTTATAATAAAAATAAACAAACCAAAAAAAAATTTTCTAGTGAAGAATCAGTGTATGGATCTTATCAAATAAATTAAAATAGGTGATGAAAATAGTGAAAGTGAATGTATACCTACAGTTATACGATTTAGACTCCCATCAAACATATGAAATCTTTTTATCCACTCAGGATGCGAAACTGGTAAGCTTTATATTCATTTATATTTTTTATTCTTATTCCATTTACTTTCCTGCTTAGTTTTGGAATTCGCAACACTTATCATAAACTCTCAAAAATCCACATTAGCAGCAATCACGATGATGATCCCAAGCCAAGCTGCAGTGGCTTATCTGGTAGAGCATGCTAGCCTAAATCCAACCCAACTCAACTGTTGATAGAGTATTAACTAAATTGTAGATATCAAGATGATTCATTGAATAAATCTCTGCCAATTTGAAAATGCCTTTTGAATTCAATATCCTATAATAGGCAGGCACCCAGCACTACAGTCTCAAAAAACTCTCTCTATACTACGCATTACGGTCAAGCTGTCTTCAGAATCAGAACTTGAAGATGATTCGAGGCATCATCATCATCGTCTAAAACTTCAGACAATATAATCCCTAATACTCTAACATTCAAACTATTCAAATCATCAATCGTTTGTTTGTTTATTACTTAGGTTAGAATATCTGCAGAATCTGCATCTGCACAACAATCCAGGGGGTGGCGCTCGAGACTTTGAAGGCTTCACCTTCCAACCCTTATTAAAATTTCTATCACCCAATCAAAAAGCGTTTGTTGAATCTCTTTTACACTGATGGCGAGTCCTCATGTGCGTATTTCAAGGACGGCGTTTTGCGATAGGATTGGTTCGTGTTATTCCCGCCGTCATGATTCAAAATTTTACAACCAATCAGAGCGGGTATGTCAATACGCCTGAAATGTCAAAACGCGGCCACTACGCTCATGGTGCGTTCCCATGAGCGTATTTCAAGGACGGCGTTTTCACGTTTTGCGATATGATTGGTTCGAGATATTCCCGCCGTCATGATTCAAAATTATACAACCAATCAGAACGAGCATTTCAATACGCGTAAAGTGTCAAAGCGCGTCCACTACGCTCATGGGGACGCACCATGACCGCAGTCTGCACTTCCCTACCCTACACCGAAAAAACGAACACACACACCTTAGTCGTTTTTCTTCCCTGCTCAGTTCCTTGTCCTTGTCCTCTGTCGTTTGTCGTTATGAAGTGAATGAAGTGAAGTGATCATATTTATATTGACCTCTGGATTCTGGATTAATCAAAATGTTATGGTTTCGATGGACCAATATAAAAAGTTTGGGGTATCGGAATCTGTTTTAAAATTACATTTCAAACTGATATGCTTCCTTGAGGTATGTATGGTTATGATTATAGTCTTATTTTGATAAGTGCCATCAGCAGAATGATTATTCAAGATATCAAAACAAATGTGGAGTATTTTTCAATCCAGCCATCATTATTCGTTCTCAAATTCTCAAGAGGAACGTCGTCTGCTTTATTCAATATCTGTCATCTAATTTCAAAGAACATTTCGATTATATCTTTTACTTCAATTTCCAGGCGTTCATGAAATATGCAGATTTGTGTATTTTAAATAAATAAATAAATGAATAAATACATTCTATTCAGCACTTGGCTAGTTACTAGTTTTAAAAAGATACACTGAATAAATCAGCCATGTCATGTCCTCGGTCATTATCCATTGTCAGAGCCGTCTATATTGTAATACATTTAAACGGCTCTGCCATTGTTCGTGTCAACTTGCTTCATAGGTACATTACATTTGCATCAGATGTATGGAAACATAGTAAACAAATATGCCTATACTTGGCGCATTTCTGATATTTTCAGGCAAGGCATTAAAAGGACGAACCCTTTGTGATGCCGTTTGCCTGGAACGGATATTATCTCGAATATTATACCTACTGATGAAATTGTGATCTTCCAGATCTTCTAACTAGGAAGTTGTGCCGGATACACACAGAAAAAGCGAAACTGTCTTAAAACCATAGTGAAGAGCCTTAATAAATGTTGAGAGTTACATTAATGTGAGCTGAGCAGCGCCCTCCTGATACTAGTTTTATCTCAAGTAGTAATCTTCAGTCTCAGTCTGCTGCCTGACTCACAAATGTATACAGGGTGATTCAGGAGGAAATGTCAATACTTCAGGTACATACGTATTCAGGGCCCAAAAATAAACATATCACCCTGTATAACTCTCAACACCAGAATATTACCTTTGTCTGGGTACGAGCTGTATTTGTGAGTTATTCTGATTTTCAAGAGTGTCAATCAAAAATGTTTTTGAATAAAACAGTTTTAATTGTTCTATGTGCGGCCGGCCCTTCATGACCAGAATATTTTATGTTTATGATTATTGAGATGTACGGGGGGTGCGCAAAGCTTTAAATGTGGTGTGCACTTTGTCTTTAAATCTAAATACCATTAAATACACTTTCAATATCATGCGAAATTCATTGAATCTTTTAAATTTCTAGATATTTACTTGCAATATTTCAAATATCGGTCTCCTTGAAAAACATTTCATCAAGTACTTTCAAATACTTTTATACATATTCGAATACAACAAAAATACGTCATAACTGATGTTTAAAGAAATGCATAGTTGATTTCGCTACTTCTGTTATGATTCTTCAAACACACAAAAAAAAGAACTTGAGTTCGAGGCAGCTGACTAGCTGACGTTCGCGAGTTTGCACAGCGCAGCCGCAGACGTCCGATAAGAATGGATAATTTCAGATTCTATTAAATCAACTGTTGTATGTAGCGTGATTGACCATTTGGTGATATGTATTCCGGTTTCCTGATTTTTTGGGTATTTCGCGACACCCTATCAAACATTCTTACACACAGTCAATGGACTTAACTTGACTCAAATTCAAATAAAAATCACGTATGTAAAAATGTAATCACCTAATCACAGCAGTGCCAAGTGTTACCTTCGGTATTACCAGAGATATAGAGGTACGAGAATGAGTTTGGACGACTGCGCATCCAAATTTTCTCAGACACTATGGGGGCAGCCATTTTCTAGGCATGTGTTGCCAATGTAGGCTCATATGTCAAAGCATTGAAAATTCTTGTGAGCTTTGAAGCATTCGATATGATTACATTTGCATAGGCCTTTGTGTTTTACAAATAACATGCATAATTATAACTATTCATTTGTTTTTGTGAATATGTGCATATCAAAGTTGATCTTATGAAAATTGTAAAGTCCGGCAACATTGCCTCGAATTGCTTGGTTTGAATGGTTGGCAATCAATAATTAATTGCGGTTATGTTGGTGTTGGTGTTTTGAATATGGGTTTTATGAATTTCAGGATCTTCTGAAAACGTATGCATTTTTACCGCCGTATTTTGTCATTTTGTGTGATAAATCGTGAATCAATATTATCAAAACATTATTGGTCGATTAGTGTTCATTTGGTGTTTGATAATGGCGTGCTGTTTTCTGAAACATTGTTCAAATACCTAACAGAAAGCTG
This sequence comes from Orchestes rusci, assembly GCA_958502075.1. Classification (NCBI taxonomy): domain Eukaryota; kingdom Metazoa; phylum Arthropoda; class Insecta; order Coleoptera; family Curculionidae; genus Orchestes; species Orchestes rusci. Next base: position 99,907,574 of record OY293303.1, read on the forward strand.
AGAAAGCTTCCTTTCCAAGATAAAACTGTTTTCAGGTGAAAGTCAACTGATTTTCATGAAGTATACACTTTTGCAGATCTCCCATGATTAGGTTTACTTGATAGGAAGGCGAGTAAACTCGTGTGGTTCAGAAATAAAAACATTTTAAAGGAAAAGGTTTTGTGATCTCAGGAGGTGAAAAATTATATCCTTCTGTTATGATATCAAGTATTCATCTTTTCCTAAATCGTTGGACTTATAACAACAACAACTAGTTAGGTATCAAGAATAAGAAGGTACCTACTCACTAATCTGGGAAATCCCATTTGAAAATATTTGGTGCTTTATTGCTCTCTACCAATTTTGATCAACTTTTGTGTGATTTTTGAAAAGTCCCAATTATCATTTTGGGTAGTACCTAAATGGTACGTAATTTCTCATCCAAATAATGATTTTTTCCCAATTTTTTTTATTTCTAAATCAAGATACGCCTTCTAGAGCGGATTACAGACGGTCCAGCAGGCCTGTCAACTTTCTCAGTTCCCAATCATCATGGCCTCCACTGACGACTGCGCGTTTTTAACATTGGTTATTTTAGTAGTTTGGAGTGAAAAGAACCCCAAAAAGAAAGGTTCAGTATGGTGTCAAGATTGGTTGAAAAAGAAGAGTTTTGTCTCATGTGAATTTTTTGAATCAATTGAAGTTGGCTTTAAAGGATTGGCACAATAATTTACGTAAATTGCAAGAGACTTTCATACTCCATTTCTTTCATCCACAGGGAATTCTATAGGTAACATTTTTAGTATTTTTTAGTTAAGTGCTTGTTGAATTGAAGCGAAGTGTTTTATTTGTTTTGAAAAAAAGAAAAAAAAAGAAGAAACAATAATAATTTGTTGATAGCTTGCCCAATCCCGATTTTCATTCTTTTTCTTTCAACTGCAATGAAACGCTGTATCAGATTTTGTCAAAAAAAAACTACGTACCTATATTATATGTTTGGTTCAGGTTTTTTAGTTTTGTCATTCACTAATAGGCTCTTTTTTATGTATGTAGGACCTAACATAAAAAGAAAAGCAATAGTTTGATCAATTGTTTAAGTAAACAGACGTATTGAATAAATCTAAGACCTCTAGATTAGCGATTATTATTTAAGTTTGCTTCAGGCGTAGTCCCTTTTGATAGAATGGATAGGTTGTGTAGAAATACTACACAAAATCTGGTAATTGATGGATGCGCTATTTTAGAAACAATGTAAAAGGACAGAGGTGATCCTGCCGGGTGTAAGTAACAAGTAACTAACAGGCGAAGATAATATGCAGGGTGTCTAGTTTTCGAGGGTATGTCCCTTTTTATCCAAGGTATAGCGTTGTGATTTTCTCAACGCACAGTGTTTTTGCTTTTTATGAAACGCAAGATGCCGTAAACAAAATTTTCAAATCATGTCTTTCCTGAAAATATTGCATTTTGGGATTTCTCCGAGGACTTCCATCATATCGGTTATCCTTCAACGTTAAATCAACGAAATCTGAACATGCCCTAAAATATGTTGGCTGCTATGTTAGCCTGGCACTGATCACTTGCAACCAGCAGAATCACCTGTCTGTTGACATAGTTACTTAAAATAGATGAATGAACATCCCATGGAGGTAGAAAGGGGTGAAGACGACATCACGTGACTAAAAGGGGATCACTTTCGCCTTTCGCCATCTTACCGCGATCGTTCTGTCAAAGTGTCTGTTTACATTTTGTAGAACGGTTTTTCTGAGTTTTGGCTGTGTTGTGAGGATTATTTTGTGGTTTTTGTGTGTTGTTACATTTCTCAATGGACAATTTGCACATTTTTTGGAAATATGAAAAATATAAGGATTAGTAAGTACTGATGCCATTGATGTTTAAAAAAATCAACCTACGACCTCTATTAATGTAGTAATCACCGATTAAAGATCGCCAATCAACATCCACTACGTCACAGAATACATTATCTCTCTCCGTCTGGCTTATCGTCTATAATAACTTTCTCTCTCGAGGGTGTAATATAGCGCCGCCCCGTTTTCGATCATACAGTGAAATTTGCGTTTTCTTTTCCATTTATCGAGTATATTTTTGTGTATTTTGGTTTTTTTTTTTTCGCTGATGAGTATCAAATACTATGTAGAATACTTATATAAAATTTGAAGTCATTTGAAAATGTATGCAAATTGTCCATTATGGTTTCATGTGCCCTGAGAAGTTGTGCGAGTAGAGACGCTATCGATAAGAAAAAATCGACGATATGAAATTTGTGTCGAGTTTACTGAAATATTTATATGGTTGAGATTTGTAAATGTTTAATCACATTATATTGTGGATCCCAATATTTTTCCCATTTACCCAGTCATGGCTATGATCAATTTGTGTTGGACAATCATAGGTATTTACTAATGAAAAGCATTGATGCGAAGTACCTAGATATACGAGTGATATTTTCTTTTTAAATAGATCTAGTTATCTTAAAGCTAATAGTATTCCCCTGGTTATGTTAGAAACAACATAACTTTGGTCGTTTATTTCCCAAAATTTAAACCCGCATAATATAAAAAAAAATTAACTGAGAATTTAACCGTGTAAAACCCTTTGGCTAATATCAAAAGTTCAACTTTGGAAGGTTTTTCTGATCACAAATTCATAACTACTACTGGGTTAGATTTTGATATGATGTGAATTATTAGGTAGGTATGTACTTTCTTTTTTGTTGGGGGAATTATGGGGAAATGTATTTAGTTCTTTTCTCTCGAGTCACTCAAAGTCAAATTAACTACTCACTTGATGGAATTTCTAGCTATTAATGGCCATCACAACACCCTTTCTTTGTCTTAGCTAGATGATAGTTTACTTAACGAAATCACAGATTTTGCTAGAAATACACTGCCCAATCTTGATCCGGAACGAATCTGTGAACTTGGTTCGTCACTGAATGAAATTGCGAAATTTTGAGGTTATATTCTGACTCAGCATTTAAAGTTTATGCGATATAGAAAATGTCATGATTTTTGCATGAACGGTTCCAGAAATAGATATTTAGGAAAACTCGTTTTAGGCTGCCCAATTTGAAGGGGCGTAGCTCCCTTAGAAAGCATTTCTCGACATTTCTTTTCAAGAACTTTTTTTTGAAAATACCTCAGGAATCATTCCCATGTTTACGAAACACTACACATTTTCTTCTACACACGCCGGCAAAATTAGGGGTACGCTGTATTTAACCTGTATTTATATATAATATATGTAACCCTGTATTTTCGTTAAAAATTGAGATATCACAGATAATAAAAAACGGAAATGTTTAGAAAAGATCAGGCTACAATGTGATGCTATATTCAACTGTCAGCGGTTCAATCCACAGAGTGTCTCAAAAAACAACAAAAAATCTTCACTTCCTTTTCGCCCCTGTATATGGTATAAGACGAATAATTTTATAACGAAAACTAGTCAGATGTATTCTTGAAGAGCCGATCGACAATCCAGTAAAAAATATATTGAAATCGAGCATAGAGTTCTAGAGAAAATTGATGTCAAACTTTGTATATATATATTTTGTGCGTTCCCCTAATTTTGCCGGTGTGTTTAGTTTGTCCTTCATGCATATCTCTGTACCTATCAATCTTAGCGAAAACATGTACTGAATTTTTTTTATCGAGAATTTCATGTAGAATAATAATTTGCCGTGGTTTTCAATAACAATAACAAACTAGAAGTCCCAATGAGTGGTGGTCGAGCTAAAATGGTGGAAGGTGTCTGAAGTTTTTTTTTTTTTTTTAGTTTTTCATGAAAAACTAAAAAAAAACAAACAAAAAAAATAAATTGTTATTTGAAAATTTTGATTAAAATTGAAAATAATAATAAATAATATCTTTATTTAGCATCAGCTACACAGTGTCATTATATGAAGGAATAATATCTAACAGTAAATCTGTAAAACATGGGCAATAGGGCTTTTCATCACAATGCGTGAACATTTCACACGTTCTCCATAATGTACATTCTAGTCAGTCTTTTAAATTTCACGATATCATCACAGTCTTTTATAGTTGATGGAAGTCGATTGAACTTAAGAAGACCCTTGTCAGAGCCGTCTAAATTGTAATACAATCCATGAAGTAACAATTGCAACGTCGCATCTAACGTCTACGATGGTCAAAATGTTGCATTGATTTCTTTGAAAATTAAGGTATATAACGATTACGGGATACGAAAATTGTTCAATGAAACTGTAATTTGGAAGAATAACTTATATATTATCGCAACAGGTATGATGTTCATCACCTTATGACGTAAAAATTTACATAAAACATATCCAAACCTAACAAGAGTTTTATGATTTGTTGGGAAAAAATATTAATTCTAAACAATAAAACAATAAAATTGGAAGATAGGTAGATGGTTATACAGGGCTTTTCACTTAAAACTCCCCACGTCAATATCTCGGAAACGAATAGGAATATTTGATTTCTGTAAAAAGTAGTCAATGTATGGGGTCGAGTAGTTATTTTTCACAGTTAAAAAAATTCGACGCCTACCAAGAGTAAGGCGTCGCGACGCATCGAAAATATCAATCGATTGCAGGGACTTTGAAATAACGCGCATGCAAAAGTACGAGTTATTTATAAACTTTTTTGTAATTCAGTCGAACTCATTTATTCTACTCAGTTTTGAGATATACAGTGTGTCCAAGATAAGGATGTCTATCATGGGGATCTTGAAAACCGTGAGAGATACAAGGTCGGTTAAATGGAGACAAAGTTACGTATTTTGATGCTTAACAAAATGCCGTTTTGAAAGCCAAGAAATTCCGACTGAGTCCGAAATTATCCGACAAAAACCGAAATTTTTCAAAATTGTTTTCTTTTTTTTCTGACCACATTTGAAGAGATATTTTGAAATGAATGGAACTTCTTCATTGCCACTTTTTGCCCTTTACAAGATAGCGTTATCAAATTGAAGAACCGACGTTTCGTCTATTAGCAGCCATCATCAACTTTGTTTTTTCAAATACGGTCCTGGATTTTTTATCACGGATTTTGAGAGACTCTTATGTTCCTAAACCAACGATGTATCGCACTTATTAAAAAAAAGTTGTTTGTTTTTGATCCTATTGAAAATGTTTTTTTTGTCTCCCTCTAACACATGAGTTCTTATGCAAAAATCCACAAACATAATTTTTTTGAATAATTGCGATACATTGTTGGTTTGGGAACATAAGAGGCCCTTAAAATCCGTCATAAAAAATCTAGGACCGTATTTAAAAAAACAAAGTTGATGATGGCTGCTCATAGACGAAACGTCGGTTCTTCAATTCAATAACGCTATCTTATAAAGGGCAAAAAGTGGCAATGAAGAAGTTCCATTCATTTCAAAATATCTCTTCAAATGTGGTCAGAAAAAAATGAAAACAATTTTGAAAAATTTCGGTTTTTTTCGGATAATTTCGGACTTAGTCGGAATTTCTTGACTTTTAATACGGCATTTTATTAAGCATCAAAATACGCAACTTTGCCTCCATTTAACCGACCTTGTATCTCTCACGGTTTTCAAGATCCCCATGATAGACATCCTTATCTTGGACACACTGTATATCTCAAAACTGAGTAGAATAAATGAGTTCGACTGAATAACAAAAAAGTTTATAAATAACATGTACTTTAGCATGCGCGTAATTTCAACGTCCCTGCAATCGATTAATATTTTCGATGCGTCGCGACGCTTTACTCTTGGTAGGCGTCGAATTTTTTTAACTGTGAAAAATAACTACTCGACCCCATACATTGACTACTTTTTACAGAAATCAAATATTCCTATTCGTTTCCGAGATATTGACGTGGGGAGTTTTAAATGAAAAGCCCTGTAGATTTTGGGATGTGATTGAAGCAGTTTCTGAAGGACTGAAGTTGATAATAACGTTTAAAACTGATTAACCAGAAAGCACTATCTACGTCGCCATATTGATTTTCCAAAGTGAACGAAACAAAACTCATTTACTCTGGTTTTTCCTTATGACATAGAAGCTGGTGCTTATATGTGTGAGAAATCCAGGATGAGGCATATTATCTAATCAAGTTTTCCTATTTGAATATGTATTTTTCTCATCCAGTATTCCCCGAAAGGCATAGAAACACAGATACCATAATATGAAACTATCTACCAGTCTATCATGAAAATATTGACTGTTAGATCGCGATATCTCTGGTACCTACCATTACCTATACACTTACCTCAATCCTTAATCTTGACGCAAAAATCACTTCATTTTTCACCGTGTTTCTCCAGTTTTTCAAAATACAATTTGAAGTTGAATGAAAGCAGGTTGAAACTAGTTGAATAGTTGCGGAGCCGTCTAGAGTTTCATAGTTGGAACTAGAAGTGAACATAACCTCGATCGAGACCACACGCGGTGTTGCCAAAACCATTACTTCATGGCTTGTATTACAATATAGACGGCTCTGCCCTTGAACAAAACAGAACAGGACATTTGATTTGTATGACACTTACTAACTAAAATAAAATCATGCTTGCTTCCTGTATTATAATTATGAATTATCTATTACAATTACCTTCAAATATCCTCAATCGAGCTACTTCCAATACTTCTCAAAAACTGTCAAATGTTGCAAGTCTCTGAACTAAAGGTTTTATACCGTTTATTGTCTTTGAATACTGTCAAATACCTATTTTTCTCTTTAAATACCATCAAGTACTTTTGAATACGGTGTACACTTTTCTGTTACGCTCCCCGTAAGTGTAGGTATTTTATCGTTACCAAACTGCTGCAATAATGACCTTCTCAGTATGCTTCTGTGTTGGTTATTGTGATGAATCCGAAAACCAAAAAATCTAATTTATCATTCCAGTAATTGTTTTTTTCATCGAATCTGAACTGTCAATAGTAGTAGTTTTGACTCAATATTTCGTACTTGTCATAAAGCAGGATTTCAATACCATGTTTTTCTTTTTTTTTCACAGTGACTCATCAATATGTCTAATTTAACTACGAATGCCCCTTCATCCGCTGATGCATGCCTAAGTATTGTTCACAGTTTAATGTGCCATAGACAAGGTGGTGAAAGTGAGGGTTTTGCCAAGAGAGCAATTGAATCTCTTGTGAAAAAATTGAAAGAGAAAAGAGATGAGCTGGACTCTCTCATAACTGCAATAACAACCAGTGGGGCTCATCCAAGCAAATGTGTGACTATCCAGAGAACTCTTGATGGAAGACTACAAGTAGCAGGAAGAAAAGGTGAGACTCATAATATTTTAACACGTTCGCTAGCAAGGGCAATATGATAAATCCTCGGATATATCGTTGTCAGAGACCATATAGAAATGTATGTATTTGTTTTTGCATAGTGCTATGGTTTATTATACTTACTGAGTGTCATGAAAACTTAAACTCTAAACTACTTTTTTGAGTGTGTCACATTTGTGACTGGTCTATAGTCCATTATGATTGACAGATCGACGCATGAATAGGTGAAAAAGACAAAAAAAAAATTGAGTTGAAATTTCATCTTCTGGGGTTCAGCCCTGTTTGGATGGAAACTAATTTGTGTCAAACTTTTAGTTTCGAAAAATCAAGTGTCTTGGAAATTAACCCAAATGCTATTTCTCTCACCAGTAAATAGCTTCTTCTATAAGAGATACGACAAAATATTATTGAAGAAAGTTGTTCAGAATGAAAAACTGAGCGAAAAAGCAAAATCAAGAAAACTCTGTCTATTTTGATATTTTGTATTTTTCCATTCCAAGTTTTCAAAATAGTAGGAAAGTACATTTAGTCTTGATATTTCGAACCTTTTTTTTGTGTTCTCCTAATTTTAAAATACTTTTAAACTTTGCAGAATGGACAATTTGCATACATTTTCAAATGACTTTAAATTTTATATACGTATTCTAGACATTAATTGAAAGTCACCAGCGAAATATTTTTCCGAAATACCCAAAAATATATTAAATGAATGAAAAAGAAGACGCGAATTTCACTGCATAATCGCAAACGGGGTGGGCTCATATTACCCTCCCGAGAGAGAGAGTCATCTCAGTCAATACGTCAGACGGAGATAGGTAGTGTATTCTGTGACGTAGTGGATGTTGATTGGCGCTCTTTAATCGGTGATACCTACATCATTAGAGGTCAATGGCATCAGTACTTACTTATCCTTATATTTTTAATATTTCCAAAAAATGTGCAAATTAACCATTGCGTAATTCATCATTAAAAAGAGTTTGCTAATGAACTTCTCTAATTTCTTTAAAATGCTGAAGTAGGCGGAGGGTTTTGAAATTTTGCATTCCCACTAACTCACCCAGTTTTTCATTCTCAACAACTTTCTTCAATAACATTTTGTCGTATCTCTTATAGAAGAAGTTTCTCACTGGTGAAAGAAAAAACTTTTTGTGTTAATTTCCAAGACACTTGATTTTTCGAAACTAAAATTATGACACAAATTCGTTTCCATCCAAGCAGGGCTAAGCCGCAGAAGATTTCAATTCAAATTTTTGTTGTCTTTTTCACCTATTCATGCGTCGATCCGGGGACAGCTATACAGGGTGTCCGGAAAGTCAACGATAATACTAAAAGGGGTGATAGACCAACTCATAAGCTTCCAGAAAAACATAATATATTTTTTTTCCGACTGCTCCCCACCTCCTTTTCCTTCGCAATTACAAGTCAGTCACGAAAATTTCCACGTACTTAGTAAAAAAGAAAATACAAATAAATTATTTCTCTGTAAAATAAGATTTCTTATTGAATATTTTGAACTTTTAGTGGCAATATCTCGAAAACTAAGGTCATATCATGTTTTTCTGGATGCTTATAACTTGGTCCATCACCTCCTTCAGTATTATCGTTGACTTCCCGGACACCCTGTATATGTATAAACACTAGTTTGATTGTTTTTTGATAGGGCGTGGCGAAATACCCGAAAAAATCTGGTAAAAAATATTCATATTATTCAGATATTAGAACCGCTGGATTGATTTTTATGATTTTTGATATGTTTGATTTGTCTCCGTCCCAATTATTTAAACATCGGAAGAATTTAAACAATAAAAAGAAAAATAATGAAACAAATTCATTCAACACAACATTTTTTATTGACTATGAGGCGGTATGAAATTTGCCGGGTCAGCTAGAGTTTGATAAATATGAACTTTTTTTTTTATTGATTATGAGGCGTGAAATTTGCCGGGTCAGCTAGAGTTTAATAAATATGAACTTTGCACATTTACGAACAGTTTTTGATAGTTTCAAATGCCTTTGATGATTTATTCAAAAAGCTGATGCTCGTGAACTCTTTTTCATCAATATCCATCAATTGATTGAGCATTATTATAGGTAGATGATGCCATATGCTAAAAAATATCTCCACAAATGTTTTTAAGTGATCATCTTTACAGGTTTTCCGCATGTTATATACGCAAGGATATGGAGGTGGCCGGATTTGCACAAAAACGAACTCAAGCATGTCAAATATTGTCAATTTGCTTTTGATCTCAAATGTGATTCAGTTTGTGTTAATCCTTATCATTATGAAAGGGTAGTTTCTCCAGGAATAGACTTATCAGGTCTGACTTTACAAGCTGGAACCCCAAGAATTAAAGATGAATACTCGGCTGGTGCGATACCTGGATCATCAATGGATGTTGATGGGGACCTCGGAATTAATGTATCACAGACCATTCAACATCACCCTCCTCAACCAACTTTCAGTTTGAGTACGCTACAGTCCCCGCCCAGTGAGTATAATCATGACTTTGATGATCCTTGCTAGGTAGACAGTTGTGGATGTTAGATTCAAAACCGAACTTAAGACTGTTTGCAAGATGTAGTCCTTTCAGACAGTCTCATTTTTTCATAAGGGCTACACATCATATAATATTGAATTTTTTCACGTTGAAGAGAATATGATATGTTTTATCTTTCACTCATGTGTTTGTGGAATTCTTAGTTATGCATGTTTTCTGTTTATTATTATGGTAGGTGATCCAGGGATGTATAGTCCTTCAAATAGGGGTGTATTAGGTACATCAATGCCAAAAATCGAAGGTGGACCAATTCCAACCAGGTCTGATTGGTTGGCTCACATGCATCTGCCTCGTAAGAAATATTTTTTTTAGTTTTATCAGTGTTGCCCTTGTTCAGTCTTTCATTAACCCTAGTGTATCTGGACATTGATTTTCAGACTAACCATTTTTGATTGGTCCAATCTTGTTATTGAAGATTGATTCAAGATTCACTTTTCAGTGCTTGGATATGCTTTCTGTCAGCACACATTTGAATAGCAGTCCAAACTTTGAATGTATTGTTTCATTCAAAATATACTAACTTTGCAACTTATATCTAAACTGCTGGACACTCGAACTTATACATGCACATTTTTATGTAAAATTCAAAGTCCAATATCTTCAACGAGAATAGAGATATTTCAATGTGGTTTGCGGAATTTTGAAGCTAGTTTCATCCGGATTAAGCTGGATGGAATGGATCTCTCGTAGAAACAATCATGATATACAGGGTGATTCGTGGAGTCATGCAAAAAATCAGAACTTTTGTGAGTATGCCATTCCAGTGAGCATCGAATTCAGGCGTTAAAATATGGTTTTTTACTTTAGCAATGCCAATATCTCCAGTCGTTTTTGTCAGTTTCTGAATCCAAGCGCGTTGTCATTGACAAATACCCTGACAAACATCAGGGTGGGGTAGCAAAATGTTTAAAACGCTATAACTTTGCAATCGATTGACGGAATTCTACGGTTTCTGCAGAGATGGTAACCTTATTCACCAATCAAAAGAAAAATTGAAATGAACATTTTTTTTTGAAGTCCATTAGGTACTAACACTCATGGTCAGATAAATAGCACAAGCCTAGAATTTGTTGAAACTTTGATACATCATCAGAATTATTGATACATTCAACAACTTGAACCCATTTCTCAGTTTACGGGTCCAGAGGATTTTCTTCAAGCACACTTTTTACAGCTTTTTTATCACTTTTAAATGAAGATGTTGAAAGTAAATCTTTTTTCTGTGTAACTTTTGATAAGAATGGCTAGGACCAATCGCAAATTTCACAATAATTGAACAAAGGATAGTGTAGCTATGAAATTTCAAACTTCAAAAAATCATGAAAACTGGACCATTTTTGCCATGTTTAAAACTTCATAGCTACACTATCCTTTGTTCAGTCATTGAGAAATTGTATAAATTTTGCACTTCGTTCAAATGGTGCTATCCATTTTTCTTAAAAGCTACACAGAAAAAAGTTTTATTGTTGACAACTTTTTTAAACGTGTTAAAAGAGCCCTAAAAAACTTTTTTTTTTTTAAATCGCCAGTTCCCATCAACTGACAAATCGATTGAGCTGTTTTTTCTCTTTTAAAACAACAACACACTGGAGTGGCATACTCACAAACATTTTCATTTTTTGAATGACTCCATGAATCATCCTGTATATCACGATTGCTTGTTTCTACGAAAGATCCATTCCATCCAGCTCAAGCCGGATGAAACTAGTTTCAAAATTCCGCAGACCGCATTGGAATATCTTGATCTTCGTTGAAAATATTGAAATTTGAAATCAACCAAAAAATGTGCATGTATAAGTTCGAGTGTCCAGCATGTTAGTTACACCCATAAATATATCAATAAATATTCATCTATCCGAGCACTGACAACTGAATTTAATTCATCTTGTTCATTAAAAATAATAATAAGTTTTGCATCTGTGTTTAAATAGAAAAGTGGTTAACTGTGCAAATGTGAAATATACATTTTGCAGGTCATGCACCGCCTCAAGTTAGTGGGATAGTCAAAAGTAGTCAACAAACTGGACCATCCACGCCTGTTCTGCATAATGCACCTGTGCATAATAGTTCCGGACAATTTTATACCAGTCCACAAATGCCTGGTAGTAATGAACGCACTACAGAAACTCTCACACAAAATATAGGTAAGAAGTAACATTACATTGATCTATTGAAGTGATGTTTATTTTCTATTAAACAAAAAAAATTATCGACGAATAAAAATTCAAGTTAGCTTCTTGTTCAAGATTGAACGTAGAATCAAATAATGATTATTACTTTGTGAAAACCCAGTGGCATACCCTTTTTTAAAAAAAAAAAGAAAATCAGAAAACAAAATCGCCTGAGGCAGACAAAACATCAAAATTTTCCCAAACTGTTGAGACTGTATTTTCTTAACGAGACGTTTGTGGATACATGTTCCTATACAATACTCAAGTGATTATTCTACTATACTCTATTCACAATGACAGAATGCGCAATCATTGACTTAGGTCGTGACATCACAAAAGTAGATGGAGACGATAAAAATTTCAACAACATAAGACATGTTTTGAAGCATTATTTATGCACGTAAATCAGCTAACTTTGTCAAAAACTTTTATGATTCCAGTAAATATCACTCTCTTTCAACCAAATATCACTGTCTTTGCTTGTAACGTACGATTTTGTTTAAAACTCAACATAAGCTCCACCCAGTTTGTGACGTCAGACTGAGCCTGTCTATTTTGGACTCACCCTGTATTTACTTCCGTGGACCCGACTGAAACTTTTATTCTGTTGTATGAATCTACTCTTTCCAAATACCCAGGAAACGAACCCCGATATTTGCTCTGTGGACCTACCTCAGGTGTATTATAATTTCAAAAGAAAGTCAAACAACCACACATGGAGACATAAGGGATTTCTTTCGATTTCCTATTTTATTTCATACAAAAATTCCAAACAATATATTTATATCAGCAGTAAGCTCAGAATAACTATATTAATTTTAATAATGTGAGACAATGGTCTTACTGTCTTCGCGACGTTCCGTCTATTTTTTTGACTTCATCAGGCGATCAACATGAAGTTTAAAAAATAGACGAAACGTCGCGAGGACAGTAGCCTAGCTTACACCGACAACTTGGTCCGCGGACCAAGGACTAAATTCGTACTATATCAGAACCAAGTATTTGGTTCGAATGGTGTAAATAGATGTGGACGCTCTTGGTTCGGTATTCGCCAGCAGAGGAACCGAACTGAATCTGGTCTGAATTTGTTTCGATCTCGATCAAAAATATGAGGTTATGTTGATTGTAATTATTGTGAATTGTGTTGTGATTTTGTTGGTTCTGAGTTTCTAAGGCAATCTGAGCGTTATGTTTTTTTTTGGTCACGAATTGTTTTGATAAATAATTTCGACTTGTTTTTGACATTTAATAATACTAATAGAGATTTATTTATCAAAAGATAATATTAACGATCTCACTTTCACTGTCATACTATAATATAGTATGATATAATATAATATAATATAATATAATAGAGTATTTACAAAATATATCAAATTTATATTATATACATATAAACAACGATATCATCAAAATAAATTATATCTAACCGATAAATAATTGTTGCAAAGTAATGAATACTTATTTCTATTTAACTTAAAAAACGCGCTAATTAAAAATGATTAAGATATAATACACCAACTAGGAACAATTAAGAAGCTATCTAAGTATGAACCACTGGGGCTACGGTGGCAGAGCGTGTAACACGCCGGCTTGAGAGACCGTTAGTTCTGATTGACGAGGGTTCGATCCCCGCGGTGAGCAGAAATTATTTTCTGTTCTGTATTTAGTGGCACTCTCACTGGCTAACGCTACTGAGTAGACTACATTACTATTAATTACTGACAGTCGAAAAGTTTAATAGTTAGCCTAAATTAATTGGTCCTGCTAGTTCAATATATAACTAGGTGATGTTCTCCATCATCAACTTAGTTGGAACTGCATTGGTCCTGGGGTTGGCGAAAAGGGTCTTAAGGCCTACTCGCCGGGCAGTGGTTGGTGGGGGGGCAACCAATACCAATACCAATACCAAGTATGAACCACTACACCAACTTAGTAGGATTATTTTTCAAATCTACAATCAGCAGCTTTCTAAATACTAAAACATTCTCACTAGATTTAATATTCTGAGGTATAAGATTGAATTGTACCACCCCCTTATGAAATAAATTTTTCATTGAACTTGTTTTATTGCTAGTTTTGACATAAACATTCATAGAGCTTGCTGATCTTGTACACCTTTCATGAATTTGTGAGATGGGAATCAATTGACAACTCAAATATTGCGACAAGAGGTTATTCATGATTTTATAAATGAATATCATGGTTTGCAAATAAAGAAACTCATCAATTTTTAACCATCCCAAACACTCAGTCATTGAAGCCACACTAGTGTACCTATCACAACACAAGATCACTCTCATAGCCTTAATTTGAATGATTTGTAATCGCTCAAAACTAGCTTTAGAGCAACCTGTATAAATCAGAGATGAACGATGTATTGAGAACTGTACGTTTCGTGGACATTGATAGAAATGGCGAAACTCTTCTCAGAAACCCAATCATTTTCCCAATCTTTTTACATATATAGTCTATATGGCTGTTGAATTTTAGCTCCTGATCCAATATAAAACCTAGATATTTAATTTCATTTACAAATTCTAATGGCTCGTCATTTATCTTGATACATAAATTGAGGCTTAAAAATCTAGATCGTAAGACTGGGTTACCGATGAACATATATTTAGATTTACTCTCATTCACTATTAATTTGTTCATCCTAAAAACCTTAGATAGTTTTCGCAATTCACAGTTGATTGTTTCAGTGACCTCAACAAAATCTTTACCCTAATAGTAAATGAGTGTGTCATCTGCGAAAAAGTGTACTCTACATTTTTGTAAAACTTCTGCCATATCCAATTTGACGAATTGCACGCGTACTATCCCCACTCACTTGGTCCTATCGGACCGAACTAAACGAGTTATCGGTGTAAACTAGGCTATAAAGACCATTGTCTTTTTTTTGTGTCATATCCAAGAACCTCCTCACGTTATTGGATAACTCAGGAACAAGATTTGCTCTACAATGTATTAATTCTATATGAACACAACTGTACTGCATGTTTATACATCGGATAATTCTTTAGGATATACTTTTTAAAATACCTTTTGCGGTAATAATTGTAGCATTCATACTCATAACAAAAATCAGGTTATCACTGATGATATATCAGATACGTGCTGAAAATCGCCACCCAGAACCTTTTTCATAATGATATAATTATATTCCATAAAAATTGTCAGTAGCCACAAGAGATAAACTGTAAAGGTACTTTCTTTCTCTTCTTGCAACTTATACAGACCAGGGTTTTTGGCGATCGGTGGGATATGATTCTGAAAACGGGATACAGAAGAGTATCAGCTCATTAAAGAGGTATTCTATTATATATTTGTCACCTTTCAATTTATGACCATACTCCATTTCTTCATTTTTGTGCAAAACATGGCAAACTTGAAGATAAGTCATCAGTTTACGAACATAATTTTTTTAATGCATGATACATTAAAACCAATGTATTAATAAAAAAAAAATGTTAACCAACTTTTTGTTTTTGGAATCTACAAATTGAAATAGACTTTTGATAACCTGACTCATTTTGTTTCACGTCGCGGGGCTAGCATGCAAGCCATTTTGGCGATACCGTTCAGCATCATTATTTGAATGTATGGGGTGTGTATCCCAGAATGATCTTAATTATCGTTACTTTCAGTTCCGCCGTAGATTCACCTGAAAAATGAATTATTTCATTGTACAATTGTTTCTCAGGTTAGAAATCACCATTGCCAACCAAAAATAATAAAAATGAATATTTTGATGAGCAAATATTAAATTTGGTCCAATCATACGTGTTGTATAACCTTCTCATTTTCAATGCGGCTAAGGCAGTTTTGATTTAATGATTCTGGATGATCTCTAACTACTTCCTAATTCTGATGTCAAATTCCAGCAAGTAACCCACCACTCTCACCACATATTCAGCAAAATGGATTGAATGGAACAAACAATACAGTAACATCAAGCAACAATGCGTCAACTTCCACTCAATCACCTACAACTCTATCTCAGTCTTACACTGGAGCTGGTGGTACTTGGACAGGCTCGAATACTCTCACATACACGCAAAGTATGCAACCTCCTGATTCTCGCAATCATCCCAATGCGTACTGTAAGTTGGCAGTTTTTCAACATTTTTCAGGGATCTGAAGCATTGAACTTATTTTAGTTTAGATACAAACTAGCAAAAATCGGCAATTTTGTAGCGCGAGTTTATTGTCTATGGATCATAAAAATAACTAGTTAATTGGTTTGCTATTTTTTCTACTCTATTTCATAATTTCTCGCTTAAGCCAACAGTCAAACAGTAAAAAAAATCCAATTATTACTAGCTTCATATTACTAAGTAATTGTATTTCCTGACTAGTACAGTAGTAATTGAAATAATCGTTGGTTAATTGAGAAGATGTAATTGTATTATCATATCAGAAAAGTTCCACAACACAGTTGAATTCATTATCTCAATAAATATCCATCATTGTGACAAACAGTATAAGTTGGGTTCCACTCTAAAACTTGTCTCAAAACAATTCATGGAAACAGTCTAAAATTTTTTTTGTAGGGAATCACAACTCATCAAGTCAACATGGTACAGACATTAACATCAGTGGCTTACTATCTACACAACCTGCGCCCGAGTACTGGTGCTCAGTGGCATATTTTGAACTAGATACTCAAGTGGGTGAAACCTTCAAAGTGCCATCTAATTGTCCCAATGTTACTATAGATGGATATGTTGATCCTTCTGGAGGCAATCGCTTTTGTTTGGGAGCTCTTAGCAATGTACATCGCACAGATCAAAGTGAGCGAGCGAGGTAAGATGAATTCTGAAATGTTGAGAATATGACTTTAAAAGATAACGAGATAAGTAGTGCTCATTTTGTTTTGATATTTTGCTGCACCTAATTTATTTTGAAGAATATTATCGATATTTTACTAGTTATTTAAAAAAGTATGGTTCATTTCCGTCCCAATAATTCGAATGCTCCCAAACGTGCTTGAAATATTTAAGTGGAGTGTATGTGAATCACAGATTCTATGAAATCACAACACATATTATGCAATTTTGTCGAAAATTCGGTATGTTAGTAATTTTGAAGTGGCTTAAGTAAACGGTGATCTAATTTGAGTTCGTATGTTGGTACCATTTGGAATTAAGCAGTTGTCCATGAACACCTATTTTCCAAGTGTCAAACATCAGTTTGTAACAACACATTTACAAAACTCTATATAAATAACAATAACAATTCTGTGCGAAATGTGTATCGACCAATACGGGAATATTTTTGCCAATTTAATCGTCTTACTAATCGAACTTTTCGCAACGTCTTGAAACATTTGAAGGGTACCTATGGAAGGATTGGAGATAGTTGTCGCTTACGTTCGGCTCGAAATATTTCTGCTGTAACTGAAACTGAAAGTGTGGCCGAAAACACCAGAATGCCCATTCTTCAATGTTCGCAGGTTTTGGGCCTTTCTTACGGCTCTCTTTGGCGTATTTTGCACCAGGACTTGCATCTACATTCATATACACCTACACAAAAAAGAGTGTAGCTACTACAGTGGTGAAATGTTACACTTGTGACTGTGCATTTCATCCCTCCTGTGCACTAAAGGTAGCTGGCCTGGTCAAAGTGGAGTACAAAAATCTAGTTAAATGCTCTGTTCAACAAAGTGAAGTAATGCCAACCAAAAAAATCAAGTTAAAATGAACTGTTGTGTTGTTTATGAAGGATCAATGTGATCATATCAGAATTAGAACACAAGGAAGTTATTTTATTGGATAATATCAATCTCCTCAAAGACAAATTGAACAACAAACACAAACCAACTGATTCGACAAACAACTGCAACACTGCGACCGAGATGTTGCAGGTCTCAGTCATAAGAAAAGAAAATATAGTAGAAGGCTAACCCCAATGGACGCCCTTGACAGTTATCGGTGACTGGAGTATCAACTTCGTAGACAGAAGTGGGGTGCGGAGATATTGTAATCAGCTGTTCACTTTTGTTTACGTTTTTATATATTTCAAATGAGAAACCCAAAAAAACAACTTAAAAAATTTATTAATAGATAGCAACAAAATCGCTTTCTAGTTATATCAATAGGATCCACATACAAAAATAAACATATGGAAGTTCAGGAGATTGAATGATAACTGTTCAAAACAACTATTTTATATCCAAATTTCATGTCTATATCAATTTTACAATAATCACTGGGTATCATAATCATAGATCGTCATTATAATACCACAAAAATGTATCCTTGATTTCACATTGTGAAATCAGGGCTACCATAAGAAATTAGTTATGTTGCACTTTTTCAACTGAAAATATCTATTTTTGACAAAAAAACTAAGACAAATTACACTCATTTCAACCCCAGTATCAAGTTAAGGGGATTCATCCGGTCTGAAATTTAACTCGATGCAAGCATTTTTTCTGAAATGCGCCATTTTTTTATAACATCACCTTTTGGAACAATTCAAGTTTTATTTATTAGGTAGGTAAGATATCAAACTAGGCAACCCAATATCTATTTTTGAAAAAAAAAAACGGTCAAAAAAATACGAAATATCTACATATTCCGCCCTCTTGTGAGACGTATTATCCGTTAAATCAAAAAATCGATAGTGTATTAACTAAATTGAACCTTTCTAAAATCATTTCTGACAATCTCCGTTTGATATGATTAAACAAAAATCAGTGATGACTTCCACAAAATCTCAATAAATGGCCACCGTCTTCGAACAAAATCTATGACCATCTCTTTTGAAGCGTAATGTTTACTTAGTTTGGTTGCCGGCGTGATGAATACCTACTGTCTGTTTTCAGCGGGCTAACGTGATGAAAACTCATTTTGCTAGCAGTGCTTCTTCGAGCGGATGAATCCCCGTAACCTTCAATTTGTAGACAAAGATCTCGCAAATACCATTCTTTTGTTTGAGGAACACTGTGTCTCTATAATTGCATAGCAACTAACATATTCTACATGCAGCGCGTAAGTGGCAGGAGTATAGACTGAAAATATCAATTGAACTACGCCATAAGAGTTGGCCTTCTTTTTTTTTCTTAGGGTTGCAGTGCCAAATGCACAAACTCCCCGTAGCCCACTGGCTGTTACTGCTGTCAGTCCAAATCAGCTGCTTTCACGTAACCCCAAACCTAAACCTCAAAATCAAAATAAAAACACAGCTGGCGGTGCAGAGGTTGACCGGCTTCTTATGCAATTCGCCCGGGTTCGATTCCCGGGCGGGCCAACGCCGACGTTAAATTCTGGAACTTGGTTTTAAGAGATGGATCGTCTTTCAGAAGACACGTTGAACAGTTGAACAGTGGGTCCCGTGTCATGGGTGTTGGAACGTTGAAGAACCCCACCCTTTACAGAGAGGGATTCGGCAAAATAACCAGATTGGGCGGGATAAATTCCCTGACCCCGGTGATTAGCCCTGGCAGCAGAAATAGCCCGACGAAAGAGAAACAATGAAGAAGAAGAAGATGAAGTAATAGGGCATGTCCATGTGACGTCATTTGACAAATCACCTGGGTTTCAATAAAGCATTGTTTTGCTTGTTATTTGAGTTGTAAATGAGTGAGTCCGGTTGTTTCTAGTGCTATTCTGATTGTTTTTGGAACATCTTGCTATTTGAAAGGAGTTTGTTCATTTTTCTTTCCTTTCTTGAGCGAAAAGTGAATATTTTCGATTGTTGTCATTGCTGTCAATGTCAAGGGAGGTGATTTTTTTCCTGACCTGCCTTGGCGTTATTACTTCCACAATTGATCACTTAACAAATTCAAGACTTATTTAAGGTCAGTTTATTGAAAAATATTATTAAAATATTGAATAAAACCATTGATCTAATGAAAAACATGAAATGTTGTACCCCCGACCTTATGTCAGAGTCTATATATTCCAATAAGTCCGGTCACTCCTTTGATCCGTCTGAAAATACCGGCATTTTTTTCGGAGGTGTCGTAAATAATGAGCAACACCTGTTTTAACTAGTTTTTTGATAGTATACGAGGTGCGGATACGCGGACGGTGAATCTATTTATTACTGTTCCTACTAGGATTCAAAATGACACATCTAGTTGTATCAATAACTGCATCACGAATATAACAGATGATACCCAACATCTTGACCGCGATCATGGATGCGGATCGTTCGTTTAACTTTTTCAATCAAATTGTTTCGATCGTAAACGATAGATTCTATCGACAAATAACAAAAATTATTCATGAGAAAGATAAAAAAGAACAGAAATCGAGAGAAAACATGAAACTCTGAAATTTTTGACAGATCTGAATCAGCAATCAAAGCATTTAAATCCAACAAATACCTTAAAAAGGTATAGAGCTCATTATCGTGAGGCGATATATAAAACAAAAAGTGATTACGTAGCAAGATAAATCGAAAAATCCTTTAATAGAGCAAAAACTGTCTGGAAAGTAATTAATCAAATTGTCCAGTCAAATTAGCCGAAGATGGCGGCAAATCGTGCATTAAATGGTGTAGTTCCAATTTCGTTGGGATTGTGCAGGGTGTGGTCCCCTGAAGAACGTCTTATAACGTCCCATTGATTTCAGGCGCCGCGGGGGCGGGAGGAGCTCTCACAGGTCACTTTTTTTAGTACTTAGCTTTCATCTCAGAAACGGTGCATCGCACAGAAAATGTTGTGGTATTAAAAATTGAAGCTGATTAAATTTCCTTTCGGTAGGTCTATCTTTGTACTTAAGTGTTGAAGTTTTTGGAATATGGCCCCTTAAATATGAATAAATTCAAAAAAATTGGTGGCGATTCAGGTATCTCGTCAATCTATCTTTTAATTGTTTTCCTTTTATTTCAAACAAAAATGGTATGAAAGAAAGTTGTAGAGCAAGAAATGTTCTTCAAAAGTTTTAAAATGTCGAATTTCTTTTTAACATTTTGCTTGTACTAGTCTCGTTTCTAAAATCTGTATTCCTCTTGATCACTCTGCATGCTTTCCAAAAAATATTTATTATAATGCGTATTTTAAAACTGAGCATGATTATACAGGGTGTAGATTAAGTACTTGGAAAACTTCAGCGATTTATGTCTAAAGCAAAGCATCCATGGTAAAATCTTTCTGCTCATCGTCCAGGCCCACCCAAATATGCAGAATCTTAATTACCACAGGTACTCACACCTCATTTCAATCTGATCTCCATTGAGTGGACTCTAATCTACGTGATTCATTCTTTTTCATTTATAGGTAATAATAATGATTATGGAGAGATATTAGAGACTTTTTGCACCTCTTAAAGTAACATCAGTTATTTCATCCGTTATGGTTAACTTAATTAAAAATGACATTCACTTCATCCGTTATTAAGAGAGGTTCTGCTCCACTATACGATTTCACTTTATTCGTTATCTTGCGTCTGACCAACAGGCGAAACTGATGACAGTTTTCGTAATTAATTCTTGTTAATTAATTATTTCGTCGGTATTTTTCTATATCTATAATCATTTTTTTTTAAACATCGGACATACCTGAACGATACCATATCAATAAAATTGGGGATTGATAAAATTATCTTTAAAATACACAGACAATAAACTACACACAGCACCAGTGCTCAAAAACAAGATCCTTCTCCGACTTTCAACTATTTTTAAATGATCTATAAAGTACAGACACACACAAATTGGTTAGTGGTACAGAGCATAAACATTAAACAACAATAATTTTTATAAGATAAGACGTCAGAAGCGGAGAAGTAAGGTTAGGTCCGAGTTAGATCGTGTTCCGTAATTGAGTTCATGACAAGATGTGTCAGATTGTTGAGTAGATCAATCCGGAAAAATATGAAAGAAGGAGACTATTGTACTAGGTTTATTTTTTGTATGTAAAACATTCCATTTTGGTTTCCGCGATCGTTTATTGTCATCTAAAGTAGTTATATGCATCTTATTTTGATCAATTGCTTGAGAATACATTAATATTAGCAGTAGTATCCATTTAATTTTACCCATTACGGCAACATCGCTATTGAAAAATAAGCATTACCATAACGATAAGCCCTTACTTATTTTTCCGTAATTAAAAGAATCCGTTATGGTTAATAACGATAAAGGATTGTGATTTCGTCACTGCGCATGCTCAGAATAACAATGACCACAACGGAATAAAAATTTAAGAGGTGCAAAAAGTCTCTATTGCCAATTGCAATACCGCTGCGTTGCGGTAATAACTCCGCGTTATCTTATTACGACAGGCGTTAAAGATGTGAAACAGACAGAATGTCAAATGTTTCATGCAACACAACCTATACTGACATACAAGATAATCAATGTCATTGAAAATTATAGTGGTATTCCAATAGCATCATGAATGAAGCAGCAGTAATATTGGCCGGAGCTAACGAAAATAACATGGAATATCTTATTTTGCATACAAACTTAGACGGGAACCAGTGCCGTGTTTTCCATTACGCACAATACGCCTCGGCGTAGAGCGGCAAAATTTGAGGGCCGGCAAATTTTCAAAAAATAATCAAAGAAAAAATACGACGAAGGCCAGCGCAATTTTTATAAAAGATTATTGAAGGATGTTCCGAAATTCAATTTATTAAATAAGTAGATATCTTAAGAGTCAATCCAAAGCGCCAAAAACGTACAAGAGTGTTATATGACCTGGAAGATGATTTTTCAAAAGACTCAAAATGTTTGGAAATAGTTTAAAAATCCGATATTAATATATCCGTACTCTAAATTTGCAAGCAGTTTTTTCGAACGTAGAAACTGCTTTACGCATATTCGTGGCCATGCATGGCGGTAATAGTTTGCTCAGCAGAATGCTCATTTTCCACCTTGAAACGTTTTAGCTTTTATTTAAGATCTACCATGGAGCAAGACTAGTGATGTTAGTATTTCCGTCGAAAATAATGGGAATATTGGAAATTTCAAATTCTTCAAAGATCTTTTTCCCATATGCATGTTGGAGGTCTATAGTAGATTGGAATAACATAATTTGAGTGAAAAGTCGGGGAATCCTTATCATACCTACGAAATCTTGATATCGTGATAGTGTTAATACAGATACTGGCAACGGTGGAAACTCAGTATTCGCGCTTGATGAAGAATGATCTGGGAACCGAAGAAAGCAGTAAAGGAGGAGGAGAACAGTGGCGGATCTACGGGGGGGTACAGGGGCTATAGCCCCCCCATAGAGTGTAATAATCAATAAGAACATTTAAACAAATTGATAGAATGAGAAGGTGACAGTGCGATGAAGATATGCCCGGATCAGCAATGGAATTATCTGTTGAGCTGAAAATGCTGTTTGCAAACTGAAAAAATGCCATGAATAATTTTTCTCAAGCATACGAATGTTGCTTCACATATTTATTGTTTTACTTGTAACAACAGTCAAAGTAGTTTTTCGATGTTTTGAGGAGGATAGAAACATATCTCCAGAGTACAAATGGTGCATCTCGCATGATATAACCCCCCCCCCAACATCTTGCTCCAGAACCGCCGTTGAATGGTTTAGCACTCGATATACAGGGTGTTTCCTAACCTCTGTGACAAAATGAATTTAATTAATTTTAATTTTAAGACGAAAATGTGGGATAACTTTTTTTCGAATTTCGCTTTGTTTCCAAAATACAGGGTGTTTAATTTTTTTTTTTGATTAGTTTTTTATTTTTAATCAATTTATCTTTTACTCGATTTTGTTGAAGTTTGGTAACGGTATTTATAGTGATAACTGGCTCATTTTGCCATGAACAAATAAAAATTATCGAATACAGTGGCGTCCCGAGCGGCACTTCAACCAATATTATTGGGAAAAAAATGTACGCCACTGACTTTTTGTGTCATTTTCATTTTCTTCTCAGGTTATTCAACTAAAAACGCAACTTTTTGATCTCTTGAATTTTTATCGTATCTTGCCTAATTTTTGAGATAAAAAATTAAATCTAGTTGAGTGAGTTTTGACGCAAAAAGTAATTTTATCGCTGATGTTGAATTTTCTAACAAATACAGCAATCAATTATAATCATTTTAATGGAGAATTCAAAAACACTAAATAAATTAAAAAAAGTTAAATAAACTGCTGAAAATTTCCTCCACGAGCCAGTAAACATCCATTAAATTAAACATCCTGTATTTTGGAAACAAAGCGAAATTCGAAAAAATTTTATACCACATTTTCGTCTTAAAATTAAGCGAAGAATCACCCCTTTCATTTTGTCACAGAGGTTAGGAAACACCCTGTATATTAGTTTTGTATTTTAATAATGGATGAAAATATTATGTTCTAACCTATTGCTTTACTAAATTTTCCAAAATAACGATAATTTATACAAAACAGTCCCATTTTTTCAACTCAACTCTGCACCAAGTGCATAGACTGATTTTTTGGATCTCAAAAAACACTTTTTTGTTGTGACTATTACAATGAATATTTATTTGAGAATAATATTTGTAGTTCCTTCTGGTTCTTGGAAATCTATGTTTCCAATATTTCCAAATATTTCCGGATATACATATACTACACCTGCTAAATATCATAATATAGTTGTTGCAATACCCACTATGTGAATAAAAAAATATATCAAAAACCTAATTTCCTTCAACATATAAGATTAATTTAAGTATAAACACTATAAACCAAATTATTTTTTGTACTTTCAATTATCGAAAACATTTTTCTATAGTTCCTATTTGTAGATTTATTGAGTTTTCTTCGAATACCTCAAAATGGTTTATGATGCATATGGCACCCTTTCCATTTGGACTACCTATCATCTAATACATTCAAAATACAGGGTGCTATGAATATATGGCCAAACTTGAAGTGTGATTCTTTGAATGATCTTAAGAAGGAAAGTTTTGTATTAACATGACCCAATGAACTCAAGTCGCAGAATAGTGTATGCACGCAATTTTCGCGCGAAGATTTGAAAGGCACCAATTGACATCATGTGCTTGGTGCGCGTATTTTTGTTCAAGTTGGCAACCGATGAATACATTCTTCACCTCAATAAAAACACAAAAACACGGCTTGTTCATTTGTCAGGTTGTATGGCATACATTTTGTGCGGTATTCGAAATAGCGCTCCACGCTACGTAACGTAAATAACTACATGCGATGACCTTATCACCGTGAATGACGTTAAGCAGTGAATCGCGCATCCGATTTACGTCAAAATACCTCATGCGGTATTACCGCTTGACATTTTTTGATTGGCAATATCTCTCCATTAATACAATAGATGGGTGTTTTTATTTTTTGGCTCTAACTTCGAAACCGACTTGTATCATCTGATGAAATTTTAGAATGTTGTGTAGGCCATGAAGACTCAAAACCATAGTAAATTCAATATTTCAAATTGTAAGGGGGACCTTTTCTCAACAAAAAAAGTGATTTTCTTTTTTTCCGATAAAACTTACCGTTTTCGAGAAAAATAAGTTTTTGTTTTACACGTTATTGCAATATAATGATGTCATTGTGTGCAGTAAATGTGCGCAATCGAAATCGCGACATTTGTTAACTTTAGTTTCTTTCTAGCCCCATCCTTTTATAATATACTTGAGGTTATATATCTCCTGTTAATTATTATTATGTATTTGGAGGATGCGTTAATCAAGTATTAAATGATTTGTTATAATAATATATGGTGATGATGAAGAAAGTAATCGTCCACCACGACACTTAAGAAAAGGGGATGTTTTTAAAGATTTACCGCGGCACTTGATAAATATCTTGATTCCATTTCTGATGCCACCGACAAGAGCTCCAGCTCTTAGTATTGAAATAAAGGTAAAAGTAATTATATCATTAGCCCAACTATCGAATTTTAAATACTAAAACCTTGATTGGATAATCTAATTATTCTTCTCCAAGATAAATCTCTTGATCATGAAGTTATTTTTGGATATACCTGCATATGATTGCCCACTTATTCTTAAATTATTCTTTGTCCTGAGTTAAAAATAAAGAACATGTCAATGATTTCATCTCATTTATAAATATTTTTTTCAGATTTTGGTAGTTTTACATTTTTATGTCGGTGTTCCTAATTTGAGATGCCCCCTTACAAATTCAAATAGCATTTCTTTCTGATTCTTTATTATGGGCAAAGCCCTTCTCTTTTTTTCGATATCCCGATCCTTAACGACTACTATTATAATCATAAACCACAAACACAAACAATAATTATTATCACTTTATTGTTTCTTCGAAATTCGGTATACAAAGCAAGCAAATGTTTTGCAAAAAAAAATGAATTTTAATAACTGAAAATCAAGAGAAATCTCTTCCACTTTCAAAACAGCCGCTTGACCACAGCCATAGCAAAGATCAAATTCCAATTATTATTAGATGTACCGATTTTCGAGCTCTTTCCTCTTTCACAGAAAAGTACCTATGTGTTTTTGTACTCAGCTAGGTAGGTATTACGGTAACGTTTTGAATACAAAAATGTTTGGTATTCCGTGTTTATAATATGTTTTTGCGAAACTTAGGTAATTTTGCCAAGTTTAAAATTTAGGTATATCCAGCTTTTAATCAATGATCACGGATCAAAAAAACCTCCCTGACTGTTATTATAAAATGATTTCACGCTGTGGAAAAAAAAATCCAACTTATTTATAAAAACTGGATTAAAGATAAGTGAGTTGTTGCAATACTGATTTTGAGATATCATGAAAAAATGGAGTTCAAATATTTGGGGAAGGGGGTGGAAAGGCTTTGTCACTTGTGCCTTGTGAGATATGATGAAAAAGACCCAAGTACAGGGTTATTCATTATACTTTTACCCTCACCTACAGCTCTTATTATGAGTGCTGGAAAAAAACTTTAAGTACAAAAGTTTAAGGTTTTTTCTTTTGGTGACAGTGGAAATAAAAAATCGACTCCACTACATGGAAAACATTCTTTAAGTTAATTTTTTTTAAATGGAACCATCAGTATAATATTGGCTAAAATGATAGATCTTTTTTCTCTGATTCCAAAAATATATACAGTATCTTCACGGATAGGGTTTACAAGAGGACAAATGGACTAAAAATTGAAAGATACGATAAAAAGTGATTCCTGATAAAATTTTTTGCTTGGTCTAAAAATAGGAGCTGCGATGAGAAATTGATTTTTCTGGAATATGTAAAAACATAATTAAATAAGAGCAAACAGTCATTTTTTGGCCTGTTAAAGTGACATGATAAATAACAAACTTGCTCTAAATTTTGTCCTAACCCTGAATCCGAACTTACTGAAGAAGATTTGAATCTATGAAAATTTTTAAAAAATGGTCAATTTTGCAAGTCCGCATTTTACCACTCGCATATTATTGATTTTATACCTGTACATGATAACCTGTTGTTGTAGGTATAAAAGTCATAATGGAAGTAGTAAAATGCTGACTTGCAAAATTGTTCAATTTTTTAGAATTTTCATAGATTCAAATTTCCTTCAGTAAGTTTGGATTTTGGATTCAGGGTTAGGACTAAATTCAAAGCAAGTTTTTATCTATCATTTCACGTTAACAGGTCAAACATTGACTGTTTGCTCTTGTTTTATTTTATGTTTTTACATATTTGAGACGCCCTGTATAATAAAAATCAATTTTCTCATCGTAGCTCCTATTTTTAGACCAAGCAAAGAATTCATTTTTGTCGTATCTTTCATTTTTTGGTCCATTTGGTCCAACATACTCTATATTGGTATTTAGTTCTACCGATTTTGCGCTATTCAAGTTAAAAGTCACATGGAACCCATCCAGAAATTTTAGCCAGACTCAAACATTCTTGGTTTTTGTCACTTAAAGAACAGATTCATTCAAATACAGCGACTGGGAAAATAAGTCGAATTAAATTCCACTGCCCTGGTCTAATACGGTAGAATCCAGATCAATGTGATGGTATTTTCATGAGACTTTGAACTTGAAAAGCGCAAAAACGACTAAATCAAAAGCCGACATGATATATTATATATTTGCATTCAGAAAAAAAAGATCTATCATTTTGGCCATATCATTTAAAAAAAATAAAACTTTATCAATTTTTTCAATGTTGTAAAGTCGATTCTTCATTTCCGCTATCACCAAAAGATACTACGTGAAAAAACATAGAACTTCTGTATTCAAAGTTTCTTTCTACCAGTCATAATAAGTGCTGTACGCGGGGGTCCAAAATATAATGGATAACCCTGTTCACCAGTTGTGAGTTGGGGAATGGATGGAGAGGGTTTTTTGTGACTTCACAGTTTATTTGAAAAAGAGCAGTACCTGTAGGTATGTGAGAATAAGAATTCCGGATCGAAGCAAACCAAACCAAATCATGCTTTATCATCATGAAGAATTAAAATATATCTTTTTTTTGGTAGAGCAAAGAAAACACAATAACTTATTATTACCAAGAAAACATTAATAGTCATAGAATAAAACTAGAATCTACCAAAAAATCACACAATAATATTTTTTCTAAAACTTCATTCGATTTACAACAAAAAAGCTCTTTGACTTTTTTCTCTCCGACGCACCGTTTTCGAGTAAAAAAAATAAAAACCATCACTACTTGTGTCCTTCGAAAGCGTTGATAACCAAACATTTTCAGCTTCGGGATCAGTAGGAAATCCTACTGTTCTACTCGTCGGAGAGAAAAACTCAAGAGACCTTTTTCATTGGAAATTGAATGAGTATATCGGAAAAAAAAATCAAAAAACAAAGGCGTGTATTTTTTTCTCTCGTAAATAAAGTATTTTGGAAAGACGCATTTGCGGCCATCAGTGTTATATCTCAAATCACTCATCTATGGTTTCTCAATATGTTCTAGAAGTCTTGACCAGTTGAGGGGCACCCCGTATACAGTATGTACCCGGATCAACGAATCAATAGGTGCAAAAGGGTTCGGCCCTTCCTGCATAGAAACTAATATGTGTCATAAATTCAGTTTCGAAAAACTAATTATGTCTTGGAAATTAAACTAGAAGCTATTTTTTCTAACTAGTATAGTGCTTCTTCTATAGGAGATACGACAAAATGTTAGAAAGTGGTTCAGAATTAAAAACTGAGTGAAATGCAAAATTTAAAAACCCTCCGCCTACTTGGATATTTTATATTGTTCCATCATTGTAGGTTATTAGAACAACATGGAAATATATGTTATCCTAATATTTCAAGCGTTTGCTTGTGTTTTCGATTTTGAAATACTTTTTTATTTTGCAGAATTGCGTAGTTTATCATTTGTTTATGAAGAGTCCCCAATTTTTAATGGCACTTTCAATAGACTTTCTGATCTATCCTCATTCTGTTTATTCGAATAACTTGCTTCTGATTCAAAATTCCGATATAAAATCGTCTTTACAGTGGATGCGCAGCTAGTGGATGGCTTCATTTTGCACACTTGCCTAAATAGCGAAGCTCTCACTAGCTTTTTGCGGAATTGTTTTCCCTGATGATCCACTGAGATCCACCTGAAGCCTGGTATCTTCTTTAATGTGCCGAAAGTCATCTTCCGATCTGTCCAGTTCCTTCGAAAATACTTCTCTCATTTTTTGGAAAATTCCTTGATCCAAATCCTGCCTTTGTCAGTTTTCTCCTCCAGAGAAAGTTTTTGTTTTCGCCCGAGAAAAATTGTCAGTAGTCGTAGTCTTCTCCAACCTCTTCACCATACCTACCAACTAGATAATTATGGAGACCAGTCAAAAATGATCACAAAAAAATATATTGTTCTTAGCAAAATAAGTCGTGAAAATGAATGAAGAATGAATAATTATAATCCAAATTATCCACCAAACTTGGAACGCACCTGTACCACAAACGATCACACACTTGCCAGAGAACCCTTGCACTGGTAAAATAAGAAGAACGACCAAATTTTGTCATTAATATCTCCGGTGTCGAATATTTTGTCTAGTCGTCAAGACCGGTTAGTCTCCGCCCTTGCTGACAAGACCCGCTGACGATCACCCCAAATCCCGCCCACCCAAAAAGCCAAAAATTAAAATATTCCATTTTAGGTACTCGACAGAGGTTCATTATTTTTTTCTTTTTCAAGTTAATTTTCAACTTATTGAGATAAATCTTATATTTTTGGAAAGAGAAAGGATGAATCAAAGATTCTGTAGTGGAATTTTTGTAATTTCTTGTCTTACTTTTCTAGAAAATCGCCTCAAAAAAACACCCATTTTTTAAGAAATGTACCACCCGTTTTTTATCAAAAGATAAGTGAATATCGGAAAAGTATGACAATAGAATCATGCAAAGGCGGATTTATTTCAATATAGTTTTTGGTTTGACCCTCTATGTTGAACCGTTTTCATGTAAATTGGAAAATACGTGACCACAGAGAAGCCTATACATAAAATATCGGCAGACGCACTCTTAAGGTTAGTGTACTCGTCAAACGACAAGTTTTTACTTGTCATAGAAGTTCTAACAAACAGTTTAGATTTGGCAACAGCACATGAGAAATCGAGGAGCAGTCTACTTTCAAGAATACGGAATTAACTGCGCAAGAGAAAATATCTGTAGTGAGATTTTTCCCATCACACAGCGGAACTTTCGCATCCCTCAACTTGGAGAATATCAGTCCTGAATATTTCCAAAGTAATCCCAATTTTCAAATAGGAAGATCTTTATGGTGTTTACAACTATTGCCCAATAAGTGCCGTTTCATCAGGCACTATGGAGTAAGGGGAGAGGCTCTTGACTTTTACAATTCGTATTTGACTGACAGAGAACAATATACAGAGGTTGCAGGTGTGAGGTCGTCTGCATCTGGTGTGGACATTGGCATCGTATCTATCTTAGACCCCCTGATGTTTATTATTTATGTGAATGACCTACCACTTAATATGGGGGGAGCCTTGACCGTTCAGTTTGCTGATGACAGCACCCAGTCGACCAAACAGAACCGTACAAGAGGCTGAAATTGCGAATATTCTACTAATAGAAGCCTAAGATGCATGGTTCTCTGCAAATCAACTCTGCTTAAACCGCGACAAAATCAAACACCTACACTCTTCATTGAAAGAGACGCCTAATGAAAATGAGAGTATCAAGTTTTTGAGAGTGAAATTGGATGACAGCTGGAAACCACAAATAGATGACCTGGCAATAAAATTAACAAGGACGGTATTTTAATTATAACTTTCTTAGTCTGTACCTCTCACAGTAACCCGTACTGCCTACTTTGGATAACTCCACAGTCATCTTAACTTGAAATTATTTTGACATTTTCTCGGCGCCATCATTTCACCGCCTTACACACCAAAACATCCGGAATTTAATAAAAACCCATTTTTTCCAATAATTTAAATATTGCAGAATCATATCGTCCCCTTAGTCCAACAACTAACTTGAAATTTATCCATTCTGAGTTATCCAGCTGAATCTGACCTATTTTGTATGTTCTTTTTAATGCAACAACTAGATATCTTGTAAGAGCAACCAAACTCATTTGAAGATCGATCACAAAAAGACAACTTCCTAGACATCTTAAGATATCTAGTTCTAGCACTGACATTATTGAGTTTTCAGCCGGTACTTTTTTTTTTATCTTGATATGAGATATCTTATTGTGTTCTCGAAACAACATGTGCATTTCTGTGTCGCTAAATTGTTTAAGGGTGCTTTTCAAACAGTGTTTATATAAAAATGTCCTATATCCTCTACAAACAATCAGCTAGAGTCTCTGTATCAAATTCAACTACCTCTCACAAAAGAAAAATATGACTCCTACCGAGTGTTCATTTGAAAACTTCCCACCCCGGTTTTATCAAAAACTACTGATTTAAAAAAAAAACGCCGAGACAGGTCAAAAGATTCATCAAGGGGGACTACTTTTTGAGTAAAAATTACTTCGCCTCACTTCACCCTCTACCCCCCAGGGGCACCCCCTTAAGAACCTTAAATGAGAAAGGGTATCGAGTTATAGCTTGTTCGAAAGGCCTTATCAAGTGCTTTATTATGACGTTTGAATTTTTGAAATCGGTCGATTCGTTTTCGAGAAATTTGAAAAAATATTTTAACATTTTCAAAAAGATAATATTCGACAAAAACCGGAACAAATAATTTTTCAAAAATGAAATTTACGTTTATTGTATCGATCGTCAACGCATAATTCCAACGATTCATTGAAGCAAACCAAAAAAGTTGGCGAAGTATTTCTTTATCGTTGTACCTTTAAGTAATTTTTTTGTTATTAAGGTAACGAAATGATTCGTTACCTAGGTTCTTGATTCTATTTGCTGTCAGTTGTATTTGTGACAATCTCGAAATATTTAACAATTTTGATTTTACTTCCAAAATGGTTTACACACTAGGTGAAAGAGTGGAACTGATTCTAATTTATGGTGCCGAAAATCAATGTGCTCGGCGAACTGCCGTCACGTTTAACGCAAGACATCCGGAGAAGACAACTTTGCATCGGTATGTTCTGGACCTTGTTGCTAAATTCACTGAAACTGGATCTATTGCAAACAAAAAACGTGATCAAGAGTTGGATGAAGCCGCTCAGGTTGAAGTTTTAGGCCATTTTGGCATAAATCCGAATACTTCCTTACGCAAAGTTGTTGATGCAACCGGTATTTCTTCAGGCTCTGTACACAAAGTTACTAAAATCCATAAATACCATCCTTATAAAATGCAAATATACCAAGAGTAAAGTGAAGATGACTTCGATAGGCGAGTTGAGTTTTGCGAACGAATGACTGCAGCGATCAATGATAACGCCATTCAGGTAAAGAAAATTTTCTTCAGTGATTAATGCACGTTTTACCTTAACGGATTTGTGAATAAGCAAAACTGCAGATATTGGAGCAATGAAAATCCTTATGCTTTTGTAGAAGAGCATACCCAGTATCCCCATAAAATTAATGTATGGGCAGGCATTTTACGAAACAAAGTAATTGGACCGTTGTTTATTGATGGAAATTTGAATGGAGAAATTTATTTGGATATTTCGCAAACTACCATCAATCCCCTTATTATTGAAGCAATCGAAAACCAAATCGATGAGGATGGAAACCCTGTGCTTGATGAGGATGAAGTATATTTCCAACAAGACGGTGCTCCTCCTCACTATGTTCTTCCGGTTCGACAATGGCTAGATGACGAGTTTCCAAACAAATGGATAGGACGAAGGTCACCTGATTTGACGCCATTGCACTTTTTATTATGGGGTCATTTAAAATCTATAGTGTTTACTCCCCAACCTCAAACTTTAGAGGAACTTCGTCAACGCATCATCGAAAAGAGCCATGATATTCCACAAGATGTTTTTGAAAATGTGCGTCAGGAATTTGAACATCGCCTATATTATTGTATGGCCAATAACGGACAACATTTTGAACACTTACTAAAAAAGTGATATTTTAGTGTGTTGCTGTCAGGCATTTATTGTGACTTTAATAATTTTTTTAATTATTATTGTTTTTTTGAAATGTTAAAATATTTTTATTATTGTATGGCCAATAACGGACAACATTTTGAACACTTACTAAAAAAGTGATATTTTAGTGTGTTGCTGTCAGGCATTTATTGTGGCTTTAATAATTTTTTTAATTATTATTGTTTTTTTGAAATGTTAAAATATTTTTTCAAATTTCTCGAAAACGAATCGACCGATTTCAAAAATTCAAACGTCATGATAAAGATCAAGTGCTTCATTATGACGTTTGAACCTTTCAGACAAGCTATAACTCGATACCCTTTCCCATTTAAGATTCTTAAGGGGGTGCCCCTGGGGGGTAGGGGGTGAAGTGAGGCGAAGTAATTTTTACTTAAAAAGTCGTCCCCCTTGACAAATCTTTTGACGTGTCTGGGCGTTTTTTTTATAAATCAGTAGTTTTTGATAAAACTGGGGTGGGAAGTTTTCAAATGAACACCCGGTATATATGTATAAGGCATTATTTGAAAATCTTCCATTTCAAAGGGATCAATTTGAAAGGTCTTAAAATATGGAGAGGTTTCCGAAAATTAAATCAGTGATATTGACATTCAAGTTGTCTTGAGTGAGAAATCTTTTGGAGTTTATTTAAACTTCCTAATGTGTGTTAATTTTTCGTTTTAAATAAAGTTGTATCAAGAAGGTAATTTGGGTTTAATTGGAAGTGGTTATAAATACATAACTTCATTTGTTAGTCTAAATTTTCAACAACTAGATATATCTCAAGTTTTTGACCAAAGATTCAAAACCTTATTGGGTCCAAACTAGCAAATCATAAATTGATATGAAACAAATATCAAGTCTTTTTGATTAGTCCACGGGTGTAATTTTTTTGCTTTAGAATCATTCAGGTGAATTTTCTCAAAACTATGAATTTCAAGTGAGTGGGCGTCACTGAGTAGACTGCAGTATTATTAATTACTGACAGCCAAAAAGTTTAAATAATTAGCCTAAATTAATTGGTCCTGCTAGTTCAAATATATAACTAGGTGATGTTCTCCATCATCAACTTAGTTACTACAGTGGTCCTGGGGTTGGCGAAAAGGGCCTACTCGTCAGGCAGTGGTTTGCCCCCCCCCCACTATACCAATACCAAGTGGGCGATATTGCGTCATACATAATTGTGTTCGTAATAAAATATGCTATTTAACACAGGGTATACTTTTTTCACGAGCCTTATAAGAAAATGAAGTTGATGATGGTTTCTCCGAAACGAAACGTCGTACGGAAAATCTCTTTACGCTGTTTTGTACAGCTTAAAAAGTGGCCACAAGACACTTTCTTTTGTTTTTCCATATCTCTTTAAATAAATAAAAAACGAAAAATAAAAACGAAATCGGCAAATTTCTGTTTTTTAGACATATCTCCGGAACTACTAGGAATTTTCAAAATTTCTGAACGGCATATCGTCAGGCTTGAAAATGCGCAGCTTTTTTCTAATTCAACCATCTCCGTATATCTTATGGTTTCCACGATCCCCATGATAGACATTCTCATCTTGGTCACACTGTGTAAGCAAATAAAGCAATTGAATTGAATTAAATTGAATATAAAATTCAGCTCACACAAGAAATGAAGCCTAACATAGACAGCGAAGAATCTATGCCAGTTGGGTATTAGAGCAGCGAGA
Source organism: Orchestes rusci (assembly GCA_958502075.1). Classification (NCBI taxonomy): domain Eukaryota; kingdom Metazoa; phylum Arthropoda; class Insecta; order Coleoptera; family Curculionidae; genus Orchestes; species Orchestes rusci. The sequence goes on from OY293303.1 coordinate 99,942,608, forward strand.
ATTTGATGCGAACACGGTTTGGTTTACATTGTGGCTAGGCGTTTTGGTGATATTAATAATTGGTCGCCAAGATCATGAGACTTGAGGCCGCTAGATTCTTTTAAGTTACGTTGAATGTCTTGTCTACACAAACACCTAAAAACATCATGAGCCACGTTTTTGTCGATATGCGCCCGAAATTTACGACCATTTTAATCTTTGACCAAGTCATACAAATACGTAGCATTGATGATAATAACAAAACTTCATTTCGTTAATGTGTGTGGTTTATTTTGTTTTAAAGTTCTGAAAATAAATTTGTATCAACCTTTCGGTAACTAGGATGGTGAGATTATAGATATAGAGATATTTTACAATTTGGTACAAGATCATTAAATCCGAACATCATGATAATGTATTCGAGACAGGAAGTGATCATATATTTGAATATTCCAAAATGTTCGGCATGTATTATTTTAATCTTAGATTATACACTGTGGGCCGAAATAAAGGAGTACATTTTTTAACTGAAAATATTTTGTTTTTGATCTTTGGGCAATTTAATTTCTTTTTGCAGGGCTGATAACCTAACATGTCCTCAACAACATAAATTTGAAAGCAAAAATAATGTACAGGGTCGAACTTCAAAAAAAATCATATAACAGTGCATTTGAGCTCGTTGCAAATGAGAACTATCTTAGCTAAAATTGTACTAATATGCTCTTCTGGTAGATAAACTATACAGAACACTTCAGTAAAAATGAAATTTTCCGAAATTACCGTGATTCGTGAAATACCATTTTTTAATTGAATAACTTTTTAACAAATAACACATTTATGAAAACAGTTTGGTAATTTTAAAACTTAGAGTAAAATATTATAAATTTGGCCACCATTATTGTTTACCACTTCTTGAAGTCGTCTGCACCATAAATTGATAGCCCCATCTATTGCACCCTGTTCGAAATTGTTCCAAACAAACTGCATTTTCCCTTTGAGCTGCTCGATTGTTTCAAATTCTTGTCCGTCATACAAATTTTGTTCGAAAATTCTCCAAATTGAATAATCAACCTGATTTAATTCTGGGCTGTTGGGTGGCCACATTTTTGGCTCAATATAATCCGGGCTATTTTCACTCATGAACATCCTTGTACTGTGGGAAAAGTGTGCGAGGGAGCACCATCCTGTTGGAAAGTGTAATCATAACAAACATCTTCAATTTCTGGTAATAGGTGCTGTTCTTGATACGTTTCTGAATTGACTTTTACCCCAGCATCAACAAAAATAAGACGAGATTTTCCCAACATGGATACTGGCAACAGAGACCATTACACCTTTTGAGAAATGACTTTTTTTAATCAATAGATGCTCTAAAGGAATTTCTCTCTTGAAATGTACGTCAGAATATACCCTATTATTTTGGGTATTTTTAGGTGACCGCAAATTAAACATTTTTTTATCTGAAAACCATATTTTTCTAATGTCTTAGCGAGAGCGGAATCTTCGTGGTAGCAAATTACATCGTCACAATCGCTTTTCTCTTACATTGTTCGTAAGTCTTTGACAGTAAACTTTCTCAAATATTTCAAGATGGCATGATTGTTCGAAATGACGTACGGGAAATCCTTGTTGTTTTTGCGATTTTCCTTGTTCCAACAGATTGGCCAGGTTGCAAATTTCCCACAACAACCCTTACTCTACCAATATTTTCTTCAGTTCTCGAGATCCGCTTCCTTCCTCTTCCACGTTTATGTTCAATAGACCCATCGGTTTCCCTTAGATGTCTTAAGAACTTTCCTATCGTTCCAATATGCCAATATTTCCTCACAATTTTTCTTGCACCATAATTATGTTTTTCACGGAAATATCTAATAAATATTCTCAAAAGTGGCATTATGAACTGACTAATCTACTTATTTAGCTGTAAATGTCAAACAAATTCCATGGCAACCTGAAGTCATGGCCTACTAAGTAAATTTGACATGAAAGAAGTGGTAAACAATAATGGTGGCCACATTCATAATTTTACTCTAAGTTTTAAAATTACCAAACTATTTTCATAAATGTTTTATTTGTTAAAATGTTATTTAATAAAAAAACGGTATTTCGCGAATCCGGTAATTTCGGAAAATTTCCTTTTTACTAAAGTGTTCTGGATAGTTCATCTACCGAAAAAGCACAATTTTAGCTAAGACAGTTTTCATTTGCAACGAGCTCAAATGCACTGTTATATAGTTTTTTTTATAAGTCGGACCCTGTATCTGTGCCTGTACATTATTTTTACTTTAAAATTTACAGTTATGTTGAGGACATGTTACGTTATTAGCCCTGCAAAACGAAAATAAAATCTCCCGAAAAAAAAAAATATTTTCAATAAAAAAATGTACTCCTTTATTTCGACCCACAGTGTATATTCAAATAGATAAATTCATTTACATTCTGCAGGTACCCCAAAATGACGATCACATTTCAAGCGTCTTTGCGGGACAAGAGCATGATTGCCGTTTTTCTTTATTACCCCGTGAACTGTAATTGTTATCAGTTTTGTTTTTGAATAACCCTGACTATTGAAGCACAACAAACATATAGAATTGTTTTATTTCGATAGATATTTGACTTGTACACACTCAAAATTAACACAAAGAAAACATAGTACTGATAATAATACTCAAATAAGCAGTATCAGGACAAGAATTTTCCAAAATAATAGTGGCAACGCAGCTCGAACGTAACAGTGCAAATTCCGTTGTTGAATTTAAAACGCGCAAACTCCAGACACGACGTAAATATTGTAGTAAGACAGTAAGACGCCATTTCCATTGTTTTGTTTTGTTGGTCTTAATCTTAATTTTCGGCATCAAATCGCTGTTTTCTCTTGTGAAAACTGTCTAGATAGACAAACAATTTGAGAATATCAAACTATCATGTTGCATCAGCGCGCGTACTGTGTACAGTTTTCAAGAGAACCAATATTGGAAAATGTCAGATCATTGGCGTTCCCTAAGGACCATTAACCCAAGCAAACGTTTTTCATATTTCAGGTCAGATCCTTGGAAAATAGTTCAAAATTATGCAATAATGTCTTCTTAATCAAAAGGATAAATATTTCTGATACCTGCAGCAACATTTACAACCTTTATTCTCGAATTTTGGCATGAAAGTCTTCATTTGTACTGGAGATAGGCGACTTTTTATATAAACCTACCTATATACCTTTTTTTAAATATTTAGGTTTTAGCAAATTCAACCAGGGTGGTATATCTTACCCATATACTTATAAATACAATATACCGCGGGCAGCTTGTCGGGTCTCCCGCGAGGATGCTGAAACAGACATATACTTTTTCACATAAGTCTGTCCTTGGTTAGGAGATCGAATTATGCGCAGAATCTATTTGCGAGAATTGTCGCTGGCTGAAACATGGCGGAAACAGTGTTGCATGCTTCATATCAGCTGTTGTATAGACGTATTTTTAAATTTTTCGCGGGATTCCAAAAAAAATTACGTGAATTCACATGTGGGTGATAAATATGAGCATGAGTGGAAAATAATATGTTCATAAATTGATCTTATGTGATCCAGGATTTTGTGTTTAGGTGTGAGATTGCATAAGATTTAACAATTTTTGTGCAACAAAATGTTATTTATTATTCTGGAGTGTTATTATTGATTCAAAAACGGTTTGAATTAGTTTGGTGACTTGTTCTCGATTATACATTGAAATATTATAGTAACTTAGTAGTTTTTGAAGCAATATATCACCACAGATTGGTTGGGTTTCACTTTAAAATTTGAGTACCTAGGTATAATGTTTTTGTTATTATTATCTCTCATATTTATAACAGTTCAAGGTATTTGCTTTAGATATCTTAAATCAAGTGAGATTAATTCAGAGGTAGATGAATAGACGATAGAGACTAGACCGCCGATATCGCCGTTCTTCTAGTTTGGTCAACAGAATTACAAATAATTGGAGCAATACACGGAGATTTGGAAAATCAAACAATAATTCTTTCTTGGTTTCGACCATATTTGTATTTATAAGTTTATTTTTTCCACTAATGAAATAAGAGTAAAATCCATTAATCAAACTTTTAGAATATGCCATATAATATACATAAATGCAACAAAAGCTCCCATAATTAAGCGGGAAGACACGGTTCCAGCTTTTTTGTTCGCTTATGGGAGGTGCCCACTCAAGAGAAAATTTCATCGAATGTTCATATTATACTTATAAATACAAGTAAGTATAAACAAATGTGTTAAAACATAGATTTAAAATTGATTCCAAGAAATTTGACATTTTAAGGGAGATAATCGCTTATTAGAGCTGCCCGTTAAGGGCGAGCTTTCACTTTATTATGAAATCAAAAGAAAATAGTAATTTTCTGTGCGGTAGTGCAGTCACACAGTTTATAGGTCTCACTAAACTTTTCAACTTTATACTTACTTCTAAGAGACACTTCGACAAACTGTTCCAGACCTTTCCAGTTTTCAAGTTTAAATTTAGTGAAATATCCATATACTCATATTATGGAAAAAAGATATTTCCAGGTACAATTTTGATGTATAACTGGATATACCTACACAAGAAATTTGAAGTTCAAATATCTTGAAAACGTGGCTAGGAGTGACTAGCCACTTCTACAAAGTATACCTTTTTCATGTAAATATGAAGGAAAAATCAATTTTTCAATTTTAATAAAATGTACGGGTGCGTAAAAAAAAGTTATGACTATTTGAACGAGAGAAAAGGTGTGTAAGTGGCGCCCCCTAAAAGTAAGAGATATTCCGCGCTCAGATTTGAATTTTGCATGTCAAACAACCCTTATATACCAAATTTCATCAATATAATTTGATTATTTTGAAAGTTATTCAAAGAAATCAAGAATTAAATTCAAATTTGACACCCTGTATCTCGGTTAATATCAACTCTCGGTATAGACAAGTTCGGGGTGATCGCAAAATTTTTGTGTGAGGAATCTGCTGTTACCGTATGTCCCATTCTTTCTGGGACACCCTGTAGATGGAAAATACTGAATTCATTTGAATTGAAATTTCACCTTTGGGAGTTTAGTCCTGCTTTAATGGAACCACATTTGTGTCAGAATTTTAATTTCGAGAAGTCAAGTGGGTATACTAGTCTTGGAAGTCGACCAAAAAACTATCTATATCATAATAATAAGTATATCTTTGGGAGATGCGACAAAAAATGTTATTCAGAAGGAAAAATTTACTAATACAAAATTTCAAAATAATTTACGGCTATCAACTTCTTTATTTCAAATGGAAACATGTATTTTTTATTTTATTTTTGAATTCTACGTGAAATTCTGTGGATATTTCATGCATATTTCATGCCCCATAAATAATATCGTTTATTGAGAAAACCAGATATCCAACCGTTTTCGAGAAAATGACATCTCAAATCCACATAGAATGCTAAATATTTAATTATATTCATGAAGATTCTGATGAGATGAAAGTGCAGGGTGCAAGACACAAATTTTAAACATAAAAATGACCCCATAAACATAAATATAAAGAGCCTCCGCACAGTCCCCACCCCACTCTCCCTAACAATCCCAACCCAACTTTCACAGATAGAGATACTGCAACACTGTGGTTGGTGCATGGAAGCTACATCTAGCCGCAAGTCCGTTCAGTTCAGCCGGGCGTCTCGTCCTTGTCCGTCTCCGTCTTGACAATTTGAAACCAAGCCAATTGGAAAATAGTATTTCACGCATGGCTATTACATCGAAATCCTAACCAAGGATTGACTTATGGGATTCTTCTGTACTAATCTGTACTCTCCTTCTCACTTCCTCGCGGGAAATCCCTCTCATTGCCTTATGGGACGCACGCGGTATATTGTATTTATAAGTATATGATCTTACCAGACCCTAAAAATTTATAATTTCCGGCATGGAAACTTCCCACTTTCAGTTATTTTTTATGTTAGTATATTCGATTCGTATTGCAATATCGCCGAGAAAAAACAGTAAGTGATAAATCAAAATCTGCTACAGCCATGTTTTGTTTACGTCAATTTTTCAAGCCAACCACGTGATGTCCCTCAAGTTCATTGATGAATCGACGGTCGCAAATAAGAACATCGTATCTCAAATTTTGACAAAATTGAGTTAAGAAGAGTTTCTTGTTTAAATACATGTTTTTTTTCAATAAAAACAATTTTTTTCTAATTATTTTGAAAAAAAAGTAGTTTTTTGAGAAATGTATTTTCATCGCATCTAGTTCGAACCCAAATTCGAAAGAAGCATCGTATGTGTACATACGATAGTGTTGGAGGCATAAATACTATTCCGTTATATCCTAAGTATTCATTAGATGAAACTGTTTTTCTCATTAGGATCAGTGTCTCCATCGGAACTTGACATACGATACTTCTACATAACCTCTATTGACACGTTTAAAAGACTTGTCAGTACTAGTTATGATGTTACCACGCCTCAGATACGATATAATTAGTTTTTGTTTACATCTGATAAATTCAAGTCGTCTCGAGCAGATTAGAGTCGATTTTTCTCAAACCAAGTGAATATTCTCATCTAAATTTATTATTTCCTGCGTTTGTTTGAAAAGACATTTTGAAATAAATTACACTTTGTCATTGCCACATTTTCTCCTCTACAAGTTGGTGGTATCAAATTCAAAATCTGACGTTTCGTCTTCGAGCTGCCATCATCAACTTTATTTTTTTAAATACAGACCGGGATTTTTTATTTATTTTTAGTTATCTTTTGACATGCTTGAGGCATTGAGGGGATTTGATGAGGATGCAGAGTGATGGGTTGCCTTAGCAACCTCAATATTTTCAATTATTTTTCACCAATTATTGTTATTTTCAATTATTTGCTAAGATGGCAATATTTTTTAACACTTTCGCAAAAATTGATTCAGTTTTTTATAGTAATTTTCTTATTTTCATTAAATTTATCGTTATTGGATATTATTTTGATTTTGGTTCAGTCAATAAGGTTTGTTTCGTTGTGCAGGTCTTTTCATAAGAATAACGTGTCGAATAAAGATGGATTTACGAACCAAACTATGTCTTAGGAAGACAAGGGTTGCCTGGCCAATTTTTTAGATGAGTATATTTTTCGAAGGTTGCTTTACCTCAATGCCCTAAAGACGTCAGAAGATAACTAAAAATAAAATAAAAAATCCAGGTCCGTATTTAAAAAAATTAAGTTGATGATGGCAGCTCGAAGACGAAACATCAGATTTTCAATTTGATATCACCATCTTGTAGAGTAGATAAAGTGGCAATGACAAAGTGTAATTTATTTTGAAATGTCTTTTCAAACAAACGCAGGAAATAATAAAAACGTTTTTGCGAAACTTCGGTTTTTTTCGAATATCTTCGGAAGTAGTCGGAATTTTTCAAATTTCAGAATGGCATTTTCTAGAGCATAAAAATGCGCAACTACGCAAGCATTTAACCGACCCTGTATCTCTTATAATAACTGAGATCCCCATGCATGCACTCGAATCATGCTTCATTTTTTTGAAAAACTCAAAAGTACCGTCACTTGAACCTCTGTAACTTGTAAACTAATCGTCGGATTGTCATGAAATTTTGACAGATATCTTTTTAAGGTTGGTACTTCCTACAAATCATATGGATTATTACATAGCAACATGATCTATGTGTCATCCTACGGACTTATTGAGTGATGTAGTATATTTGTAGCCGCTGTCCAAATTTCATCGTTTGATTCCTACTAGTCTCGATGCGAATGAGCCTTCAACTTCAATCGCATTTTCCGAAGAACATGCGTTATGAAGTTACGATGTTCTTATTTGCGGGCGTCGAAATACGCACTTCACATTCAGTGGTTTAGGATGCAGTTTTCTGGGAAGTTATGATTGACAGACTTTGTCTATTTAAATAGGTAGTCTTAGATTATAATAGATTGAGTTTCAAAAAATAAGCAGGAATATTGAATGATTCTGAACGAACAATTATTTTCAGGTTACACATTGGCAAAGGTGTTCAGTTAGATTTAAGAGGAGAAGGGGACGTTTGGTTACGTTGCCTGAGTGATCATTCGGTATTCGTTCAAAGCTATTACCTAGACAGGGAAGCTGGAAGACAACCAGGAGATGCTGTGCATAAGATTTATCCTGCTGCATATATAAAGGTATTTTAGTTCAAAATAAGTTTGTTGACACTTTTTTTTTCGTAGGCCTCTGATATCTTTTATTTCAAAGATGCGTGGCAGTCTCAAAAACATCTGTGTAAGAAAAAATCAGTACCTTGATAAAAATACAAAAAATCACGATTTTATCAAAAAAATCATATTTTTATTTTTTTTTTAATAAAATCGTGATTTTTAGCAACAGGGTCGGTTAAATGGAGGGAGTGTTGCGTCTTTTTATGCTCAACAAAATTTCATTTAAAAATTTGAAAAATTCCGACTACCGTAGATATTCCGAAAAAACCTAAATTTTTGCTAGAACTTTTTCATTCTTTTCTGAGTTAATTTGAAGAGATATTCCAAAATAAATCATTACACTCTGTCATTTCTACTTTATCTCCTCTAGAGGATGACGGTATTAAAAAATTAAAAATCCGACCTTTCGTTTTTGAGTGGTCATCACCAACTTTATTGTTTTAAATACGGTCCCGGATTGTTATTTTATTTTTAGATTTATTTTGGCTTTCCTGAAACATTGAGGTACTGCAACATTAAAAAAATACTCTTCCGAATAATTACCTCCTACAAAATCAGTAAATCAAGCTTATCTCTCCAACACCATATGTACTTAGTTTTCTTCATAAATCCGTCCTTATTTGACAAGTTATTCTCATGGAAAACTGAAGCAACTAGACAAAACTATTTGACGAAACAATAATCCAAATAACAATCCAATAACTAGTGTTGTAAAGGCGGAAACGTTCCCTTCGTGCTGTGGCGAATATTCGCGCACGATAAATCGTTGGTGGTCGCGCATGATAAATCGTTGTCTCTAATTTTTATTTTTTATTTATTTTTAACATTTAAAAAAATAAACACCATTCATTACGTGCGCGACGCGTCGTCGGCGTCGTGCCGGGACGACCCCACCTCCCCGTTTCGAAGGGCTTGACTTTGATATGCGTCTTGGATTTGAGTATCTAGTTTGGTAAAAATTCTAGTTTTGGTTTATTGCAGATTGCAGATTAATGGACAATTTACATACATTTTCAAATGACTTGAAATTTTATATACGTATTCTAGACAATATTAGAACGCCATCAGCGAAAAAAAAAATCCAAAATACCCACAAATATACTAAATAAATGAAAAAGAAAACGCAAATTCCACTGTATGATCAAACACGGGGCGGAGTGTAGTGGATTAAAGAGCGCTAATCAACATTGGCGCTCTTCAATCAGTGATTACTACATCGATAGAGGTCACGGGCTGATTTTTTAAACATCAATGGCATCAGTACTTACTAATCCTTCTATTTTTATTCATTGTTTTTATCTTTGATGAGAGTTACAGGGTTGATTTTGATTGAAAAAATGTATGACATCCCACACAAGTTTTTGGTTATAAGTAAATATGAAGTTATTGGTAATTGGGATATTTGTTAGAGAATGTATATGACAACCAAGTATGTAAGTAAGTAGGTAAGTACCTACCTATAATAATGTTTTTTTTTATGCTGTCTGACATGTTCTATGCAGTCGCTGTAATTTTATCAGGATCAAATAAAGGATTGATTAATATTGTATACATTGACAAAAAACATTAAATATCTTTGAGAATGACATGGTTTGTTCAATATCGAATTGGAGGAATTTGGTATTCTATTGTAGATAAAAATACCATATTGCAATAAATAAAAAATAATAATTATAGGAGTTGTGATGGAGGATTATAATGATTTATCTGAAAGTACAAATGTATACTTACTTGTGGGGTATCATAGAAGGGAATCACTTGTAGGTTATGAGGGATGAAAAAAAAGGATTATAAGACTGGCAGGAAAACGGGTTTGAAACAGGAGTTTTGCAATGTTGATACATGTGGTTGCTGAAAAGTGGTATAGAAAAATGGATTGAAATTAATTTTCTTCAAAATATCAAATGATGATATTTTGCGAATGGGTCAAAAAAGGTTTGTTTGCTGAATATCTAATTTTGGGTTGTCATATTAAAGGAAGTCAGGTGCAGATAATTATAAATAGCAAAATAAAATTTTGAAGAATGGCGGGGGAATGTAGAATTGATTTTTTCTTGAATATTTTTTGCTCGCTTCGCTTTCATGTTTCAACTAACATTTAAATGTGATTTTTCAGTGAATTCACAATTGAGTGTAACTTGTATATCAATTTTCTAAATAAAGATATCGAGGTTATTCTCACAGCAAAGTAAATTATGTACCTACCTGTAGATCATAATGTGGAAATGTACATAAATATAAGCTCTTAGAATTATCTTTTCACAAAATGCAATTTGCTAATGGAATAGTGTATAAAAAAGATGCATTTGTTTCAGTGGAGAATTATATGAAAGACACAGAGAAGACTTGACAGTTTACAAACAAAAAAAAATTTTTTTTCGAGGAGTTGAATTCTACAAGGTGGGGCGCAAACAACTCAAAATAAAGGGTGGCAGGCTCTCCCCGAAGATAAATTGATAATAAAAAATTATAATCAATAGTAGCAACCTGAAACTTCGGGGATAATCTTGACAAAAGTATCCATCTAACGACCTCATCCATTTAAAACTCTAGGGGCACCTGTCAACCCCTGAACGGAAGTGAAAATAACAACAGAGAAGTGTCAAAAAAATAAATATATATATTGACTTGTCTAAGCTATTTTTGATTGATCACCGAACTCCTAAGAAATCCTGGGTGGAAAGTTTTTCTTGCCCTATCCTGTATTTGATGGCGTCATTCCAACTTTTTAAAATTCGATAGTTTTAAAAATTTTTGAAAAACGTGAAAAATGAAGAATAAACTACAGGCTGGACCAAAAATAAGTCACGACCATCAACTTCATTTTTTTAAATAGAAACCCCTATTTATTATTTTATTTTCGGATTCAACATCAAATTCAAAGTAATATGATTTTTACAGAGGTAGGGCTGAAATTGGCAACGACCATCCATGGCGGGATTTTAGACGGGGGACAAAAAAAGTTTCCAGGCTAAAGTGAGGCCATACCTACTCACTTCCGAATTCAAGTTTATATGAACTTTTTTTTCATGAAATTACTTCAGGAATATGCCTTTGAATTTATTGTACGCAATAAGGAAACACCCTGTATAATGTATACTTACTAATGTTATGAGAGCATGTCTTATTCAAAAAGTGTTTTCTCAAAAACTTTTGGTTCCCTCACACTTTTTTTTCAAAAATTACTAATAAAAAAGGGTAGGTTCCAGTGAGATTTGAAAATTTTCGAAATTTGTAGTTACATCTAGTGTTATGGAACCAGGAATGTCCTTTATGTATATGAGAAAAGTTTGTTATTACTTTAATTTTTGTGTTAATTTTCATTTAAAATATATTTTACGCCACTGAAGTGAGTAGGTAGGAGGTCCAAGAATTTATTTTTAAATCAAGAACGGGAAGTCCTGCTTTTTATGGTCCAATTTACCACAAACTTGACACTCGCACTATATTAATGTACAAATCATATCGTCAAATCACAAATAGTGTAAAAATCACACAAAAACAAGGCATATTGAGCAAATAACATAAAGACAATATGAAAGCAACACCGCATACGCTTGGCAAGATTCAACCAATATGGACATAGACGAGAAAACATGAATGAATCTTTATACGATTGAATTTGAAATCGATACGTAGTAAAAGCAACTGGCAGATCGCAAGTACAAGAAACCAGATCTTGTTGCCAGATTTTCGAGGCATTTTTGAAGGAGATGATAAGTTATTGTTTAATGAATCGTGCCAGAATGAAAAATACATGTTTGGATGCCAAAAATATCGTTCTTGTTGTATCTTCAAATATGCAGTTTTAGATGAGAGTGGATTTCATCATGATCCTATCATGTTTTAACTGTTGATAAATATGGAGAGTAAAATGGAGTACTTGAAATTGGACACTTGGCAATGATGCTGGTGCAAAATATTAAGGGGCAGAGGTTTGTTGGATAAACTGTGGTGGGGGTATAGAAAGATATAGGTATATTTGTTTTCTTGAAGCTAATGTATGATCGCTCTCAGAAAAGACAAGCTAGGTCTACTTTTTTTATTATTTATTTGGCATCTTTTCAAGTTACTGTCTACTTCTTGGTTCTTACATAAGGTTTCTACATCACTATACTCAACTTTGTATCCACATAGCACCAACTAAACTGCTCAACAATTGAAATGATCCACTTCGCAAAAATGGTTTAAAAATTTTTTGGAGTTTTTAAATGAACATTAAGGAAAAAATAAATGTTAGTAACATATTTTTAATAAAAAGTCAGTGTTTATAAAAGAGGAAAACATAATTCACGAATAATTTTAATTAACAACCTTAAAAACGAATCAATATTTGGTAGGTCCTCCTCGTTCACGAATAACCTCCCGACACCTGTTTGGCATGCTGTTTTTTAGGTTAGATATGAAATGTTGATCCAGCTGATTCCATTTCTCTACAACAGCAAACCTGAGTTGATGAAAGTTCCCTATGGGATCATTTCGGAGAACAAGTCGCCTTTTTAACCCCGACCAAACATGTTCTATCGGATTGAGATCAGGGGAGTTTGCTGGCCACTGCACGTAGCATTTTTTAGAATTTCAATTATAATACAGGGTGTTTCAGAGACGTGTTGAAGGGGTTATTCCTTACACAAAAATATAATGATAGAACCGTACTTGCCTATTCCGAAAGTTGATATTTTTAGAGATACAAGTTAAATTTTTGTTTTCGAGTTTCTAAAATAACTAAATAATTCAGATATTTCGATGAAATTTCATATGTTGGGGTTTCTACACGTGAGAAATTCATAAATGGCCTTTGTATGACTTAAACTTATACGGGGCGCCACCTCTACACATTCTTACTGCTCTGTTAATATCAACTTTCGAAATAGGCAAGTTGGGTTCAATCGTGATATTTTACAAAATATACTGGGTACCCAGTATAGAATATACAGGGTACTCAGTATAGAATATACAGGGTACCCAGTATATTCTCCCAAGTAACACATCCAAGATACTTTAGATTTATTCAGGATTTAAAAAGGTTTTAATATGTTTAATAAAATAACATGTGTTTTAAAGTTTTCTTACGATAAACCAATTATTCTTTAAGTCCACTCATTCCTAAATCATGCATTTAATGCACTCCTCAAATCAAAACAAAAAACTATTCACTCCTAATGTACAATTGATCTTGAACTGATTTTAAAATACTCTAGTCACTGGTTATTATAAAACTAATTTGCCTTCAAAAAGTATTAAATTGCAAAATGGTTTTGAAACGATCCAGGCTTAAGCAAATAGTTTTAATATGGATATATGAAGTACTCTTGATGTATCCATTAAAATTCATCAAGAAGACCATTTCATCTTGAGGCTAAATGTACAATAAAATTCTATATCAAGTCACCAAACATTGTTACATTTTCAAGAGTACATTGGGAATATTTTGAAACCCAATTGATTTAATTTGGTCAATTTAGTTGTGTGAAATGCTCCTGGTATTTCTGAAAATTGTTGTGTTATTCTGTCTACAACTCTTCGTTTGGAAAGATCGCCCTATTTGTCACAAGCTATCTGCTGTACCCTGTACCATCAGTGTAGTGAGCGTATAGATTTTCATTTTAAACTATTTATTATTTTGATTATCATATTATTATCTTTCCGCAAACTTCGTTAAAACTTGTTTGAACCTATTATGGCAAAAAAGTTTTAAAATAAAGAGTAGATAGATGACTTCAAGAGAATTTGTTCTGAAAGTGGTGAATAAAAAGATATTTCAAGTCTAGTTGGGCTTTAAGGATTCTTTAAAATCGCAAATGGATTTAACTTAAAACGCGCCATGTTTTTTTGTTTTCTAGAAGATTATGAGCACCGCCATGTTGGACACTCTGTAACAGATAGAGAGAAAAAACATTTTATTGAAGTATATACTCTTAATAGAAGTGGAATACAGTGTGCACAAGCATGGATTTTTATAAGGAAACGCATTTAAGATGTTGAGATGTAAAATAAAAATGTATGAAATATCTAAGAAATCAGCGAATTGATGGCGCTCGAGTTATTTAGAAGTATGGTACTATATTTTGTGGAAAAAGTGCCATCCGTTGGTAAATTATATGCCGGGGAACATCGCATTCAGTAACATCAGTTTTTTCTATAATAATAGTCTCAATATTATATACCGCCATTATACTTGGGTGTATGGAACTCGACAACCAACCACGCACACCAAGTGGTCCGATTGATAAATAAAATATAACCCCTTTAAGAGATTTTACACTAATTCGAAGATCATTTAGTCTGCTGCAAGTATGTTTCAAATGTAACATGTCCCGGTCAGGGTTTTAATAAATGAATTTAAAGATATCTTGGAAAACTCTTCAGGACCAAAAAATTAAAACTATACGGTTTTATAATATTTTTAAAATTTAGACTTGGAGATCCTTTTAGGATGGGCCCTTTTTGGCTAGAAGCTGCTTTATGAGAGTCCTGAGAAGATCTTCAAGCTCATTCTTTAAAACCTTATGTTTTATAACATTGTTATGAAACGTTCTTGGAGATCATATCAAAGAAACTTGTGTTTTACTTGGGCTGTAACGTATGATCTTTATTCTTACCTGTCTAGATATAAATATTTGGTTATTTATGATTTCGAATATTCTTATGCTATCTGGATTTATGAATATTATGATGTAACTTAATAAAGGGTTTTAAAGTTGGAACAAAATTCAGTATCTTTTTACTTATGAAGCATCAGACGAATATTGAGCATTTCAAGCATTTTGAGAATACTGAGCATTTTTAGAAAAAAAAAGGAAGTGACTAGTGCACCGTCTAGACAGATTCCCAATAAAAATTGCTGCACTGTCCAACATGCGCATTGCCTTGTTGTCAAGTTCACGATGAATATAATATAAATATAACCTAAAAAGTTAAATTCGAAATTCGAAATTCCAGCTTCGTTTTGTTCACAATCTCCTTTTATTTCCTATAATGTTATTCATGTTGTGTAAAGCGAAATAAACTCCAAATATGATCATCGCGATTTACCGCTAAATAAGTTCCTATAGACATTAAAGTGGGCAATAAATTTCGTGATTTGGAACACTTTGAAAACAATTTGAAAAAGTTATGCGCTTTAAAATGTATTCAATTATTCAAAAAGGATGCAAGTACCATTCAATCAGCAATAAATAAAAAAAATCGTAGATATATCAGTATTTCTTTTAGTTGGTTTTGTTTGAGGTTTTTTGAGTAGAAAATAATGCTGTGATACAGGTTTATTTTAGTTTTCTTAGAATATATTTTTTATCAGGGCATTCGTTAACATTTGGAAAATATGCCATTCGATGAATTTGATGTTGAGGTAATTTAATACATGTATGCAAAAGTAAAAAAAAATCCTTATGAGAACTCCTCCCCAAAACACAAGACTTGTGATATTATTTTTCGCTGAAGCAAATATAGTTGTTGGAAAAAAATTTTTCATTAGAAAAAGTAATACCACTAAACTTAAAATAGACAGTATCGTACCTAAATGGAAGAATATTTAGACACATTTTTCTTCAAGATAAAGCGGTTCTCGTTTAAATTCTTGATAACTTTCTCTCATGTATGATGAACGCTAACACACTATCAACAATAGTTTTCCAATAGCCTTTTCTCACATCCACCTTTGTATGGTTTTGTCACCGAACAAATAACATATATTTGTTCGGTGGTTTTGTCATGGTAAATCTATTCTGATTGAACCTGTCACATATTGTCCGTCTTTGCACGCACCACGCACCGAATAAGTTTTCGGGGACGAAAGTCAAGTGAGAGTGTAAAAAGTGAATTTTGAATTACACCATAGAATTCATTTACTGGTAGTTTTGCTGCAGTCCAGTAATAGTCTTCATAATTTTCGACTATTCTGTTTCTTAAAAAAAAAATATGTTTCAACTATCATATCAAAAACAAAATAAAACACTCTTAATATTGTCATTGCAAGAAACTCAAACTTGAAATTAAACGGTAAAATGTTTATGTTGTTATTACGAACAAAATTGACGAGCTGGAAATATTTGGTGATTGAGTATATGTATTTATAATTAGCAATTGCTCAATAAAACAAAAACATATATCCATCTAACTTCTCTCAACAGTTGAGGGAATCAAAAAAAATTATATCAAACTATAATAAGTAACCTGTTCCAAAAGACTTCCATTATTAGACTAATAGACAAGTATTTAATTATTTTTTAACAAAAATAGAAATTAAACTTTCAGATTCAAACACATTGATCTACGAAACGACGCTTTTCCAGACCCATGTTGATGGAAAATGTTTGTCTTATTTTTATTGCGCCTATTTCTTCCTTTAGAAAATCATGCTGTATGTAGATAATCACTGTCTCCTCAAGATAGACAGCGCAGCAATACTTCCCGCACTGTCGGTATCTTGCGGTTCCGTCTAGCTCGACAACGCATTGCGCATGTTGGTCAGTGCAGCAATTTTTATTGGGAATCTGTCTAGACAGTGCAGTAGTCACTCCCAATTATTCAGTATCTTTTTACTTATGAATCATTAGACGAATATTAAGCATTTCCAGCATTTTGAGAATTCTGAGCATTTTTAGAAAAGAAAACACGAAAAGTAAGTTTTTGAATACTTTACCACATCCCAAACATAAATTCTCGTTTCTTTTTCGTCTATGCTCGTGAAACGTTTTCCTAAAATACCTGCTCGAGAATTTTACAACACTACCCAATAACGATAAATAATATGTATTTAGTCAAACCTACAACATAAGTATGGAAATAAAAAAATAAAAATTTAAAATTTAATCAATTTTGGCAAAAGTGTTGAAAAAATTCCTTTAAAAAAAAATACCCAAAATAATATTAATAAATAATAATTGAAAATATTGAGGTTGTTGAAGAATATTCATCTAATTACTTTATTGCTTCAAGGAAGTCGAAAGTTAGCAAAGAATAAAATGAAAACAATGTTTTTTTTTTAAATTTAAAATGACAACTTTGCCTCCATTCAACCGATCCTGTATCTTTTATCATAACGGAGATCCTCATGCATACACTCAAATTTGTGTCACCCGATATAATATGATTTAAATCACGATTTAAATTGAGAAAATCATTTGAGTTTAAATGTCGCAACCCTGACAGAGTGACAGCGTCTGTCAGTTATGGAAAAGACTCATTCACTACATGGAAATCATTTGTCTACAAACATTAAATTTCTAACTGGTGTAGTAACTGCGAACCATTGAATACATCCTCTTAAATCCATCGATTTATAATTTTTTGTCGCTAAATCGTTGGTATACGCTAAAGAACCAGCAACAACCTGCGCTCTGCAAGTTAAAACTATAGTAATAACAAAGAAAAGACCAGATTTGATCACTTGAAAAAGACGCGAATCAATGCATGTACTTGGAGATTTCACGAAAAAGTCAGGGTGACTCTAAATCATATTATAACATTGATAGCATAATATATCTCTCGGACATACTATTTCCTTGTACAGAATCACTTCTACTGAAGCCGCCACTCTTATTTACTCACTCACTATTTATTGAGTAAAAATTGCAGGTTTTTGACTTACGTCAATGTCATCATCAAATGACAACACAGGCTCAAACCGCTCAAGCTGCAGCTGCTGCACAAGCTGCTGCCGTCGCGGGACATATACCAGGCCCCCATTCAGTGGGCGGAATTGCCCCGGCCATAAGTAAGTGTAAGCAACTTTTGATTTTTTATATTTTTGTGATGTTAATAAATTTGTTCATGGGGCATGGGTTCAAGTCAATTATTATTACCAATATTCTTTTCAGGTTTATCTGCTGCGACGGGCATTGGAGTTGATGATTTGAGAAGGTTGTGTATTTTGAGACTAAGCTTTGTGAAAGGATGGGGACCGGATTATCCAAGGCAATCGATAAAAGAAACTCCATGCTGGGTTGAAGTTCATTTACATAGAGCTTTACAGCTTTTGGATGAAGTGTTACATACAATGCCTATTGATGGTCCTCGAGGTATTGAGTAGTAACTGTTTGGCTTTGGACACATGAGTTGTGTTGTTTCCTCCACCCATGTATGCGATTTCGTCCCCTATTGAGCTTATGCCGTTTTGGCAAAATTCAATCTTATGCTCAATTCTCGATGTAGTACGTATATTATTCATATTTACTACCGTACTATCAATGACATACGAATCTATTTAGCTTTAAACATTGTTGATATCCTGGTACATGTGTAGATTTTGGTATACTTGAAATGTATAGGTAAGTCGCCTTCGACCTGTGTAGGTTTATTACACAAATACCTTTCATCCAGTGTATTTAAATTATAATTCAGTCTTTCATGAAACTTTATTCTCAACGAAGGTATTATAGTGATAAAGATTATACTTAAAGTAACAGAGAAAGGTGATAAATCTAGACTTGGAACATGAGGTCAAATATTGTTTCGATTGGTCATAACCACACGAAATATTATGTAATAAATAATACCTCCTTGATTTTAAGCACACATTTTATCGTACCTTCTCCTATTTCCAACGTGCTTGTACAAGTATCTTGATCATTCGTTTTTATCTGATGGACGAACACAAATGGAAGACGTCACAACTGGTTTCTACCTCAATTCATTTTGTGTTCCTATTAGCAATAGTATCGAAATCATAAAACTTATGTATAGTTGATTTAAAATTTGAAATTAACCAACTAAGCATGTTTTGCTTCCTCGCAATATAGGTTCTGGAAATTTGATATGAGTACTATGAGGTAACGTTCAAACTTTTTTATTTCACTTGTAGTATAAAACTGGTATGTGTTTGGATAATCCCAATGAAAACTTATGCATACATATTCATAATCTGGAAATATTTTTTTCAAGGTAAATCAATATAACGGTTCATGACACTATCCATGAGAATTGAGGGAGATGTTTATACACGAATCATTTCATTTCAAACGGAAGGTTAGTGCAGACCCGTAATAAATGTCGGAAGTTGCATTTATGTTGGAAGTGCTCTTCTAATACCGCTTACATTTCGAATAAGGATCATCAGTTAGGTAGCTTCGCTAGAATCATAATATGCTTAGGAAGCTTGGAGTTGTTTTATACATTTACCGGAAATGTGGTGGGTGTCAAGCTTTCTGACGTTATCCTTATTCGAGGTGGAAATGGTATAGGCGGGTACGACACACACAAATATAACAATTTATTAGGGCTCTGCTCCAACCTTCTGATTGACATGGGATACTTGTAAAACAATGTCTATTTCATGTTATCCAACATCCAACTTTTAAATACATATTTATTACAATTCGTAACAATAGACTGATAAGTGATCAACCAGAAATCCGTGTGCCATTTTGGTGTTAAGCAAAATGTTTGACATAGCTTACACAGGTAAAGGTATAAATCTAATAGGCTGTGATTAAATCGTAGTCTTAAGGACTTTTAGTTTATCAGAATATAGGTTAGTTATTTATTTTTCGATGTTTGAAAACTATAATGATAATGCAATGATAGCAGTTCAAAAATGTACAGAAAAAAGAGAAATACTGAATTTCAACCTTGATCTGGCTATATGACAAAAATCGGAGGATGTTTGCAAAGCCATATCTTTGAAACGGTTTTAGCGAGAGCGAGTAATTATTGAATTCAATAAATTTGTAACCTTTGACCGAATAATATCCTGATATTTCTAATATGTGTGTTTCTTTCATGTAGTAATAATGATAAAGATGTAGGTCTGTGTTAATGTTTTTCAAAGGGTGAAGTGGAAGTCACTTTTGGTATTTTTAATCTCATGAACATAATAGTAACTATAGCGAATTCCAGAGCCGTCCATGGACATTCGAATAGTGTTTTGATGCGAGCCACTTTAATCCTGAACATCGGTCTAAACTTTTTATTTTGTTACTTTTTTCACGAAATTTATATGGCCTTATAAGACCGTATCCTCACCATCTGACAAAAATGTTTTGTTCATAATTTGATTATTGATGTCGCCTTATTACATAAAGCTAATCTACACCGTTTTTGAGAAATCGCTTTATAGCAGTAAGATGATTTTCTACTCTATAGTGTACGATTGTATATCTAGATCATGGCCAAAAGTTATACGTATTAGATCATCTTGAAAAAAGGAGACCAAACTGATCTCATTGATTACAAAGCTTTGTTTTATATATACGTACTATATAAGCAATTGAAAGATCAGACTATTTTATATTGCAACAAATAATACTATGCGATTTGGATACCTGATTATTCGAAGCAAATGATTGGTCATCACGTTGCTAAGCAATAATTTGGATACTGTATAGTTTGGTTATATCTTCACTGAGTAGAATAAGTATAGGTTTTAAGATTTTCATAGTTTAAGAAATTATCTGATCTCTATGTTGATTTTTGAATTATATCAGGAGAAACATTTATAATATGTTTCTGAGACTTACGTAGTGTTCGTTACAATTATTATGTTATTTATTCTGATTCAGATTAGTAACGTTCAACTTAGCATCCATTCTTCATAAGCCAAAATCAATTTCTTTTGATTTTTAGAATCTATGTAGTGTGTTTTCTTTTACTTGAGATATTTGTATGATATCTATGTAATCAAATAAACAAAATTCAAAAGATGTGGGCTTTTGTGATTTCAAATCAAAATTCCATCAATCTGTCACAAAAATTACAACATTTTGGTAGAAAATATACCAAGAATGCTTGGATTTATTGATGCTATCTTCATTCGTATCAAGTTAAGTAAACGATAATATTCTCGCAGCATTTTCTTGGATTGTGAAAGATTATGCCCAATGATCTAATAACTATAGATGAAACAACGAAATAAACATGAGGACAACATCAAACCAAAGATTAAAAATAATAAGATGCGCCAGTAAGACAAGGCGAATAAAATCGAAGAGAGACAAAACTACTACCCTGTTAAAGGGACAATCGGAAATAGTCGGGCGAAAATATTTCCGAAGACCGGAATTTGTACCGCCCACAGTGAACTGACTGGTTTTGGTCATTCGGGACCGTATTTAAAAGATTTTGTGGTTTATAGTGATATTTGTGATCTGGTGTCACTTGTGTGGTTATCAATACCATTTTTACCTTTCCATCAGATTAAAAAGAGAATGAGTGGTATCAATTGTATTTACATAAACAGTAAGAACAATTATTATAATACTTCTACAGGAAAGCTGCATTTTTTTCGAGTACCTATTGATGAAGTTAGGTAAGTTATATTAAAAGTACTCACCTTTTATTCCGTGCAAATTAATTCAATCTGATACAAGGTTTTTTTAATTCCATAATCTGGATCTCACAAACATTTAAAATCCAAATTGAAAGTCAATCCATCCAAGTTTCAATAAATAGAAAAATGTGCTACGAAAGTGTTCGTGATGATGTGAAATATTATTGTTCGCCTCGTTTCTTGCTATGATAATAACAAGAGTATTATGTCAAAGAGTAGAAACTAGTTTGTCAACACTTCAAAAAATTAGTATTTTTCATATTTTAACCAGGAGCCAACGTGTAGAATTCGGTAAGAATAATGAGTGGTTTATAACCATGATAACCTTTATAAAACGTCTTTATTTGCTCATTCTATTGTACTCATTCCTGAAATATTGCCACCCCCTTTATAGCCATTCAAGAGATTACCAAAAAAATTTAATACAAAAATACCTAGTTTGCTTTTGTTCAAATTTTTTTAATTCGGTGTCACAAGAAAAATCAATATTTATTCCTCAACATCTTCAGAAATACATACATATACCTACCGCAAAGCCGGATAACTTTGTCACTTACGTTTTTTTATTTTTTTTTTATTTTTGAAGGTTTTCTAAATTTTGTCTCTCTGTTTATAACAAAGAAAATCTCTTGAAATTTTGATGATTTCTTTAAAAATGGGTAATTTTTTCCTAGTTCAAAATTTTATAGCTAGCAGACTATCTTTTGTTCAATCAATATGAAACTTTCAGGAAGTACTTACATACTTTTTGCTTTTCTTTCTCGAATGATGGACGATTTTATCAAAAATTATAAATTACAATGAAAAAACCTCATTCTCACCTTTTTTTTGAACACTTTTTTCAAAAAAATTCCAGGCCACGAAAACTGACAAATGGATTGAAGTTCAAGAATGCACAACTAGTCCTTTGATAACTGATGCAGGATGAAAGCCTTATCAAATTTTTAGGGTCCTCTCATTATTATGACCACTAATGTATATTCCTCTGAGATACTAATATTTAGATAGACTACACTGAATCAGTGTTAAGATTGAGTTTCACGATTTATGATTTAATGATTTTTTGTAAATTTGTCCTAGAATAGATTAAAATATTCTATAGTGCATTATACACAATAATAAATGTTCACAACACCAATTTTCCATTTCGTTTTATTATCTTCTTTCACTTTGTTTATTTCATTTTTGATCCATCGGATCATTTTGATAAGTGATTTATCTTCTGAATGTCTTCATCTTTAGTCATCACATATGGACTGGACATCCATAATGTTCAAATACTACCCTAACCTCATCTATTATTGTCATTGCTTATACAACAATAATCATTAACGAAGATATTAATGCTTATTCGCCTTCGAAATCAAGCTGTTGGATTTTTACTAATGCGGCAAGGCACCAATTCCCAGTATTCAAAACACTTTACAAAACAATTATCATTAAAAATGATCAAATTGAATGAATGCATAAAATATAATTTACTCCATAAATTAACATTCATTTCTACGTCGAAATCTAATTTAGGTCTACGCCGGACCTGTGCGCCAACATAGGTAAGTAGTGAAAAAATGGCAATGTCGTTAGCGGCGAAATAAACTTTTAAGCGGCAACACCGTTTTACTTCCCGGTTAAATGTCCAAGGTCAATGAAGTGGGTCCCGGAAGATCAAAGGAATTCCGCCGGGTGTCCTCTCTTATTATTTCTACTCTTTGATCAAACTGTGCACTCGGGTTTCTCCCACCACGTCGTTTGCCAAACTTACTCTATTAAAAGTATTACTACGCTGCAAACAGATTGAAACATTTTTTGGAATGATTTTTCAAAACATTTTATGTATGGATTTATTCAAATAAGTTGATGGTAACCTTTTTGTTTAAATTGAAACATCTCTTCAAGATTTGTTTATGTATTTAGGATTTGGAAAAACCAGTATTTTCTTCTGAAAATTAAAAAAGCTGAAGTACGGCAACACACCAGAAGTGGGTCCGCCCCTATCGATCGGATTTTGTCTACACGTCTCATTCATATTTCGTCTCATTGGCGTCCCTTTTTTTTTGAGTGGGGATTGGTGTTGATTTTGTGACTGTTCATTTTGTTTTTATTCTGGTTTAGTTTGTAGTACTTCATTATTTACTTATATGGTATATTGAAATGACTCGCAAGTGTCAAGCTTGCAGTAAATGAGAATTTAAGAATTCCGTATAATAGTTACGCCACTGGCAGCTTCGCGTGTAGTAGCCGAAGCACATTCTAGTGAGGTGCAAACGTATCCCCACTCAGTGCCCCGCTCAACTCCTCCTCACGTCTCTTCTATGTTCGATGTTGGCCACACAAACACAGTTTATGAATGAAATGTTGCATCTATAGTTATTAGATCATTGATCATGCCTGTTACATCCAATTCCATTTCGAAGTGGAAATGACAGATTCCCGCTTCCCAAACGGGAATCATATACTACGACACACTTCACATTCACTTTGGCATAAGCGTGAGTTTGAACACAAATTTAATTAAAATGGCTTTAGGGTTTTCTAAACTATAGACAAAAAACATCTCAAAATAATTGTGACACTTTATTCTCTTGACGAGATGTCTGCGCACTGAAAAACTGCACTGTAAACTGACTAGTCACACGCCATGAGAATGGTTCGGCGCGACGATTCCCACGCGAAGTAAATGTGCCTAGTCACGCTCACGCCAAATTCAATTTGGATGGTAGCATATGATTCTCGTTTGGCAAGCGGAAATCTGTCACTTCCACTTCGAAATGAAATTGATGAATGTAACTCAGGCATCATTAGGTATGTGCTATCTATTTAAATGACAATGCAATTGTCTCGATCAAAAACGGTAAGGAAACAGATTCATTTCTTGGGTAGCCATTGTTCTCTCTAGAGAACGACTTAATGTTTCCTACACATTGGTGAACTTTTTGTGGGGTGATTCCTGAGGTATTTTCATGAGAAAAAATTTCCAAACAACATTTACCATTGTAACAAAAATTAACTTTATCGTGCAAGATACTATTGAGATATAGACCCATCTTGAGTGAGGCACCCTGTAGATTTGCAAATTTGTATATGCTCCTCTACCTTGATATTACCATTTCATTACTTACATCAAACCTCGCATCTGAAATTTCTTTTTGCAAGACGTGTACCGTACGCATGTTTACAATGCCTCCTATGTGACAGCGATTCCTCGTCTCTACCAGTTAGTAATTGTAGTTGACAAACTACATTCCAATTCCTCATCGAGCAAGGCAATCGTCGTACTGATGGTCGTTACCTTTAGAATCTCTCGAACTTTATAATAATCCATTTTATACCAAACACAAACTAACCCAACCTAACCCAAACTCACAACTAATTTTGTAAATCATTTTCCAAACTTCTGGAAGAAGGCAAATACAGGGTGTCCCATAAGTTATGCGCCATAGTGCAGCAGGTGTATAAATAAAAATAAGAAGATTTCTCTGATAAATGTGGTGGCAAATGCTAGTCGTTAAAAGAGACAGGGTGTTGAAAGTGACACTTTATTTTAGAAAAATTTCAATAATTTTCAAACGGATAAAGCTATCAGATTTAAAATTGGTACACTGGCGTTTTCGAGGGTGAGAAATCCGAATCCGGTATTGGCGCTCTTCACGTTCTTGATGATGAATTAATGTCTTTATAATTTTTTAATCAGTAAAGGTGAGACAGTTTTTACTTCAAACTTGAAAATAGTCAATCTTTCTACGTGGAGAATGTACTTTCGATGAATATCGATATCTCAAGTCGTTTGCGCGATATTCGATTTTGGAAGTGAAAATACCGGAAAAAATAAAAATCCGGTTATCAGAACAAGAACTCAATTTATTCAAACATCTAAGAACATTATTATATTCACTTTAATAGATGTTGAAAGTGTTCGCCATTCACCTTAATTCATCTTCATCCGTTCAAGAATCATCAACATTTTTCTAGAATGAAGTTTCACTTTCAACACCCTGTATCTTTTTAACGACCGACATTTGCCTCCACATTTAAATCTCCTTCTTTTCATTTATATCATCACCTGCTGATCTATGGCGGATAAGTTTAATACCATGAAGGATAAGGATATCTTTGGTTGATAACATTGCCTTTCTCAGTTGTTTGGAAAAATCAGTCAAAAAGGTCATTTTAGATACAATTTAAATTGAGTGTGACAATTCAAATATAATCCTCAAACAACCGTTTGGTTTTGTAGAGGATGATTGTACGGAGCTCCAAATTGTCAGACTTGATTGATTGATTGATTGATAAAATACTTTATTGTCATTAATGAACGTCATTTGTGGCTGAAGAATAAATCAAAAAATGGTACATAAAATATTAAAATATAAGTAGTGCTTCACAATAGCATTAAAATAAGATGAAAAGTACCTGTTTGAAAATACATTTAGGAATAACATGCACATGCATATAAATAATTGAACAATATAACGAAGACAATTTTAGTATGAACAAGATCTAAAAAGTATCACAAAAATATTCTGATAAATTATAAGAAGCCTTCTCTAACAATAATGATCTGCATAGAAGTGTCCTAACCCAAAACTCTACTTTTTTCGCTTATTCTGTGATTCCACTCCTCTTTACTTTTTCATTTCACGTGCTTGTGATCGGAGATAAGGATTTGTCAAATTGTAAAAAACGTTAGTTCAGTACAGCAGCTGTACAAGTGCTTAGAGTCGAGTTTTTTTGAATTTTTATATCTTCAAATTACATTGCCTTCACCAGTGAACATGCTCATCAGCACCATTGTCCTGATGACTTTGATTTTTTTTAATTGTTTAATTATAGTTACCCATAGTTATCTCCAAACCTAGAGCCAATCCAGCATAACGGACTTCATATTCGTGATGAGCACAACAAAATCACTCAGAATTAGCTTAAATATTTCTGCCAATGAAATGTGTGTTGACCAGTGTTAATGTTAGTACGCACCTTTTTGTAAACCAATGGGGAACCTGCCCATTTTTTCCTTATCTTATTTATTTATTTTAAAGTGTGCGTTCATGTCTGGAAACATCGTAGGTATACCAAATATCAGCCCTTAAATCGCACTAGTTATTTTACAATAAATAATCAAAATTGACATCGACGCTGAGAAAATTCAAACAAAGCAAAAAGTGCGGGAAAGTTTGGACGTCATAACGCGTATGTTTGGCAACCATTTGAATGTTTGAAGTCTGATGTGACATCGAGTTAGTTTGTTTTGTAGTTTTTGAAAAAAATAAGGAGAGTTATTATAAATATTGCATTGTGCCTCTGTGTTCTTATTCAACTTCCAAACAAATTTTCATTCGCGATGGCCTGATGACAAAAATTGGCGTCTAAAATTGCTTAGAGCATGCAGAAGCAATGAGGGGAATATTTTGTTGAAAAGCAGTGCTATTTATGTATGTGGAGATCA
Source organism: Orchestes rusci (assembly GCA_958502075.1). Lineage (NCBI taxonomy): Eukaryota > Metazoa > Arthropoda > Insecta > Coleoptera > Curculionidae > Orchestes > Orchestes rusci. The sequence goes on from OY293303.1 coordinate 99,969,496, forward strand.
TTTTAATGTAAGTATGTATTATGACAAAAAAATACGTTTACCTAATTGTGTTTTTAGATTTTGAGAGATTTTGTTCTTGGGTACATATTACTATAGACAGATTAAAAAAATCAACCTTTTTATTTTATTCTACCAGTATACAGTTTGTCCGGCGATGAGGTATACAAAAAGACAAATTATGGACCAACATTTCCATTTCTCGAAAAAGTCATTTTTATAAAAAATGTTGCTTGTTACAAAAATATGATTCTCGATAAAAAAAAATGATATTTTGTACAGGAATACCCTTCAAAAAAAGTTGAAATATAATATTTTTTTCAAGCGTAAAGCCTGAATTACCCGGCCATATTTGAAGGTTTCTAGCAGAAAGAAAAAAATTGAATTGGGAAGCCAACATTTTTTAATTCAAATCTGTATTTCACTGAAAAGTGGTATATGGTGTGTGGGTAATAATTATTATATTGTTAGGTGTGTTCTCTGATATTGGTTTACATATTAAAATGATTTATGCCTGTACTAATAATCAATAATAATTATTGATTTATACAGGGTGTTTCCTAACCTCTGTGACAAAATGAAAGGGGTTATTCTTCGCTTAATTTCAAGACGAAAATGTGGTATAACTTTTTTTCGAATTTCGCTTTGTTTCCAAAATACAGGGTGTTTAATTTTTTTTATTATTATTATTTATTTTTATATATATTTTTTTTTAATTTATTTAGTGTTTTTGAATTCTCCATTAAAATGATTATAATTGATTGCTGTATTTGTTAGAAAATTCAACATCAGCGATAAAATTACTTTTTGCGTCAAAACTCACTCAACTAGATTTAATTTTTTATCTCAAAAATTAGGCAAGATACGATAAAAATTCAAGAGATCAAAAAGTTGCGTTTTTAGTTGAATAACCTGAGAAAAAAATGAAAATGACACAAAAAGTCAGTGGCGTACATTTTTTTCCCAATAACATTGGTTGAAGTGCCGCTCGGGACGCCACTGTATTCGATAATTTTTATTTGTTCATGGTAAAATGAGCCCGTTATCACTATAAATACCGTTACCAAACTTCAACAAAATCGAGTAAAAGATAAATTAATTAAAAATAAAAAACTAATAAAAAAAAAAATTAAACACCCTGTATTTTGGAAACAAAGCGAAATTCGTCTTAAAATTAAGCGAAGAATCACCCCTTTCATTTTGTCACAGAGGTTAGGAAACACCCTTTATAATTATACTAGCCTAAACCCGCGGCGCCGCCCGCGTCGTGTTTATGGTCCGGGAGATAACGACCATTTTTGAGTAACGTTCAATGCCCGTCTGCCGAACTGGTGTATGGTATATTTCAATATTTGAAGTCGATCAAATTCTATAAAAAAAATTCCCCCCCGTGTACCAACTCCAAGATCAATAATTGAAATCACACTAAAATTGTGAAAAAAAAACGATCGATGCCCATCTGCCGTTGTGATTTTATGATTGTCTACTAAAAAAAATCCATCGGTAACTCATTGGCAGACAGTTTCAAGTGATAGGTTCTGCAGGACCTTATATACTATGAAATTGTTGTGAAACATTTTGAAAACAAAACGATTGATGCCCATCTTCCGAATCAAAGGTAGGTTTGAACGCTCAAAGGAAATCTTGAAAATTCATCGGACATATAGAACATATACTTGTAAATTATTGCGAATTCATAATATAAGGTATCGACATGGTAAGTGGATTTTAGTGTATAATTAATGGACTAGCGCCACAAACCACGGACACATTGTGTACTGTGACTAGCGCACTGTCTAGACAGATTCCCAATAAAAATTGCTGCACTGTCCAACATGCGCTGTTCGTTGTTGTCATGTTAACTATGAATATGAATATAACCTAAAAAGTTAAATTCAAAATTCGAAAATTCCTGCTTTGGTTCGTTTCCTATTTCCTTATTTCCTATAATGTTATTTATGTTGTGTAAAGCGAAATAAACTCCAAAATATTAAAATTACCGCGATTACCACTGAAAAAGTTCCTATTGACAATAAAGTGGGCGATAGATTTTGTGATTTGAAACACTTTGAAAACAATTTGAAGAAGTTATGCGCTTCAAAATTTATTCAATTATACAAAAAGGATGCAAGGACCATTCAATCAGCCATAAATAAAACAAACGCAGATATATCAGTATTTTCTTTCAGTTGATTTTTGTTTAAGGTTTTTTTGAGTCAAAACAATTCTATGAAACAGGTTTATTTCAGATTTCTTAGAATAAAGGTATCTTTTGTTAGGGTATTCGTTAACATTTGAAAAGTATGCCATTCAATGAATTTAATTTAATACATGTATGCAAAAGTAAAAAAAAATACTTATCAGAACTTCTCCACAAAAACACAAGACTTGATTTTATTTTTCGCTGAAGCAAATATTATATTGCACTTAACTTAAAATAAACAGTATAAATGAAAAAATATTAAGAAAAATTTTTCTTCAGGATAAAGCGGTTTTCTTTTAAATTCTTGAAAACTTTCATGTAGTCATGCATGTAGGAGAAACTAAACACTATCAACAGTAGTTTCCCAACATAGAGGCGATTTCTTCATGGTTCTGGTTCCCCCGGACTACCCCGTTTTATTTGCCAAAATAAACCAATTTGTTAAATTTTGACATTTTTTCGAATTTTTGATTTCAAAAAATGTACAAAATCAACCAATTGGTCTTTTTTGACAAACCAAACGGTGTACCAAAACCATGGCAAAATCGCCTAAGAATAAATCTCTGATTGAACCTGTCACAATCATATTGTTCGTCTTTGCACGGATAAGTGAAAATGAATTTTCAATCACATTATAGAATTCATTTACTGGTAGTTTTGCAGTAGTCCAGTTATAAAGTTTTCATAATGTTCGGCTATTCTGTTTCTTGAAAAAATATATTTTTCAACTATAAGATTAAAAACAAAATAAAACACTCATGTTATTTCATGAAACTCAAACTTGAGAAATTAAACGTTAATATGTTTATATTGTTATCACGAACAAAATTGACGTGCTGGAAATATTTGGTAATTAAGTATATTTATTATTAATTAGCAATGTTCAATAAAACAAAAAATACATCCATTTAACTTTTCTCAACTCCCAAATAAGGAATTGAAAAAAATATATAAAATTATAATGAATAACCTCTGTTCCAAAAGACTTCCATTATCAGAATTTAAGACAAGTATCTAATTATGTTCTGACAAAAATAGAAATTGAACTCTCAGATCAAACACATTGATCTCCGAAAGGACGCTTTTCTGGACCCATTTTAATGGAAAATGTCTTATTTTTATTGGGCCCACTTCTTACTTTAGAAAATCATGACAGTGCAGACATTTTTATTGGGAATCATTCTGTCTAGACAGTGCACTAGTCACTGCCGTCCGAGTGCCGTCCGTGATGCTAGTGCACTGTCTAGACAGATTCCCAATAAAAATTTCTGCACTGTCCAACATGCGCAGAGTGCCTTGTGGTCAAGTTCACGTATCACGATGAATATAAATACAGGGTGTTTATTAATTGAATGCCGATACTTAAGGGTGATAATCCTTGGATGATTTTAAGACAAAAAGTTCATATGGACATAGGTCCGCAAGAGCATAGATTTTAAGATACAGGGTGTTGAAATTTAAAAAAAAAAAATAATTTATCATCACTTTGATACTATTCCAGATATCTTTTTGAAATTTGGTACACGTCTTCTATGCATCAAAATGCATGGGAATGTTAGAGAGGGCGCCACTGATTTAAAAATATTGGATGACACAGCAGGGTGTCAATGCAATTAGGTAGATTTTATTTTTTTAAGCGAAAACCATGCGCCGGACGGAAAAAAATCAAAAGAACAAATTGGCTCAGAAATGAATAGAGATTTTAAAAATGATTTTTATTTTGGAAGGAAGCTGTGGCGCACAAGTTTGTTTTCCAAACATATTGAGTGCAAAGCCCGTACGGACGCCACTGGTAAAAATAATAAAATTGTTTGTACATCACAAAATGCATATTGAAGCCTAGAAGACGTGTACCAGATTTCATAAAGATATCTGGAATAGTATCAAACTAATTATAAAAAAATCATTTATTTATATTAATATTTCAACACCCTGTATCTTGAAAATTAAGCTTTTGCGGACCTATGTTCATATCAACTTTTTGTCTTAAAATCATCCAAGGATTATCACCCTTAAGTATCGGCATTCAATTAATAAACACCCTTTATAACCTAAAAAGTTAAATTCCAAAATCCTGCTTTTTTCCTATAATGTTATTCATGTTCTGTAAAGCGAAATACCGTCAAACGGGGTAATTTCGATCAGAAGGGGTAAATTCGATCATGGTGTATATTTAGGCTAATGTGTTTGATATTGATAGTACAAGGAGGAATATATGGTTGTTTATGTATGTCATGTAAGTGAAGTCGTTGTTTGCATCTTCCCGATAGTCGAGTTGAATCACGTTTGTTGGCCGGCGGCTCTCGGTGGTGCGGTGCCATAAATTGCGCAAAAAGTGCTGAATTTTAAGAAACGTGTAAACGTTTGGTTGCAGAGCTCTAAAGAATTTCGTCACTATATTGAGGTGAGTAGATTTTAATTTGGTCTTCATCTACGAAAAGCAGTTCAAAATATCAGATTTTTATCACAGTTACAATTCATGCTATACTAATTTAGTAAAATTTGGTTAAACTAAGGGGCAATTTCGATCAAATAATATTCGACAAAAGCGAAGCCGCATTTTCTGTGGATACTTTTTCTTGTGCAAATTTTTTTAGTTAATTTGTTGGGTATTATTTGTGTCCATGATTCTCATCCTCCTTCCCTCTCCCTTTCTTCCTCTCGCAGTTCAGGACTGTGTCGAGACCGTGATTATTGGTTCTTGTTCCAGATTTCTACATTTGCAATGCCCAGAAAGTACGTTAAAAGATTGGGCCCCACCAGAAGATAATGTACAACCCTATCTACCTTGAAAGAGCAATTGCGGCTATTCAGCGAGGGATGCATGGCATTAAGGGCGGCCTCTGAAAATGTTGGTGTTCCATACACTACAATTCAAAACAACTTACGTCGACTCAAAACTCATAAAATTGGAATCAAAACTGCTCTGTCTGACGTAGAAGAACGGAAGCTAGCAGATGCCTTGCTTATATGTAGTAGTTAGTCGTTTCTTCGGGACCAGTTTCTTGATGAAACTCTTTCCCTATTCTTCAACTGGGTCACCATTTGAGGTAGAAAATTTTAAATATGGTAGTTTTTTTGGAAAGAGGTAGAAGAGAAAGACTAGCGGAATAATTAATCCGAAATGAAATTTTTATTGCAAGTTTTTTATTAAGTGGTCGAAAAGGAATTTAGAATTTTGCGGAGTTTTGAAGTTTTTATTGTTAGGTTTTTTATTAAGTGGCCACAGGCGGCATTGGAGGTGGAGGAGGGATGAAAGGAAATCCCATACACAAGTTGTCAAAAATTTCGTGATGTGACCAAAAGTTTTTTAATTTATGTTTTTTATTTTTAAATCTTTGAGATTGCTTCAGGCTAGCAACCAAAGGGTTTTGATGACTTAAAATCACCCTTTTTAATCGAAAATATGAATTTAAAATTTTGAATTGGACCGGTTTAACTTTATAATCTTTGTGTAAATCAAAATTCCGGATGAACCATGGAGAACCTTCAAACCTTCTCAAAACTTTGTTTTGGAAGATTTGAAGACTCTTCAGGTTACTAAAATTCAAACTTAAGCAACCCAGCGCATACGTAAGTTTCGGCAGGATAACTGAAATGAACAGCAGGATTTTACTCTTGACATTCAATCCGCTATTCCTGCCAAATAGAGGGTAAAGGGCTCTATACGCAGCGCTGCACGCCTTAAATCTTCCTTGCAGGTGCAAATTCCAAGATAACTTGGAAGTAATGGTGACTCCCAAATATTTGAGACTTTTGCCCCAATCAATGGAAGTCCCATGAAGACGAAGCTTAGCCGGGGAACTGCAAGCCCTGCTTTCGCAAACAAGAGTCTGTGTTTTTCCCGGATTGAGCTTAATCTTCCATCCATTAAAATAGTCCACAAGTCGATTCAAATGATTCTGTAATCGGTTTCTGACCACGATGTAACTCTTGTGTGTAGACACCAGGAGTGTGTCATCCGCAAAAAGAGAAAGTTTTGTCTGAGAATTTTGAGGAATATCGGCAGTGAAAATGTTATTCAAAATGGGTGAAAGCACTGACCCTTGCGAAACGCCAGCCTTTATTGAGCAAAATTTGGAAAAAACCGAGTTTAATTTAACACGAACAACGCGATTGTTTAGAAAACTTTTTAATAGCAAAATTAAATTTTTCGAAAAACCAAATTTAGCCATCTTGTACAGAAGCCCTTCATGCCAGACTTTGTCAAAAGCCTTCTCCACATCAAGGGATACAATCCCGGAAACTTTCCCAGACTGCATCCCTCTAGTGAGACCTTCAACAAGTCTGACAATCTGAAGCTCTGTGCAAAGTCCTTCCTCAAAACCGAATTGGAATTTTGGAATGACTTGAAGATTGTCACACTGAATTTTAATTTTCCGCAAAATAAATTTTTCAAAAAGCTTGCCAAGACATGAAAGTAATGAAATTGGACGGTAATTAGACGCGACAGACAAATCTTTTCCTTTTTTTGGTATGAGGATAACATTGGCCATTTTCCATACATCAGGAAAATAGTTCAAGGACAGGCAAGAATTAAATATTCTTGCCAGATATGTGACATAATTCATCGGCAAATTTTTGAGTATCTTGTTGCCAATGTTATCTACTCCTGGTGCCTTTTTAGACTTGGAGAATTTAATCTCTTCCAGAATTTCTTCTGGAGAGATTGGGTTTCGAATATCAACTGGAACAGTGATATTACGAGACTCTAAATTCTCCAAGTCCAGGTAAAATTTACCAACACAAGAGTCGATCTCGGGCAAGCCCAAGTCATCATTGATAGAAAACTGATTACAGAGCGATTTAGCAAAAATCTCAGCTTTGGCATCATCTTCAAAGTAGGTGACGCCATTGTCTTTGATTGGAGGCAAAACATGTTTTCTGTGTTTGCCGCTAAACATTGCATTAAGTCTCCAGAAATATTCCGAGCCATGCTGATCCGAAGAAACAAAGGCCAGATATTCCTGGAATTTCTCATTTTTAAAATTAAAAATGAGAGACTTAATTTTGTTGGTCAGTCTGTTGGCAATTTTTCTGTCAGTATGATCGTTGCGCCGAAAAGCTTGTCTCCTTAAACGATTTCGCGTCTTGATAAGACGACGAATGTTTAAGGGTAGGTCAAAAGCGTTATGTGAGTTTATCGGTATTTTGTATTGTGCCGTTTATAAATTTTCAGTTATCTTGTCAGTCAAGTGAGTAATTGCCCACTCAATTTCTTGCCTGTTAGTCAATGGTATATCATCAAAGTTTGTACTATTACACAGGTCTTGGAATCGACGAAAATTGGTGCATTTTTTAAAATGCACCATTTTCTCAACCTCAACCTGGCTCAAAATTATCTCCAACGGATTATGATCTGATGAAAGCTCAAACAAACTTTCAACAGACATAAAAGGATCAAAATTTGAGACAATAGCCAAATCCAGAGTGTCGGGCTTACAAGCACCAAATCCGAAATAAGTGGGGCTGTCAGGAGCAGTAATCTTGACTTGGTTGAAAAGTGAGTATTTGTACAGTTTATTGCCGTCTACATTGTTCCGCAAGCAACCCCAGGAAACATGTTTGCAGTTGAAATCACCAACTGCTAGTACTGGAATTGCAAATCTGTTGAAAATGGCATCCAAATCTGAGTTGCGAATTTTGACACCCGGACTTTTATAAACTGAACAAGAAATAAAAGACAAATTTTTAACCGAAATTTGCAAAGTAGTATTTTCGAACAAACAAGCAGGATCAATTTGAATCGGCTTATGTACTAGACCCTTCCTGACCAAAACGGCAGTACCTCCACCGTGGGTGGTCCTGTCGTTTCGATAGCAGGAATAATTAGGCACGTTGAATTTTGATGAGGGCTTGAGGAATGTCTCCTGCAATGCCACAATGTCAAACTTTTTATCTTCCAGAAAATTTTGGAGTTCAAACGATTTTTGACTTATGCCGCAACAATTCCAAGACATAATTTTCAGACCGAAAAGTGAATCTATAATTGGTGTATTACTCATCACTAGGGGGGGAACCGGTCTTAGATGCCACCGAGTGTCCATCATCACACTCCATCTCCTCCTCTTCCACCTCATCTGCCGCCAGGTCATCAACTCTGGCAGACAGTGCTGTCAAATCGTCCCGCATCGACGACTGGCTTTGGGCCACATCCTTGACAGTCACCCTGATGAGATTCAACTCTCTGTTAAAAGAGTCAAACCTATCGAGCAACTGCCTGAACATGACCTCAAAACCAGGTGCGCTAGCAGCAATGGCAGCATTGCTGCTCGCAGCACGATTTTTCAGCCTATCTGCCATTGTCGGCCCATTGACAGAGGGCAAAATTGGGGGTGAAAGCGGCTGACGAACCACCCGAGCGACACCCAAGGTGGCCGATTCCTGCTGCTGACCCGCCAAAATTTTATTACTACGAATAAAATTTGGATTTTTTTCGCAATATTTCCAATTAGCAGCATGTGGCCCCTTGCAATGGCAGCACACCAATACAGATTTTTTGGGATTCGGATAGTTTCTGTTAAAATGAGGTCCGGCGCACTTGTGGCACACCGGGTCACTCCTGCAGGAACTGAGCGAATGCCCAAAAGCTTGACAATTATGACATTGCTGGAGGTATCCAGGCTGTACATTTTGCTTCTCCATCTCTATGGAGAGATGGAGAAGAAAATTTTCCTTCAGGAGTTTGTCGACGTAATCGTTGTCGATCAACACCTTCAAAACTCCGGAATTATACGTCCTTTTGGCTCCCTTCATAATCCAAAAGAGACTAATTGGATCGTATCCACGTTCCAACAAAGCACTCCTAATGTCTGTGATCGGAATAGAGCTATTCAGCCCTTTAATGACTAAATTAGCTTTCCTCTCCTCATTCAAGAAACGAGTATGGTATTTAAGGTTGTTAGCCCTGAACAAACGAGTTAGAGCCCTATGTTGGTCCGTGGACACAGGCGTTATCTGGATCCCAGGACTGTGACGGCTGTTTCTGATGTTACCAGAAGGTAGATTAATACCCTCTGCTACAAGAAGCTGATAAACCTTCGGCCATTCATTAAGTCGAGACGTTAAAACAACCGGAGGAATACGTGTGTTTGCTGTATTGTTTACATTAATAGATTGATTTTGACAAGTTGTCAAATTTTTAGGTTGAGTTTTTGTTTTTTTGGAGTTGTCAGAATGTGACAGAGGCTGTTCAGAAACAACCGTCAGGGGGGCCCTGGAATTTTGGGGCCCCGGAGTCCCACTTGTAGGTTGCGGAGCCCTAAAATGGGGTTCCTGGGGCTCCACCTCTGAACGAGAAGGAACTTTTAAGGGTGGAAAATTTTCAAGTTGATTAATTGGGAATTTACTCACCCGGGATTTTGATTTATCCACAGATTGTTTCAGGATGGAATTTTGCTTTCGCAAATTTTCAATTTTCTCCCTGAGAATGGTGTTAATTTCCAAAACTTTTTCAAATTTGTCCTTTAGATCGTTAAAATCTTCTTTGCTACAAAAAGAAGAAGAGTCATTAATATTTACTTTTGGTTGTTTCCTGACTGGAGAAAGAGTGATGTCTTTCGAGCAGGATGGTATTTGAGAATCGTGAGTCGTTGGGGACACAGATCTAGCGGTTGAAGACCGTTTATTCTTTCTTCCTGATTGACAGCTTGAAACCGTCATTTTTGACAGCTTTATGCAAATTGGGAATTTCGTCATCTGAAAAAGAAGAATTTTGATTAGTAGCATGAAGGGAATTTACTGTTGGTGTAGAGTCTTCTTTATTGAGTATGGGACTTCGGCTTCTAGACCTTTGGATGGATTCGATAGGCTTTTTGTCGCTGTCAGTTGACAGGTTGTCATCTTCGCTGTTTGGCAAGTCGCGCTGCCGTTTCTTTTTCTTTCCCCCCATCGTGGCAGGGAAGGGCTCTTGATTGCTGCTTTTTAAGCTGCTAGGGACACTGTAGTACCGGATAAAATCAAATTTTTGGCGGAGCTACTTTGTAAGTCGCGTTGAAAATTCTTGTCAAATTGGAATCAAAACTGCTCTGTCTGACGTAGAAGAACGGAAGCTAGCAGATGCCTTGCTTATATGTGCTGACTGGGGTTTCCCATTTAAGAGCTATGATATCAGATACATATGGTACAACAGTATCTGACACGAAGTGGCATGAAAGAAAAACGCTTCAATGATAATTTTCCAGGAGTGGATTGGTTCAAATCGTTCATGAGTGGCCATGCAGAATTGACCATCAAGCTAGCCGAAAATACAAAAAGGGTGAGAGCAGCGGTAACTTATGGAATGGTTGAAACATTTTTCACTGAATTGTCTGGAAGCATCGAGGAAGTACCTCCACAGAATATTATAAACTATGACGAAACAAACTTCAGTAATGATCCTGGCCAAGCCTTGGTGGTGGTCAGAAGAGGCCAAAAGCACGCCCACAGAGTTATAGATACATCCAAAACAAGTACCAGCGTCATGTCCGACGTCGCAGCAAATGGAACACTGTTACCGCCCTATGTTGTCTTCAAAGCTAAACATAAGAGGGCTGGACAGAGGGTGGCTTTCCGGATGCCCATTACAACCGGACTCTTAGCGGTTGGTTCGATGCTGAAATCTTCGAGGATTGGTTTTTCTCGACTGCGCTGCCCTATTTCCATTCACTGGAAGGCCATAAAGTTATGTTGGGTGACAATCTCTGTAGCCACTTGACAGTCAGTGTCGTAGAGGCCTGCGCAGACTATCAAATCAGATTTATACTGCTTCCACCCAACTCAACAGATATACTACAACCATTAGATGTTGCTCACTTCCGTCCCCTAAAACACTCGTGGAAAAGAACCTTGGAAAAGTGGAAGCTAAAAAACAGAGGAGTTGTCCCAAAAACCATCTTTCCACGGCTGCTAAAAAGCACGATTGAGAGAGTGGGCCTTAAAAACGAAGAAAACACGAAGGCGGGCTTCAAAAGGCTTGTGGTATCGTTCCCTTTGATCCACAGCAAGTCCCATATTAGGGGTAAATCCGATCAACCTTAAAAAAAAAAAATGAAAAAAAGTTCAATCAATATTTTGACAAGTTTGGCTGTTATAGAAGCGTGAAAGTGTATACTTTAACAAATATTTTCCCCAAATTTTTCGGTCTTCAAATAAGAAAGATATTTCAAAAAAATAGCAAATTTTGATTGAAATTACCCCGTTTGATCTCCAAAATATGGAAATTATCGCGATTTACCGCTGAATAAGTTCCTATAGACATTAAAGTGGGCAATACATTTCGTGATTTGGAACACTATGAAAACAATTTGAAAAAGTTATGCGCTTCAAAATGTATTCAATTATACAAAAAGGATGCAAGTACCAATAGTACCATTCATTCAGCCATAAATAAAAAAATCGTGGATATGTCAGTAATTCTTTTAGTTGGTTTTATTTGAGGTTTTTTGAGTAAAAAATAATTCTTTGATACAGGTTTATTTTAGTTTTCTTAGAATATATCTTATCTTTTAAGGATATTCGTAAACATTTGAAAAGTGTGCCATTCAATGAATTTGATGTTAAGGTGACTTAATACATTTATGCAAAAGTAGAAAAAAAAATGCTTATGAGAACTCCTCCACAAAACACAAGACTTGTGATATTATTTTTCGCTGAAGCAAATATATGGTTGTTGGAAAAAACATTTCCAATTGAAAAAAGTAATACCACTTAACTTATAATAAACAGTATACCTAAATGAAAAAATAGGATTAAGGCAAATTTTTGTTCAAGATAAAGTGGTTTTCTTTCAAATTCTTGATAAATTTCTCTCATGTATGAGGAACGCTAACACTATCAACAATAGTTTCCCAATAGCCCTTCCTCACATCTACCTTTGTAAGGTTTTGTCATGCTAAATCTATCCTGATTGAACCTGTCACATATTGTCCGTCTTTGCACGCACCACGCACCGAATAAGTCTTCGGGGACGAAAGTCAAGTGAGAGTGTAAAAAGTGAATTTTGAATTACACCATAGAATTCATTTACTGGTAGTTTTGCTGCAGTCCAGTAACAGTCTTCATAATTTTCGGCTATTCTGTTTCTTAAAAAATATCTTTTTCAACTATCATATCAAAAACAAAATTAAACACTCTTATAATTGTCATTGCATGAAACTCAAACTTGAAATTAAACGGTAAAATGTTTATGTTGTTATTACGAACAAAATTGACGTGCTGGAAATCGTTGGTAATTGAGTATATGTATTAATAATTAGCAATTGCTCAATAAAACAAAAAAATATATCCATTTTACTTCTCTCAACCCTTGAGGGAATGAAAAAAATAATATCAAATTTTAATAAGTAACCTGTTCCAAAAGACTTCTATTATTAGACAAGTATCTAATTATTTTTGAACAAAAATAGAAATTAAACTTTCAGATTCAAACACATTGATCTACACGACGCTTTTTCGGACCCATGTTGATGGAAAATGTTTGTCTTATTTATATTGCGCCTATTTCTTCCTTTGGAAAATCATGTTGTATTTAGATAATCACCGTCTCCTCAATATAGACAGCGCAGCAATATAGCCTATAGTTTACACCGACAACTTGGTCCGCGGACCAAGTACTAAATTCGAACTATATCAGAAGCAAATATCTGGTTCGAATGGTGTGAACAGTTGCGGACTAAGCTGGTCCGCTCTTGGTTCGGTATTCGCCAGAGGTGTACCGAACTAAATTTGGTTCGATCTGGATGAAAATTATGAGGTTATGTTGATTGTTATTATTGTGAATTGTGTTGGTTCTCTGAGCGTACGCACTTATGTTTTTTTTTGGTTACGGATTGTGTTGATAGATGATTTCGACTTGTTTTTGACATTTGACGAATTGCGCGCGTACTCATTTAGTTCGCGCGTTGCGAGACGGTGTAAACGGGCGAGAAGCAAGCATTGGTCCTACCGTACTATCCCCACCCACTTGGTCCTATCGGACCGAACTAAACAAGTTATCGGTGTAAAGTAGGCTAATTATCTTCCCGCACTGTCGGTATATCTTGCGGTTCCGTCTAGCTCGACAACGCACTGCGCATGTTGGACAGTGCAGCAATTTTTATTGGGAATCTGTCTAGACAGTGCAGTAGTCACTTCCTTAATTATACACTCAAATCAACTAACTTCGTCAAAAACTTATATGATTCCAATAAATATCACTCTAGTCTAACCACATACCACTGCTAGAAGTCTTATTTGCTTGTAAAAAATTTGAAAACACTGAAGACAAATTTTCTCATGGGATTTCACCATGGAATATGAAAAAAGTGGAAAAATTATAAGCTCCACCCACTTTTGTCACGTCACGACTCAGGCAATCTATTTCGTACAAGGAATATCTGTCTACCGTTCGGTGCTGCCATCACTTCACGGTGCTCCTTTTTCGTCAGGTTTTTGCCCATTGGAATGCTATTGTCAGGTTTTTTCAATAAACGGTAGTACACACAGAGCGCCTTGGAGTGCCACTCTACGGTCGACACTCGGACACACCAATAAGAGTTGAACACATTAGAGAAGTCCACATCACGTGACGTAGCCTGCGCCGCGAGAAAACAAGGTCTTTGTCACTATAGGCGGAGACATATGATTATAGATGGAATAATATCTTTATTCACTATTTATTCAGTTGTCTTATACCATATAATATACCATAGAGAAATTCTTTGTGACTTAACTATAATTAATCGAGCCGACTCTTATAAACCCTTCGACCATAAAAATATAATATTTCATGGTCGAAGTATAAACCCGACGACGAGACGCCACTGAGTCATCCGGTTACTAGGATACGACAGACGTTTTCCACTGCGCATTCAAACACCGAGCCAGGTGATGTGGCCTTCTCTACTGTGTTGAACTCTACACATCGTGTAACGCCAACTCGAGCACAAATTTTAAAGAGTAAGCAAGATCCTCCCAAATGTGTTAAATGCAGACTGCACCATCAATTGCAAAAAACTACCCCCAACACTATTTGCATTTTTGAAGTCTGATTTCCGTATTTTCAAGTTGCCTGTGAAAACGTCATCAAATGATGTCACAAGTTTTTTTTTTAATTTATCGATAGAGAAAGTGTGCGTATTATCAACTTGAGGGTGTGTAAAAACTTCAATTTAAACGTTTCCTTAAACACTTCGAATCACAGATACGAATTATTCCTCTTATTTATCGACAATTAAAATTGAAAAATAATGATTGATGTAACATACATCTATTTGCTGAACATTCATCAAATGATATCATTCATAAAACAAAAATAAATAATTAGTACTTAATATTTGGGACAAAAATGTTTTTCTATTCGACGAGTTATTTGGCTTTTCCTTGGGCAGCTACAGCTTCCATAGCTTTCTTGACAGTTTCTGGATCCCCCAAGAATTCGAGACTCTTAATTGGCTTCAAGTTCTCGTCCAAGGTATAGACAAATGGTATACCAGTGGGAAGATTGAGTAGCATGATTTGTTCATCCGTCATTTCTGAAAATATTAAAAATTGTTGATCCTAGTAAATTCGAAAAGATAACGTACGATCCAAATGTTTGACAATTCCTCTCAAGCTATTGCCATGAGCTGCAATCAGAATAGACTTTTCTGCTTTGATTTGAGGAACAATGGTGTCATTCCAAAAGGGCAATGTTCGTTCGATGGTCAACTTCAAACTTTCAAACTTGGGAAACTGGTCAGGATTGGGTCCTTCGGCATATCTGGGATCCTTGACAATAGTGTCGTAGTATGCGTGGTCGGGTTCCATTGGAGGAGGAGGAATGTCGAAACTTCTTCGCCAAATAGCAACTTGCTCATCTCCATATTTCGCTGCAGTTTCGGCTTTGTTGAGACCAGTGAGACCTCCATAGTGTCTTTCATTCAATCTCCATGTCTTTATAACATTAAGATCAGTTTGACCAATCTCATTGAGAATGGCGTGAAGGGTATTTTGTGCTCTGGTCAGAACAGACGTATATGCCACATCAAATTTATATCCAGCATTTTTCAAAGCAACTCCAGCGTTCACAGCTTCTTGTTTTCCTGATGACAAATTCATCTATAAGCTCTGAATAATCGAGTCTTTGTCAGCATTTTAAAATCGAAATTTAATCGAGAGAATTAGGCATTTTCCTAAGGATTTTCCGAATAAATACATATCTCCGTAGAGATTTAACTTGAACGACTATATCTATAGATTTTTTTTTGATTAGTTGAACCGTTTATTGCAGAAAGTACTACCACTGATTTGTGGAAGAACACTTCGGATTAGGAGTAGCCTATTCTACAATAAGATTTGTTACACTGTTTCCGTTCATTTAAGCGTGTTAGATTCTCATAATGTCTTTTAGTAAAGCTTTTTAAATCACAGAACACATTTTCTTTCTGAAAACTCAAAATTAATTCCAGAAAGAGCACCTACATATTTTGATTTTTTCTCCCACAACATGCCAATAATGTATCAAAAAGTGACACTAATTAGAGGATATTATTATCCTTTTTTAAATTTGGTAACTACCTACTTCTTATATTTGACAACAAAATTTGAACTTAACACATTTTGAGGATTTTCTCAAAATGGTCTGAAAAAATTGATATGAATGTGGATTTTTCATATTTTTTTTTGAGAAAGTCTGGCAAAGTGAAATGCTCGGTGAAATTTGAAACTCTCACTAAACTTTGGTAGGTAGTAGGTGCGTTGCTTCTTTAGTTAGCACAAGCCGTCGGTCGTCGAGGCACAAGCACACGTAACACCTAAACTGAAAAACCATCTTGTTGATATTTCAGAGTTCAGAGTGCATTCCTGATGCTTTTGATATTGGAAATTTATCATAAATAACATGTTTGAAAATGGGAAAGATGATGATTTAATGAACCATTTTTTTATGCAACAATGATTTGCCTGATTGGCGAAAATGTGGATTTACTATCAATCGACTTGAGTGACGAAGCAAAGCCGATTTCGATATTATTTTATTTAATTTTTCCTAACCAAGTAGTTAAATTAATCGGAAGGTCAAACTAAGGTCACACCATAAACTCACCTTTTTCACTCAAATTTGCGTCAAACCATCCACAGAAAAGGTTTTTTTCATTCCATTCAGATTCGCCATGGCGAACCATAACAATTTTAAAAGGTGCCATATTTGATTTAGAGCTGGATAATCTATTTTCCAATCTCTGGCACAATACCGCTGAAACTCTCAGAACTGGAATACGATACGATAACGATAACCTTGGAATAGTTGCAGAATACATATGACTTTGACTTTGACATTGACATTACTTCGAGGCATTGAACTCGATACTACCGTACCTGGAAGGGACCCATCCGTGCTGTTTACATCGAGTTGACTGAAGACAATATTTCTAGAAAGAGATAGAGACAGAAAGGGGTGTCTATCTTTGTCATATCTGTTGACATAATATATTAGCTGTGTTTGTTATGCACCACTAGTGCACACTTTTTCACACTGCAACACTCAGTGTGCCTTTGTTTTTGGAATGTTTGTCTGTTTTTTAGGATAGAATCTTAGTACGCTTAGTAAAGATATTCTATCCTAAAAACCAGACAAACATTTCACGAAGAAAGCCACACTGAGTGTTGCAGCTAATATTATGTTCAATCAATATGTAGCTTTCTATAGTTTGGGTGCCAAACAAAATGGTTAATTTATGCAGTGCATTTGGGTGTGGTAATAAATACACTCCAGAAAAGCAGATTTTATTTTTTGGCTAAGTGATATAACTCCAATTATTAAGGACAACGGCATGCACCTTAAGTATACCTACACGAAATTGTCCTAGTTAAAAGGGCCCTACTCACACTCCTGCAGCAGGGGCAATCTAGGCCTGCCGCAGGAGAAACTTCCTTGTAAAGTACGTTAGTACGTTTTGTTTTGAAAATGTGACAATTTCACATCCGGTTCGAGTTCGTTTGGTACTACTAACATCATTTCCAAAGTTTGTTTTCTCATATCTTGCTTGAAATGATGCTAGGAAGGTATGAAGGGGCCCTTACCGCCCTGCTTAGAAGGCGATCTAGGAAATTGCCCCAATCGCCCTCTGCCTCCTAGATTGCCCCTGCTGCAGGCGTGTGAGTAGGGCCCTTTAGGAATTGACGATGGTAAACACTCCAAGAAATGCAAAAGTTCTATTCGAACATTCCTCAAGCCCCCTATCAAAAAACACCATATTTATTAGTTTTAATGTGACCTCAAAAATAAAAGTATTTTCATTTTTATTTTAAGCTATTATTATAGTTTTCCAAGTTCATACCTTAATAACTTTACTTTACTCAATACACCGGTTAAACATATAAATCACCCTGCACCTACTACCTACCCTTTATTTTCTCAACTATTTAATCGAATTACGGATCATCTAAGTATACTTCATTATTTACTAATTTGTTTCTTATTTTGCATTTTTCCAGATAGTTATTTGATCCATCATATCATGATAATTAAGACTACTAAGTATGCACAGAATTGTAGTCATTTTTTCCAAGCAAATCAACCGCTTTTTCAATTTATCTTCAAACTATTTGAAAACCTCCGACTTCGCATAAGGACAATGAGTGTGACAAAGATAGCATCCCCTTTTTAGTCCAATCAAAATATACCTATGCGCAAAAAAAATACGACTAAAATTGCCTCAGTTGTCGACACGACAGGGGCCCTTCCAGTTACGTAGTATCGAGTTCAATGCTTCGAGGTGGAACAGTCAAATTTCCGCTTGGCAAACGGGCTCTATAGCCTAGTTTACACCGACCACTTGGTCCGCGGACCAAGTACCAAATTGGAACTATATCAGAACCAAATATTTGGTTCGAATGGTGTAAACAGTTGCGGACTAGGCTGGTCCACTCTTGGTTCGGTATTCGCCAGCAGGTGTACCGAACTAGATTTGGTTCGATCTGGATCAAAACTATGAGGTTATGTCGATTGTTATTATTGTGAATTGTGTTGGTTCTGAGTTTCTAAGGCAATCTGAGCGTACTTACTCATGTTTTTTTTTGGTTACGAATTGTGTTGATAAATAATTCCGACTTGTTTTTGACGTTTGACGAATTGCGCGCGTACTCATTAAATTCAGGCATTGCAAGAAGGTGTAAACGGGCGAGAAGCAATCATTGGTCCTACCGTACTATCCCCGCCCACTTGGTCCTATCGGACCGAACTAAACGAGCTTTCGGTGTAAACTAGGCTTATAATCCAGAGCCGTCACAATATAGACGGCTCTGCTACAATGAGTGATGCACCCAAAACCGCGAAATCTCAAATCTGCGAAAACGCAAATCCGCGAAAATCGATATGGAACTCGGCATGTTTCAGAGAGGTTTATTAAAAAGAGACCAATAGAGAGAGAGATAAATGTGTGACACGTAGATTTAAATGATTTTCTTACCCATGTTTTCCTTGACGAACTGTCCATATACAAACATTTGTTTAATTTTCATCTTAATACCTGATAATAAAAATAATAAGGGTCATTTTTCAGTTTACCCACTGTTGCCATTTTTATTTTCTTATTGCATTACCTGTACATTAGGCCCTTCTAGAAGGTGTTCGCAACCATGAAAACTGTCAAAATGAAATAATTGTTTTTAAATGTTTATAAACATTTGCGCAGCATGTGAATAGGTATATAACTCTTATTCTGGATGTTCTTGAGAATCAGTAAGTAGTTATTTTAATTCTGTAATTGATCTTAGCACAAGATAAGTTGGGCAGGAGCGTTACTTTTTAAACGATATTCAAGAGAACATCCACCGGCTACGCTGGGCAGGAGCGTACCTTTTTACTCGGGCAGGAGCGTTACTTTTTAAACGATATCAGGAGAATTAAACACAGTTACACCCGCTTCATTATAATATAAGTTCAGTTCAGCTTCATTCTAATTATTGTTTTACTCTTTCAAATACAGTTTTGTTTCAACCTATCAACAGCTGACATGCGTTTCGTTTCACTCGGATTAACGCGGATCACGTAAGTTCAATCGATCGTGCACATCATTCAGGTTAAATAATTATCCTTCTCGTTGATCTTCTCTTTCCAACTCACGTTCGAAAAAATGGTAAATACGAACTAACGAGCATTCACGAAGGCGAACGAAGTGTTCGCATACGTGGGTTTTCGCGTTTTTGGTTTTTCGCATACGTGGGTTTTTGCGGTCATGGAGTTCTCCCTTTTCAGTCACGCTTACGCCAATTTCGATGTGGACGGTAGCATACGATTCTCGTTTGGCAAGGGTAAATCTGTTACTTCTACATCGAAGTAGAATTGAATTTCACCTTCAATGTAACGTATGTGATTTGGATGTAAACCTTACATGTAAGGTAAGGTAAACATTCAGCTTTTTAAATCACATTTTTTAGGTTTTTGATGGATTTTTGCATTTCTTAGTTCCTATCGGGTTTCGAAATTTGAACTTCAAAGCCCGCCTTCTACGTCTTCTTTCTTCCAAGCTTTTTTTCAATATTTGTTCACTCACGAACTTATTTTTCCGTTTGACACAATACAGGGTGTATTTCAAGTTGCGTGCGGTTTTCCTTGTACAGGGTTCTCAGAAAAGAATGTATAGTGCTGTATCTCGAAAACTATATTCGCCGTAAAAACTTGTTGCGAAAAATTTTATTGCTTTTTAAACAATTGGAGATAAAAAAATCAATTTATCACTTATTGGTAGTTGCATATAATCTGGTTCCCAGACCAGACAATCATCAAAGGAGTCAAATAATCCAAATAAAGCCGCAGGTCGAAGGCTTATTCCGTTCACATGTGTGGAGAGAATGTTTGGAATATTTGCGAATACATCAAATAGGTACCCATGTAACCAAATAGAGCGGACAAATATATTTTTCTACGACTGTCAAGGAATGTCACTATTGTGCAATCGACATCGATTAGGAAACGTAACACATTGTGCAACCGTAGGAAATGAAACCATTCCCTACTCGTTACCATGGCAACGAGTGCGAAATGAGCATGAAGTGGCACCTCCATAAAAAAAAAAATAACAAACGATATTAATTACACAATAGTGATATTAATAAGAGTCGTAGAAAAAGTATAGTGTAAAACTCGCACGGAATGACTCATTTCCATGCTTATTGTACAGTATATATACTATTTTTTACGACTGTCAAGTGATGTCCCTATTGAGCAATCGATATCGATTAGAAAACGTAATACATATATTGTGCAAGGGCGAGTTAAGAAACGTCACACCCGGTGTGAGTGTGATCCAAGTGTCAAACACTAACCCTTCAGATACGGCAAGTCGTTTTACTTTTTATTCATCTGTGCTTATGAGATGTCATACAAACAGTTTTTATGATACTTTATGAGCAGGGTTGAATAAAAAGCAAAACGGCTTGCCATATCTGAACGGTTAGGGTTTGACATTTGGATCACACTCGCACCGGGTGTGACGTTTTTGAACTCGCCCCAACCGTACAAAATGAAACAATTTCCTACTCGTTTCCTAGCAACCCGTGGGAAATGGTTTCATTTCCTACGGTGTGCTACGTTTACACCCAATATCGATTTATCGATTACGCGATATTGATATTATTTGACAATCGTAGAAAAAGGAGATTGTAAAACTCGCATGGAATGAGTATCATTCCATGCTTATTGTACAATATATACTATTGTGTCATTAGTTAAAGGGCGTATTCCTGAGTAATTGTGACTGATTTGCATTGTTTTTGAGATATATTAGCCTAGTTTACACCAACAACTTGGTCCGCGGACCAAGCACTAAATTCGTACTATATCAGAACCAAATATTTGGTACGAATGATGTAGACAGTTGCGGACGAAGCTGGTCCGCTCTTGGTGCGGTATTCGCCAGCAGTGTACCGAACTAAATTTGTTCTGGATTAGGTTCGATCTCGATCAAAATGATGAGGTTATGTTGATTGTGATTATTGTGAATTGTGTTGGTTCCGAGTTTCTGAGCGTACTTACTTATGTTATTTTACGTTACGAATTGTGTTGATAAATAATTTCGACTTGTTTTGGACAAATTGTCAAATTGCGCGCGTACTCATTAGTTTCACGCGTTGCAGTACGGTGTAAACGGGCGGGAAGCAAGCAAAACTAGTCTTGCGAAATGGGAGGGGAGTCCCATTTCTCTGGATAAAGGTTGTTGAACTTTTTTGAAAAAATCTTTTTTTATACAAATGTCAGAAATACCTTTGAACCGATTTTTTTGAAATTTGCCAGACTTAGGCCCGTATGAACGAGTTCAAGCATGAACGGAGATCATACTTGAACTCGTTCATGGTTTGACGGCGTTTAAATACCAGATTTTGTATACGAAAAATTGGATTCAAACGACGTCAAATCTTGAACGCGTTTAAGTATGAACGGAGAATACGGGTCTTATGTCCGTTTAAATTAAATACCAGATTTTACATACAAAATCTTGTATTTAAACGTCGTCAAATCTTGAAAGAGTTCAAATATGAACGGAGAATACGGGTCTTAGGCCCGTATTCTCCGATTCTACAGATAAACGCATTCAACTAAACGCGTTTAAATAGTTAAACGTCATCGACTTTTTCTTGGTATGCCGTGCTAATTTTCGCAACGTTTAGTTAAACCTAGAGAAAAGTCGGCAACGTCGGAAATTTGGGAACATTTTGGTGGTATTCAAGTTGATTGAAGACCATATGATTTTGACAGTTGACATTAATGCCTGGTTTACATTCAATTTCACTTCGTTGTGCAAGTGATAAATTTCCACTTGCCAAACAAGATTCATTTGCTACCATCTTCATTGTTTTGGCGCGAGCGTGACTTTGAACACATATTCGATGTAGATGGTACCATATGATTCCCGTTTGGCTAGCGGAAATCTGTCACTTTCTCTTCGAGGTTAAATTGAATAAAAGCTTTACATAATGCATGGTATATTTGAAATAATTGGAATATTTTTTGATAAATAATTATTGTTTTAATATATGGACGTAAATATGCAGAAAGGAACAAAACGAAAAATCACCAGAAATGAGTTTTTTTTTCACGATGATTAAAAAATATCCATATTTGATAATGATCATGCAGAAGTGAACCACACAAAAATCTCAAAGGCATTCATATGGTTGAAGATTATTTTCTCATTATTATATTGAATTATTTCCGCCATATAAAGTTTTTTTCCAAGTTTAATATTTTTGTCTGCGTCAATTTCCGTAAGTGTTAAGGTACGCATAGAATTATTTTTTTATGCTACCTACGCGATTTTGGCTTGATTTTTCTTGTCCCCTCAGGACCACCTATAGAACCAATAATTTCAGTGCTATTGATAAAATGATAATACGGGAAAAAGACAGGAAGCTAATTAGTTTGAATTAAAATTACGTGGTGAATTAGGAAATGCGTAATTGTCCCGACACTGTTTTATCCCGACAGTAAGTTTCCCGACAGTATTGCTTCCCGACAGTGAAATGTCCCGACAGTAAAGTATCCCGACAGTAATTGATCCCGACAGTTATTTTCCCGACACTAGTTTTTCCCTATATATGGAACGCAGTTGAAAATAAAATATTGACAGCCGCGTTGCCGCTTGTGACTCTTTCTTCGTATTCTATCGTATAAGAAATTGAAATCGTGATTCTCATTAAAAAAAGAAAATGGGCCAAAAGGCATACATCAGAATATATTTTGTATTTTTTATATATTTGATATAATTAGTTAAAAAAGGTCGCACAAGGGTGTAGGGACAGTAAGGGAACTTATTCCTAATAAAGGCCGGCAACTCAATATACACTGGAGTGTCATATTTTTATTTTCGTCTAAAGCTTCAGAAAAAAGGAGTAAATCGGATCCCGGAAGAATAAGCGCTGTTGCCAGTTCACCAATTCACTCTAATGATGGTTACTTTTGTTGTGTTCTGGGTTTTTGACGAGCGATTTGGAAGGTTGGGTTGGTTATGATTGTGGATCGTTGATTTAAATCGTTTTTATTTTCGTATAAGTTGTGTGTTGTCTGTGATGGACAGCAAAGACCTATCTGTCGAGACATAATGTAAGTTAAATAATCGGTTGATTTCATATTTAAAGGGTTATTGGTATTACCATTAGCCTAGTTTACAACGACAACCGACAACTGGGTCCGCGGACCAAGTACTAAATTCGAACTATATCAGAACCAAATATTTGGTTCGAATGGTGTAAACAGCTGCGGACTAAGCAGGTCCGCTCTTGGTACGGTATTCGCCAGCAGGTGTACCGAACTAAATTTGATCCGGATTTGGTGCGCTCTCAATCAAAATTATGAGGTTATGTTGTCTGCTGATGTGTTGTGATTTTGTTGGTTCTATTTCTAAGGCAATCTTAGCGTACTTACTTACTTGTATTGATAAATTAATAGTTTCGACTTGTTTTTGACTTTTGACGAATTGCGCGCGTACTCTATTTAGTTCACGCGTTGAGCGAGAAGCAAGCATCGGTCCTACCGTACTATCCCCACCCACTTGGTCCTATCGGACCGAACTAAACGAGTTATCGGCGTAAACTAGGCTATTGTATAAAAATACAATGGTATTACCTCTGTTCTGAAATCAATAAAAGGTTCCAGTTTGGAATGGTCGGTTCCAGTGTTTTTGCCGTATTCATCGGCTATTCTGTTCTGTTCTTATAACACAAAACATAGGAGCCATGGAAACGAGATATAGATCAGCCATCCTGTGCAGTCCGCTACGGACCATGCATAGGAAGCGCAGATAGCCATTATTCCTATCAATACATCGCTCGAAAATTAAGCATCCAATAGAAATATGCTTATGAAACTATTGAATACCTATCTGATGCAAATATTGGAGTGTTTGACGACCTCATATGCCTCATTGTTCCATTGTTGATACAATCGACAATCGACTCAAAACATCTCCGCCATTGCCATTGCATGTAGTGTTGGTCATCTTCTTGGACGCATTACTTTCAATATTAGAATTGCACTGTTTTTATGAATCCGAAAAAGGAAAGATGAAAATAAAACAGCATTCGACGACTGCCATGCAGAAGCGACAAATATCCAAATCCAAAAATCTTTGACATGATTTGATGCCACGTCCTTAAATTCTGGCTTCACAAATCCGACTCGATAATGGACCAAATGTATTTGTGTGCATTAATTACACACATATGATTTTTTCGGATTGTTTATTGAATTATTTTATAATATTTAAATAAGGAATTGTGGAGATACGCAATGCTTGATGTGACTTTTCTAATTGACACAGTCAAAAACTGACACTTTCGAAACTGACACTTTATGCAATCCCACTTATGCAACTATAAACAGCAACAGAACGCAGCGCCGTTGCGAACCGCGTCGCGAACAGGCAACATCATGTCGCCGGCTTCCCAACGGTTGTCACATTGAAGAAATTGGGTGGTATGTTTACTCAATTTTTCTCAAATAACCATAT
This sequence comes from Orchestes rusci, assembly GCA_958502075.1. NCBI lineage: Eukaryota > Metazoa > Arthropoda > Insecta > Coleoptera > Curculionidae > Orchestes > Orchestes rusci. The sequence goes on from OY293303.1 coordinate 99,994,138, forward strand.
ACGTATTATTAACAAATAACCCATACACTTCATAAACAGTGGTGAATTTCTGATGCCAAACATTGCAATTACAGATACCTAGAGTAATAGGAAGGCGGGAAATACGAAATATCCGGAGGTGCCTCGTGTCCGAACCTGCCCTCTTTTGAAGGGGGCAAAGTTGAATAACATACAGAGTTTGAGATATGAGAGTTGGTATTGGCCACGGTTTCGTGACTCGCCCTAAAGTATAAAAAGTGATCCCGATCATTGATAATTATCTTATTTATTCCTTTTGGCTGATACCAGAGCTGTCGGTAATTGAATTACAATAATTGAAAAATGTAATTTAATTACTTTAATTCAATTACTTTTCAAAAAGAGTAATTGTAATTGTTTTTTCAATTACTGAGATAAAGTTATTGTAATAAGTAATTGGTTTCAATATATCGCAGATAATTCAATTACTCTTCGAGTAATTCAATTACCTTCAGAGTGCTTCAATTACTTTGAAAAGTAATTCAATTACACGAAGAGTGATTCAATTACTCGAAGAGTAATTCAATTACCTTCAGAATGCTTCAATTCCTTCATTTACTTTGAAAAGTAATTGAATTACTTTGAAAAGTAATTGAATTACTTGGAGAATAATTGAACTACTTTCATATCTGTTAGTGGAACCGCTTTTTGCTCGAGACGTTCGGTTTTCGGTTTGACTTTTGCCGTTGTAAACGCCGTGGCGTTCTCCGTGGAAGTCTTGAATCTTGAATCTCTTGAACTGATGTGAGTGTGGCGGTAGTTTAACAGTCGGCCATTGTTTTTTGGTCACGTGACTGCCAGTTTGATAAAGGTTTGATGGTCACATGATTTGGATTCATTCTGTCTATATTGAATGAGAGAACGATAGTGGGGGAATTTTTCTTCATATTCCTGGGCCTGGGGGAATTACATATTACATTACAAAATTATTCAACATCACCGCATCCATTGCTCGCCGATTTTCTTTGATTATATTATATGATCAAAGACAAACATAAAATATCAATACAAGAATTCATCATATTTCATTACACTAGATAGTGTATGTATTGTTTATTGTAATTTGGGAAACCACATACATAGATAAACCTACCTTATTTACACATAAAGATGACGGATGATGATGAGAATGTGAAGAAATATATAACAATATGCACTTTTTCACATAAACACCCCAATAAATGACAATTTTCTGAAATTAAATGCATAATTTGATAGTAGGCCATGAATAACAATAATAAACAGCTAAATCTTCTTAATGTATGTACTATAAATATACTTTTAAAAGTTTTCGAAAAGTAATCGAATTAAAATCAGTAATTGGCATGTGGTAATTTCATAAAGAATCAATTACTTTTGGTCGTAATTGGTAATTGAACTACTTTTGTGAGTTGTTTTAGTAATTGCTAATTGAATTACTTTTGTCATACTCAAGGTAATTGGTAATTGTAATTGAATTACATTTTAAAAGTAATTGCGACAGCTCTGGCTGATACACACTGTATATTCAACGGTTTAAAATTTATAGAAACGCACTTTAATTGTTTGTATATTTTATGAAGCTTTAGAAATTTCTAGCACCTACACAGCTTCAGTGTTTCCTTGTGGATCGGTTTTCAATATAAGATGTGCATATATCATTTTTAGATTTATTGTTCCAAAGAACAATGATGATATTTAGACCATCCAGCTTTTCAAATGCTTCACGGGTCAACTTATCCTTTGATCGCCTTCTATGGAGCATGGAGCAACTTTGATTATGATCAAAGTTACCGACTTTCCTATTTTTTTTTATCTTGCAGGAATATGGTGCGCAATACCAGAGAACTTTGGGGGTCAAAAAGTGTAAATACTACAAAGAAAAAGTTGTCGAAGAAGCTATAAAAATGGTTGAAGACATTTTTTTTTGTTGAGCCTCTAACAGAAAACATAGTTCCTGTATCTTCATACCTACTTTTGTAATAAAGTACATATTTTATTGAAATAAAAACGTTACTATTCAACTTCTAGTTGTTTTTTTTTACACAAACATGTTATTATTCAAGTTAATTATCAAAACATTTTTTTTACGGTGATTATTGCATATACGGTTTTTACTTATTTCTTGATTCCTATATTTAAAATTTCTTATATGGCAAACGCCAAACAACTTTGAACCCACGTCATCGATGGCACCAAGCGCGTGGAGATGTGATTTATATTGCTGGTGACCAAATGTGGATACCAGCAAACTTCATAACAACGCGCCTAGTGTTAACGATGACGTGGATTAAAAGTTTTTTGGCGTTTACTATACAGCAAATGCCGAACAACTTCCGATCTACGTCATAATTGCCACCAAGCGCGTTGTTATGAAGTTTGCTGGTGTCCACATTTTGACAATTTCTCAAAAAGTGTAGGTAAAGGTGCCGCACACCTCTACGATTAATCGATTCCGGGATATGGCCGCTCGCTCTCCTTGACTCATCACCCTGTTTGTCCTACACTACCTCCTTATGAAAGAAACTGCTTATAAAAAAAAATTGAAAAATTGGTTGAGCATCAAGGTCAATGAGCACTCGGCTAAAATATTTTCAAAATAGAGACACTTCCGGAAATAGGTGTCAACGTTGTTATTTGAAATGGAACACCCTGTGTATTTAGCATTTTTGGATTCCTTGGAAAATTTTAGATATATTTAGTGTATAATGTTCTATACCTAGTTCTGTTTTCGAAATATCTTTTTTATTTTATCTCAAAAATGACGTTCACAAGCCCTACAACAATTAAAAAAATTTCCACATGAGAGCCTGTATGATTGAATTTGGAATGGATTTCGTTTCGATAGAGACCTACTTGAGTATACCGTATGGTTATTTTGATTGTAAATTACTACAGGGTGAGCAAAAATGAGGTTAGAAAATCAATTAATACAAAATCTGAAAAGTCAATTTTTTCAAATGCAAACCTATTTTTATAATTTGATCCTATTTAGCATTAAGCTTTGTACAAGTTCGGACATTGCTCGTGACACATACAGACTCACGTTTTTCCATGCACGGTTTTGAATGCACGTACATGAACGCTTATGAATACGTCAATCTGTATAGGGGCCCTTACACACATTCAGGTATGCCAACAAAAGTTTCGCCATATATTGTAGGGAACACTGTTGCAGACGACACAAAAATGAACACGCCGCTTTCGTGAAGGTCGCGAAGTTGGCCATTTTAAAAATTTGAAGCTATGGGCAGGAGCGTTACTTTTTGAACGATATTTGAGAGAACATCCACCGGCTACACTGGGCAGGAGCATACCATTTTACTCGGGCAGGAGCAGCCATATGGGCAGGAGTAAAATACCGAAATGACCGAAATATAAATTCAATGCGCATGCCTAAAGGAAGCGACGTGTTCATTTATGTGTAGAGTCACTGAGACCTCCTATTCATACAGAGTGGAATTCGACGGCGAATTGAATAGATAAAAGTGGAACGTACGATGGTGCCCCGCTCACTCCTCTGTGTTGCAAATATCATTTAACGATCATAAATCTATTCGTCCTGCAACATATTCCTCGAACAGTGTAGGAATAAAAAAAATGTTTTCAATTTTGAACTTGGCGCGCAGATGCCACCGGAAATAAGAAAAGGCACTGGATAAAGTGCGAATTTCTATTGGTCGCTTTCAAGAAAGTGACATTCTGGACAGTTTACCGACCAATAGGAACATTAGGAACGGTGATATTGGTGTTCGCGATTCGTGATTCGCTCATAGGAACGTCTGAACCATATTAGGTAACTATTCCTTTGGTGCAAAAGGCGATTTGTGCGTAACATCTGCTGAATTCTCAAGTACCTACCTACTTGAAAGTGATCTTTAAAGTTGTACAACTTCTTGTTATCTGCCTGTGTATTGTTATTGTTGTTTTTATTGAATTGTGACATTGCTCAGTTTTTAGTATTGTTGTACGGTGATCATGGATTACCAAGGGTTCCAGTTTCATAAGAGCCGTTCACGAAATGGTCGAGGGTAGGTGAATATAGGATGTATTCCAAATGTATATTTTCGCTAGTTAGTGTGAAGTAAGCCATTAAATTCTCAGCCATAAAAAATATCAGCATCCATAGAACAGTTGCGTAGCCATAAAAACACGCGACTCAAGTATTCTATTAAGTATTAATTTGTATTATAATTATTGATAGAGGATTATTATTATTACATAAATATGCAAATGCAAAAGTTCTTAATGAAACAAAAAAGATCCAACTGCAACAAACAATGTTTTTCAGTCATGAGTCGCGTGGAACACCCTGTAGTTGATGATGTCACGCGATGAATTTTTCATGAGTCAATGTCTATCGAATAAAGAATGAACTGACGTATCCAGACTTTCCAGAAGCCCCTTCTGAATACCCAGAAAAAATATTATTTAGAAAAAGCTGCCATTATCGGGCGAAACACCCTGTAGTTGATGATGTCACGCGATGAATTTTTCAATATTCTAATGTCTATAGAATAAAGAATAAACTAACGTATCCAGACTTTCCAGAAGAGCCTTTCTTTGTCATAGATTTACAGACATCTTCTCTACAAGTAGGTAACCTTGACAAGTACGGTTTATCGAACCTTAAGATCCGAAATACTGTCAAAAAATCATCGGGATGAAGATGACTTTTATGATGTTATAAAGTATCAAAAAGATCATCCTGAATTCATAGCTTCAGTCGGTTCGCCATTTTATATACACGTCCATAGCCATAGCCAACAACAGGAGTTATCACTCACAAGATTAAAACATTCGCTAGGTAGTGGTTCATCTGGATGCGACTGGTAGTATAGTCAGGAAACCGTTCAAAAATAGTAAACGTGTGTTCTGCTATTATGCTGGTGTGGTCCAGATTCCCAACAGTAGGCGTGTATGTCCTGTTTTTGAAATGATCACGTCAAGTCATGATGCAAGGTCGATTTCAGCATGGCTGTTCAGTATCAAAAGCCGATTATTGTCAAACTGGCCAATTTTTTAGACCGTAGTAATTCACTTCAGCTTCGCATTCATCAATGCTATATTTTTTGCTTTGCACAACATAGACTTTTTCTACCTACTTGGAAATTGTTTTCAAATTTGTTCATTACAACCAAAAACTACCTCCAAATTTCATACGAATTCGCTTGTGTTGTTTCCACATGTTCAAATTAATGTCTGACTTGATAGATCAAATCTATTCTAAAAATGAAAGAGTTTTCATCAAAGAGCTACTCGCTGTGTCGTTCAATTTGGCATGGTTCAATTTTTGTGAATGGTTTGAAAGTTTCTCAATGTTAGTTTGTTCCAAATATCGCAGTCAACAAGTCGAAAAAGCGATTACGACAATAGCGCAGTTTCATCAGACGAATAGTTCCTTGCACTTCAAAAAAAAAATACAAAGAAACGTCAATAGTCATAGCGAAATAGATAATTCACAGGGAAAAGACAATCATCTTGAAAATTAAGAGAGTATTTAGTGTTTTCTAATTTACAATAATACCATATTACCATAATATGACTTATGATGTATTGAGAGCTGCATAACTCGGAAACATGCACGACACAGTATCGGCAACGCTGCTATTGATATTCCATTAACGGCTTCCTTCCAAATTTGTCGGGACAAAATATTGTCGGGATAGTTTACTGTCGGGATACTTTACTGTCGGGAAGAATAACTGTCGGGACATTTCACTGTCGGGAAGCAATACTGTCGGGAAGTTTACTGTCGGGATGACAACGTGTCGGGACAATTACATCGAACAGTGAATTATTATTTTACGGACATCCCAAAACGTGATATTATTAGAATGAGACCATTTTGTACTTTAATTATTTCATCAATTATTGCAAATGGCATTTTGATTTATCTTGAAACCACACTATGGCATTGCTGACTTTGTAGATAACACAAAAAAAATGAAATCTCCTGAAAATTGACATAACGTTAAAATGGTCCGCGCGCTTATAGTATTTTTTATTTTTATGTAAATCCATGCAAAAACCATTATTAGGTCGAAAATATCGGCTTCAAGAAGTAATTCGTATTTAGACTCCTCCTAGTAAAAAATAAAATAAACACACTTACAATGGGATGAAAAACAATTAGGTATCAGCATCAAATATCCATTATTTATAATAAATAATATGTTCGGTGGTATTTGTTCATATTATGTCAAGATATATTTTTTCAAGACGAACGCATCTTCCGCCACAATTGAAGCCGTTTAAATCCTTAAACGCTCCAAACCGGCCGTTTAACTTTGAATGCGTTTAACCGACTTGAACGTGTCTGATTTCGCCGGTGCATACGAAATCTTGTAGTTAAACGCCGTCAAATCTTGAACGAGCTTAAGTACGAACGGAGAATACGGGCCTAATAGAAGCCTCGTTTAAGCCTAGCTAGGTAAAAATTATGAAGACCAGTGCCGTCCCGAGGGCCATCCTACCGATTATTTTTATTAAATAAATGTACGCCATTGACTTTGTTGTGATTTTTGAATTTTTTATAGGATGAAACAACCAAAAATACAACTTTTTTGCCTCTTGGATTTTTTTTCTATCTAGCCTAGTTTTTGATAAAAAAAATCTTTCATACTCGGCAGAATATTTTTATTTTTTTTTATACGGATAAAGTATTTAAAAACAGGACAAACGAAGCTAGAAAAAAATCCAAGAGGCAAAAAATTGTAATTTGGTTGCTTCATTCGGAGCCATGTTTATATGGACTTCTTTTCATGTATTTATAATATAGGTAGGTAAATGAAGCAAAAATTTCATTTTTCGAGAAAGAGTCATTATTCGTAAAAATTTTTGCTTGCTAAAAGAATACGTTTGTCGATGGAAAAAGTTTGAAATTTTTTACAGGGTCTCCAAAAAGTTGAGAAATCATTTATTATTCCAAGACTCAAGTACCCATGCATATTCAAATGTTTTCAGCAAAATATAACATGAATATTGTAATCGTGTACAAATATTGACCATGAAGCAACGAATACACATTTATGTATTTAAAATTACTTCAAGAGAAGAACAGTACCCAGCACGTCCAATGGTATTTTTTTCTGTGACGTACTGGAGATTCAGTCTTTTGGTCTTAGACTGTTTTTTATGGTGACTTTTCGTTGTGTGCGGGAGGCAACCTGACGGAAGAAAGAGGGTTGGGTCTTCAACTGTATAGTGAGGATTTCGGTGAATGTCATGCACGTTATTTATGATTTGTGCGCAAAATTTGAGACTACTTGAATGATTAAAAAGTAAAATTTTGTTGAAAACTTTCGAATATGGGTATTTTTTCTAAAAAAACATAAAAAACATGTTTTCAACTTTTTGAAAACCCTGTATTGAATTTCGATTCAACGGCAATCGTAATTTTTCAAGAAGCAAAATTTTTGCAAGGAATTACTTTTTCTCGAAAAATTAAATCTTTCTTTCATTTCACCTATTGGATACCCCATCGCCGGACATACTGTATACCGATTTTAAAACTTGAATAACTTTGGGAAAAATCATATCTGAACAAAATACAAAAAAACGTATCGATTAATCCTCCATTATCTTGGTTTGACGGATCAAGAGCTGTCTTTCTTCCGAAGCTACTTAATAGTACTTGAGCGACCGAAAGCAGTTCGTGAGGATCGATTCAAGGGTTTCAGGGATGTGGTGTTCCACAAGGATCTATCTTGGGCCCACTCATAGGAAAAAGATTAATTCTCTTTTCTATGGGCCCGCTTCCATTTCTCTTATACACGTTCGACATATCTGATGTAGCCAAGTTTTCCCAGCTGCATAAGCATAACTACGCGGACGATACTCAGATGCTGTATACTTTTGACCCGAAGCACTATGATGAAGTGGAAGCCAACATAAACAACAATCTTGAATCTATATCTATCTACAGCACAAAAATTTGAAACTGAACGCCGGAAAGACTAAAGTTTTGCTTTTTGCTCCGCATGGATGCTAGGCTATGGCATCCTGCGAGACTACCTCCAAATCAGACTCAATGACCAGTTGTTAATATTCTCGGAAAGTGCAAGACATTTGGTAGGATTAAGATCTAGTCCACATATTTCTAATATTATTAAAAAAGCCTATTCAACACTGAAACTTTTATATGCTAGTCGACATATTATCAACTCCATTTTTATCGACAGTGGATAAATATTGACTTCAGAAAAACTGCTGTGGGTTTATTCATGAGTCGAGTAAATATGATCATGTATCGGCAAGATTGCAGGATTTGAGGTGGTTGAAAATGGATGTGTAATTCAAATATCTCTTGTTAATCATTGTATTTAAGGTTTTGAAGTCGGCCGAATCTTAGGAGTAAGTAAGTTCTAGAAGGGAATGTCACGATATGTTCAAGTGCGCAATAACATTTGTCACAACCAGAGCATACATACGTTAAAATTGCGCAGTATAATTCCAATGTGTTAACAGAATGTACAGGATAAATCACAATCAGAGTGTATCCGTTTGCACAATGTCAATTAAAACATTTGTGTATACGTGAATGTCATACTGTGACTACGTTGTGAGGCGGTCGTTTAACCTTTGTGCTTACCTGTGTGTATAAGTAGCACATTTACATTCGAGAAATCTCCAATGTTGTGTCTGCGTCTAAATACATAATCACTGGAAACACATCGTAATCGTGATTTGGTGTGCTGTATGGGCTGCTTCTGATTTACCTATAATGTCGATCAATAAAACTCAAAACATATGTGCAACCTTTTTTATTAAGAAAAAAATAGTTTATGTACTCAAACACAAAAAAAAACGTTAAATTTTGTTGAATGCAGCGATGTCGACACTTTGTACCTGAAAAAAAGGAATAAATAGGCACGGAAAAGAAGAAAAAAAAGTCAATAGTCGAACATTGGTACCAAACGATATAAAATATTTCGAGATTTACTCACATAGTCTTCGAGAGCTTCGATTTGTTCTGTGAGCCAATCGATCGATACCTTGTCATCTTCTACAACACTGGAAATTTGCAGTTTGTGAATACCATAAGCTAGTGGTACTAATTTGGCAGCTCCCCATAGAAGTCCATCTTGTTTGATTTTTCTGACATGTTCCTCCATCACCTTCATATCAGTTGCATCGTCCCATGGCTTAATATCAAGAATAACATTCGACTTAGCGATCAAGACAGGTTCTGAAAGTGGTTGAGTTTGATTCAATGAAAAACATGAGTCTTTCGTGATAGTGCCCTACTTTTGGATTTTTTCGCCGCGTAAGCTGCAAGTCTTTCCTCTCTGATCTTAGCATTTTCAACCGATTCCTCTTCAGAGTCTGAAGCAAAAAGATCAACGTCGTCCTCATCATCATTTGCGGTGGGTTTTGATGGTTGTTTCACTATGTTGATCTCATGAGTTGGTTTAGCTACGTTCAAAGACTTTTCCAAACTAGACACTCTCAAGCTAAGGGCATTGACGTGATCCAGAATCTGATTTATTGCTGAGATCGAGTTGTGATAAAATATCTCGAAGTATTCACTAATACTTACATTTTTCGAACTCTGATACTTTCTTCTCAAGGAATTTTACTGCCCCTACGTCCAAAGAAGCTGCGCTGGCTAGATCGCCCTGTATGATAAAATTTACAATTTCTCTGCATCAATTAAATACTTTCTAAAATATAATAAATGAATATTGTGTGCATGTATAAAAAGAAAAATATTTGAAAAATGGGGTTAACAAGCAAAAAGCTAATATAATATTTTTTATGATCTGAATTGTGAAAATTGACGTCTAATCTTAACCGATAATCAACTGTTAAGGCTATAAGCATGAATAGAATATTAATAAAGTATAGAATAGAATGAATAGAATATTAATAAAGTATAGATATTATGTCGAGTCTATAAATTTTTATTCTAAAATCGATATGTATCTGTTTTATACAAGGCATCATTTAAACTGCGAATGGTGAAAAGTGGACAATACTTTCAAAATATCAACGCGTGAATCTATCTAGCAAAGCGTGGTTGTTGATACATACATACAAATGATCCGATCAAAATTATTAGTTCTGGATATTGTGATTATGCCTCCGGCATTTTTATTGAAATTGAACTTCCAGCAATTGCAGCTTCAGAGAAATTACCTATTTAAACAGCCGTAAACAATTTTCTTGGCTTAATTTTTTTTCCTATTCGATCAAGCACAATAGCTTGAAATAATGTGACCATTGTGACCAATCCACATCATTTTGTGAAAAAGAAGTCTATGAAGGTAGTGCAGGAACGGTTTGGAGGATTGACAGTTCCTCCAAAAAGTTACAGTGAAAATCTGATTTCTTTAGAAAATATTCATTGAAAAGTCGATTGAAAATTTCAATGATTCATTTGAAGACCTAGTTGTATTCTATTGCATTTTCTCACCCTTGTCCAAGCTTCCCATTAGAATACCTGCTATCCCTATACAAGGGTGCGAAACTATTATACGTTAAAATTTGCAAATTCAACACTTAGAACCTCTAGAAAGAATAAAAAACATCTCAAACTGGAAATCTTGAAAAATGTACAAGTATTTATTAATTGTTAAGAATGTAAATAATATTTGTTTGTTTATATTTCATTATAATAGGTTATTTGTATACGTTTTTGTCTCTAGTAGATGTTCGATTTTGTTATTTCCGAGGTAATTTTCTCCTCCATTGATTAGATCAACACAAATATTCATTTGCCGAAATTTTGATCATTATGTTCTATTAGTTATATTTTATGAAAGTTTATGTATACGATCTTTTTCATTCCATATTCCTCGGTGTCCTCGAAATTTCCAAAAAGTTACTCAGCATTAAAGGCTATTTTTGACAATTTCAACTTCACGTGTGTACACAATCATCATAGCTAATGATCTAAAAATCGTTTGTGTAGCATTAAAAAAGTAATCTAGAATAATTGGTAATATTTTCCAAAACAAGAACGAAGTAAATATATTTTTCAATTGCACCCGGTAGATTCCTTCACACATCAGATGTGGGTTTTGCCGGCGAGACGGATAGTGACGGCAGGAGGGGGATTTTCTCGTCTTCGAGAGAGTGGTCGGACTTATTGGAATATATAGACTTTGATACTACAGTTAAATATTACTAGTCATCATTTTCCATCTCACAAATGCTGGAATGGAGACAAAAACGTTGACAAAAAATAAGTTCTTGTAGTGTTGCTGGTGGAAGTGTGACATCTTAAATCAGCGAATATCACAGTTCGAATAATAAGTAGGTACATACAAGAGCAAATAGTCGTGAAAAACGATATTTTCATACAGTAAACGACACACAGTGATCGATTTTCAATTTTTAGGTGGACAAAAAATGATCACGATTGTCGGCGTAGCTTGTGTAAATACCATCTTTGCTTTAATATCCACTCAAGATTAAAAACATGTTTTTTTTTTGTCATAAAACCACACATTTAGTATTGATAAGAGTCAATACATCGACAAATGAATAAGAATTAGTTTAGACGATATCTTAGCTGTGCGAAAGAGTGCCAAAAGTTACATTGTTTGATAACGGATTTAATTCTTTTTCTGTGATGATTATACTTGAAGGTGAGTGCTTTGAGAGAATATGACATATTTGTTTTTTGGTATTTGGCTTCAGAATCGCAGTGCGGATGAAGTGATTTAAATACATTGAGTTCTTTTTCATTATTTTATATATACAGGATGATCCAGAAAAATGTATGCACCTAGTTTTTGTACTTTTCTTGTAATCTCGTGTTAGTTAACACCCTAACACTCAATTATTATTGAGAATAATGGAAAATAACATGAAAAAAAAAAGATTCTTTCTCCCTTTCATTATAACAGGTATATAATATAGATAATATGATACGTACAAGATATTTCTGTTCTGTATTTCTGTTTCTATAATATATAGAACACAGATAATATACAAAAAATACCAAAATACCTGGACACTTCCACCTCACACTTTCAAAGTAAAATGTGTTAAAACTATAAAGTTTCCTAAGATGGATCTTGGAGCTTCTCCAATTATTTATATTTTTATATAGTTATGTATATTTGATCTTGAAGAAAAGGACACATTTGAAAGTCTGGAACCAACACTAACCTGGTGAATATGAAGAGAAATTTGATATTTATATATAATCTCCAAAGACATAATATTATAGTAGGCGCATAAATAGTTAGTGCTATATCGCCTAGGGAGATTGTATATATTTTTTATTGCTCTATTTTGTAAAATTTGTATTGGTTTAATCAAATTTTTACGTGTAGGATACCATAACAAGGTTAAGTATTGAAGGTGACACGGGACAGTAGTGAGTAGTAGACAGATCGTGGGAGATAACTTGGTACAGAGAAGCTTGAACGTCTAAGTACACCTACTGGAGTCAGCAAGCATTCCCTCAGTATTGACAAATGTCTTTCCCTGGAAAGATTTTCATCAATTTAAATGATAATGTGTATTACGATAGGTATCTATTTGTTTATCGAAAATAGTTTGCGTTGATTGCATATTTTTGTCCACCTAAAAATTTAAAATCGATCACTGTGCGACAGATTCACCTAGTAAATAAAATCAATTCAGCTACAATATATCGACAAACAATCAAGGAAAACGTTCACAGAATTATCTGATAATAGTGCAAAGGCATAGGTAATATAAGATAGAACGTAGGAATTCACGAACTTGACTGTCTGGGAATGCTTTTATCAATTTAGCACCGGTCCATCATTCGACATAACTCGACAGATTAACTGGTTTATCGAAAGACTACAGAATGTATACATTATTAATCATGTAGTCTTTGGTTGGTCTACCTTAATGTTTATTTTTTTTTATATGAAGGAAAGGGATTTGATCAACTAGTACTAAGTTCAAGTTTTTGAACAAACATAACTATAGTTCCACATAATCTACCGAGTGTCAGTATCCTACCGCTGATTGGAAAGAAACTTATCAATCAACGGTACTACCAGTAATAATTGGCTTACAGGGTGTCCGGTAAGTATATGGCATAATTTCGGGAGTATATAGGGGATATCAAAATAACCCTAGTTTGTCATTTTTTTTTCTCTAAAGTGCCTAACGGAGATACAGAGCCCTGAAGCCCATCGATTTAATTTTTTTGCTCTAACTTTTGACCCGGCTTGTATTATTTGATGAAATTTTAGTATGTTGTGTAGACCATGAAGGCTCATAATCACACATCCTCTGATGTTTCCTAAACAAAAAAGATACTTTCCGTTTGTTCCGATAGAACTAACCTTTTTCGAGAAAAATGGGTTTTTGTTTTACACGTTATTGCAACAATTCATGAAAATACTACGACGAGACACCAGTTGTTGTTATTAGTAGTATTGAAAAACTCCTTGACACGCTCAGATTGATTGACTTATATAATAGAATTACCTAGTCAAAGAATTAAAAAAAAAACCATAAATTTTACTATTTATTTTTTTGCTAGAACTAGCATACTCAATCAATCTGAGAGTGTCGACATTTCTTTCAATACCAACAATAACATCAACTGATGTCTTTTAGTAGTATTTAAATGTATTACATATTGCAATAACGTGTAATTCGATAAAATTTCACAAATTGTATTGAAAACACATGTGCATACAGAGACATTTAAAAGCGAGCCAGCCTCATAACATTTTTATTTATGCAGCGATTTGGAAGGGATCTGTTTTGAATTGTAGAGGGGAAAAAGTGTATTCTGGGGCCGGGTGGCGTACAGTTTTCTTTTGAACCAAGGCCTCTAGATTTTATTTATAGGCTGAAAAATTCAGTAACCATATTAGCGATTTTTTTTCAGAAAAAATCTGCCTACGCCACTGGATTCGTCATCCCCTGAAATGGATTAGCAAAGAATTTCATCAAACAATATTGAACATTAACGATTCTACGGCTATTGCTGTCAACTTGGTTATTAGGCATTTAGAAGCTTTTTATCTCGTAACTCATCAAATAACAACTACAATAAACATCCTCAGATATTATCAAAAACAAAAGAAAATAACTATAAAATTTACAAAAAATAAAATTAACACGCATGAGTTCACTTTAAATTCAGGATTTTTTAAGTCTAAATGCGTGAGATTGTGGATAGATCGCTACCCTATATCCACCTAATGGAATCCAGGACTCAACTACCTTAGACCCATTTTCAAGTGGGATTTATTAGAGAAAAAAAAATTGCGCGATGGAACGAGATAAAAAATCTTCTAAATGTATAATAGTTGACAGAAATATCCGTAGAATCGTTTATGTTTTATATTTTTCCATGAAATTTGGTGCAGATCTATTTGAGGGAATAACGAATCCAGTGGCGTAGGCAGATTTTTTCTAAAAAAAATGGCTAATATGGATTCTGGATTTTTCAGCCTCTAGATAAAATCTAGTAGCCTTGGTTTGAAAAAAAAACTGGCCGCTGCCTGGTCCAAAAATACACTTTTTTTAGCTGGGACAACAAAATTCTGAGTGTTGAGTTTCTACTATCTAGTCTATACAGGGTGCCCCACAAGGGGATCTCAGTTATCATAAGAGATACAGGGTCGGTTAAATGGTTGCAAAGTTGCGCATTTTTATGCTCAACAAAATGCCGTTTTGAAATTTGAAAAATTCCAACTACTTCCGAAGATATTCGGAAAAAAACCGAAATTTCGCAAAAACGTTATTATTTCCTGAGTTTTTTTGAGAAGATAATGTAAAATGAATTACATTTTCTCATTGCCACTTTTTCTCCTCCACAAGATGGCGGTATCAAATTGAAAATCTGACGTTTCGTCTTTGTGCGGCCATCATCAAGTCCATTTTTTCAAATACGGACCTGGATTTTTTATTTTATTTTAGTTATCTTTTGACGTCCTTGAGGCATTGAGGTAATTAGATGAGGGTGTAGAGCATTGGGTTGCCTTAGCAACGTCAATATTTTCAATTATTTTTCACCTATTATTGTTATTTTCAATATTTTGTTAAAATGGCAATATTCAACACTTGCAGAAATTGATTCAGTTTTTTATATGATTTTTTTTTAATTGTCCATGTCATTTGTGGATTTAATTCAATTTCATCAAATGTATCGTTATCGATTTTGGTTCGGTCAATTAGGCTTGTTTAGTTATGCAGGTTTTCTCATAAGAATAACGTGTCGAATAAAGATGGATTTATGAACCAAACTATGAGTTAGGGAGAAAAGGGTCGCCTAACTAATTTTCTCTGGTATTATTTTTTAATGAGTATTTTTTTCGACGGTTGCGATACCTCAATACATTAAGGACGTCAAAAGATAATCAAAAATAAAATAAAAAA
This sequence comes from Orchestes rusci, assembly GCA_958502075.1. Classification (NCBI taxonomy): domain Eukaryota; kingdom Metazoa; phylum Arthropoda; class Insecta; order Coleoptera; family Curculionidae; genus Orchestes; species Orchestes rusci. The sequence continues at coordinate 100,009,465 of OY293303.1, forward strand.
TCCAGGTCCGTATTAAAAAAAATGAACTTGATGATGGCCGCTCAAAGACGAAACGTCAGATTTTCAAATTGATACCGCCATCTTGTAGAGGTGAAAAAGTGGCAATGAGAAAGTGTAATTCATTTTACAATATCTTCTCAAATAAACACTGGAAATAATAATAACGTTTTTGCGAAATTTGGTTTTTTTTTCGAATATCTTTGAAAGTAGTCGGGATTTTTTTAATTTCAAAACGGCATTTTGTTGAGCATAAAAATGCGCAACTTTGCAACCACGTAACCGACCCTGTATCTCTTATAATAACTGAGATCCCCATGCATGCACTCGAATCTGTGGCACCCTGTAGACAGTATGCAAAATTTGGTGATTGAACCGCGAAAAATGAGTTTTGGGTGTCAAAGCCAAAAAAACATATAAGTGAAACCGCGTATAAAAATGCCGAGTAAAATGAGGGACGCCTGTATTACATTATTGATAACAGTTTGGAGTGATTTTTTAGAAGTTCTTGATTTTTCATCCGTTAAAAACATGGTGGGCCAGACGGGATAGTGTCGGATATAGACGCATATTTTTAAAATTCTCGTCGCTGAGGCATGATTGACCGACCTAAAGGCTACAAACACAAAATACAGGCTAATTCATATCAAAGTTTTCTTTCTAAAATAGAGCCTCCTATATATTATTCCTATTTGGTCCCTCATTCAATTTCAGGTTGACTTTATGTACCACACATGGTAACTTAAACGAACCATTCATCCGCAAATGGCTATTTTTTAAAAAAGTGGAATTAAAAAAAAATAATAATAATCCTAGAAGTTAAAGAATTGTGATTTTTTTGATATTGCTAACCATGATTTGTCCTAATGTTGGCCGTACGTACTACCTTGAATTCTTCTTGAGTTATGAGAAATTGTTATGTCAACTTAGAAGATTTCAATTAGATAACTTAAAAAAATGGTAGATATGCTCTGTAGTTTTGTGGCGCATCCATGATTTACCAGGTATTTTGGGTATTTCGCCACACCCTATCAAAAAAACAATCAAACTAGGGTTTATATACCGGATCTTCTATATCACCTGAAATTATTGGTAAACAATATTTGATATTGATAGGTTTTATTGTTTACTAATAAAACATTTTTTCAGGTAATATAGAAGATCCGATATATCAAGACTAGTTTTGATTGTTTTTTGATAGGGTGTGACGAAATACCCAAAAAAAATCTGGTAAATCTAGAAAAAATGGAACTGCCTATTTTTTTATGTTTTTTTTTTACTTTTTGGCGAAATAAGCTTGTTAGTATCTATCTCTGATATTTCCGATTAATTTGAGGTTGCTATCAATTCTCAATACCTACCTAATCAAGTAGGCCATTGAAAACAGACAATAACCGATTAAGGTTAGATATTATTATTTATTGTGGATCTAAACACTGAATCATAAACAAGAGACAGCACATTAAAAAGAGGAAACAAAAGCAGTATGTACAAACTCGCTGTCTCAAAACCTTTAAGATATTGGTACTTACATAGTCAAAAAAATTCGGACTAAGCGCATAGCATGTTCCGGACTCACCGCTGAGGAGTTCAACAAACAAGCAGCAATGTGGAAGAAATCTAATTCAACATCATGGATCTGTGACCAATGCCAAGTTAACGACACCGCTAACTCTGTTGGTATAGTCTACCATTCACGGAACCGTCTCTCCATAGATCCAGGAACAATAAACCTCTCGCAGAGAACTTTATCCCACCGTGATGATTCAAAAACCGATCCCATTCCACCACAAAACTGCAGCCCAATGTTTTCAAGCGATATCATAAAAAAGCCTGTGAAAATGGAATTTCAATACAGCGAGCTTCTGTCCAAGTATAAAGACCACATAAAAATAAACATGGAGTTACAAAAGGAATTAGTATAGATAAAGCGTAAACTTGCAGCAAATGATGGGTCCCCGAACGTCAACTCCGATGCTGTGATTGGCGAGTCAATAGAAGAGATAAACCAAAGACATGTACGCCAAAGAATAATCAAAGTAAACAATAATTTGAACTAAAAACTATATGTCTAACAGTGTCTCGACATCTGCACACCTAGATAATATCTCGTGTATATGTTACAGTAAATGTCAGGAATTCAGTGAAAGCTAGCTTTTACTAGTTGATGCTAGCAATTACTTGATCCGTTAGGAAATGTTAAATTTTGAAGAATATTGTACACTTTTACTAGTGAATGTTGGAGAAACTTTATCAAATCAACTTTTACTGAAAGCAGTTGGGAAAAGTTATTTTTAACACTTATTTCCGCCATTTAACTAACCCAATATGCACGGGGCATCAAAATTTTTGCCAAACCCAAACTAACCCAAATTAACCCAGACTAACCCCTACTGAGAATACTTAAGTATTTTCTATAATACGGTATCTGAACTATGTTCACATTGTACACCTGCGATTCATAACTCTCGTATTTTCCAGAGCGTCTAATCTGTCGGCGAATTCCAACTCGGACCAAAAAGGATATTTATAATTACGATAATAATCTTCAGTTTAACAGCTTTCACTAGAAAAGTTACGTGAATGCTAACAATTACTAGTAAAAGTATGATGGAGTCGATCGAATTCAACTTTCACTAGCTGAATGTTTCCAAATCAGGAAAAGCTTACTTTTCCTAGTAACAGTTAGCTTTTACTGATTACCAGGTTTCACTGTGACATATGTATCAAAACGTGAGAGGACTCAATACAAAAACGGTAGTGTTCTAAAAATCAACATGTGGCAATGACTATAACATTATAGCAATCACGGAGAGCTAGATTCAGGAAAACGTTGAATCTAGTGAGCTTTCTGATTAAAGATATTCTGTTTTCCGGAGTGACAGGGATTTGGCGGAGATGGGAGTGTCGAGGGGCGGTGGTGTTGTAATTGTCATCAAGAAAGAACTCGAGCCCATTGCCCTTGATTGGGAGATTGTGAGATGCGATGTCACTAGGATACATATTGTTGGCTGTAAGTTACACATGGATTATGTTACTTGGTTACTTTGAATGTATTTGTCATTTATATTTCTCTTAACATACCTCTATTAGAACTTAGATCTCTGTCGGACTATTTCGAATCCGTCCATTATCTATAAGGAAGCAACATACTTCTACTGGGTGATTTCAATATGCCCCACTTTATGGGCGACGACTTTTTGATACAAGGACTGAGCTCGCGAAAAATCTCCGCGATTTATTCTCCATTAAACAACAAAACTCTGTTGCATACGCTGAAAATAAAGTATTCGACTTGGTCTTCCAAGTTGGACTAATGTGTGACAAAGAATCCTATACTTCTTGTCCCGGAAGATCAATACCAACCGCTCTCGACATATTAGTGTCGCTAAAAAACCTTGAAGTTCACAAATTCCCAATAAATCTATCTGAATCCAGATAAAACTTCAGAAAGGCAAATTTTCCTTTTCTTTATGACTCCCTACAGTCCCTACTCAAGACAGATTGGTCTCCCATGTTCAGCATCAACGATGTTGATCTGGCTTGTGACACTTTAAAAGTTATACTATATCTTTGATTACCATGTTCCAAAGTCTATCATCAGACGTAGAAACTTTCCAGTCTGGTTCACACCAGAAATCATCAAAGATATCAAACGCAAACACAGAAAAAAATCAAAAAGCGAGATTCTTCTCAACTCCAAACTCAATAGAACAACTACACTACGCTCCAAAATTAGATCAATGATTCATATCGCTTACAGAGATTACCTAAAAACAGCAGAAGACTCCATAACAGAAGACCCCAGGAAATGTTGGTCCTTCATAAAATCAGAAAAAAAAACATCCTCCTCAATACCTGAGGTGATGACCGACGGTGAAACGGAAGTTTCTGACCTCCAGGATATTGTGGACGGTTTTCCCAAATTTTTTGGAAGCGTTTACAAACTGTTCCCTCATTGGACCCCAACCCCATTAAGACAACATTCAGCCCACACATCATTCTAGATAATCTTGCTGACGAAGAGATTCTGATAGCAGCCAACAAATTGAAAAGCAAGGCCACACAAGGCCCAGACAAAGTCCCCTCCTTCGTTGCCAAAGACTGTGCTTCTGCACTTCTCAGACCCCTTTCTTATATATTTAATCTGTCCCTGAAAACAAACACTTTCCCTCAAGTCTGGAAAGAAGCAAGAATGACTACAGTTTTCAAGAAAAGGCAGCGTGAATAATTTATCGAGCTAAAGGCCCATATCCATTCTATTCGTCTTCGCAAAAATCTTTGATACAGAAATATATGATTGATCCTTGAACAAGTCAAGCATATTATTCAGCAAAATCAACATGGATTCTTTTCAAAACGAAGCACCGCTACCAATATCGCTTGTTTCACACAATATGTTGGGACAGCACTGGAAAGCCGTGGTCAAACCGACGTGCTATTAACCGACTTCTCGAAAGCTTTTGACAGAGTGGACCACAGCATATTACTGGAAAAACTACGCCATGGGACTGAGTTATGAACTAGTATCATTCTGCGACTCCTATCTTAAACATACACATCAATATGTTGAAATTCGTGGATACCATTCTTCGAGATTTTTTGCTACAAGTGGAGCTCCCCAGGAAACAAATTCTTGAATGTCTGTGAAGGGAGCACTCCCGGGAATGTTCCCACGAATGCTCCCGGGATTATGGTTATCAGTTATCAAAGAACTGATGGTGCATTCAAAAACTTCAATCTATTTGTCAGTTTAGCTGTCTTGACGATTTTCTCAAAAAACTGTTCGCGCTAAAAAAGAGGGTTTAAAATGAAACTATTTCTGTGTGATTTTTGATAAAAAAGGCTAGAACTTTTCGAAAGAGGGACATGTATGTAGTTCCTGAACATTCCACATAAACTGAACAGAGGATAGTCTAGCTCATTTCATATTTGCCAAGTTCCACATTTAATAGCTGGACCACCACTTTCGCCAACACTGTATTTCTCCAGAAATGTTAAATAGGGTTGAGATTTATTCTGTCAAAAGCTTCATTGATTTGTGCATATGAGTATATCGTACTGCCTTTGTTTCGTTTTTTTTATTGGTTCTGCATTATTCAAAATAATAATGCAGAACCAGAACCAATAATAAATTGTTTGTTTGTTTGTTTACCGACAACTTCCTTTTTTTACACATCAAGAGGTGCCCAAGTGCCAGTGGCTCTTTCATAATCATTGACTTATCGATAACATCTTATTAAATTGATAGGTGATCACTTAATTGAATTTGCGTGAATCACCAACAAAAAACTACTTATGGAGAAATAACCAAAAAGACAAGTAACCATGGATGCGCCACGAAATTACACAGCATAATATCTACTTTATACATTTCGCCATACTTGATGGGAGTGTACCTAGTGGATATGCAGTTAAATGGCTCTAATCAAAAATTACCTGATAGTGGTGAAAAAGGTTGGTAACACATCCTAAATAAGTAACAACATACATTCAGAGTTTTTCAATTATGGTGTCAGTTGAATTTTGTTGAACAAATTACATTTGATCATTAAACATTTTCAACTATAAAAAAATCAAAAGCATGATAAATGATGGTTACTCACAGAGAATGTATCCCTGCTTTCTATCAACTTCTGTCTCGCTTTAGCAACTTCTTCAGCCAAAGGCGTTAGGGAAGTCTACATCAAAAAATCATTTATGAGTGTTTCAGAAAAGAAATCATACAATAAAGTATAACATTGAAATAATCAAACCCCTGATGTAAGCGTTTTCACAAATATGATTGAAGAAAAATAAACTCTGGATGTGGAGAAGATAAAAAATTCGAGCTTTCATTACATACCTTTGACAAGTTTTCATAGTAGTCGGTTTCGGCATCATCATAGATCTTCTTTGTGATCCAGATATCTGAGGTTTGAACTGGTCCTTCCTTCATTATAAATATCTGCAAGTGGGAGAAAAATTGAGGTTAGTATAAGGGCAAATATTAATATAAAGAAAAATATGATCACTTATATAAAGAACAATGTTGTTCTCTCTATTTCGATCAAATCTTTCTGCCGATTATTAGGTATAAACTTTCACAATTACTTTTTGGGTTTATGCAAAGTGACTGATAAGTTGAGCTTTGGAGGAAAGTCGTGCCGTCGTGCCCCAACCAACAGCTGTTTTGAAAAGAAGGAAAGATGAAAGTAGAAACGGAAAGGAGGATTCACTTTATGCCATTGAACTCAACCTAAAGAACTGGAATGGCGACGTAATAAACACCTGAGTTATGTAAGGTTATTATTGAATTTCACTTCGGAGTCGAGCTGTCAAATTTCCGCTTGGCAAAAACGATTCATATGTTACCATCTACACAGTATTTGTGTTCAAAGTTACGCTTACGCCAAATTGATTGTAGATGGTATGATATGACTCTCATAAAGCAAGCGGAAATCTGTCACTTCCACTTCGAAGTGATATTCAATGCCAACCAGGTATTACATTTTACATTAAATTTCACTTCGAAAGGGAGGTGACAGATTTCCACTTGCTAACCGAGAATCATATGCTAACATTCACATTCTATTTGGCGTAAGCGTGACCTTGAACACAAATTCAATGTAGATTGTAGCATATGATTCCCGTTTGGTAAGCGGAAATCTGTCACGTACACTTCAAAGTGACATTGAATATAGACCTCACAAAATGGACAAAATGTATATAGAGTCCATGTTGTGTGTTTCAATGGGCGCGTTCAGGTAGTTTGTGGCGCTTCAGCGCTTTTCCGCTTTACGCTTTATTTTCCCTGAATTGACATTTTTTTCTGTTTCTCCTCATCAGAGAAAACCTGTATATAAACAATTTCATCTCCAAACTATCATCATATCATCATCAAACATATCATGATCATACTCTGAACCATTTCATTTTGTCCATCACTAGCCTAGTTTACACCGAAAGCTCGTTTAGTTCGGTCCGATAGGACCAAGTGGACGGTAGGACCAATGCTTGCTTCTCGTTCGTTTACACAGCCTTGCAACGCGTGAACTAAATGAGTACGCGCGCAATTCGTCAAACGTCAAAAACAAGTCGAAATTATTTATCAACACAATTCGTAATAAAAAAAAACATAAGTGAGTACGCTCAGATTGCCTTGAGAAACTCAGAACCAATACGATTCACAATAATAACAATCAACATAACCTCATAATTTTGATCCAGATCGAATCAAATTTAGTTCGGTACACCTGCTGGCAAGTACCGAACCAAGAGCGGACCAGCTTAGTTCGCAACTGTTTACACCTTTCGAACCAAATATCTGGTTCTGATATAGTTCGAATTTAGTATTTGGTCCGCGGACCAAGTTGTCGGTGTAAACTAGGCTACTGGTGCATGCGTTAAAAAAAGGAACATATACAACAACAATCCCACACCACAATCTATCTATCTCTCCCACATTTTTGGACACAGTTTTTCGTCGCATCGTTCATATTCGTTGCCATTCCTGTTCTTTAGGTCAAGTTCAATAGCCTAGTTTACACCGACAACTTGGTCCGCGGACCAAGTACTAAATTCGCACTATATCAGAACCAAATATTTGGTTCGAAAGGTGTAAACAGTTGCGAACTAAGCTGGTCCGCTCTTGGTTCGGTACTTGCCAGCAGGTGTACCAAACTAAATTTGATTCGATCTGGATCAAAATTATGGGGTTATGTTGATTGTTATTATTAGCCTAGTTTATACCGACAACTTGGTCCGCGGACCAAGTACCAAATTCGGACTATATCCGAACCAAATATTTGGTTCGAATGGTGTAAACAGTTGCGGACTAAGCTGGTCCGCTCTTGGTTCGGTACTCGCCAGCAAGTGTACCGAACTAAATTTGGTTCGATCTGGATCAAAATTATGAGGTTATGTTGATTGTTATTATTGTGAATTGTGTTGGTTCTGAGTTTCTAAGGCAATCTGAGCATACTTACTCATGTTTTTTTTGGTTACGAATTGTGTTGATGAATAATTTCGACTTGTTTTTGACATTTGACGAATTGCGGGCGTACACATTTAGTTCACGCGTTGCACGACGGTGTAAACGGGCAGGAAGCAAGCATTGGTCCTACCGTACTATCCCCACCAGCTTGGTCCTATCGGACCGAATTAAACGAGTTATCGATGTAAACTAGGCTATTGTGAATTGTGTTGGTTCTGAGTTTCTCAAGGCAATCTGAGCGTACTCACTAATGTTTTTTTTGATTACGAATTGTGTTGATAAATAATTTCGACTTGTTTTTGACGTTTGACGAATTGCGCGCGTACTCATTTGGTTCACACGTTGCAAGGCTGTGTAAACGAACGAGAAGCAAGCATTGGTCCTACCGTACTATCCCCACCCACTTGGTCCTATCGGACCGAACTAAACGAGCTTTCGGTGTAAACTGGGCTAATGCTTTTATGACATTGAACTCCATACTACGTACCTGGAACGGACCCGCTCATTATTGAGAGTGAATCAAGTAGAGATAGCGATTGTGACGTATCCCTATCTCTTTCTAACTCATTGGCCTATACGCATGGAAAATAGAGAGAGATAGCGACAGTTACGGATACCTGTCTCTTTCTAACCCATTGGCCAATACATGGAGATAAATGACACACTTTAGGAGTCGTTAAAGACAATAGCCTAGTTTACACCGACAACTTGGTCCGCGGACCAAATACTAAATTCGAACTATATCAGAACCAAATATTTGGTTCGAATGTTGTAAACAGCCGCGGACAAAGTTCGTCCGCTCTTGGTTCGGTATTCGCCAGCCACCGAACTAAATTTGGTTCGATCTCGATGAAAATTATGGGGTTATGTTGATTGTGATTATTGTGAATGGTGTTGATTCTGAGTTTCTAAGGCAATCTGAGCGTACTTGATTATGTTTTTTTGGTTACGAATTGTGTTGATAAATAATTTCGACTTGCTTTCGACATTTGACGAATTGCGCGAGTACTCATTTAGTTAACGCGTTGCAACACGGTGTAAACAAGCGAGAAGCAAGCATTGGTCCCAACGTACTATCCTCACCCACTTGGTCCTATCGGACCGAACTAAACGAGTTATCGGTGTAAACTAGGCTAATGACCGGGTCCTTTCCAGGTACGTAGTATGGAGTTCAAAGTTTTATGCAGAGAGGTTTCTGACTAGTATGACAGTATGACGTATGTTTACGTCATTTAAGCTGATGGTGCGTCCCCATGGGCGTAGTGGCCGTGTATTGACATACCCGTTCTGATTGGTTGTATAATTTTGAATCATGACGGCGGGAATATCACGAACCAATCCTATCGCCTTGAAATACGCACATGAGAACCCACCATGATGGTGGGCAAGTGCGTATTTGAAGGACCACCAATGAGAAGGAGTCAGGAAGGAGTATGTCAATACGCTTAAAATGTCAGGAGGCGACCACTACGCTAATGGGGCAGAGAACTAGAGGTAGGAGAACGAGGTTGACCAAGATCAGTATACAATAGGCTGCCTCACTTCACCTGAGGTAAGAGACGGAGGGGGAGGAGATATGACGTCATTGGTTTCTAGCGTCTATAGTAGACTGAATCCTGTCATTCGATTGCATCGTATCGTCACAGAAGAAACCAACTATACAGAAGCGAAGGCATTTGTCGGCGCCTTTGATCTTCTTGTTCCCGTTTTGAACAGCTGACGATAACACATTTTCACGCTGGTACACTGAAAAAACTTTCTGGCAGGAAAGTTGGTCGCACACTTAGAAAAATTTCTTTTATTTTGAATGGTTGATTTTCTTGTCATTACAGTATTTTCACTTCTGTTTCATGTTATAATGGCAAATCATATATAAGAAAATTTTGATCGATATTGGTCTGAACTATGGAAAAATTTGATTTTGAAGAAAAATCTCGAGAAAAATTTATCCTTTTAAAAACTTTTTAAGCTTCCAATGTCCAATGTTCCTACCTATTTTCTTCGCATTATCTTTGAAGTTGTCGGGAAGATAATTGAATGACTTTTGAGAATTCGAAAAAAGTGAATAAAGGTTGTGGTGTTACCTATCTTCTTATATTTTTCAGTTTCTTCCAGGTTACGGATTGGTGATCGACAAACTGGAAGCTTCACAATATAGTTCATCGACATCGAAGCAACGCTTCATCTACCTATTGTCATCTAACGCTTCTTGTAGTCTGACAGTATTGTCCGTTGTGTAATGGCGGACTTGATCATGCGCACTGAAAATTGGCACACGAAAATTGCAGAGCCTTCGCTTCTGTATAGTTGGTTTCTTCTGTGGTATCGTGTCCTGTGTCATTCGCAAGGTTGCCAGAAGTACTGTTTTAACAGGACATCCACTGATTTCGCCTATGGGTCTCTGTTCTACTGTTCTTGATGGGGATCATCTGGCAACTCTGAAAACAGATGACGTCATGACCGTAAAAGTGAGGTAACCTGTTATATACTGGTCTTGGAGGTTGACATCTGCGCGAACTCGGAAAAACGTAGACAATTGAAAGCCGCCCTTTTCTAGTCACCTAAACGAGGGCCGATCAATACATTCTATTTTGTCTGCAACCATATGTAAAAAGTGCACAAAGATGTGATTTTGGAGATAGGTGGTCGGTTAAATTGGAGAGAATTTGTCTACTTTAGGAGTCGAACACGTCACTTCCTTCTGCTAATATTCGAAAAACAAACTTTCTTTTCATTTTATCATTTAGAAATATAAGAAAATTGAAGAGACAGCGGAAAAGTCTCTTTATTTCTCTAGAAGGCGTATCTTGATTTAGAAATAAAAAAAAACTGGTAAGAAATCATTATATTTTGAATAAAAAATTACGTGTCATTTAGGTACTAACCAAAATGATAATTGGGACTTTTCAAAAATCACACAAAAGTTGATCAAAATTGGTAGGAAGCAAGAAAGCACCGAATATTTTCAGATGGGATTTTCTAGATTATCGAGTATACTTATGTGGCGCCGCCACAGCCCTCACAGCCGCAGCTTTCGTCACCTCTGTCTCCTCAGCCAGCCATTGGACAACGCACAGTCAAGAGAGTTACCTTTTCGCTCCCTTCGCCTCCCGCGAAGGTCACTGGGGAGGGAATAGCTGTGGCGCTGCCATACCAACTTCGTTGCCGCCCTCGCGTAGGAAGCAAATTCTTCTCCCGCGGCCCTTTTTCCAGACTGCAGCAAGCTTCATGACTATCAGAGGCGCCAGCCGTCTGTTGATCGCCTAGGAAACGTGGAGGGAAAAAAAACGTTACTCACCGTTCAGCTATTTTTAAAAGTTTAGTTAAAGCCTTTTTGTGTATTTAGCCTAAAATAAAACCCCTCCGAGAACTTACTTCTCGTTTCAATCTGCAGACCGCATTTTCCCCCGACAGTGATAGTGTAAAACACGCTCGTTTCTAAACTTACCTATTCTTGATGGAAATGCGTAATTGTCCCGACACTGTTTTATCCCGACAGTAAGTTTCCTGACAGTATTGCTTCCCGACAGTAATTCTTCCCGACAGTAAAGTATCCCGACAGTAATTAATCCCGACAGTTATTTTCCCGACACTAGTTTTTCCCGACAAGATATGGAACGCAGCTGAAAATAAAATATTGACAGCCGCGTTGCCGCTTGTGACTCTTTCTTCGTATTCTATCGTAAAGAAATTGAAATCGTGATTCTCATTAAAAAAAGAAAATGGGCCAAAAGGCAGACATCAGAATATATTTTGTAATTTGTATATATTTGATATAATTAGTTAAAAAAGGTCGCACAAGGGTGTAGGGACAGTAAGGGAACATATTCCGAATAAAGGCCGGCAACTCAATATACAGGACTTGACTGGACTGTCATATTTTTATTTTCGTCTAAAGCATCAGAAAAAAGGAGTAAATCGGATCCCGGAAGAATAAGCGCTGTTGCCAGTTCACCAATTCACTCTAATGATGTTTACTTTTGTTGTGTTTACGGTTTTTGACGAGGTATTTGGAAGGTTGGGTTGGTTATGATTGTGGATCGTTGATTTCAATCGTTTTTATTTTCGTATAAGTTGTGTGTTGTCTGTGATGGACAGCAAAGACCTATCTGTCGAGACATAATGTAAGATAAATAATCGGTTGATTTCATATTTTAAGGGTTATTGGTATTACCATTTATTCGCCTAGTTTACACCGACAACTTGGTCCGCGGACCAAGTACTAAATTCAAACTATATCAGAACCAAATATTTGGTTCGAATGGTGTAAACAGCTGCGGACTAAGCTGGTCCGCTCTTGGTTCGGTATTCGCATATACTTATAAATACAATATAAGTATATTCGCCAGCAGGTGTACCGACCTAAATTTGGTCCGGATGTTGTGCGATCCCAATCAAAATTATGAGGTTATGTTGTCTGTTGATGTGTTGTGATTTTGTTGGTTCTATTTATAAGGCAATCTTAGCGTACTTACGTTGTGTTGATGAATAGTTTCGACTTGTTTTTGACTTTTGACGAATTGCGCGCGTACTCCATTTAGTTCACGCGTTGCAAGACGGTATAAACGGACGAGAGCGAGAAGCAAGCATTGGTCCTACCGTACTATCCCCACCCACTTGGTCCTATCGGACCAAACTTAACGAGCTATCGGTGTAAACTATAGGCTATTGTATAAAAATACAATGGTATTACCTCTGTTCTGAAATCAATAAAAGTTTCCAGTTTGGAATGGTCGGTTACAGTGTTTTTGTCGTATTCATCGGCTATTCTGTTCTGTTCTCATAACACAAAACATAGAAGCCATATGGAAACGAGATATAGATCAGCAATTCCTTTGCCATCCTGTGCAGTCCGCTACGGACCATGCATAGAAGCAAAGATAGCCATTATTCCTCTCAATAAATCGCTCGAAAATTAAGCATCCAATAGAAATAGGTATGCTTATGAAACTATTGAATACCTATCTGATGCAAATATTGGAGTGTTTGACGACCTCATGCCTCATTGTTGATACAATCGACAATCGACTCAAAACATATCCGCCATTGCCATTGCATGAAGTGTTGGTCATCTTCTTGAACGCATCACTTTCAATATTAGAATTGCACTGTTTTCATGAATCCGAAAAAGGAAAGATGGAAATAAAACAGCATTCGACGACTGCCATGCAGAAGCGACAAATATCCAAATCCAAAAATCTTTGACATGATTTAATGCCACGTCGTCCTTAAATTCTGGCTTCACAAATCGAGTATGGACCAAATGTATTTGAGTGCATTAATTACACACATATGATTTTTTCGGATTGTTTATTGAATTATTTTATAATATTTAAATAAGGAATTGTGAAGAGACGTACTTAATGCTTGATGTGACTTTTCTAATTGACACAGTCAAAAACTGACACTTTCGAAACTGACACTTTCTTTCCAGGTGCAAACAGGTTGAATACCTGAACAATGGTAGAGTTTTTTCCGCACCTTTTAGAGACACCCTACGTGTACAATATCTCGAGGTGCGTTCCCACTTATGCAACTATAAACGGCAACAGAACGCAGCGCCGTTGCGAACCGCGTCGCGAACAGGCAACATCATGTCGCCGGCTTTCCAACGGTTGTCATATTGAAGAAATTGGGTGGTATGTTTACTCAATTTTTCTCAAATAACCCATACACTTCATAAACAGTGGTGAATTTCTGATGCCAAACCGAGTGCCAAACATTGCAATTACAGATACCTAGAGTAATAGGAAGGCGGGAAATACGAAATATCCGGAGGTGCCTCGTGTCCGAACCTGCCCTCTTTTGAAGGGGGCAAAGTTGAATAACATACAATAACATACATACAGAGTATACCTGTGATAAAACTATAGTCAGTTCAATACGGTCCTTACTTATAGTACAAGAAACAGTGACGATTTCATATTGTACAAATGTCACACGTCCCGAGATCCATAGGTAGGAAGGTAGGTAGTAGGTACTTATCACGAGATTACAAAAATTCAACCAATTGCAAAGAAAGTCAAAAACTGTGATAGTTTCGTGGAGTTTAATCGTCTACTGAGACCATATTATGTTTTGTATCTTTTTTTTTATTTTCAATGTTTTTAAATCTTTAATTTTAATTTATACGTTACCTTTACTTTTCAAGTATTGTCCTTTTATGCGTCATAATTTTGTTATAATACGTATTTATATGTATATTTTAGTTCAGTTTAGTTTACATTATTATATTGTTTTACGCTAAATAAACTATTAATTCATTCAAAGTGCCATAATTAAACTGTAGTTCTGTACGGCAGTTTGCATAACTCTTTCAACTGATGAGATGCTGCTTAAACAGTTTGACGAATCCCATGGAACACAACCGCAAAAATGAGGTAAGTTAAAAAATTATTATCTTTTCACTGTCATTTTTCGGGTCGACTACTTAAGAAATTGAACTGAGATGTCAACATTTGGGCAAATGCCATAGGGTCATATTAATTCCTGTTTTAGTAGGCTATTTTTCATGTTGCGATGGCGAAGGCGTTTTAACATAGTAACAAGTTTGACAAGTTCCCATAGTATCCGTTGCGATTTATACCATTGCCAAAAGAAAGAAGACGAAGAGGACTCTTGAAACAAGCATAAACATCATATTATATGGAAACAGTGACCGTTTTTTCATTGTTTGGCTCGAAAAAATGGAGTCAGAGAATCTGTATTATGTGGGTTTTACTGATTTCGTGTAGTCCGTTAGGCCAGCCTATCATTTTTACCATGAGATGGCGCCACCAAATCATCTTCACCCTAATTGTAATACATAATTTTCACTATTGTAATTTCGTTCCGGGATTTTTGCGATAAATGCGATATAATATCCGCCCGGAGACACAAAATATCCCAAATGTTTTGTACCACGGGATAAAAAGTGATACTTTAGTGCCGGTAATTAGTGACTGAATGGTCACTTTAGTCGCGGAAGTACGAGAAGGTAGTTTACTCTTGGTAGTTTTTCACGTTTTCTTGTTTTTCGACTCCCTGTATATTTTCTTATTTCAAATAAGGCAATAGACTTTTCAAAATAAGCAGATTTATTTATCTATTTATAAATGAACTTATTAGACTCTTGAGATTCTATCTGTGGACATGATAGTGGACATGCATACAGGGTGTAACAAATTCGAGAATACAGTGTGAATCATTGAAACGTGAACGCTTTATTACGCCTAAACAGTTAATGATATCGAGATGAGTAGAACGTATTTGTAAGAATTTGAATACTGGATGCCACAGTCTGTGAAGTTTGTGAAAACGTTTTTCAACGTTTTTCAAACGTATCATCTTTGCAGAGCGGGCTTCAACATAGTTTTTTGAATGGCAATCCCTGTTTATCTTTTTTAATTTTTATTATATTTGAATAGTACTTGACTTGACTGTTTTGTTTTACCTTTTCATGTAATTTCCGTTAGTTAGTTCTTCAATGTTTTTTACACAATTTTTTACAATTTGTTTTTAAATCTTGTTTATGGTCAATCATTTAGCCTGATGATGCCCTTAAATTGGGCGAAACACGTGTAACCTTCAATACACACATTTTGAGACTTTGACTTCGTGCTCTTTCTACTTTTAACATTTTTTTTTAAAAACATAGTGTAGTTGCAGTTTGCTACTAAAAATAAATTGTTATTGCTGTGTGACCTGGCAACTATGGGTTGCCCTAGAAACTACATTATGTTTCATATCATGTATACCAATATAATTTATTTGTTAGTAAAATGCATTTTTCTTGTAGATCCTGAAGGTTTAGGTATAGGAACATGGGATACGATTTGAAAGGAAATTTATTGGCCTTTTCATTTTTCAAGTAATATACAGGGGGTTCCATTTGAAAAAATTGATTTTTTATCGTTTTTGTGTGAAGAAAAAAGATTGATAAATTTGAAGCACCCCTCTATATTTTCAGATCGGTTTCTCCATTGGAACCATATAAACCTACCTTCCTCTAGTCGGCATAGCAATTTCAACTCTCCACCGTTTTCAAGTACAAAATTATTGAACTCAATCCACTGATGTGTTTTACGACAAAAATATTATAAATTAATTGATATCTCGAAAACCGCTGTCGAAAGGTATAGGAGTATATCAAGCAAAAGTGATTGGAATCAGTCAAGGAATCCAAAAAAATAATAATATACAGGGTGGTCCATTTAAAATAAGAAAGTTGTTACGACTTTTGGAAAGAAGCGGCAACACTGAAAAACTAAAAATATTTTTAAAATATAGATCATACTCGATTATGGGCTCAGCCAAATTTTCAGGTCGATCCTATGTCTAGTTTTCCGTAAACGTCTAACGTATCATAGTCCGTGAGACAGCCTGTATACCTGGAATTTCTCATAAACTGAATCGTTTAGGTCAAAGATATAATGTACGGACCATTTTCAAAACTAATAACACACTTCGCTATTATTTAACAAATCTAGTATTTGATAATATTAATGAGTCCACTAATAATGTAATTTATAAAATTCCTTGTGAATGTAATAAATTTTATATTGCAGAGATCTCACGACCCTTAAAGAAGAGGATTGAAGAACATAAATCAACCATGTAAAAAAGTGAATTTCATAGATCGGGAATTTGTCAACATGCATTTGATAATAATAACCATGTTCTAAAAAACGTAAACTTAAAAAAAGTGCATATTATATTATGGTAAATTCTAACGAATGTGTAGCAACTTGCTCTATAAATCTAAGTAATACATGATTACCTTTATTGAGAAATTGAACATAGCCCAAAAAAATTAATTTTAAATACTGAACATATATAAAGTTAAACAATCAACACCAAACACTTCAATGTCAGTAAAAGTGACAATTTGTGTCAAAAACACAAAAAAAAACAATTTTTACTGCGAAATCACAAAAAGACGACGAATATTTTTTGAATTTGAATTAATTTTTTCATTGTTAGGTACCACTGACGACGGAAGCAGATTCGCTTCCGAAACGTTTGATATTGTTAGGTTTAATTGTTTACTGAAAGACTTTTTTTCAGGTAATATAGAAGATCCGGTATATTAACACTAGTTTGATTGTTTTTTGATAGGGTGTGGTGAAATACCCAAAAAATCTGGTAGATATTGAACCCAACTTTTAAATTCCACAAAACACCTTTTTAGCATGGTAAAACATCAGTTATCATAATGTGCATATCAAAAAACTCTTATTTGAAGTGATTTTTTTAAATTTTATAGTCAAATTCATTACTTCTTTGAATAATGAAGAAAAATATATTTTTTCTTGGGACGCCTTGTTTTTGATATTAAGGCATAACTTCTGATTCTGAAAAACTTTTAGATCATAACATTTTGATTCATTCTTCGGAATAAGGGTACTTTACTCCTGTACAATTTTTATATTTCTTAAAACACCGTGTATGCTGTTTGACTTGCGACCATTCAAATTGCACCTGATAAGTTTATCGAACATATTTGAAATCTGGTCGTGCAATTATAATTAAAAAAATCCCATATGTTGCACACTTAAATGGCCACACTGTATACTCGAAGAAAGTTTCTTGAAAATATAAATGATGCAAAAAATTCCCATCGCGATTTTTTTTTTGCTTAATATGAAGATGTGATTTCACCTGACGCAGAGAAATGAATGTGACGAGTTGCATATGGTAACAATCTTCTTTGGCAAGACACATACATATAGTAGCCGGTACGTTCCTGGGACTATAAGAGCGTTATACAGGGTGTCTGTGAAGGGTCTTCACAAAATCTTGCCATATATTCCTGAGGTCAAAATAAACCGATTCAAAGCAACTTACCTCGGCCCGAGATTGCTAAGTTTCCAAGATACAGGGTGGTAAAGTTAAAAAAAAATTGTGTGAACATTTTTCAATGTATTACTTCGAAAATTGGTACCTGGGGGTTTTTGGGATGCAAAACCTGAAACCAAAAACTGAAACCTGGTTTTCAGTGTTCGATTATCAAAATCGAGATTAATATCAATCCATGGGCGTGGACTTGGACCGATATTAATCAGAATTTAGATATGATTCTTTTGCCCAAAAAATCCATGTTCACTTATAAAGTTTAAAAACCACTGATTCACTGACCAAAGTTCAGCCTTGAAGATAACAACATTTCTTTAAATTCAAAGTAATTTGAATATGGTGTGGCATCGAACACTAAAAATCAAAATTTCTCGAAAACGGCTCACCTCAGCGGAGTATAACAAGAGCACATTTATAACTAAAAGTACGTAGTAATTCTCTTGACAAAAAAAAATTAAAGCTACACTGGTAAAAAAGTTATGGCAATTTCAATCATCAGAAGTGCATGTACCTACAGCCTCCGAATGACCACAATGAAAAGGTGTCCATATTCAGGTATCGCATGTTTTGAAAAATTCGATTTCTCTTTGCCACCCTGTATCTTGGAGACGAAGCAATTTCGGACTAAGGTAAGTTGGTTTAAATCGGCTTATTTTGACTCCAGGAATATGTGGTAACATTTTGTAAAGACCTTTCACAGACACCCTATAATATTCTATTACAGTCACTATGTATGCACTATCACTATTTATATAGCATAGCATAGTTTTATCAAATTTTAGGCCATTGTCCACTTTTTGTGGACACCCTGTACTTATACAATATACTTTTCTAAGTAGATCATCAATTCCTCGAAAAAATTTCCTTGGTTAGTTTAACTTTTTTTTAATGGCCCTTATTCAAACAATGTACACACTCTCCTACTAATAATAAAATACATATTTCCCGGTTAACATTACTCAAATAAAGTCATTCCAAAGCAGCCAGAAAGATGATCTCAGAATGGCTATTGATACATACAAACCTTATTTCTAATAATTACACATTTCTACCTGTACTTGATACTACTCTTCTAACATTGCAGCATATAGGTAGATGATCAAAACCGATGACATCTTATTTTACGTTTGAAAGAATTTAGAGTGCTATTATCAATGACTTCATTCGGGAGAGTATTGTATGTCAGCATACAAACCCCAACAGTGGGGTTTGCTAGTCCTCTATCGGGCGCCTTCCCAGGTGGGGGACATTGGAATGCCTCCCAGATATGGGTGGTACCAAGCAAATCGTTAACTCAAGGTGGACCAGAACTAGCAATCTTTCAGGCAGCGTCTGACCCAGGATGGGTGGCTTGGAAAAATGCCAGATGCTAAAACTAAATTTCCGCAGGCGAGTAGGAGAATATCTCCAAAATCTCGCACTGATAGTAATCTATCAGTCTGTCCCATGGATTCAGGGGAGAAAACATCTGAGAAAGAGAAGGGCGCACTACAACACAAGTCAAGTCAAGACAAGAAGACAAGTCAATGGGGGAACGGGATTCCTAATATATAAGCGCCATCGCACAAACATAATCTCCTTAAAGAAAATTTCTACCAGAGTGGTATGTCTTGTTCTGAAGCTGACCTCGAGATACAACATCATTAAGATCATACAAGTATACGCACCTACGACTACTCATGATGACGAGGAGACAGTCTTTTTGATGATATAACTACAGCTTTCATGGACCAACAAGCGCAGTATACAGTTATATGCGCAGATTTGAATGCTAAAATGTGAATGAAGCAGGACACCGCTGAAACTCCTTTGGGCATCTATGGACTACCAGGCGGAAACGAGCAAGGCGAGACGACGCTGGGCTATCTGTTACGAAATTACTTATTCCAGATGAATAGCTTCTACAAGAAAAAAGTAAACAGAAGATGGACATGGAAAAGCCCAGACGGTCATAAAAGAAACAAAAGAGATTATATCATAACGGTCAAAAAACGCATCGACAAAGATTTGTCAGTAGTGAACAGGTTCTCTACCGGAAGCGATCATAGATTGCTATGGCTTAAAGTGGTTATAGTACGAGATCCGGTATTAGAAATATCTACCCTCATCTGTTATTTGATTATGATAGAGATTATATGTTAGATAATTTGTTCATCGATAAATCGCGCATGGGTTGCCTAGCGAAATCACGGGCCTTCACTGTTGAATAATATTCACTTGGATTGATTTTTTTTGATCAACTGCCCTCATTTGTTATTGATAAAAATCGATCATTGGTCGAAAAAATATTGCACAAAAAATTGGAAAAATATAGGTTGCCCACTTTCCTTTGGGTACAACTATAAGGTTGCCAGGTACAAACAGGTGGACAGGCGTTGAAAATATACCCTCATCTGTTATATGATTAATTTTTTTTTTTAAGAAAGCTTATTTAATTCCCTATCGAACAGTATAAGGTTGCCTGATCAAAAGTGTGTCCCATCCATGGTTGCCTAATGTCAAAGTTGAATTTAAATTTTTGATTTCTTCAAATAACTTTTGAAATAATGAAGTTTTTTGGTTGAGATTTGGTATATAGGGGTGGTTGGACACGCAAAATTCAAATCTTGCCTTGGTATAGTTCTTACTAGTGGGGGGCGCCACCTATACACCTTTTCATTCATTCAAATAGTCATAACTTTTTGGTACACACCCGTACATTCTTTTTAAAATGGAAAAGTGTTTTCTCCATCCTTTTTACACAAAAAAGGTATACTTTGTAGAAGTGGCTGGGAGTAACCTTTTCCAAGATATTTACAGTTAAAGTAAAGCATGCAATGTGGTTTTCAATGGCAAATTTTGAAAATAAACATGATTGGCATTGAAAACGGCGTTATCATGGTAATTTTGACAGTTTGATTTATTATTCAATGTTTCTTGATAAGAAAATTCAATCTAATTTCATATTTTTTAACTTTTTTTTTCAATTTATAATTTTTGTATTTTTTCCTTTTTTTCTTGATTTTGTACCAAAAAGTTATGACTATTTGAAAGAGTGAAAAGGTGTATAAGTGGCGCCCTCTACTAGTAAGAACCATACAAAGGCAAGATTTGAATTTTGCGTGTCCAACCACCCTTACATACCAAATCTTAACCAAATAACAATCATAATAATATTTCAAAAGTTATTGGAAGTAATCAAAAATTAAACTTTGACATTAGGCAACCATGGATGGGACACACTTTTGATCAGGCAACCTTATACTGTTCGATAGGAAATTAAATAAGCTTTCTACAAAAAAAAAATCAATCGAAAAACAGATGAGGGTATATTTTCAACGCCTGTCCACCTGTTTGTACCTGGCAACCTTATAGTTGTACCCAAAAGAAAGTGAGCAACCTATATTTTTCCAATTCTTTGTGCAATTTTCTTTCGACCAATGATCGATTTTCATAAATAACAAATGAGGAAATTTGATAAAAAAAAAATCAATCCAAGTAAATATTATTCAACAGTGAAGGCCCGTGATTTTGCTAGGCAACCCATGCGCGATTTATCGATGAACAAATTATCTAACATATAATCTTTATCATAATCAAATAACTGATGAGGGTAGATATTTCTAATACCAGATCTTAGACTATTATAGATATCGATAAAGAACGCCACAGAATGGCAAAAAAGAAGGTGAATAAGCCTTTGATGAGACCAACAGATATAAAGGGATTCCAATGCGCTATGGATGATGGATTGGCGAGCTGCGACGCAAAATCAAACGAAGATATCAACAATCTAAATGACATATTAGCCAATGTCATGATCGAGAGCCAAAGTAGATACTTCCCAAAAACAAAAAAGAAAAAAAAATTAAGCCAAAATACAAGGCAAATGATCCAAGGAGGAGGGGACCTTAGAAGTGGAGGAATAGTTGCTAACAACGTTCGAAGGGAAGCAAACAAAAAGTTGGCGAAAGTCATAAGACGTGACATCAGAACATTCAACACAAACCACATTCAACAAAAGATCAATGATAATAAAAATATGAAGGTTATGAGAAGGAGACTTAAAATCGGGAGAAAACATATAGTTCAACTAAAGAACAAACAAGGTAGAACAACAGCAAATAGAAAAGAAATCCTGAAAATAGTAGAAGACCTTTACTAGATGATGTACACAAGCCAAAACAAAGATATATTGAACTCTAGCACGAAACCGGATATGTTCAGAATAATTACCATGCATCACAATAGATGAAATAGAACTTGCATTAAGGAAAACAAAAAACATCAAAGCTCCCGGAGAAGACAATGTAGACGAACAATAAAAATCGGTGGATCGCGCTTACTTGAACATATCAAAGTGTTATTTAACTTGTACCTATACAATAGTCCAATACCAGACCAATGGCACAATGCCATTGTAATACTACTCCATAAGAAAGGAGATACAGCGGAACTTGAAAACTACAAACCAAATGTTTTTTTTGAGCCACCTCTATAAACTGTCCCAAAAATAATAACAACGAGACTTGAGAAAAAAGTGAGCTGATGGGATCAACCCCTAGAGCAGGCGGGCTTTCAAGCTAGATTTTGAACAAACGACCATCTGCAAAGCACAAAAACGGCGATCAAGAAAAACATCGGATATAATAGACCACTAGTCCTTGCTTTCGCAGACTTTCATACGGTAGAGCTAAAAGCAGTCCTTGGTGCTTTATAGGAATGTCGAGTCGATAACAGATACTCAAAGCTGATTGACAATATCTACAAAAATGTTACAATAACGGTAGACCTCTATGAAAGTACTAAATGCATTCAAATCGGCAGAGGTGTCAGACAAGGAGACGGATGTCACCCAAACTTTTTGTCACAGTCCGGAGTATGCTTTTGAAAAACTCAATTGGGAAAATAAAGGCCTCAATATAGATGGTCGTAACAGATCTACGTTTTGCGAATGATATAGTTCTAATCTCGGATGACCTTAAACACATCAAAGACATGCTATGGGGGTCTAAAAAAGAATATCTCAAAAACGAAATACATATGTATATGATACGACAAATATAGTTCCCAGTGAGCAGCTTTTCATTGGTGATGAGGAGGTGGCGCTGGTGAATAAGTACAGCTGGTTTGCAAAAAAACTGGTATTGCTCATAGAAATGTTTACAAAACTGAGCAGTGTAATATTTGTTTTGACAAAACTATACGACAGTGACATGTCATTCAAGTGAAAAGGTTGGGTGTGTTATGATGTTTGTATGTAAATAATTGATTTGAATCAGGTAGATTTGCAAATTTTGATACACACAATCGACCAATTCAATATTTTTATTTTTGCTTTAGTTTCTGTACTCATGTGAGGAGTCATTTGAAAAAAAATTCAAAAGTATCAACCTGGTAAAAATATGACGTCCTACTTTTTTGTTTTGTCAAAAGAAATATTACACTTCTCAATGTTTTGAACATTTCTATGAGCAATACCAGTTTTTTTACGAACCAGCTGTACAATTATTTTGGATCCTATAAGAAATGAAGATTTGCGAAAAAGAACCGGCGTCATGGATGTGGTTATCCAAATTCACAAACTCAAGTGGAAGTGGGCTGGAAATGTGGGACGAATGACGGACGGGAGATGGACGAAGAGACTGCTCGAGTGAAGACTGCGTTTGGATACAAGAAGAAGATCTCAAGAGATGGGAGGAGATGGGCACAAATGGGAGTGGCTTATGTCCAGCAGTGGACACAGAGAGCTGAGTGATAATGATGATGTTGCATTGATAGAAGGGATCACACAAGCATATATTTGTTCTAACATTCTGAAGAAAAAGTTGTTCTGATTCCTGGTAGAATAGGTATGCACCTGATTTACATACTGAGTATCACTATTATACTTATAACCACAAATAAAAAATTTGAAAATGTATATACATACTTTGTTCTCGTTTTGTTGTCGCACAATTTAGATATACCTGTTTGAATATAGACATCCTTACTGGGAGTTCACCAGGGCATGTCGAACAAGGCCTTCATAATTTTGTTTTGAAGGCGTTGGGCTTTGTTCATAAGCGTAACCCCACATGTTCCCCATACTATTATAAGACAACGTAAAACTGACAAAAAGTAAGCATCGTAGACCTTCATCAAGTGGTTCTATTAAGATAATATGCCTGCACCTATAACCACTACAAAGCATCAATCAAATACGTACAATTTGTCTCTCTAGATGGTCAAAATGGGCCGATCAATTCAATCTCTTTGCTCTTAATCAATCTCTAAATTTGAATTTGTAACCATGTTTGTCGTTTTCTTCTTGTTTAATTTGTAGTTTATTTCTTGTTAACCATTTATAGTATTTGTCCAGATCTGCAACCACAATAGTCGGTTTCTTCAGTTTATCAATAAATTTTCTTTATTGATCCAAGTAGTATTTGGAACTTACAATCCTGTTTGGTAATTTCATATCAATAATATACAATATACATATGCAAATAAAACGAAAAAATCAAATTCTAAAGGTTTATTCTTGTGATCCACTATCTCTATCACATCTAATAAATAAATTTAAATAGGATACTATTTTTTATATATTTTATTTTTGATGTCAACTGATTGATTTATGAGTGAAAGAATAGTTTTTCTTATAAAGACTCATCATGATTTTCGATAGTTAAGGGAAGAAAGATGTAAATAACTTAAGTAATCTGAGTTAAAAAATAGTTTTCATTCATCGAGTGACAGAATTTGAAAAACTGTGCAGTGAACGAAAGGAAATGCGTCGACCATTATTGTACCGTTGTAAATTGCATTGTTAATATGTATTGAGTTAGTCTAGCAAATCTAAAGAATGAGCAATTTTTTCAGAATACATAAATTCGATAGTATGACATATATAGTTCTCGTACCCGTGCTATGTGGTACATGTCGGATGGGATTATTTGAGGAGTGATCTATCAAAACGCATTATGTCACCCAAAACTAAATTTTCAATAATGACCAAAAACCCTTCACGGTCATGCATGGACATAGACAATAGGTGAATTCAAATCAAAAGTACCTCAAATAAAAAAAAAAAATCCTGGACTAAATGCGTTTCGCTGCATATTGGAGAAAACTAATTTTTATGCTTTAATGAAAAGAATCAATGTTTATACTTATGCATGAGGGGTATATGAGCTGTTCAATGACAAAATTACAAAAATAGTTATAATGTATAAATAAAAGTTTGTAAAAAGAAAAATCTGCTAACCACAATCTCTGGAGTATATTGATCAACTATTGATGTTAACAGATTAAAAGTACAGCAGTTTTCGGAACTATATCAGCGCCACCAAGCATTTTGATGTGATTGGTCGATATTGTATTCGGATTAGTATGGAATCAAATTTGATTAGCTGCGTTCTGTGGATTGGTAAGCATATATTGTGTTTTTATGGTGGCAAAACCATATCAAACTCATTTTTTTTTAATTCTGGAGAGAACGCATTCTGATAAGTTTCTCCTTGTGGTGTAAGTTTTACACATTCACGAAAAACGCTTCCTGAAATATTAGTGATCAGTTGAAAAAAAATTCTGAGAAATTTGGAGGACTTTGGAATTCAACTTCATGAAATAAACATCAAACGTTTTTGTGATATTAGTGACTTCAGTTCATGAATATTCATGTATATATTTCATTTATGCTCGTTTGCACAGGTTTGGCTTGAAATGTTAGATGACAGGTCTACTAACGAGAACTTGAGCTCATCAAGCTCCACTAAGATCTCAAAGCCGAACCTGTGCAAGCGGACATCAGACTTACAAAACTTTCAATTTTCTGTCTTTCTTCACTTTTTCCTGTTGTGCCAAATCACCTTGTGAACATCTTAGTATGTGCTGTTATGATATTCTGTTCATAATCTTTGAAATCACTGGTGAAAATCTCACAGCAAGAATTGGTTCATAAAATTATTTTCAAAATCTTTCCTCCAACTTCCATATACTTTCGACTGTACAGTTTCGCGTTATACAATTATGTGATTTTGTGAATAGATTATTATGCAAAGGCACCATTAGCGATAACAATTGGTCAATATGATCAAGTTTCCTTGTAGACATCAACCAACACTTGAATATCATCATAGCTAACTCCTTGCTTCTGAAGTTGCGAGAAGATACTTGGCGGAGTCGGGTAGTTTTATGATCAAAAAAATTCCAACTTGGAAATCCGTGAATAACATTTTGGAATACGGTTTCAAATTAATTAAATTCATTTTTCATTTATTTACAGGATATCCCGAGATTATTTGACGTCAATATTTTAACCACGTATTCTACGCCCTAGAATGGAAATACTGATTCTTCACCAACTCTTCGTTTTCAAGATACCTCATAACGGTTTTTTATAAATATGATATTTAATTAATTATTAGATTTATAAAGATAATTCGATAAAATTTAGTACAGTTACTAAACTTTTTACTTTCTATCTTATGAATATAATTTTGTACAACTTTGGTTCAATGATATTTTTTCTTGAGCTTGATAGGAACGGAAAAAAACACCTGATTTTCTCAAAAACCCAGTTTATTTAAGCAATTTAGGAACCCTTCCACAGGTTGAAAAAAAAATGCGTATTTTCGGAATCTCTTGGCAAAATCACGTAATCACTGTACTAGCTATAGCCAGATGCACAATTTTTTTTACAAAAAATGAATTTGTAATAAGATTTTCGAATGCATTTTTATCATCCCAGCGAGGTACGAGAAGAGTAGAGTTCAACACATTAGAGAAGGCCCAACCCGTGGCTTGGCGTTTGGATGCGCAGTGGAAAGCGTCTGTCGTATCCTAGTAACCGGATGATTCAGTGGCGTCTCGTCGTCGGGTTTATACTTCGACCGTTAAATTGTATATGTTTATGTTCGGAGGGTTTATAAGAGTCGGCTCGATAAATTATAGTTTAGTCACAGAGAATTTCTCTATGGTATATGGTATAGGAAAACTGAAAAAAAAATGGATAAAGATATTATTCTATCTATAATCATATGTCTCCGAATATGATGACAACGACCTTCTTTTCTCGCCGCGCAGACTACGTCACGTGATGTGGACTTCTCTAATATGTTCAACTCTATCTCATCTATCTAGGAAACTCCAGATTTTAAAATTTTGTAGGCGAAACAACTAAAAATCAAAAAAATTGGGCCAGATTTTTCCCAATCCAGTCCCTGTATCCCATGAAGGTGATTTAGAAGTTTACGTTCATAAGGTAGAGCGTTAAAAGTTCGGCAACTTTAACAAATGTCATTCAATTATCGGCACAGGTTTCTTTCATCGGGTCTTCACCTTTAACAAAACTTTAGAAACGAAGAGAGTGTGGTTTGTGGATACTAGTTTATATGAAGTTTTATTTCTACGTGGTTGAAATATTGACGTCTAATTTCGGGACACCCTATATATAGAAAAATGTTGAATCTCGTCGAGCTATCATACAAGTATAAAATGAAAACCAAACAGGTCAAAGATAGATGATGAATGATCATGCATTTCAACGTTGCTTGCTTTTTTGAGATATTCCAGTAGTGCAAGTCGAACCAATTTTTTTGAAAAAGAAATTAGTTTCAAGGATCTCCTCACTGTGAAGTGTGTTTCACAGAAAAGTGATTTTCGAGAGAAAATCGAGTATATTTTTAGACTAAGAGAAACACCACTGAATTGTGGAAGAATTATAAAACTGAACTTATTGTCTATACAATAGTATTTGTTTGTCGATAGTAATCGTCCATTATCTCTAAGAGACCGTTTATTTCAAATAATAAATACAATAGATAAGTCTGGTCTCACATCAATTCATAAAATCCGACCTCAATCAACCTAGAAAT
Organism: Orchestes rusci; assembly: GCA_958502075.1. Lineage (NCBI taxonomy): Eukaryota > Metazoa > Arthropoda > Insecta > Coleoptera > Curculionidae > Orchestes > Orchestes rusci. The sequence continues at coordinate 100,037,107 of OY293303.1, forward strand.
AAACGCACATAAAATGACACAGCAGGATCAAAACAAACTGTAAAATGACAGTTTTTATTTATTTACAATTTGTTTTAATCCTGCTGTGTGTCATATAATGTGCGTTTATTTTCATGAGGTCTGATGATGTCGAAAGGCGAAACGCTTCACCTCTATTTTTATAAATTGATGTGAGACCAGACTTCGTGTTTGCCTTTGTTTGTGACAATATCATAAAAACGATCAACTTATAGAAACATGCATATTCTTCAAGGAAAACAGTCATAAAAAGCACATTGTCAGAGGGATTATCAATTGCAACAATATTTTCATATTTATGTTCAAGTAGTACATCTTAATCTTGAAAGTTTGACCATGTTTGAATATCTATTCGATCTGATTATATCTAACAGCAAATTCTTAGTAGGTATACCTATAGCTATGATACTGATTCACGTTGATCAGTGGCATTCTTCTTAAATCCTATGAGAACATAACAACGTACTTGAAACTACTAGAATGTATACGTTATTTCCAATTGCTATCCCCATTCTCATGAAAATTTTAAGTTTCAATATAACCCTTTCAGTTACGCCCATATTCTGTGTTTATCTATTATCATCATTCATAAAAATCATTGGTATAACAATTGAGACAAACATGTACACATCTTTGATTCTTCAGATGTAACTTTCACGATTGAATGTCAAAGGGAATGTATCTGACTTACGACCTACGATTGTCCTGCATCTAAATGCTCTTCTTCTGATGAGTATAGCTGTGATTCGGCTAGTGAAGATTGTTTTGATAATGACTGGAGAAAAATTATTATTAATATCTATAATTCAGTAAACATATTTTGACTGTTTATACCTGATGCATTTTTCTTCTATTAGGCGGTGATCTCTTATTCCACAGCGCTTCCAGCTGATCGAAATGCTGAGATTGTGCCAAAGAAGCTTGTTTAGAGCCCATTCCCTGTGAAATCAATTACGTACTTATTGTAGTTGTATATAGTTGTATGTTCATTGAGTCGTGAAGCTGATTAGATCGAAAATCCAATATACAAGACTTATTAGTAGATTCAAGAGAGAGACGGTAATTTCAACAGCGCGTTAGTCAATCAATAATCAATTTAATGATTGAATTAACTGATGAAATCTTTGCCATGAAATGATAAAATTGTAATTTTTTTTGGCTTTCCATTTTTTCATAGTTTGTTTTTCAAGCTAGCCTCATTGTGAACAAACCTTTTGATCATTTTGAGGAATTTTCGATATTTCTTCCATACTAGCTGATACAGAGAATCGCCTTTTGAATCTTTCATCAATTGACGGAATGACCAGATTGGATGTCAGATGCGCATATTTTTTTTGCCAGGTGTAAGTGTCCAATGATACCTCTTTTTTGAGTAATCGTTTCATCTGACGTTTTGGGGCCGTTTTCGGGTCTGAAGATAGTATATATTATCAAAAAAAATCTGAATTTGTTACCATTCCACTCACTCTCGATAATATCTTTGTCCGGAGCACAGTATGTTGGCAATTTGACATACTTCGCTGGAGTATTATGCAAACAAATGATTGGGCTGTACTGACTATCTTTGAGGAGAACAGCTATTCTTGAAAAGTCGGCTGACGGTTCAACATCAATGATTGGAAAATGTAATTGCAGTGACGTGAGCTGTAAACCTTGTTTTGTATCCCAAATGATGATGCTTTTGTCATCGGAACCTATCACAGATCCATTTTTATATATTAAACTTCAACGTAATGTAGGCACGTAAATGAAGAATTTTGATTATTGCCATCATGATTTTCACGAAAAGGATGGTTTTATCGTAATTAATCATAATATGTGGGATAGGAAATCATGAATCAAAGTACAGTCTTTTAAGCCCTTACCAGATATAACGATAGCTCCATCGCCACTCATTTTACAGCAGCTCACAGTAGATAGATGTGCTGACAGGGTATGTAAGTCAGCTCCAGTATTGATGTCCCAGACAATCAAGTTGTTATCACAGCTTCCTGAGACCAAGTGAGTCTTGTCTGTTACAGCTACCGCTACACATGTCACGGAGTCTGCATGACCTATGAGAACCTGAAAATGTGTTTGATGATACAAACGTAACCGCACTTTCTTTGATTACATTTTCATCAATTTGACCGTTATAGTAATTATAGGATCAAATATTGATCATCAATATGTTTCAGTAACTTTGAGAAAAGTAACCCCAGCATTATAATTTTGAAGTTGAATTAGTGTTTTTAGACCTGACTATCTTTAATAATTATTATTAATCAGGCTGTACTGAGTTGTAGTTCTATTTCGTCAAGTGTGATGGACCATTATTTTATAAACGAATTATGCTTCGTACGAAATTGGAAGATGTTACGTCACTATTTCTCAACAATTTAACGCTTGACAATGAAATCGATGACCTTACCTGAGACAGTTTTCCTCCCGCGACTTGCCATATTTTGAGAGACATATCTTTTGATCCAGTGATGATATGTTGTGAATCGACGGTCACAACGAAGCAAGTGATTTCTTCACTATGTGTTATAGTATATCTCTCATCGTCCTTAACTATTGACCAGATTTTGAGCATAGTATCTCCATTAGTTACTATGGCGTATTTCATATTGGTGGTGGTCTTGACACTGCCACTTGGACCAGAGTAAGATTGCAACACGTTTCCGTTATCAGCATGCCATATATATATTGTTTCATTATTGTCACTTGAAATTATCCTACTCGAATCCATCAGAACAAAAACTGAAGAAATGACCGCTGAATGTCGCTAGAATCACAAAACATTCATCGTTATTGAACCGGTTATCGGTTTCGCAATCTACAACATTACCATTGTAGTGTGAAGCCCGTGAAATCGGTAGAAGTCTTTGATCGATACATAGTATAACGGAATGTCTATTGAGTTTATATGATCAGAACATACAAACATTCATGGAACATGGAAATAAACTTACTGTAATGAATTTTGACTTACCGAAAAACTCAAGACCAGTGTTCCCAAAGTCAATCCCCAGACTTTGACTGTCTTGTCTTCAGATCCAGACACAACAAAAAGGCTATTTGGAGCAAAGCCCACGGCAGTAACAGATCCTGTATGTCCATTGAGTGTAAGAACTAATTCTTGATTATTCAATTGCCAAACATTGACGAGGTTATCCATCGAACCCGTTATCGACAACTGGCCATCTCTTGAAATATCTAGGCATGTGATATAGCCGGCATGAGCTGCGAGATGATGATGTGTCTTTTTTTTTAACTTCAAGAAACTTTTGATGTGGTCGGTGCTTCTGAATGGATGAAATATTGCTTTCCCTCCACCTGAAAAAAAAAAAATCGCATGAGATACTGATGACATTTTTTGAAATTTGAATTATGCTAAGAAGCGTATATTATTTTACCCGCAGTTAGTAGAAAGTCATCCTTGTCAGTGACTCTGACTGAAGATACTTCACCGTTTTGTCCCATAAGGGTTTTCAATAATTTTGCTGAATGTATGTCATATATATAGATCTTTTTATCTGAACAACCCAAAACTATGCGACAACTATCTTGTGATATGCACAGACTTCTCACCTTAAATTGACAAAAAATACTTTGATTTTTAACTGTAATTTTATAAAATATATGAACTCACTTTTGCTTTTTCCCCCAAAACTATTGTGTGGACATCAGTACCTGTAGCAACTGTTTTGATATGAACTTTACTATCTCTACAACAAGCAACCAACCATATAGAGTCAGCCGATACATCAAGTAATTGAACAGCTGAGCTTATTGTTATCGTATTGAGTAAATTGAAGTTGTTTAATGACCAAAGGCAGACTTTTCCGTCCTTGCTACCAGAGACCATAATGTCTCCATGCGATGTCACCTGTGAAAATAAAGATTCGATTTCACAGATCGATATAAAGTGTTGTTTCGGTTATTCAGAATCATCGAGGTATACATAAATTAATATTTGTTGCTACTTGTAACTTTGATATTTCATTCTCAATGCAGAAGGAATTTTATTCATCATAATTTCTTTAGCTCGAATGAAATGTCCGGAGGAATTGAATATGACTATTATGTGATAGTAATCACCTTAATAGCTGTAACTGGTCCTCGGTGATGATCAATTTTGATAACAACCTTTCCTGTCTCCAGAGAGCTAATTATGATGCTACTATCTTCACCGCCTGAGATTATCACTGAATTGTTTAGAGCACTGGTGATACATAATACTGGAGCGATGTGCTCTGTTATTTTCGATACTTTTTTGAGTCCTTTCAGGTCCCAAACGATTATACTGATATCGTCGGAGCCAGTCAATAGATATTGACTTTGCTTCGTAACGGCCATGCAGTTTATTTTATCAGTATGTCCTGGAATAAAAAGTGATGATGATCGTTTATTGAGATGTATTGTTGTTCAGATGATAAATTTTACAAGACACATTTACTGGAAAGACAAATACGTCTGTCTAGAAGAAATTGCATAAATACTGTATTACAAATAATATACAGAGTGTTTCAACTTATGATGACAGAAGTGTTTTTGGTCGATAAATTTGTGGCAACATCGCGATGTGGCAATATTGCATCAACTCATTCCACAAAAGAGTCAAGCATTCGGTTACGTTTAACTACCTCTTTATTTCTGGGCGTATAAGGCAGAAGTGTCGTTTGCACAAGTCGAAGCGCAATTTGTAATGAGCGGTATATCGCAAGACAAATATAATTAAGTCGTCGCGCAGCTTGATGACTGCATGAAACTAACCCTGCATGAAGTTGAAAACGGAACCAATAGCGCGCGTATCCATTTCTGAGGAGCAGAAGGTCAGGCAGCTAATCATGGCTGAGGAACTCAGTGATCGTAGACCAGCCCAATCCCCACGACACCTACGCGCGTTAGCAGAAACCAGTAATATCGATAGTTCCCTTCTCCGCCCGCTTCTCCGTCAGCTTTGGATGCAACGACTTCCTGCACTTATTCAAGACATCCTTCAGGCGCGCGCAGAATTCTCTAAACCTGAATCAGCTGGCAGCTATAGCCGACAGTATCATGTGAATATCGCAGCCGTTGCCTGTTGACTGTCTCAGTACATGCTGCGTCTGTTACACCTACTGGTATCACTCCTGTGGCCCCTTCATCAAATGATCATACAAATTGGGCCATCGCCAAACTAAATGAGCGCGTAGAGGAACTTTCAGTCAGAGTAGCCTTCGTGCAAGTACGCGGACGCTGTGTCAACGTTCACGGACTCGCTGTCGCAACAATCGCCTCCTCGATTGATTGTTTGGCCTTTTCTTACATGGCAAGCCTATCATTACTGCACATGTCAGCGTCAAGGTTCTGCTCAACGAACTGACATCGCCTTATCATAACATCATTGTCGAGTTTCCGGAGTAAATTCGTCCCGCAGGTACTCTTCGTGGAGTTCGCCACAAAACCCTGAACTACATTCGGACTACTTCCTTCAGGACCTCTAGTTTCATGTCGAGCACGCCGACTCGCCCCAGATCGTCTCAGAATTGCACGGAGTTCTCAGATATGCTTCGTGAAGGGACTGCACGACGTTCCGAGAGCTCTTGACTTTATCTCGTCACTGAGAAAACCGATGGCTGGCGACCATGTCAACCATGTGGGGATCATCGCACGGTGTTCACAGTCATCGATTTCACTTTGAACAAAGCCTTCACGCATGTACCAGTGAACCCTGAGGACATTGAGAAAACCGCCATCATTACCCCATTTGGCCTACGCAATGCCAGTCAGACTTTCCAAAGGTTCATCGATGAAGTTCTTCAAGACTTCGATTTTTGTTTTCCATATATTGACGACATATTGGTTTTTTCAGTTGACACCCTGCAACACCGTACGCATTTCCGCCTGCTTTTTCAACAACTCGTTGATTTTGACCTTCTCGACAACATCTCCAGGAGCGTGATTTGACAACACCACGTCACTTTCCTCGGCTACGAAGTTTTCAGTGCAAGTAATCGCCCTCTTTCTGACCGCATCGCCGCACTTCGGAAATATCCCTTACCCACAACATCAAATCACTCGTAGTTTTTTGGGAATGATTAATTTTCACCAGGTGCTTCTGCACACCGGGCTCCCCTTCACGATGTCGCAGGAAGACTTTGTGGTTCTCAACTCACCTCCTGGATGATAATTCTCCATCATGTATTGAAGGCCTGTGAAGAAGCACTCTCCAACGCAACTCTTCTCTTCCACCCAGCTCCAGACGTCCCACATGGCCACGAGACCATTTAATCAGATAACAAGTCACTCGTCTACGTGTTCCAGCAGCGAGAAGAGAAGCTTCCCCCAGTACATCTTGATCAGATTCAATTTATCGCCCAGTTCACGACCGATATTCAATACATCAGTGAAGCTGAGAATGTCGCGTCGGGCGTCGTAGCGAAGGCATTCTCCCACATCAGCCGCAATAGAATCTGCTGTGGATCTTTCCGCTCTTACCGACGCCCAAGATGCAGACGACGAACACAAAGATCTTCTGGCCACTGCCTCCGCTCTCCGTCTACAACAGGTACCAGTTACTGATTCCAGCAGGCTTCTACTGTGAGACCTCTAGACTTTGTCCACGTCCGTTGGTGCCAGCACCTCTACGCAAGAATGTCTTTGACTCTCTACATGGACATAGCCACCTAGAGATCCGCGCCTCAGTTGTCAGTGTCAACGCTCGAAGATTACGCGCCACGTTTCCTCCCCGTTGAGCGATTGTACAACGTCAATACGTCGTTCAAGACATCATTGGCCCACTGCCTTTTGCTGGTCCATATCGCTGCTGTCTGATAGCTATCGATCGTTTCACCCTTTTCTCTGGTTAATGTGTCACTCAGGATCTTCTTGGCTTGAGGCGCTTCATGTTGAGCTTTTGGATATGCGCAGTGCATTCAAGGAAACGCAAGCCTCCGCTGCGCACCCGGTGAGACGATCAGTCCAGCACTACTCCTCTAACATCCCAATGACGTCATGGCTTTCACCGACAATCTCCGTCAACTCATATGGCTCAGCTTCGCCCCGCACTCGCTTTCCGAAAAACTCAGTTTTCTGTGTTTGTCTTCAAAGAATTGTCAACTTGCTCACATGTGTTTTTGAGAGATGACAGAGTCCGCGGCGTTCTTCAGTCACCTTATTCAGGCCCCCATCTAGTAGTCAGTCGTACTGCTAAGACGTTCATTCGCCGCGTTCATGACAAAACGTGACAGTTTCCAAAGACCGTCTAAAACCAGCCTACTACCTACATCATCACCGACTTCTCATCTGGAACAATTGATCCGGAGAGCCCCTCCTAGACGACACTTTGGTTCCTGTTTTCGCCTCTTTCTAGGTAGAGATGTAGGCCGCTTGGAAAAGATGTCAGCACCTCCAGCTCTACCTGCCACTGATTCTGGACCTCCTGCCTACATCATCCGTCCTGGACACCCTGTTCATTTCCTGCATTTACTGCTCACTCACGCTTAACGGTCAGATTGCCCTTAATCTATTATTTCGCTATATTTTATTGGATTATTGATTTTTTCCGTAATAGACTTATTGATATTGTGTTGGGAGTTTCACTACAAGCCTTCTACCTGAAATCCCACAAATGCAAAAAAAACGAAAATGACCAAAGTAGACTATTTTCAAAAATGAAATTGACAGGTGGCTTAGCTCAATATTGAATATCTCGAAAACCAATACAAAAAAATGCTGAGTTGCACAGAAAATTAGAACCCTCTCCAAACAAGGTGCCACTCGACCTATGTTCTCTATTTCTATTCTATTTAGTGGGGTTACCATCACCCCTTTCCGCCCTCTTAGGCAGTGCATCCAAGCTCCCCCTCGAAAACAATGTTGACGGGTTCGAGCGTTTTTAGATACTCCCACGCAAAATACCGCTGGTACGTTTTTGTTGAAACACACTATATGATAAGTGAACAGCGAGTGATTAAATGTTTTTCCAATTACCTTTAAAGACGTGAACCAGTTGATTTGTCATGATATGCCATAATTGTGGATCTGAATCAACAACAACTATTACATGTTGACCATTTGGTGCATATTCAATCAATCTGACATCGGGCAAAGACATGACCTTGGATTGAACCGGCAACGGTGGTTGCAGCCAATCCGTAAGCGGAACTACCAAGGGTAAGGTGAATCCATCACACCAAGCCATTGCGGAGGTCACCAAATCGCTCATCAGACCTCCACCTCGTTCTGTAACTGGTCTCAGCCACGATATCAGCTGGAGCAAAGTAAAAATTAGGATACAAATTTGTTTTTTAGAGGATATAGATTTTTTTGTTACCTGTGTTCCTAGCTGGAAAGTATCCCTAGTCAGAACATCCGTTGATTTTCTGATGGAATAATAAACGAGTTCGATTTCTCTATCTAGGAGATAGCATCGGACGTGTTCTAAAACACATCTCAAGTAACTCACTGAAAATGTCTGAAGCTGTAAAGAAAAATTGCACTTGATAAAATTGGATCTCATAAGCTATGTTATTCGACAAGAGATGATTGTGAAGCGGTTGATCCAAAATTGAACATGTTCTAGGTTGTGAGACTGGATGTAACTAACAGTTTTAAATGTAGGAAATAATGTCTCAATAAATTGTATGTGAATGTAACTTTGGAAAAACCCTGTTTCGACGGTGGACTGTACATTGAAAGATGGGTTCTTCTGATGTGATGATAATTTATTTAAAGTTTTTAGAATTTTAGATGAAGCAGCGGTTACACGGCAGAAACTTATCCGTACGCTATAGTTGGCGCATTATAAATGGAGTTGTGTGTGGTGTCCACACTGTGTGTAAAATTGTGCATACTTCATTGTTCACCAGAGAGAAAGTGAACAATAAAGGTCAAAGTGAAGTGAAGAGTTGCTTTAAAATAACTTAACTATATATTTGAAGCATGAAGTTACAAGCGATCGGACTGGAGGAGTTATTAGAAAAAAAACCCTTCGTGACAATCAAGCAAATCAGAGATTGCCAGTATAATAGGCTTGAAAAACAACAAAACAGTGATCAAAAACTAGTAATTAGGAAGCTTAAACTCATTGATTTTGGCCACACATACGTTATAACACCGCATTGGTTTGCGCAGACTGAACTCAGAAGCGCAACTAACAGTTGGGCTTTCAGGTTTGTGCAAGGTACCGTTTTGCCGTCTACACGCAGCAAGTTCCCGATCCAAATTGGTGTGCACAAGTGAGCTCGTGGCAAAGATTGTCCGTGTAGCCGCCGCTCAAGATAGGGATACTACTTCTCCCTCACACAGATGGGGGAGATATGTTAGTAAGAGAAGGAATAAGTGGAAAACAGTCACATAGATTGTAGTTTTGTGATAAATATTTCTGTATATTTTGCACACTTACCCAAAAATATCAAGTTCCTGAGTTACCTTGAAGTGATTTAGGTTTTCTGATAAAACAATGAACTTAAGAAATTGCACTTTGCACAGTTAGAAAGGCAGGACTTTAATGAGTGGCTTCATGAGTTGCATTTAAGATGGTAGGTGTCGAAATAACTCCAATTATACATACAAAACTGCAAGTGTGTTGATGTGTTATGAAGTAGTTTATTGTGTACACGCGTAGATCCTGTTTTGTATGAAATGGTGGACAAACACAAAACTATTTTCAATAAAACTCACCGCAGCTAATAAGAAGTCATAGTTACACATGCATAAACTTTTTAATTTAACAATATCTCCACTTTTAAGTAGGTGAATCCAGGACTCTTCAATGTGCCTCAATCGGTAAGTCACATCTTTGTGAAGAGTTGATTGGAAAGGAGTTTCTTTGATCTCTGATAATAAGGGTGCTGCAATAAAAAGTATAATTTATAGTGAAACAAATAACGACTGTGATAGTACCAGCTAGAAAGTTAAACTATCCATTATGAGCGATGCCGACTACATCTAACAGGACTAAGTTTATCAGCCGAAATTGACTGGAATATTAATTTGGGATTTGTGTCAAACTTCACCGCTGTGAGGTTCTCATAATACTGTATTTTATTTCATTTCTGTAAAATGAACTCCCCTCAAATTACGTTTGCCCTTCTTGGCCTTTTGGCACGTCTCCAGTTTTTGATTTGCTTCTTACCTGTCTTGTATTTTCGCTAAGCCCTCTAGGTCTAGTCAAAAAAATAACCGCAAAGTTATTGTTTACGTCTCGCATCTTGATCAGAACACTGTTTGCTATTTTCTAAAGTCTAACTTTATAAAGATGTTTGCTGAATTGTAAAAGTTCCACTAGATGTAACGCCCGGAAAAGACTTGCCTATTTGAATTGTCAGTTCTGTGAATAAAATATGCCACGGAATGTACCTACCTTGTTCGAAAATCGAATCAGAGAGACCAAAATGGTTCGCATTGTTTTTACTGGAAATTATTAATTAATATGTTGATTAACGAGTAAATTTTATTGGGTGAAAGTGAAGACTAGTTCAAGTTTATATTTACTATTCGTTTGGAATAACTCAGTTCTTAACTGACGCCGACGAGCTTATGAACAATACTTTCCCTTTTCTTAGAAGATATTTTGTTTAATGAATTGGTTATTGATGATTATTGGTTGTTTGTTAACAATCAAAAATTATCTTCTTTATTCTCTTCACGGTTTGCTTCGATTGAGTCAAGTGTCTACCTCTTCTGGACTCAATGTATCCATACGACAGCTCCACAAAATTTTATCTCTATTGGAATCCTACTGACAAATCGTAAGTTGACGGAACTGAGTCTACTGAGCTATGCCGCTTATTCGATGTATTCTCCGCATTAAAGATACTAGTGCGGAATAAAATGAATAGTTCTGTTGAGAACTTGGTAATTATTTTGTTTATTCAACAGGACCATAGAGATGACGAGTGAAAACGAGGAAACTTCGCTCACGTTGAATCACGTTTTTTCATCTATAACTCTGATCAGATACTCGACCCGAGTGCCAGTATCCGTTTAGTCGTAATTGTGTTTCATCATTTCATCATCCCTTTCTAATTTTTCTCACTAACCTCAGGACTTGCTCTGTGGTGTACGTGGATAGGCTATCCCTATGGATTCGGTTTTTCGTGGTCACATCAAAAGAATTGAGTTGGGGTTAGTTTGGTGAGTAACATTACATCATAAAAATCGGATATAGCGGACGCTCGACTGTAATGGACTAGGTTCTTCTTGGGGGTTCGCTATATTCAAAGTCGGGACTCATCGATGATCAAGCGGCCAGAGGCTTTGAATGTTCATCGTCATCTATTCCTTGGCATAATTTGATGAATTTTCAAAAAACACTGTTTTACTCTTTGATAGCTTTGAATTTCATGATATAAGGAAATATTTTTTTCTAGGCTGAGTTGATAAGGCAAAATAGATCTGTTCATCAGAGCGGACATACTATCACTTCCAAGTTGTTGGACGGAAGAGTTTCCGATAACTCTTCATCAGTAGCTGATGTACTTGCCTCCCTTCCTGGATTTATACTATGGAAAAAGATTCCATTACTCACATGCTCTTCGCTATTTCGAAAAATTCTCTTTCTTGAAAAAAAAAACGAAAAACGTAGAAACACAAAAATCTGTCGTTAATGGACATTACAAGAAGAATATTAAGAATATTTTGTGCGAGAAAATGTGGGGTTGATTGTTTCTTTTTTGTTATACAGGGATAGAAAAAGAGAAAAAGAAATTTCAAGAATAGTCGATTAATTCAAAAGATACAAGAGTTAGAGAAAAATGTCTTTTATAAAAATTGTGAGGCTTTTGAGAATCTACGTATCTGTGATGAATTGAAATATACAGGATCGGGCATAAGGTTATGGCGGATCAAAGTTTCATTTTTTTGAATGGAACCGCCTGTATATTAATAATTGATATTTCAAGTTTGAGTGAAAGTTGTGATTCACAGAATGTTCCTGAATCTAGTCGATTTCGAGATATCGCGTTTTATAAATGACATTTTTGCATCTTTGACATGTTGTAAAACCCAAACGGTTTGAGATAGAGAAAAACGGTCTACACTAGTCTTGATATTTTAAGAGCTATCCAACGACATCAAATTAATTCTTGTAAAAAAATGTGGAAATCTGTCGAAAAATATTGACAGTTGACAGTACTTTCCATTCAAATGGCAGAATGGCTCTTGAAAATTCAAGGTGCGAAAGTGTATTCCATTTTTCTTTGCTTAAACCGTTTGAGTTTTATTTATAGCATGTCAAAAGTGCAAAATTGTCATTTTCAAATCGCGATATCTTGATAACTGTTGAGTTTAGGAACAATATGTACAGAACATTTTTGCTCAAAATCAAAGGAAGAATTAAAATATCCATTGATATACCCCTTTAAAAAATGCAACTTTGATCTTCTATAACTTTATGTTCAATCCGTATATTCCAATTTATGATAGACATGACATGTAGATTTTTGAAAACCTCACAACTTTATACGAAACAGTTTTCTCTAACGCGTGCATTTTTGGAAATAGTCGACCGTTCTGGTAATTTATCCTAACCCTGTATATCAGCCTTACCCTTCCAGCATTGGTTTCATGAATCTGTCAAAGCGCAAATTACTATACCTACAGTGGCTCGATAAACTACTTACTACAGTGACACCAATAATGAGGCCATGTTAAGGCGAACAATGGGGCGCGTTCAGGAACGTCGCAATTTTTAAAAAATAGGAATAAGAAAATAATATAATAAATAAGTACGTGAATAATCACAAAGGAACCTTTGTAGACAATATTTTTGATCAGAAAATAATCAATTTTCACAAACCGCAACTTAATAACATTTCAAACTCTCAATGATTGTCAAATGTTTGTCAATGGCAACACAACAATCAACATTGGTCGCGTTCATGAGACGGAACAGTCACCGCTACGCTCCGGGGGCGCTCTTTGGCATCTGACAGTTGACTGTTGAGCCTTATGAGATTTCCGCTTCAAGGAGCGGTAACAGTTCCACAACTGTTCCGTCTTATGAATGCGAGCAATGTTTTGAATTTTCGCTTTTTAACCTTGATATTGCAGTCTTTATTTTGCCCTTCATGAGCTCCATCAATTATTAATGTATGACAAAGGCAAACATTTTGCTTTAGCGAGCGCTTGGTATGTACATAAGTTAATGATTTTGGTCGAGGCAGCTTTGTCGTGTTGTTTTTCATTTAAGTAGGGTGTCTATAGTCTACGCGATATATCTGCTTTCTTTTATGTGTGATAATCCATTCGTAATCTGCAAGGTAGAATGAATGAATTTTGTCATTTGATTTTTCGGGATATCCTTCTACTTGAAAACACAGTCAAAGCATTGAATATTTACTAAAGACTAGAAGGTTCACTCGTTATCAAAAGTGGCTCTGGCTCGACGCATTCCCAGTCTCGCTCTGGTCCCAATAGCATACCAGGTGTCGCCGATCAGAAATTCCGAGATTCGTCGTTGAAGTTTTGTACACCGCATGTAGATTGGTAGCCTTTTTCCAGTTTGTCTCCCTCGCAGAACTTGTTCTTGACCGGTTTCCGACCGGATGTTGTTTTTGATTTTAGGAATTTCGGCAAATCGCTTTGGAGAAACGGTTCTCAAAGCTTCCGACATGGAATGAAGCAGCTGTATATAATATAAACTGTGGTCATAGTAGCTTGATACGCCCACGTTCATCATCCGCACTCATCGGTGTCATTACAAAGGTACCTGATTGATTGCTATTTGTAACATCATTACATTTTCAAAAGATCAATAAACAAACTGACTATGACCGCAAAATACAAAAATATCGAGATATACAATTGTGATTTTCATTATCAACGCGAACATATACGCCCTATCACTCTGCTAATTGTCGAGAAGCTCATTTTACCAGTGTTCCTAATTCAAGTTTGTATGTGCAGCAAAATTGAAAATGATTGAATATAACGGTATGTCGTATCTTTATTTGGTTCTAACTATATAAATAAAAACAGTATTTTTTGTCAAATGTCGAATCCTAGCTTTTTTTTCGGTTCCATTATATTTTGAAAAATCCATGACTGTATGTATATTCAAAGATATATGCCTCTTCAAGTCAAACGTTCCCAATAATTGATCTCAAAGATTTCATTGCAACGAAGTATTGGATTAAAAATTTCATCATAAAGTTCGTTTTTGTTTTTAACCCACCCATCCAATATTTTCCACACGATGCATGGGAGCAAAAATGTTGAACACATGTCATAATAGAGCGTTCTATCAACGAACAGCCATTGTTACTGTTATCGCTGTATACTGACTGCGAGAGAAAATATGTTCTTAGTAATGGATCACAAAACTTGAAGATTATATAATATGAAGTGCGTTCCATTTAAACATTTGATATTTTTAGGTTAAAATAGACAGGCGAAACCTTACTATCACACGTTTTAATCACTATCTTCAATTATTGTACCATAGACTATCATTTTAACTATTGACTATAATAGTGATCATTCAGATGATGCTCAAAATCTGAAAAACCTTTTCATTTCCTTAGACATCTCCATGCTAGTAACTCAGCCCAAACGTATAACATCATCATCTTCTTCATTGATAGATTATTTCAGTGTAAACTTTCGCACCGAACTCCCATGTGATGCATCAGTGATTTCTGCTAAATCATCTGACTATGGAAAACTCATTAAAACAAGAATGACGGCATTTCTGCTTCATAACAATGTCTAGAGCCCATCACAAGAGACGCCATGAGAACATATACTTGTCACTGAATAAGAGATGTGCTGCCACTGCTATTTTCTGTGATTTTTCAGAGGCATGCGTAAGTCATGAAGTGCTTTTGGAAAAACTCTCTTACTATGGTTTCAGAGGAATATTACTTGAGTGGTTTGAATCTTACCTTTCCAACAAAACTCAGATGGTAAGAACTGCAGGAAATATTTCTGGTGACTTACGTATGAGGCATGGTGTACCTCAGGCTTCTGTATTGTGACCGATTCTTTTTTTGTTATACATGAATGACCTTGCCACCATCAATATCCAGGGAAATGTTACCATATTTGCAGACGACACTGTCATCTTGTGGTCTCAAAGCAAATCAAAAATGTTCTTTATTGTCTCAGAATAAAAATTTCCAGTGACAAAGCATCCTAAAGCTAACTATCTACATTTAGTTGATGAGAACAAGAAAAAAGACTACATCTAATAGCTACCTTAAAATGTAACTTATATAATAACACTAAATAACAGATACATTCTCAAGACAGAACATCTTCAAAGAATTCATCAAGACTGTAATATCCCTTTTCCATCAAAAGAGACTTCAGTTTTTTTTTAAATTGAATTTTGCCGAGCGCCTAGCCGGAAGATGAATCCCATCCAACATCAGCCCCTCAACATCACACTTAAAACCCAAAATGTTGGTTTTGCTCACATTAATGGACAACCTGTTGGAATTGAACCATGCATTGTCTTATCAAAATCAAATCACTGGAGACATCATTCCTGAGATTCTCAATCGACCTATTGCGCCAAACAATAGATGTATCATCCGGAAACAATGTAAACTTGCCCGAAATATTCAATTTGCCCAGATCATTTATATATAACAAGAAAAGAAGTGGTCCCAGTACAGAACCCTGCGGTACACTACACTTCGTATTTAAATAAGCAGATTTCGCACCAGAAACCAGCACACGCTGCCTACGGTCTCCGAGATAAGAGGAAAACCAAGAGATGGCAGAACCTCTGAAGCCATATCGCTCAAGCTTTGCCAGAAGTATTTCATGATCCACACAGTCAAAAGCCTTGGATAGATCACAAAAAACCGCTGCCGCAACCTCTCCCTGGTTAAGGCCAATATAGATGTCCTCCATAAGGTCGAAGATAGCATCGTGTGTTCCTATAGAGCTCTGGAAAGCAAATTGCTCCGGGATTATTATGTTGTTAGCTCTAAGGAGTTTCCATATCCTTGATTTGCTTTAGATCATTCCCCAAATTCACACATTTTTTTGGACAATCGCATTCGTTAGATTTCATCATGCATAGTCATGTACAGGGTGATTCATTTTCAGGGACAGGGTGCCAGTTCTCGTGAACTATTCATCATAGAGACCCAGGAAAAAGAATATGTATAGTAATGTGCCCAGTAGAAAATGCTGGAAATATATTTCAAGGTTCTGGGATAGCCGCAAGACAATCGACATATTTTCGATTTCTTGCCTTTGAATTACAAAAAAATATATGGAAACCGATTTTGGACGATATTCTCTACAAAATTGCCCCCTGGTCTATCTGGTACATGTACTCGGGATCGATTTTATTTGCTCTAGCCTACCACACATCATACATTGTGAAAGAAAACCTGTATTTGAGGTTTTTTCGAAATTTTCCAAATGCAAACCCAGATGCTTTCATCGTGCTATTTGGATAATCTTCTATAACTTTCATAAAGATCATTTTTCTATATTATTTGAAATAGAAGAGTTATGAAGACTTCATCAGGAATCCCTCGAGGAATACTTGAAACATACACTGCAACAATTCATCTTGTATATATTGATTTCGAACTTTCTTTAAAAACACGCAATCACTCAAATGTTTGAACCAAATCAATCTCTACTCAGCTCGTTCCAAGAAACCTTTCTTTGTTAACCGAATAACTCTTTTTTATTATGTCCACGAAGAAGGTTACCTACTACATATCCCACATTATTTTAACATGAATATTATTTTTGAAACAATCAACCGATTTTACCGTTTCTTTATGAATATCTATTTCTTCTGCATAAGCGTTACTCAAACGAACCGCAATATTCACATTTCCCGAAAACTGGAAACTCACCAGATTGTGTTTATGTTTCGAAGAATTCTCACGTTTTTTAACCTAGTCTGCCATATACTTGAGATCACAAACTCCTGGCTTTGTCCAATTTTAATCGCCTCCAAATATCTAACACACAAAACAAAAGATTACTGTCTTCACATCCGCACAATCACGGTGATTTGTACACATTTTTGTTAAATTTTCGCTTAAAACTCGCCCTACTTTGACATCCCTTTTATTCCCGGACTAAATATATTACTGTCGTCGGACGCCCATTATTTTTCCACTCCACATTTTGCACCAAAGTCAAGTTTCTTAAAACTAGTTTTTTCAAATCACACACCCCTATTTTGACTTTATAAAACTACTTTGAAAAAGGAAAACAATGCAACCGTCATAGCCGGCCGATAGCGCGCGGAAAATCATAAATTCTAAAATACCACTTGGATCCTAATCGTGAATCGTGGGCAGAAAAGCGACGACGCGCGGGCAACGCGGTAGCACATTGACTCCAAGGCATAACGAACAGATGTGATTCCCCTTCCGCTCGCCGACCCGTTAATAAAGCCCGCTAGAGATTCGGAGCCCGTACACACGTTCCGTCCATACAGCGGTCAAGAGAGGTCCTGACCCGAGAGCGACCAGAAATACCTTAGAAGACCCGAAAATACTACCTGGTACTTGGTAAATATTAAGAGTAGAGGAGCTAGACTTTAGTCTAACAACCCGTACCCTGAATCCTTCGTTCTTACGAAGAAGAGAAAATTCGTTCTCCCCTTTTTGATGACGTTTGAGGTCTATTTCAAAGCTGGTGAGACCCTATTGCACTATAGCTTGTCTATAAGGGTTCTTGAAAAGGTAAAACCAAGAGCAAAGGTAACCTGCTTGGTTTTATTTCCAGGGAAGTTACTGATATAACAGTAAAACCTCTGTGAATCAAATCTCTCAGGCTTTGCTCCCTCATTAGGCTCTTTTGATTGTAAAACCCCTACGTGATCGGGTAAAACCGGCGGTAGTAGGTCACCAATCGAACTTGGTGGGGTTCATCCTCCCCTGAACAAAATCTTCTGACCCTTAAAAAGCGCGACAAGCACATCCATCCGGCCTCTTCAAGGCACTAGTCCTTGAGACAATGAATGCAAAAACTGTGGCGAAAGAGATCAAAAAACTCTCAAAATCTCATAAACAGCTCCATCAGAGCCATGAAAAGTTAGACGCCCTCTTCGTACAAAGACACGACGAGTACCGAGAGGAACGCGAAAGGAAAGATAGCATGCTTGAATGCTATCGTTCCGAGACCAAGAAGCTGCAATCTGAGATTGTGCGACTCAGGACTTATCAGCTGAAAAAGACTCCCTCTGGGAGACTATCAGTTTTCTGAAGATTGAGATCGAGTCTCAGATCCCAGCTGAAAAGGAAGGCTCCCTCTGATCCTCCTTCTTTCTTATAGGTGGAGGCATAGAAAGTGGCTGTCCCCCCTCCTCTTTTTCAAAGAAGGGGACACAGAAGGTTGCCCCCTCACCTTCTTCAAAAGTGGAGGAGAAGCCTACTTCAAAGACGAAGCGGACGGAACTAACCAAGAGAGACTCACCTGTCCCTTCACCTTCTTCAAAAGAGGAGGTTCAGGTGATCGCGAAGCGCCCAGACCCCCCTAAAGTGGGGGACGTCCAAACGTGGGCATCGGAAAGAGAGGACGCGTTTTCTCCCTTGCCGGCAAAGAAGACGAAGACAAAAGTATCGGGATCAAAGAGCCATGTCTCATAGACGCCACCTGCTTCGGCATCGATGCTGTGCCGCTCCGCATGACTAGCCGGAAAACCCGGCAAGTCATGCCCCTAGTGTTGGTGAAAACCGACGCTAGGCGGATCTTCGAGATCAAAGAGCTGCTCGGCGTCGATGTCAAGGTGGAACCCAAAAATAAGTCACCGGAACCACGGCAGTGTTTCCGGTGCCAGCGATGGAGTCATACCCAAAGCAGGTGTCACCATGCACATCGCTGCGTCAAGTGTGCCGGTGCACAAAGCAACAGAGACTGCACTCACGAGAGACTCGCTAGCGGTGGACGCAACGCGAATTGCGTGGTTTGCGGGGGAAAAGGCTACCCCGCAAGCTGGCGTGACTGCCCATCGTACATGGGTAGAACGAACCCCAAAAAAGGGGAAGAGAAGACAAAAGCGAACGCTTTTTGGTCAAAGGGAGCCCAGGCTGCGTTTGAGTCTCGCGTCGACGCAGAAGTCATCCAGAAAATGTCTTTTTCGCCCCTTACGGCTTGGGTGCACCTGCCGTTGCGTGCGGGGAAGTAACATTTACCGCACTTGTTAAGTATGCAACTATTTAACACCCTATTGGGTAGGTGAGTATCCACCTCCTTCATTTTGCCAAAAAGGTTAGGAAACACCCTGTATACTAAAATCCAAGTTAAAATTCTAAATTGAACAATTATTCAGTGACCGGCCAAAATATGGAACAAATTCATTTTGAATTCAGGGTTTTGATTTTTTGAAAAACGCTCGGACATATCGATTTTTATTTTTGCATGCGTTATTTTTTTTATGGCAACAGGGTGCACCAAAAATAAGTTACGACTATCATCTTCTTTTTTTCTCAAATGGAAACAGCAAATTTTTATTTCATTTTTGAATTCTGCGTAGAATTCGGAGTATATTCCATATAATACCTATACCCAAAAAGTGACATTTTGTGCCAAAAACACAAAAAACACAATTTTTATAGCGAAATCACAAAAAAACGAAGAATTATTTTTGAATTTGAATTAATTGTTTCTTTTTTACGTTCCAGTGACGACGGAAGCAGATTCGCTTCTGAAACGTTTGATATTGTTAGGTTTTATTGTTTACTAATAGATTTTTTTTCAGGTAATATAGAAGATCCGGTATATTAACACTAGTTTGATTGTTTTTTGATAGGGTGTGGCGAAATACCCAAAAAATCAGGAAATTATACCCAAACGTTTTCAAGAAAATGGCCTTTTAAATCCATAATTTTTTCACTTGAAAAACAGGTTATTGTTCTTATTGGTTCAATAGTTGAATTGAATATCCAATCAGCAACGTGAACAAGAAGTAACTAGGCAACTCAACAAAACAGAATCGCGTAATTGCCTACAATTGCAATTAGTGCACTGCAAAACAGGGAGAAAGTCGTCTCCTCCTCGATAAATTTTTTTTTCGCGTACAACCGCATGGGATGTTTATAAAATGATAGGCAAGGTCTCTGAGCATTGAAAATCGGAAATCACAACATGTTTTATCAGTGTCAAATTTTTTTATTGCGAAATATGTCATAAATATGTCAAAAGTGTGTTTCACTACTTTTCCACACATACTTCGTCATATCTCCGGAAAAAATCTAGATATAATTTTTTTTTTATTGATAGGGGAGATGTGGGAGAAGATAACCGGGGTAGTTTTGTTACTATGAAAATTTGGTTTTTCTGTAAAACTGCAAAAAACTTCAACATTAACATTTTCTGCAGAACTATTTTCACTAAGCGAGAAACTTATTGTTTCAAATAATTTTGCTATACTATCTGCGTACATAAAAGAACCAAAGGTTCAAAAAAGTAAAAAAAAATCAACCTCCCAAGTTGAACAGTTTTCGACTTATAGTTTTTTGAAGTTGAGTCTCCGCACGGGCGGCTCGCGGCTTTTGAACAGCAATGCGATGCTGCCATGCCGCGCCGCCTCTCTTTGCATTAGATACTATTATAGCGCTATTATGGGGGCGTCCAGTTGGTTTTATGTGTAAACTCAAAACTGTAAATACAAGTTCCGAAAGATTCTGAAGTATATTATAGCCTTAGATCCAAAATCCTCGCATCTTCATAAGCTTTCTTGGTTTAGGCTGTTGATGCAATTTGCATATTTTCCACATTCATTGCAACATTTTATTTTTGATGCAATGCAGGAAATCAACTTTGACAATTTGTCGTCAAAGTTTCTTTCACATCATCGAACACTGATTCTTGAGTAGGAGAATTGACCTTCCAAGTATTTTTTTTCTGGCGTTATTTGAACACATCTAAGAAAACATGATACATAGGTAGATTATAATTCGAGTTTCGTCTTTGTTATACTGGGTGGTCCATTTGAGTTGAGACAGCCCGATATCTAAAAAACGATAGTTATTTGAAAAGTTAAATTGAAAGTTATTGGGTCCTGTGACATTAAAAAAAAGATTAGGATTTTGGATTTTGATATAATGAAAAAAGCATAGTCAAGACGTTCTAAACTATGGAACACATGACATAAAAATTGAAAAACGTAAGCATGATTCTATCAACAACTACTTCGTTCCCAAGGTTTCGAAATAATACCGTACATTTTAGAACATGCTCGAAAAAATAGCAAATTTCTGACGTTAATATCTTCTTTTTGGTTGAATTTGAGTATAGGGTATGCTATATGAAAAATGTTCAGAATTTTCCAGAGGATGCAAGAATCAAACAAAAGTTGGACCACGCCCAGAAGTTCTGGAACACCCTGTATATGTGAAAACCTTGTTTTCACTAAATTCATTTTGGACCATTAAACATTCATTTGAAACATTTTTTTTCCAAATATCAAATTGAAAAGTTAATGGGGGGGGTCCATTAACTCACACCACCCACAAAAAAGTTGCCCGCTTACTGAAAAATGCCATGCACTAAAACTTGATGGGTCGAATTTTTTGATTTTTTGAGTGGGAAAATTACGCCTATCAATTTTTTTCTCAATTCTGCGTCTTGAAAATATCTGTACACAAAAATAAAAAAGAATGTTCCGATGGCTAGTGTCGCTTTGGGGGTGGAGCGTGTTATGTTTGAGGAAGTTGAGATTCTGAATTACCAAGATCTTGCCCTTTTTTCGACATTGAAAAAATCTGGACACCCTGGCGCTGTCGTATAACTCGATTTGTGATGACCAACAGTATTCCCAATGATATGGATATGGAATAGGTCTGATCTGGTTATACCTCCAAAACAAACTCAATATTTCGTAACGGTTTTTACCACGCTAAATATTTATTGCCTGCCGACAGGTTGTTTCCGGGATGCCGATACATGCTTTCATATATCTTCATATGATGAGAATTGATAATGCTTCCTCTACAATTAGCACTTTCAATGTGCCTTTGGCTAATCCCAAAACTTGCCAATCCAGAAACCGAATTAAGAGGCCCCTCAAACCATTTTCTATCGTGAAACACCTCTATTAAGCAGTCGAAAGTTGTCGAAATGATTATTATCTGACCAAATCCCAGATAATTATTGGAATTTAACGCAACGAACATTCCGGAGACACTGTGGGGAGATGTGGAGATGACTGTGGCGTTGGAGGTCTACATCGATGCCGGGGTGGTTTCGAAGAAGGTGTGTTCTGAGATTGTAGCGCGTTAAATAACCAATTACTATCACGTACAATTGTTGCATTCGGCAGCTCTGCGTCGGTAGGCTTGGAGTTCGTGGATCATGGCCAGCTGATCACTTTACTGCTAGATAGTTAATACTCACTTATAAAATCCCGATTAGGCGCCACTCAGTTTTTTTATTATGTAAAACTAAGAAACCTGCCCGATGAAAGGAATTTGTTTCGGTTTACCAGACTCATCAAAAAAGAACTCATTTATAGTCCACAAATAACATTACTTTATTCACCCAAATAAATGATGCTGCAATATAAGTTTGATATATTGATATTTTACCAATTCTCTAGAATTAAGAAGTGGAAATGGTAGAATTTGGATGAAATCTCAATTTATAAAAACAGTTGGTAATGCAGAGAATTACTGGTTGGTACGAAGCAAAATATCAATGACGAAGTTACGGATAAAATGTATCAAGTCGCAGGGGCAAATACGTTCGAACGATTTGGGAATTGCGCTATTTTTTACAAATAGTGGCAGAGTGATTGAATAAAAATAGTTAAATCGTACCACACAGTGTACACATAATTTAGAATAATTGACCAATGAAAATATGTAAATATGAGAACTCTCTATGCAAAGATAATGTTTTTATAGGCGACAATGTTGTAATAAAAATACAAATTATTAGTCAGCATTTGATGTAGTTGACATTTAAAATTTAATTAATTGAAAAAAATTTTATTCAAATGGTATTCTGATTGATGTTGGCGAAATGGATTGGATAAAGATAATTAAAACGACTGGCCTGTTAATTGTTCCAAACTCCTGGCTCCAAGTTTCCGATCTGTTTTCCTAGCATGCGGCTGAGATACGTCACGAGCTAACCCCAGACTCGTCACTCAACAGTACTTCTAGACCCATAACCAAAAAGGGACCGTGGATTGTTATTAGAGCTGAATTGATTCAGTTGACCAGCGTTATCATAACGTTGTAGATCATTCACTTGGTTCACGTCGCCAAACATCAACAGTCGACAGAATAGATTGTAGAATTTTGATATTCAAATCAAAACATTCATTTGGTTTGAATTACGTGTTAAAAAAAAACCCTCGCTAGGTTTCACAAATCCGTTTGCATCTGAGGCATCCTCAGAAATAATACATTCTTCGAAGTATGGCGAGTGGGATACATTCAGTTGAACTCCTTTCTCCTGCCAAATTTCACAATGTCGCCAAGAGAATTAAAACATTTTTGGTTTCCGAAAAATACGTGTGTGTCTGCCTTCACACACGGGAGAAGACTCACTCATTTGTGACAATTGACAATCCACGAATCCACCTCCAAAAGTGAAACAATGTACCCAACCGTACCAAAATTGATAACACTAGCCTAGTTTACACCGACAACTTGGTCCGCGGACCAAGCACTAAATTCGAACTATATCAGAACCAAATATTTGGTTCGAATGGTGTAAACAGTTGCGATCTAAGCTGGTCCGATCTTGGTTCGGTACTTGCCAGCAGGTGTACCGAACTAAATTTGGTTCGATCTGGATCAACATTTTGGGGTTATGTTGATTGTTATTATTGTGAACTGTGTTGGTTCTGAGTTTCTCAAGGCAATCTGAGCGTACTCACTTATGTTGTTTTTTATTACGAATTGTGTTGATAAATAATTTCGACTTGTTTTTGACGTTTGACGAATTGCGCGCGTACTCATTTAGTTCACGCGTTGCAAGACGTTGTAAACGGACGAGAAGGAAGCATTGGTTCTACCGTACTATCCCCACCCACTTGGTCCTATCGGACCGAACTAAACGGGTTATCGGTGTATACTAGGCTACTGACACCCAAACATTGACAGAGTTTTACGTCTATTGGCAGCAATTATGCCGCGACAGAACCATTGAGTACTATCTTAGTTGTTGAAAGGTCGCACCCACCTAAACAACAAGAAATCATTCGCTTGGAAAAATTCAGGATGAAACGAACGCTACAAGATCACCTGGTTTAATTTTAGACAAAATAGATAGGTGCATAAACAAAAAAAGTTCGGATAGAGGTTGTTTTTTCTGATGTCATATTTGAAGAATAAGAACACACTGAATGTTTGTTTTTCAGTACGAACAATGTGAAAATGGGAAATCTCAACAAGAATAAGAGTTGGAGAATTAAATAGCCAGATTGCCAGACTCAAACAGGAGGGTGGTGAAATCTGGTATGTAGAACACAAACACTCCAAGTTTGGCGTATCTCTGGGTGTGAGGCAGATCTCTACATAGGAAAGGCAAGAAATCATAAATCTGGACAAAGAGATCACCGACCTTCAAGTAGGGATCATTGTACAAATCGGTATTGTAAATATGGGGAAGAGCAATCCTACTAGGAAGACACTCTCAAGGATTCCCCAAGCCAACGCGAATATTCGCAGTCGCGGCTAATTATTCGGGTGAAAGCCTTACCCATGGAATTCAGTTGTTATGAAAGCTTAACAGGCATACGTTCCATCTGCAGAAGATCAGATAGCATGGAAGACCAGGACCCAACTGAGGGAAGCAACTGGTCTCATTACAGGCCATGCCCCTCCAAAAAACATTTTAGCGTAATGGAGATAGCTGATGACTCACTACGCAGAGTATGTGATTGAGAGAATGAAACACCTCTTCACATAATATGTCACTGTGAAGCGTACAATGCCACAAAAGAAACACACCATTGGAAGAGTGTAAATTCCAACCAGAGCTAGTAAAATCACAATATGGCACAGCTTTGAATCATGTTAGAAACGACGGAGCTGGAACTGTGGAGGTAGAACAAATCAAGAGTACAATATGAGGATTGCATAAGCAAACCGCAGTACAAGCCCACGCGAAACCTCAAGGGGAAGTTTTAGTGGGTAAACATTGGCAAGATGGAAGTCCCGCTCTATCTAGGATTCCATGAGAAACTGAATTTCTGAGCCAAAAATGAGAAAAAGGTGTTCATCCCATACATACTTTTGTGACGAATAAACTCATGACCTTATTATCGTTTATCTTTTGTCAGCTTACTTGTCCTGACGATTTTTTTCAAAAAATTGTTTAGTGCTTTTTTTTCACGTTAAAAAAAGGCTACTTTTCTAATTTTCTTTTTGTGTAACTTTTGATAAAAATGGCTAGCACCATTCAAAAGAGGGGCCAAAGTCATGTACTTCTTGGAAATTTCATAATAATTGAACAAAGGATAGCCTGACAATAGTATGTTAAACTTACCAATTTTGCATGTTTTTTTTCGAAAATAGGTCATTTTTTCCAAGTTCAAAATTTTATAGCTAGACTATCCTTTGTTCGATTATTATGAAATGTTCAGGAAGTACATAACTTTTGCACCTCTTTTAAATAGTGCTAGCCATTTTTATCAAAAGTTACACAGGAAAAAGTTAGAAAAGTAGTTTTTTTTGTCGTAAAAAAAAACACTAAAATTTTTTTTGAAAATAATCGCCAGGACCCTTGAATTGACAAATAAATTGAAGTTTTTGAATGCACAATCACTTCTATGATAGCTGATGCAGGAACAGAGTTTTATGAGATTTAAGGGCCTTTCCATACTTATGTCCGCCACTGTTTGTAGCTGAACATTTTTCAAGATTTAAAGGCGAAAAATGCCTCGTATTTGAGACCCTGAAACCGAGGTCTCGCATTTATTCGGAGAGGACTGCGTCTTCCTCATTGACTTTAAATACTATAGACTGGGCATCCCATTCATCAAATGGTATTAGTCTTGACGCCAACATCACAATAAGTGCGAAAGAGACAACACTATGAGTGGAAAGAGATAAAACGAGGAATCCGAACCCATCGGGCAACACCGCATGAGAACATGTGATTCTTCTTATAATACGTACGTCCGAACTCGATTTTCATCTGGAACAGCGGCGGCACATTTCGAGTTTCTACCGTTTTGCATGAAAAATATAAATGTATATTAATTTGGGTAGGCACCTATGTCGTTATTGTTATATGGCAGTATATCACATTTTTCACTTTCTGAATCAATAAAAATTGAAATTTTCATAACATGAAAAACTAAATCTCCTACTGTTCTTCCGACAATAATGAATTACGGTTCCGAATAAAATGACAACCAAAATACAAAATATATTTTGCCTTTCTTACATATCTCTAAGGCCATTTTACTCAATTTGCCATATGATTTTTGTTTTTGGAGACGGGAAACTGTATGGTCTGCCGGTGAGTCATGATTGGCAAGCTCCCCGGTTTTAAATATTAAGGGAGGTTTGATTCGAAGTCGGTCCTCGTCAATCCTCACCAAAGAACACCAAATATTTCGCAGCTCTTCATTTTTTGGAAATCTAAAATTGGATAACAAGAAAAAAATATAAAAAATAGGAAACAGCAACGTTTTACTTTTCTTGTTTCTAATACATAAGAATATGTACAGGCGAAAAGTATTATAAATAAATGGCCGAAAAAATATTTTTAACTATACCAAAATGATTATCAGTACTGGAAAGTGAGTGGAGATAAATTCAAAGAAATATGGTGCAGGAGTCATACTAAACAAAGACCGCAAATATTGGTATACCTGCAAATTGAAGCAGGTAAGCAATATTGTTTATTGGTCTATTCTTCTTTAAATTAATGTCTAGACATAAATTTAATTTTGTATGTTTAGACATAAATTTGGCCCAAAAACATTTATGTCTAGATATACATTCAAAGAAGTATGGGCAAATAAACAATACATAATGCGTAGGTACCCTGCTTTAATTTGCAAGTACCAATATTTGCAGTTTCTATTCACTTTTCGCATTCTCCAGAAAATTAAACATTTTTTATATATCCTATACCTACCTTAAAAACAAAATTGCCATTTTTTCTGGCACGTTTTAAAATGTAAAGGTTTATTCGGAAGCCTTGGGAACAGGGTAAATATCTATTTTCAACCATTGAACTTTTATTTAAAACTTTTTACCAAACGTCAAATCAAAAAGTGAATTGCGGGGTCCATTTAGCTGTGCCCTGTACAAGGTTTTTTTATATATCAATTTAGACCCCCTTTATCTTTTTTATTTGACGTTTCTGACAAAAATGTCCCTTCATAAAAGTCTATTGATTGGTTTCTAGCAAATTGTTGGAAAAACTATATTTCGCTTTAACAGGAAGAAAGACTGGGCGTCGTCAAAATTTTTAATTCCAATTGAAAGGTACAGGCAAAGAGGGCGATATGTCAAAAAGTTAATTTCGAGATAAACGCGAGGTTTTAAGAGCTCTAAAAAGTGATTATAATAATAATAATGGACAATTTGCACATTTTTTGAAAATATGAAAAATATAAGGATTAGTAAGTACTGATGCCATTGATGTTTAAAAAAACAAGCTACGACCTCTAATAATGTAGTAATCACCGATTAAAGAGCGCCAATCAGCATCCACTACGTCACAGAATACACTATCTATCGCCGTCTGACGTATTAACTGAGATGACTCTCTCTCTCTAGGAAGGGTAATATGGCCCCACCTCTTTTGCGACCATGCAGTGAAATTCGCGTTTTCTTTTTCATTTATCTAGTATATTTTTGAGTATTTCGGAGAATTTTTTTCGCTAGTGACTTTCAAATAATGTCTAGAAAACGTTTATAAAATTTCAACTCATTTGAAAATGTATGCAAATTGTCCATTGTAAAAGTAAGCATTCTTACTGAAGACTTCAACCTTATTGTAATAAAAAAAACGAAAATAAGACAGTTGAGGAAGTATCCAATGAATAATTCATCTTGACTGTGTATGAAATAATCGAGGAAATAACGGAATAGGTATTCAAGTAATATGAATATCCTTTCTTATTTGAGAACAATCGGTTCCTATTGCATAAAACACTACCATTCAGACTTTTCTTCCAAACCAGTTTCATTTTTTCGTTGTTACCTATTCACGAATAAAAACAAACATTTAAACTTCCTGAAGATTGAAAAATCCTCATTTTCATGAATGAAATATGATGATGCCTACACTCTACACCACTGGATCCCTCTCCAGTCAATACTCAATGCAAATTTGACACTTACCTGTGAATGGTGATTTCTGGATCCGAATGGTCCAGTTTTTGACACAGCAAGCACAATCTTACCATTTTTCACAAATAAAGTCACAATACAACACTTCACAAGCACGAAAGTAGAAGTTTTCAAGTTGAAACCCCATGGCATCACCGCACTACCTTCAAAATCGAAACCAGCTGTTTAAAGGCAGCGTTGCCGTGTACTAGGACTAATATTTACTATGTTTCGCCTGTATCCAATGCACAAAAAATCATTATTTAATGAATGTTAGTAATTAAGCTTTGAGTAGCACAAAAATGTTTCACATTATTTATGATATGAAATAATATCATCATTAGACACTATCACCGTTGTTCAACATTGAGTTGATTCACACGAAATCATGGTTGTAAATGTGTCTGATTATGCGATAATCTAGAATAGTGAACCTTGATGCACCTTCTTGAAAAATGAACAATACTCAATCCTCCTTAATTTTCATTGTATCATGTCTTATCAATCAATTTCGTACACAGAGGAATTTTCATTGATGAAGATTTGCCCAAATCGGCAACCGCGTCCAAAGCAGGTCAGTTTTCGGCGACGCAGATAGATATAACTCGACAAGGATAGCAATACAGTGAATTTCTCAAGACATACGTCCAAAATTGGATGATGGTGCCATTATTTTTGAAGGTTTCCTTCTCTAAAGCCTTATAAAACTCAATGGTCTTCCTCATACCTTTGCGTTAAAAGAGGTGCGTCGCATGTCCCTTACATTTGGGATAGATAAGGCACCCAAAGACGACGGCGACGCGACGCGACCTAACTAAAAGAGAATGTACCTAACAAACTAACAATGGTTTTCTGATTTTTATTAAGTTTTAAATAATGGTGCATTGTCTGTCCCGGTTTTACCCTATACAAGGTGTTGCAAATTGGAGTGTATACGCATGGGAATCTCATAAACCGTAAAAGATACAAGGTCGGTTGAATCGAGGCAAAGTTGTGCAATTTTAATCTCAAAACAATCCCGCTTCGAAACTTCGAAAATTCCGAAGACTTCCGGAGATATTCGACAATAACCGATTGTTTCGAAATCCTTTTTATTTTGTCCTGAATTTATTTAAAAAGATAATTGAAAACGAATGACATCTTCATGACCATTTTTTCTGCTCTTCAAGATCACATGGTCGGAATTGAGATCCGACGTTTCGAGTTCTCGCAACCATCCTCAACTTTCTTTCTTCAAATACGAACCCATCCTCTTTAATTCATTTTTGAATAACTTTTTGCGTCCTGAAAAATAATGATTTGGCTAACATGACATTTTGGAACAATGCACAAAGTAAATACGAGAGTTATCAAAATACAAAGTTGTTGATCCTTTCAGAACGTCGCGCGGATCGTTGTCATGGAACAATGATAACTTTTTACTCGAATACAGCTTCATGTTCCGAGTAGATATGCTCTGTAGTTTTGTGGCGCATCCATGATTTACAAGATTGAAGAACATAAATCATACATGAAAAAAAGGGAATTTCATAAATTGGGAATTTGTCAACATGCATTTGATAATAATCATAGAATAAATTGGGATGATTCAAAAATCTTAGCAAAGGAGCCATGTTCTTAAAAACGCAAACTTAAAGAAAGTGCATATTATATTATGTTAAATTCTAATGAATGTGCAGCCACTTGCTCTGTAGATCTAAGTAATACATGGTTACCTTTGTTAAGAAATTAAACATAGCCCAAAAAAGTAAATTATAAATGCTGAAAATATGTAAAGTTGTACAATCAACACCATACACTTCACTTCAATGTCAGTAAAAGTGACATTTTGTGTCATAAACACAAAAAAAGCCATTTTACTGCAAAATCACACAAAAACGAACTTGAATTTGAATTAAATGTTCCTTTTTTAGGTTTCACTGACGAGGGAAGCAGATTCGTTGCCGAAACGTTTGATATTGATAGGTTTTATTAATTACTAATAGATTTTTTTTCAGGTAATATGGAAGATCGAGTTTATAAACATTAGTTTGATTGTTATTTGATAGGGTGTGGCGAAATACCCAAAAAAAAATCTTGTTAATTCAAGTTCCAAGTTAAAAAAAAGAGGGAGATGCGACTGTCGTATCTTATGCAATTCAGACCAAGGATATTGTTTAATGATGACTATTCATGCTTGTGTTACTGAGGATCTTTTAAGCCTAAGTTTCCTCCTCGGTTGCCACGACCCATAAGAAGCGCTTGGTAATACAACGAATTTGAGTTGACGAGACACCGACTCTAAAAAAAAGCTTCAACTCTGCTGTTGTTAAATCAAGAAAAGAAAATTTCACAACTACTTGAGCATATGAGAAAAAAAATGAAGACATTTTACCGATATTTGATAGATACAAGAAAGATATGGGTTCCAATCAGATTCTTTTTTCAATGTATAGACTTTGTTTTTTCTTTCGATCATGAGTTTCTGGATAATTGGTTATGTAATCTACGAGATGCTTATCTTGGGCATTTGAAAACGTGTCCATTTTCTTATCCACCATCATGTTTTTTTGAAATTCGAAATAGTCTTCGCGTCGGCATGTCTTCAAAATAATTTTCATTTATATTTTTTGAAATTTTCTTTCAAAAAGCTTCTGCAACTTGAATACTTAGTTATTCCGATTAAAAATTTGTGGATGATAAGTTATCACATCCACAAGTAATTTGTTTTCAGCATTTGAAGACGTATTCTTATTAGCGTTGTTCGCGGATGCAGTTCAGTACCAGTTCAAAACTGATTCGGATGCGCAGTTGATAAAATATCGTTCGCGGTAACCACAGTTTTAAGTCACAATTCCATGTTCGGAGATCACATGAAATCGGTTCGTTACTGGTTCGGAATCGGTCCCAGCATTCCTGGGATTTATGTTAAGACTGAGAGATCCCTTCTGCCGCTAATGCGCAGTAGTTGAATTCAATCAACTTTTTCGCAATTTTTGGCTGATATTGACCATTCCAGTATGACGTCACATCAATTTCATCCTGTTACTAGAATGATCCATGATTCTTACCACAGACATCACAACAAATGCTTCTTTGTTGATTTGTTTAGCAGCAAAATTTTAAATGGAGGATTCGTATTGCTTAAATGCTTGCAAACTTTTATAAGCTTTCATCTGCTGCCCAGTCTAAAAACTGTGGGTTAATAACGATAATTCACTAAATCCATCATAGTGATATTGGGTAGTTTCCCAATTCACTAATCGAAAGAGCATAGGGATCAGTATTGTGTATAACTCCGATTTTCTGGTCGTATTGTATCATCACATCACCACTTAACGTTGAATAATAATTTCTGTGAGCCATTTTAGAAAAAGACTGATTAAAAAAGCATTATCAACAGATTTGTTCGTCACCCACCGAAAATGAGATCGATGCGAAGGAACGGTCGATACCGTGCAAAGCTTTCTTTTTGACTGACACCGAAAGATTTGAGAGCTGCTGAAATGTAGTGATGTGATATATCGGATAGATATGAGTGAGAATGAAAAACGACAAACTTTGCAATGAGACTGATTTGATCAGGTTTCAAGATAAATTGGATTAGGTTCTTCAAAACACAAACAAATCCCAGCTACTTTGTGACTTATTTATTGAATCTCTTTTGTAATGTTTCTTCCACCTCTTTCCGAGATTTTCTGTGGATTTCTTAAATCGACAGAGTGTTTTGTTGATTCTATTTATGTTACTTCTGACTTCTTCTCTGGGAATGGGTTTATTTAAAAGACGGCTGATACTTTTAGACTGGTTTCTATAGGTATTAAACTGAACAGAAAGAATTTCACGCCTGCCACTTGCGAGTTCTCAGTTCAGAATTCGTTCGTGGTAGGACAAAATTCGGAATCGGTTCATAATCAGGCATGCGCACGCGTTAATCCCAAATTACTTATGTTTCGGAGTCGGTTCTATAAATGATCAACTAACAAAGTTTTTATATATTCACTATCAAAAAGCAGAACTATCGCAAAACCATCAGATTTAAACACTGTGAAACACGTATTTGTTATCTGAAATGCGCCGCAAAATAGTCATGAGACTGCTGCCAAAGCAGTCATCGCGGAGAATGCAGTTGTAAGCAGCGACAAAAAAAATCGAAAAAAAACAGTAACAATCAAAAAGCACTGTTCATTCTTGGCAAATCGTTCGCCGCGAATGGGTCGTAGTCGCTGACGACCGGTGACTGTGAAGGAAAACCAGGTTTGAGGATTTCTATTACGCCAGACGTTGATTATGAGCTGGAAACTCTAATTATGGCCGTCTACTTGATTTAGCGCTGCCGTGTATCTATGGTGAACAACATGTATTTTTTTTATACAACAAAACTTAACCTGACATACAGGATACTAATTGTCATTGTGAATTGTGAGTGTATGATGAAAAAGCACTGGAAGCGGTGATATTAGCCGGACCTGATGAAGATAAAATAAAATATCTTGATTTGCACCTCAATAAACTTGGCTTGTCTTGGTTTGGAAAAGGTTGTCATGGCATACGTACTCAAACATACAGGGTGCAGGACCATTCTCCCCAATGATAATCCGTACATTATTCCGTTCCGATCACGCACAGATTATTTAGTTGAAGCTAAACTTTGTAGAACAACTAAAACATCAGAATTCATTTCAGCCAGTACACGAAGCCTTATTGAAATGCTATAGCTTGCACATTTTCAAGTTATTGAGATGAAAACACGGTGATTTTCGTTGGTCAGGGATTTTCGATCGTCTGAATATGTTATGTAAATATAACCAAATTTGCAAAGCAAAATATTCTCGATCCATCTTTTGATGCTGAATCAGATCAAACGAACAACGAGAGAATATTGAAAATAGATTGAGAACGACGTTTTACCGGAATAATGGTTTCCACATGATGTATCATTGAAATTTTTCTAAATTTTGTGATCCAATTGATTCAAATCCATATTTCTCGGCTTCTTACCTGGTTCGCCTTCCGATGCTTCGTCGTCACTGCTTATTTCAAGAAACTCACTGAAAAAAAGCGTTGCTACCTCGGTGTGTATGTTCTTAGCTTCTTCTGAGCTGGATAAATATCTTGCTTTGGCTACGTCTTTTATCATTGCGTGACCCCATTCTATCAGAAGAGTTCGGCTCATGATTTTCTCCCTAATTAATGGATCTGAAATTCAACACACGAGTGAAAGAGTCTCATCTCAAAAAGTATGTGAGTGCTACTATATGAAAAATCTATACCAGTTTCAAAAACCCATTATTCATAAAACCAATCAGTCGAAATTATTGAGCTCTTGATTAATAAGCATCATATCAAACCTATCAAATATTCCACGAAGTTCATTGGTTAGAGACCAAAGATTGAAATCATTCTCCCAAACTAAATTGCAGATGGATTGCGGTCGGTAATAATAGATACATTAAATCCTTCGCCGATGAAATTCTGACAAACTATCGGAATAGCTACTAAGTTGGTAATAGCATAAATCTACGATTATTAATTAATTAATTAAAATCGATTTTGACGCCAATGGAGTGTGTTCTTATCTTTTCAGGAGACTGAGTGTATGATGTAATAGTGTTATTGGATCCAACGACCAAAACATGCTGAAAGGTCGAAGAGTTTCAGAAGGAAAACGCAGTTTGCCCAACCTAGTTGAACTTTTCATCATACATCCTAGAAAGCACTGTCTGGCATAGCATCTTGATAATTATTGTATGACAAATCATAGATCTCGCTGGTAAAACTAGATCATGATTTGAAGATTTCGCTGCATTCAATGTCTTGATAAAAGACCAGTTTTCCTCAGAAATCAGAAATAACATTTTGAATTTAGAAACAAATTGATTCAAGACTTCAAGAGTAATTTCAATATTGGTATATTCAAACATTTTGA
Source organism: Orchestes rusci (assembly GCA_958502075.1). NCBI lineage: Eukaryota > Metazoa > Arthropoda > Insecta > Coleoptera > Curculionidae > Orchestes > Orchestes rusci. Next base: position 100,071,235 of record OY293303.1, read on the forward strand.
TGTGAACATAACAACTTACCCAAAATGATTTGATCTCTTGGTACCTGAAATGTGTCTAAAATGCATTCAATTTCAAGCAGAAAAGGTGTATTCATTTTCGTGAACCATAAAAAAATATGCGATTATTAAGAAATCTTCATGAATTTCCAAGGACATAAGTAAGAATCAATTTGGGCATTCGGATAAGGACATTGATCAATGCAGGTTCGTCTTATCAAACCATCGATGTTTTCAGACCAATATGTAACAAGATTTACAGTCTGTTCATTTTCCGAGCGAAGTTTAATTATTAATAAAATGAAAACTCTGAATATTCATTTGAGTCTTCATTTCAATTTCCAACTCTAAAATTCAATATGATATTGCACGGATAAGCTCAAAATATCCATTTAAAGTTATTAGTGAGAAGTTACGTAGATCAGCAATAATTATGTTAGAAAAGTTAGAGTACATGGAATAGATTTCTCTCGAATTGCGAAAAAGTGAACTGAATAAACGCTTCGTACGTGAACTTTGTAAAGCGGGATCGTGGGATTTTCATGATTGAGAAATTATTTTCATTCGCTCTTTTGAAAACGAGACCAAACAATATGAATATTTTCATTTGCATATTTTTGCTGCTGAAAGGGCTTGCGCTGTATTGTCAAGCATGGAAAATCAGAACAAATATGAATAGGATATAATGACAATAAGGCTTTGCGGCGCTAATAATTGAGAAATTATAATTGAAGCTTTGCTCGCATCAATGCCTTTTGTGGTCCGGATTATTATAACATCAGCAACAGGGCAGAAATTGATATAGCAGATCTCATTTTGATCGAATTATTAAGTTCAAGAGGTCAAAAACATGTCGTAATAAAATGGATGAATGATAAAAATAATTATAATGCTAAAATAATGGTAGATAGCAGACGAATGAAACTGCTCAAAGTTGCTTCGACCGGGAACCACAGTAGCCTTTTTTCTTTTTTTATTGGAAACTGTATTCCTATAACTTTTTTATTGGACGTCCTTTTAAGTAAATCAAATTTGTCTTTTCGCTCATCTGCGGATATTTACCGCGGTCCGTGATCCATTTAATTTGAGACAGCCCAAAATCTGTATCGGTGAGTTTTTGGAAAAACCGTTCAAATATAAGTTATTGGGCGATGTGGAAAAGAGAATATTATAACACTTATTTTCCACTTATGCCACTTTTGGGGTGATGAAAACCTCTAGTCAGCTTGAAAAATAACTACAATTTTACAACTGCCATGCTCTAACATTACATGCGCGAGCATTCACATTATGCTGCTCAAGCGCTAGGAACAGCACCAAGGAAGTCACGTGATAAACCATCAACTAGTGAAGTTGAACTTGTGCGACTAACAGCTGCTGGTATAGACCAAGCATTAGGAATATTTTCGTGACAAAAAATAGAAGTAAACCGACCATACCACGTCATTGAACATACTAGTGATATTCTATCATGTTTGCTCAAGTGGAATAAGGGCGGTGAATTTGTTGTAAAGAATTGAAGCGATAATAGAATCTAAACTGATAGGACAATAAGAAAAGTGTCAATAGGAAAGTTCTCATAATTTTTAATGCAGAATCAAAATACGGGATTGAAGAATACTCACTTCCAGTTTCCAAATGTTTTTTTTAAAAATCATGATTGGACCAATCGCCATTGACGCTCCACGCATGGTCAATAAATTACTTTCACTATAAAGTGACAGGACAGGCCAGAGGTATAGAGATGCTGGATCTCCAGAACAGGTCCCTGGGTATCGCAAACACAGTGTAAATCGGGGTGGAAGCGACTCGTTTTCTGAGATAATCGGAAAACGGTCAAAGGGCTGGAGGCTGGACTCACTCAGGGTTTTCAAGGTTAGCACTCAACAAAGTGTCAACAACGTCGGGAGCATCCAAGCCCCCGGTGTTGTTTTGTACATCGAATGCCTTGCGATGGATACTATAAGGGTGGGTCAGATCAACTTCCAACATAGCCGAGATTCTTCCGCAGAACTTGCGAGCGTCATGGTGGTGAAAAGGGGAAAGTTCTATTAATCTAGGAGCCTTATTATTTCAGGGAAATTATCAGAGGTCTTCAGATCACCGGTATAAACATCTACGCCAGCAATGGAGGACCAGATCGACAACGGACCTGTATCAGGTAACCCATCTGCCCCAGTTGGGCATCAGGGATGCCACCGTGGTCCTTCCAGAACACAAGCCGTTAATTAGGCGATTATTACCGCATCAGAAGCATCCCGTCATCTCAGGAAGGCGGGGACCAAAAAAGTTCCCTGGTGGAACGATACTCTGGAGCGGCTTAAGAAGAACGTCAGGAGGACGAACCGCCGAGCTATTCATTAAAGCAGGACAGCTCGATTGGAATACCTTCGTTGTGGCCCGAAAGAAATTCAAATCAGAGGTAAGAAGTAAAGTAAGAAGGCTGCATGGCGTAGATTCTGCGGGGAGATCGAATCTCAGAGCCAGCGAGACTCATGGAGCTACTTGGCTCAGAGGGTACAACAGAGATAGGGCTGTTGAAAAGAGAGGATGGCACATGGACTAACAATAGGGAGGACACATTACACCTTTCACCAAACTCATTTTTCTGGAGAAGGTACCAACCCCTCAGTGACTCCCTCCCCTTATCCTCATGACTGACTGAGATACGGAAAATAAGGTCATCACCGATGGATCCATTGAATGAGCCCTGAGTGAGTCCAGTTCATACAAGGCAGCAGGACTTTATGGGATTTTAACGGCGATGAGGCAGAAAGCCAAGCCTCTGCTCCTACCAACACTCAAATCCACCTTCCGAGCCAGCATCGCCTTGGAATACGTCCCAAATGAGTGGAAAACTGCCAAGGTGGTATATTTACCAAAATTTGGTTAGGAAGACTACGGGCTACCAAAATCCCACAGGCCAATCAGTTTGTCATCTTTCCAAATGAAAGCATTGTAAAGGGTGATTGATGGGCATTTCACGGAGGAGATTCTCTCAAGAGCTCCAATTCACAAGAGCCTACTGCAAAAGGAAGAGAACGGATTTGGTTCTTCATGCTGTAGTGCAACTAGCTGAAAGGATTTTGAACGACAAAGAGATCGCCTTGACTCAGTTCTTTGACGTGGAAGGTGCATTTGATAATGCAAAGATGGACGACTATTGCTAGTCTCTCAGGGCCTCCCTGGTGAGTTGGGTTCGGTCTGTTCTTTGGGAGGTGGAAGCTTCGTAGAAGAGTCATATAGAGGCAGATGTGCAAGGATGTTGTCCCCAAGGCAGCTGCCTCCCAGGCTTCTTCTTCCGTACTGGAGAAGAGATAATGGGGAATTCACAACCACTCCTCAAAGGACGGACAGGGAAACAGTAGAACGAGTTATAAACCTTATTCGGGCAATGGAGTTCTTCGACTGAGAGACAGGCACAGAGAAGATACAATAAGCCCTACTAGAGGCTGCGCTGTCGGGGCCAACAGCCCAAAACTCGTAGCGCCTGTACTTCAGTAATCTGTAATCAGTACGGTGCAATGTTTTGGCAGAACCATCAACAAAAAAACTATGACAAACTTATCACTCTCCGGAAAGAGTGGACACGGGAACCTTCCAGCCTGACGAAAGCTGACACCTGCTGGTTTATGGTCAGATCTAAAGCGCTTTATGGCGCAGAATCTGAAGCCTATCGTAGCCAGGATAAAGTTGGGATATCACACAGCTTGGGAAAATCAGCAACAATATTCCAACCTAAACTATCAGCAATTGAACTCAGCGTCCAATGGATGCTTGACCATGATTGGACTGCTACGACGATAAAAATATTCTCAGATAGTCAAGCGGCACTGAAGGCGCTTGAATCCCACCAGAAATCTTTGAGGGCTGTGTAGAGCTGTCAGAATGCACTGAACAAGCTCGGGATAGCTAATGATGAAAAACATGTCCTGGCCACTCAGGACATGAAGGAAATGGGGTAGCAGTCCGACTTGCACGCAAAACGGCGACCAGGGACTTCGCTATCCTGTAGGTAGAAACTAGGAAGGAGGTTCAAGGAGAGGCAGAAGATAACATAGTTATCTATTCTGACAGCCAAGCGGCAATAAGGACATAATTCAAACCAAGGATCAGCTACTCGCTGTTTCAAGACTTCAGTGATGCTCTGCATGTCCTGGGCGAGAGTAAGATAGTCAAACTGGTATGGGTACCTGGACATATGGGCATTATATCTGGTTTCAAGTAAACGACTGATCTCGAAGGCCCTGAACGAGTGAGCTTGGGAGGAGACAGTAAAGAACTGGACGAAGAACACGACTTGTAGGCAAGCTAGAGAAATGATCCTTCAACCCAACAAACCAAGGACGGCCCAGTTGATGAACAAGATAAGGAAAGCATTCCGAGATGACACTGCAAGCTCAATTGCATCTACTAGGAATTGGCGAATCACCTATATGTCTCTACTGAAGAAGGGCGGAGTAGACCCCCTTACATCTACTGGAAGTTTGCGATGGATGGGGCAACCATTCCTTTGGTGGATCTGGGGGACCTGCACCGTTTCACAATGGAGACGAGACAGTTTGAAGAGTAAAAAGGGTTGAAAACGCAGGGTTGACGAAAAGGAACACTAGGTATATACGCCGTGCTTCGACCTCCCCACCCTTACCATTACCATCACATCCTGTATATATTATATCTTCAAAAAAGTCTTGATTATTATCCATACCAAGTGCAGTCAAGTATCTAGTATCTATTAAATACATGAGATGATCACAATCAAGAGGTTCTCTACTCCTCTACGCTATCTACAGGGTGTCCGGGAAAATGTGGGAGATCTCTCGGATTCAGATAGAACATTAAAAAATAAGATGACAAGTTCCCATAAATTTTTTTCCTAGCGGCCCTCCCTACGGAGATACGGCCCCCTAAAGGACCCCACTGGAAATCGGTTTTTCTTGAATAACTTTTAAACGACTCAATATAATTCAATGAAAATTTAATATGATAAACAGTAGTAAGGACCTCTCAAAATACTTCCCTTAAAACATAATTAGCTTGTTTAGTTTAGCAGGGACGGACTAGATTGTACATTTTAACGCTCAAATTTTTAACACCCTGTATGATAAGGAGTTAAAAAAAATAAATTTGGATACCTTGAACATTAAGCTAAAGAAAAGGTACTCTTGTTCATTGTCGATAAAATGAACCATTTTCGAGATAAAACAATTTTTATTAAACAAAACCTCGAAAAAAGCCATGACGAAGTGGTGCTCTTGACGAAATTGTGAACCTAACGCTAGGAAAAAAATGTATGGGAACTTGTCATCTTATTTTTTAATATTCTATCAGAATCCGAGAGATCTCCCACATTTTCCCGGACACCCTGTATAATGTACCATTTATACACATTGGAGTCCCAACTGTGATTCAATCTTTGCTGCAGAAAGCGGTTTTGATCGATTCGAGGTTATAATTTCGTATGTTTTGTTCAGTAATTTCAGATGATGGAAGTGGTCAATAGCAATTACACATAGATTTCTGCCCTGAATTGTTCGTTTAATTGAGTTTCATCGATCTCTGTGAAACGTCGAGTTATTCACTATTCAAGAAATAGATATTGCTGCTAATTAGGTACCTACTACATTGTGTTTCATCTTTGAAGATAATTCAATTATGTCAGTGAAGTCAGCACTTTCCTTGTGACCTGAAAAGCATCAGAGGAAACACTCCGATTTATGCCTTTACGAGGTGTTTCAAAGGAAGACCTGTCAGAAAACTATATATAGATTCGATTTTGGACGCTTCTTTTCTAACGTGAAATATTTCTATCGATTGAATGAGTTCTTATGATATGTTCTATCGCTGAAAAGTATTCTTAGGAATTCAGAGTGCTTCACAGACGCATTATTATTCTCAGATGAAGTGAAGTAATGTGAGTAGGTTTGCAGAAATCTCTCAACTTATCTTTTCTTTTTTTAACAGTTAAGAGATCGGAGAATTATATCACAGAAAATATCAGGATGATTATTATGAAAAAGATCTGTTAATATTGTTGCAGATGCTTAGAACCTCGGATTATTGATAAACTTTTCCAAGACAATATTATATTATGAAAGCAGTTGCTCTAAAGATCGTCAAAATCAACAATAAATAAAGTTACAAGAAATGGGAAGGGTTATAATACTGATGCTAGTGAACAAAAGACAGCAAAACCTTATCACATCATATTCCTTCGTCGTTCAATAATATCATCTATGACTTAGCAATCAAGAAACATACTAGTAATTTGATCTATTGTTGAATAAATCCAATTTGAAGATACATTACATGCGGTAATAATATTCTGAATAATCGAAACCATATGCAAGATGATTATTCGACCAAAGATGATCTGAGATAGCACGTTATTCTGAACTGATGATGAGAGCAATTACCACAATGTATTAACAGTAGACTGCTCACTGGAGATACGTGCGTGTGTCGGGCATATAATCGATGTTAGTCATATTTCACCATAAGGCCTTAATATGCATGGATAATATCGAAAGCTTTGATAAATGAGACCGTAATATACTAGTCAACTTTTTTTTACTCTTCTGTTTTCTTTTGTAATATACAAAACCATTCGCTCATAAAAATGTACTATTTTCAATACTTAACACGTGGGACTTGAATCAACAAAAATCTGTATATCACTTATTGATCATGTTTTTTACCTATTTTCCGTTTGACAGAGCAGAAAGAGGAAAAATTGAAGTTGGCATCCTTTATGGAAATTATGGCTTCGCTGTCCGACGTGGGCATCAATATTTCCAGAATTTCGGTTTCGGTCAGACCGTATTCTGAACAAGTTATGAGTGACGCCAGCCTCGATATTGACTCTTTTCCAAATGATTCTTCCAACTTGTCAAAGACCTCCTCAACAAACTCTAAAATAGAAGATATTAATGACTACCTATATAAGCTGATTATCACAAATACAGGGTGTATTTGAAGTAGGGCTTTTCCTTATCCTTGATAAAAGATACATATTCTGTAGAGTTCCTTCCACATTTATTTCAAGGTTATTCTAACATCATTATTCGGGGATCAGAGCTTGAAATAGAAAATACGTAAACATCGCAATGGAGATCGTGTTTGTTTTAAATTGGATATAAATATGTCTTTACCACTACCCATTTAACCTCACACAAATATTCATGGAGACAATAAACAATTCACACAAATTCGTTGAGTGTTGTTCTACTCTTTTTTATTCATGAGTCGCAATGTATCGCAATGTATGTTTACGTTTTAATTTCATTAGAAACATTTTTATACATAAGTTCTAATGGTATTAGGTATAGTTGTGTTCAAGCTTTACCGTTGGCTTTCACTCCAATAAATCATCTACCTAATCAGACCTTATTGTCTAGGACTTGACATATTCAAACCGCAATAAACGAGATGGTTTGAAAATAGACTAATTTTGATTTTCTCAAGCCAAAAGAAGATAAATATCATAAACAAACCAATTAAAAATAATTTGATATTCAACAATATTTTTGTTCTCATCAGTTCATTTCAGTGTCGCTATCGATATCTTCATTTAAACTTATAAGTAATTATTGAACATTGGCAATTTATGAATTTTCCACTTGGATAACATGGTTAATACAGTTTCTCCAGTCTTCTGTCGATATGGTACCTACCATCTACATATTTTATCAATTCTACTACAGCCGAGTGGGATGTGGGAGAAGAATTACTTCTTCGTACATTAGTTTTCACTTGGTGCGTCATTAATTCTATCGAATTAGATACACAGCAGTAAGAGGAAAGTCGCAATTCTGTGTGTCCATTTTCCGTTGCTAGTTGTCACAAATCACAAACATATTGCAACCTCTAGATACCTTTTATCGTTTGCTAAGTGATTGCTTCCTTAGATATTTTCTCATTCAAAAGATTAGGAAGATGAACAAGAGGAAACCGTGGGTAACTGAAGGACTGAAGGTCTACGTGTCTCTTCTCGTAATCTGCGATGTCTTCATGGTTTAAAAAAATCACATGTCGTCCAGTTTTTCAAGATTATTTCAGACGGTATCGGTCCTGTTACAGACTTTTGATCGAGGCTGCCAAGAATAGGGATTATCGCAAAAGGTTCAGTAATTCTCGCGATGTCCAAAGGAAAAGTTGGTCTATAATCAACGAAATTCTAGGCAGGCGTAAACGATCTATTATTCCAAGTGTCTCACCGTCTTGTCTAAATGATTTTTACTGTTCTGTTGCTGAGTCTCTGACTGGAAACATCCAAAATCCTGGTGATCCTATGCGATACTTGAGTCGCTCGAATTGTCGTAAAACTTTCTTCTTTATACACACGGACGACAGCGGGAATGTATCCTTGAGATCAAAAATAAAAGTCTTCTGGTGATGATGAACTGTCTGCTAGTATTCTGTTGTCTCTGCCTAAGCAAGCTCTTGTGGCCTTGGCGGATATCGATTCCTGTGCACAAGGGTGGTGACTTGAATGATCCTATAGTAACTTTCGACCTATTTTGCTTCTCTCGGTGCTGTGTAAAATCATAGAAAAACTGGTCAGAAAACGAATGCTTGATTTTTTTGTGACTAATAAAGTTCTGCATCCCAATCAGTTTGCGTATCGGACGGCCAGGGGACCGACGATGCTATTTGCAACTTTCTGAAAGATCTGCGGTGAAATTTCGTGGGTTGAAAGACATCAAATGAGATTCCTTTTTTTCTAAATTGCCGACGTTTCGCCCGTTTGATGATATCGGTCTTTTTCAAGGAAGCATGAAAGGAAATCACAAGTTTTCATTCTACTTCATGTAATATTTGACTGATTGTGACTTCCTTTCATACATCCTTGATAAAGACCGAAATCATCAAACGGTCGAAACGTCGGCAATTTAGAAAATAATCAGTTTCATTTGATGTCCTTCAACCCACGAAATTCCACCGCAGATTGTATAGATTAGGTCACGAACGATAACATTATCATTTCTAAAAGATGTCTACCTAGGTGTGAATTCCAGAGAGAGGGTGGTGCAGTTTTTATCCAAGGCATTTGACGTGTCAGTCATGGAATGGAATTTGGAAAAACTGGAAGTGTATGGTTTAAGGGGTACGTCGAATGACTGGATCAGCTCATTTCTGTCCGATAGAGTTCAGAGAGTGCTTGTTGGGTCAACTTCATCCAATTTGTTGAGTGTGAAGTGGGGTGTTCCGCAGAGATCTGTCCTGGGTCCTCTTTTGTTTCTTTTTATTATTTTCTTTTATATGTGAATGGTTGATTATACAAGGTAGTATTACTCTTTTTGCAGACGACACTTCTATTGTCAGGAGAAATTCGGATAATGGAATACTGAAGGAGGTCAAAACGGCTGATATTGATGTCACGAAAAACTGGTTCAATACCAATCTTCTGACTCTCAATGTGGATAGGACATGTGTTATTTCCTTCAAGAGCTCTGTAGGAAAAATTCTCCTTGACTCCATCCCGTTGCTCTCTGTGCCAATCTCTGTGTATATTTTTAAAATCAAACAAAAAATGTTGCCCCCACATACAGAGTGACCCATTTGAAAGCGAGCCACCCTCATAACTTTTTAATTCATAGATCGATTTTGACGATTTTTTTTTTAAATGTAGAGGAAAAAGGTGTATCTTGAGGACATACGTCGCCCAGTTTTTTCCAAAAACCAAGGCCTACTAGAGCATATTTAGAGGCTGAAAAATCCAGAAAACATATTGGTGATTTTTTTAGAGAAAATCTGACTACGCCACTGGATTTTTCATCCCCTGAAATGGATCTGTACCAAATTTAATGAAAAATATTAAAAATTGAAGATTAATTTCATTATGCACCAAGAAGTAATTAACCTCGAAACTCTTGCGATAGCAAGTCTATCAGAAAAAATTATTAAATATAAACATTTAAAAGATATTCTCATGTCAAAATACAATGAAAACAGACAAACGAGACTGACAAAAAAAAATAGAAAAAGAATTACACACAGAAATAATATTTTCGAATTGAATATTTTCTCATGAAATTTGGTACAGACCCATTCCAGGGGATGAAAAATCCAGTGGCGTAGTCAGATTTTCTCTAAAAAAATCGCTAATATGTTTTTTGGATTTTTCAGCCTCTAAATATGCTCTAGTTGGCCTTGGTTTTTGGAAAAAACTGGACGACGTATGGCCTCAAAATACACATTTGCCCTCTCTACATTTCAAAAAAAAATCGTCAAAATCGATCAATAAATTAAAAAGTTATGAGGGTGGCCCGCTTTCAAATGACTCACTCTGTATTTGTGATAAAGTGACAGTGTTTGGAGATGTGCATAATTATAGGACAAGAAATTGTGATGACTTTATTCTTGTTGATAAATGTAAATCAAACCAAATGTATAATTCCATGATGTATAAAGGCTTACATGAGTTTAATCTTCTACCAACGCATTTGAAAAGCTGTGATGATATTATCTTATTCAAACGATTATTGAGACAACATGTGATATCCTGTGATCAATTATATTTATACTTAAACTATTTTTTACTTTTATATTTTCACTTGTAAAGCGAATGCCAAATAAAAAATTATTATTATTATTATTACTGCTGGATGTTTCTTGATTAAAAATAATGTAGTCTAATTTCATATATTTTTACAAAAAAATGTTTTTTTTTTTTACTTTTTTTATTATTTTTTATTTTTTTTATCAATAAGAAACCTTGAACATCGAGACACTTGAATTTTTAAAATTACCGTGACAACGGCGTTTTCGATGCCCCTACTGCATAAATTACTTTAAGTGCAAATATCTTGAAGAAGGTCACTCCTATCTTTTTTTTTACAAAGTATACCTTTTTCACGGAAACGACGGAGAAATCTATTTTTCAATAAAAAAAATGTTCGAGTGAGTACAAAAAATGTATGACTATCTTCAAAAATATTGGTTTGAAAATCTTGATGGTAGTGTAAAGATGAATCCGCAATGTTTTTGGCTGATGCTAATAGACAGTTAGGGACAAATCCGTTCTCAGACCCTGCATGAAGAATTGTTATCCTGTTGCCCCTTTTTGAAGGAGCCTTTGTGGTACAATGTCTTGAAGCGTCACTCCATCTTTTCTTGACAGTGTCATGCGTATTATACCAAGTCTTATCAAAGTAAAGACAAGGCTTATTCTCAGAGCTATACTGTTAAACAGTTGTCAAATACCTTGGAACATAGAACCCACTAGAACTAGCGTACACCCCAGATTTTGGGCAAATTGTTTGTCACTATAATAAACATGTTATTATTTACATCTCGTCCGTTGAATCCGTTCAACGTTGCCTTGTTGCAAATATAAAGCACTCGGAATTTTCACTTTTTATTAAAAGGGATTAACCAGTGTATGAACGAGCATATGTTTTAATTTTTTTATTTGTTTCAATATCGTTGGTGTTATAGGACAGTTACAATTTACTAATTATTGATTAGTTTTGTTTACATAAATCAGCTGTTCGGCCTTCAAATTTATTGAATTTTGAACAAGCCGACAACAGTGTTCCAAGGGAGCTACAGGCAATGATTGGTTAAAATGACTATCAGCTGTGATTGGTTGATCTCAAACAGGCATTTGTGTCGTGTTGCCAGATGTATTTCGTTGCATCGTGTCTACATAAGTAACTAGGGTTCATGGAAAAATATGGGTATCATTGAAAATGTTTTATTATCACTGGTGATCTAAAAATGTACATATTATATAATTGGTAACTACCGGAGATGCACTCATAGAGTATAGAGTATTTTTAATTAGAATAAAAATACCTTGAATACAAGGTAGCTACTTATTAAATTTGCAGTTTGGCAAACTCGCAAGAATTCCTCTTTCCCCTCAATGTATAAACATGTGACGCACAAAGAGACGTCGGGCTATATCTAGTTGTTTGAAAATCATTGTCAAATACTCACAACGCCATTTCCGTAAACGTTGAGATTTCATCATGGACTGTCTTTTATTGACAGTATGATATTTAAATCCCATTCTTGACAAGATCCCACCAAAGCTTGTTATACTACAAGAGATTCCACTTTCGTCGTTGGTGAGTTTTTGTTTTAGGACATTCAAGGTAGATACTGAGTATTCTCCGTACATTTCGTAAATTTTTCTTCTTAATATATCCATGTCTTCTTTATGGAAGAAATGGGCTTCACTATTATGTCTTTTATCGAACTCAAAAGCGTCCATGTTAAGGCTGACGTCTTGGCTGAAGCATCATTTGAATAGAGATGTCTTTCCAGACAATATTGCTTGAGATTTTAAATGACTTGTTTAGCATCAAGAGATGAATATTTTTTTCTTAAAGTACTACTTTCTTCGGATGCCCCACTACTAGCAGATGCCCATGGCCACGTTCGGATTCTTAATAATATACAGGGTGTTTCAAAAACATGTTGCCAAACTTCAAGGGGTTATACCTTACACAAAAATATCACGATAGAACCTAACTTGTCTATTCCGAAAGTTGATATTGACAGAGATACAGGGTATCAAAGTTAAATTTTAATTTTTGATTTTCTTAAATAACTTTTGAAATAATGAAGTTATTTGGTTGACATTTGGTACATGTGGATTGTTTGACATGCGAAATTCAAGTCTGACCCTGATATGGCTTTGACTTGTAGGGGGCGCCACTTACACACCTTTTAAATCATTCAAATGCCATAACTTTTTTGTATGCCCTCTTTCTCCCTTTTTTTATCAAAAAATTGATTTTCCGTCATATTTACATAAGAATGGTATACTATGTAAGAGTAGCTAGGAGTAACCCTTTTCAAGATATTGTCACAATAGTACTGGAGGCAAATATACTTGGTGTAAATCTACCCAATTTGCCACTGGTAAAACCGCTGAGCGAGCAGTTTTGTTGCTATAAATAGACACGTTCAGCGAGATTATGGTCAGTGGTTGGCCTAGCCAACTACTCTCCATTGTGAGTAGTGTAATCCCTCTCACCCTGAGTAGTGTAACCCCTCTCACTCCTCTCAGCCTCAAAGAACATGCTCGTCCTAGTGTTATGGTGGGGATAGATGGGATGTACCATGGACGATAATAAATGGAAGTTACCTAAACGGAGTACCTCTACTGTTCAGCCCAGCTACGTTCCCTAGAGCACGACAGGTGTTGTGGGTCCAGCCGAAGACCCAGTCCAACGCCTTAAGTGACAATATTTAAACTTGAAGTAATACATGCAATGTGGTTTTAAATGGCAATTTTTTTTTCAATGTCCTATGTTTCTTATGGAAAAAAAGAAAAATGAAAAATAAGAAAAAAAAAAATAACAAATACTAAATGAAGTTTATTTTTTTATAAAAAAAAATTAAGTAAAATGTCTAAATTAGCATGATAACGCCGTTTTCAGCGCCACCTAGGTCTATTTTCGAAATCTTCAATTCAAAATCACACTGAATAGATAACTTTAAGTGCAAATATCTTGAAAAAGGTTACTCCTAGCCACTCTTACAAAGAATACCTTTCTTATGTGAATATGTCGGAAAAATCAAATTTTCGTTAAAAAAATAAAGTACGAGTACATACTAAAAACTTATGACTATTTGAATGAGTGAAAAAGTGTGAAAGCTACAAGCTAGAGCCAAATCAAGGTCAAATATGAATTTCGCATGTCAAACAATCCTCATATACCAAATTTCATCAAAATAACTTGATTATCCCTTAAGTTATTCTAAAAAATCAAAAACTAAAATTCAACTTTGACATCCTGTTTCTCTTTTGATATCAACTTTCGGGCTGGACAATCGAAATATTTTTGTGTGAGATATAACCTCTTAAGGTTTGACAACATGTTTTTGAAACACCCTGTATGATAATACAATAACAATTAAATCACTCTTGAGTAAAACAAGATCCACTCGTTAGAAAATCAATAAGAAATGATATTGCTCATATAATAAAATTTTGTATTTATACTAAATATTTACACCTACTTCCTTCAAAGCGTTTAATTGGACAGGTTAATTATTAATAAAATTGACAATTGAATATTTCGGGGATTTCAGGTATAAATTATATTTATACTCCGGCCCTGTCTGAATTGCTGATAAATTTCGGTCGTCTAGTGGCCACACAGATAGTTCAAGAGTTTTATGAGACTTGAACATTCAACGGTGACGCTTGAACCCAACTATACTAGTCGATAAACCACAAAACGCTGTGGTTTCTCGCCTAGTATGTTCTGGCGCTTGAACCTAATATGTCGTGGCACCATATACCTATAAAGCTATATACGGACCGCGCTACATTTATCCAATGTGCCGAGCATAAGCCTGCCAAATTGAATCGGGACTGCAGTTTCTACGCATGAACAGAATCTTGATTTTTTTAGTGGTAGTCTGCCGTGACGCGCCAATATAGTGCATTTCGAAAACTTAATAAAATAATAGCAACAATCCGAGATCGGAAGGGAAAGTCTTTGTTTTCCATGGCGTCTTGATAAATTTCACAAGCCAAATAGGTAATAGTTGGCCACTTGAGGTGAACATCAGGCTTCGTAGGACGAAAGCGGTTTCTCCGAAATTCAAAACAAAGCTTTTGCCGCCCGCCGCGCGCCGTCGCACTAGATGGGTGGGATTTGTACCGGAAACTGCTTTGATGAGACTGCGCAGAAAAACTCGTCCCAATTCAAATGTGAGAGGAAATGATATTCTCGTTCTTACAGTCGGCTCATGGCGATATGCGATGTGATCGGTATATAGTTTTATAGGTATATGCATGGCACTAAGTCCTCGACGTTTCTTATTCTCGACGATCTACACGGACGTACCCAAACGGAAGTTTATACTGGAACATCACCAGTGCATAGTTTTGCTATTCTGCCTATACAGATGTCGCATCGGTCGGGGAATACGGATCATGAATGACCAACTTCATGTGAATAGTGACACCCCTTTCACCAGTTTTAGGTTTTATACAAACCTTCAGGGCGACTAGACACCATCCCCGTAAAATGTTCATGTATATGGTGTCTCGCATAGGACCAACACAGAGCAGGAGCATGCAGCGGAATCAAAAATATTATGATTCAACGCAACTAACCTTTATACAAAGTTGCACTCCCAGTCAGTTCTTGAACTTCGGAAAAAATCCATAACTCGGTGGTTATACCGTAATGCGTGATTTACATGCAAGTTCACTTCGAAGTAGAGGTGACAGATTTCTGCTTGCCAAACGGAGACAAGACCAGTTGAATTCAAATTAAACTGATAGATTAGTTTCACTTGAAGTGACCTGACCCGAACGCCCTCAATAAAGCAATTGACATTGACATCCACGACGAATCATCTTCAAGTTTTTTATTCACAGGGTGTAAATAAAGTACTTGAAAGGTGAATCTTTGATAAACCTTGAGACAAAAAGTTCATATGAACATGGGTCCACAACCAACGGCTTGGTTTCTGAGATACAGGGCGTCAAAAAAAACATCTTATTAAGTTGTTTGCTTATATTTTTGTTAAGTAACATGGCAATTGGACGAGATTTGGGATACTGAGGATATTGATAACGAGAAACTCAAATACTAACTTGGTTTTTTGAAGAAAAAAAAAAGTTTTGTTAGAAAATTAGTCAAAGATTAAAGATTCACTCTATAAAGTTTTCACAAGTACTTGATTCACAACCTGTATTTTAATAAAACTTAGTTTTTCACGGTTCTTCTTAAAGGGCGATTTCAAAAATTATTAAAAAGTGTGCGATGGCAAAATTTTCATGAAACCTTAAGTTTTGTGAAAGTAGTGACGTATTAAACAGAATGAGTTCAAATCAATGTTGGCAAAAATGTATTCTGTGTACCATCTTGAAAATGTTGATACACATAAAATGAATAATTCGCCATAAAGAATATTTTTTTCAGAGATTCAGTTTGAATTAAATGCCTATCATAAATGATTGCAGTGTAAGGTGAAAAATATAAACATATAAAATAATATTTTTAGGTAGGAATTTATAATGTTCAAGTTTAACCACTCTGTATACTATCATAAAATCATAGACGTAAGCATATTAATTGGTTAATGACTATTATTTGTTATACACTTTAGCAATAGGAATATTTTGTATTATAAGCAATTTGGTAATTTGTGTCGTAATGAGAACAATAGAATTTTACAGAATTGATATTGATACGAATCAAGTTGTTTCAATCTCAATTCGGTTTTATCACATTGCGATCCTGCCATTCTTTTCAAGTAATAAGTGAATACATTAATATGGGCAAGACGCTGAGCAAGGATGAAAATAGCGGTGCAGATTATTGCAGATATCTCTACCAGAGAGCTATAATATATCTACTCCAAGTGTTGAGCATGGTTTTGGTCCTATCCAAGATGTCCTTGGTGTGCTAATTATTGGAATGTTGGCAATTTTCTTTGGCTGGTGTGTATCTTTGTAAGAGACAGAGAAGCTATGGGACACAGGAGGCGCAGAGAAATCGAGAAAAAAAAATCTGTAGAAGCCAAGATGTCTTGAAGTTAGAAGAGGAACATTTAAGGATACATTATTTTAATGATTGATGGTTATGGATAATGGAAAATATGGTCAAGTTAATGGATAGAAGATGTAATGTCGGCGCCTACTGGGTTCATATACTTACTAGATGAGGTCAAGGTATTCAAGAGGAATTTGGTGAAGGACAATGCAAAAAGAAGAGACAATCAGAAGTATAGATGAAGAAAGAAACACAGTCTGAACAACTTTAGATCAGAAGTATAACCTACGTAAGCTTAATAAATACAATCATTATAAATCAGAATTAGGGACCATTATAGAAACGTTCAATAAAAAGTTAAAAAGTGACCCAAAATTGATAAAAGTAGTTAGGGAATATGTAGAACACATTGAAAATTATTTGAAATCTATTCGAGACATTTAAAAATCTAGGTTAGGGGATCTGAAATTGCTGAAGCAAATCAAAAAAGTTTAAATTGTTCTGATTTCGATTCAGAAACTTTTGACGAGGCCGAACAAAATACGTCAGATATATCTAAAAAGATGTCGGACAAATTCGATCCCAAAACTGCATCCATCAGTTTATTGCCTATCATGGATGGTTCTGAAACAGTAAGTTTACAATTAATTGATGGAATCGAATGGTACGATACACTTTTAGATGACGCTGGCAAATTATTGTTGGCCACATATGTACTGACAACGCGTTTGTCCGGAGGTGCTCAAATCAGGTTAAAGTCATCCTATGCTTCGAATGCGTTGTTAGTTACAGATCTTAAATTACATTTTACCACTAAGAAATCTGCGCCTGCTTTATCGTCAAAATTAGGAAACACAAAACAAGGCTCGACATCTGTTGAAGAGTTTGGGAAAGAGTTGGAAGTACTAATGGTTGATCTGACTATCTCTCAGTCTGGAGAAGACTCTAAAGTGATGGATATTTTGAGGCCAGTTAACGAAAAAATTGCAATACACTTTTTCGCAAATGGTCTTCATAATCATGATTTACGCACGATAGTTAAAGCGCGAAATTATGATACTCTCAGTGATGCAATTTCAGGTGCCAAAGATGAAGATCTTTGTCAAGCAAATGCCAAATCTTTATTTCACATGCGAGGTAGAGAACATAACTTACGTCAAGGTTGATAATAGTACCAATAATGATTATACTCAACAAACTGATCCACAAAATAACAGCGACACATTTTTTCGAGGCCCCCCTCAATTGAATATGGATTTCTGTAACCCGTTTATGTTCAATGCCAACGAACTTATTTTTATTTATGCTAAATATGGAAATAAAAATTTAAAAATGTTGCTTGATACAGGAGCTTCCATAAGTGTAGTTTTCAAAAATGTCGTAGATAAGTCAGAAAAAATTAATGGGGCAAAGCGAATAAAAATTAACGGTGTTGCTGGGGCAATATTTTCGCAAGGGTCGGCAAATTTATGTTTGGATATAAATGACGCCAAAGTGTCTCACGAATTTTTGCTGATAGACAGTTTTGAGGACAACATAGACGGTGTAATTGGAACTGATTTTTTAATGCGGTATTTTGCCAAATTGGACTACGAAACCCTTCATCTTGCATTCACTGTAAACGATAAATAAATATCAACACCTATTCACTCGAAATATGAGAATTACACTTGTATTCCGGCTAGACATGAAGTAATCAAATACTTTGATATAGGCACGAGTGAAGAATGCGTTATTTTGCAGGAAGAGGTTTGCGAAGGTATTTTCGTTGCGGGAATATTAGTGAAACCTAACCATAATAATTGTATTCCGGTATGAATTCTTAATACACGTGAGCAGGAGGTAAATCTAAAGAATTTTGCTCCAAAAATTGTGCCGTTATACTATTACGACATTTGTCATCATGAACCAGTTCCAAAGACCGTAAATAAAATAGATAAATCATTAAACACCTTAAGACTAGATCATTGAGAAAAATCACAAAAATATTCGTTGCACAAAATGTGTTCGAAATATGCAGATGTATTTCACTTGAAGGACGAATCTTTAACCACGACAATGATTTACAAACAGAAAATTCATCTACAACCTAACACATCACCTGTTTATGTAAAACCTTATCGTGTACCGTATTCGCAAAAAACCGAACTGTACAAACAAATTCAAAAAATGTTACAAGATAAAATAATTGAAGAAGCTAGATCTCCATGGTCAGCACCAATTTTGTTAGTACCTAAGAAAGACGTTGAACTAGGAAATAAAAAATGGAGAAAGGTAATTGATTATAGAAAATCCTTAAATTCAAATATACAGGATGACAAGTTTCCCTTACCGTGTATTGCAGAAATTTGTCAACACGCCTTTGAAACTCTAATGCAAGCTTTGATTAGCCCGCCAGTCTTACAATATCCAAACTTTTCTGAATCTGACACTTTCATAGAAACAACAGATGCTTTCAATAAAGCTTAAGGTGCTACTCTATCAAACGGGGATGGTTCGCCTGTGTCATATATCTCTAGACAGTTGAATAAAGCAGAAATGAACTATCCAGTTATTGAAAAGTAACTTTTGGGAATCATTTTTTGCTGTCAAATCTTTCAGAAGTTATCTATACGGAAGAAAATTTGTTATTTATACTGACCACAGACCTCTTGTCTATCTTTTTGGAATGAGTAATTCCTCCAGTGGACCTACTAAATTTCGATTAGTATAAGAAGAGTATGATTTTGACGTAAGATATGCAAAAGGAAATAAAAATGTAGTAGCTGATGCATCATCTAGAATTGAAATTTCTTCTAAAGAGCTCAAACAAATGTCAAACAGCGTGTGCAGCACAATGTTTGCTATAACAAGACAACAAGCTGCAAAAGAATTAAATAGGCAGAGTTTTGATAGCTCCTTACACAAAAGGCTTGATCACCCTGGAGTGGTAGAACTTTTAAAACCACCGAAAAATTCGTTTGAAGCTTATTGCATTTCAGATATAGAATTTGATAACATAATCAGAAATAAAAAATTTGATTAATGTACAAGCGATGTAATTTTTTCTAAGAAAGAAAAAGCTTTAAAAATTGAGATTCTTGGTCGACGCCGACGTTGGCATTAAATGCATCGTTGAGAGATCTTAAAGATACTTGTGTAAAACATCTGGTACCAGAAATATATATTTTAAAAAATGAAAATAATGCGCAATTAACAAAAATTATAGGAAGGGATCCCTCAGAAATGAAAATGGCTAATATGAAAACTCAACTATCAAAGATGTACAAAAAATTTCTGATATAGAAATGCAACAAATTCTATTGGATGATTTTCATATATTACCGAGGGGAGGTCATACAGGCATCAATAGAATGTCTAATAACATGAAAAAGTACTATTTTTGGGCTAGTTTACATGCTGATGTTGGCAATTTTGTAAAGCGTTGTGATTATTGTCAAAGATTTAAACATTGTAGGCGAAGTACTGAACCTATGACAATAACTACAACTGCTTCGTCAGCTTTCCAAAAAATATTCTTAGACCTTGTAGGACCTTTGCCTGAAGATGGAGATGGTAATAAATATATACTAACATTACAATGCGAGTTATCAAAATTTGTGGAAGGTTAACCTATCAAAAATAAAGAAGCAGAAACAGTTGCAAGATCTTTTGTCAATAACTCTATTTTGAGATATGGGATACCCGAAACAATCGTGTCGGATCAAGAAACGGAATTGATATCCTTAACTTTGAAGGAAGTTTGCAACATTTTACAAATAAAACAACTACCATCCACAGCGTTTCACCACTAAACTTTGGGTTCTTTGGAAAATATGCATAAAAATCTAGGATCATATTTAAGAATACAGACAGCAGAACACCCTAATAGTTGGAGTTCTTGGGTTCAATTCTGGTGTTTTGCATTCAATGAGTACGTTTATAACGTAAAATTACGATCCACTTGAACCGATCGGATCAAGTTGGGATTGAAACAAACCCGTATTTATCGCGTTGTCCTCAATCGGATCGAGTAATCCGATCGGATCAAGTTGAGATTGAAACAAACCCGTATTTTTCGCGTTGTCCTCAATCGGATCGAGTAATCCTTTCCCAATTCTCATTTAATCCTGTAATGTCAAATGAGGATAGAAGCACATAGAAAAACGAGATAGAAACAAAAAGGTTAATTTTTATATTTGACTATCATTTGATTTGGCTCTCTAATAAATCCACATTCCTTCATGGGAACAAACAAAGTGAATATTTCCAAAACCCGTAAACGTTTTCCATCCATAAGTCCTAGGACTTGTTTATCTTTTATTAGAGTTAAAGAATAAGTAACTTCATGAGATGACCAAATATTCCTCTTCCTCACTATACTCTTTTATTTTCTTCTGCCACTGTAAACGGACTAGGAAGGCTGTAGAGCTTTATAGCAAAAAAACAAGAACATAAATCACAACAAACATACTTAAAATCTGGATTTTCTTTAGGTTACCCATCGTCACAAAACAGATGTTTTGTGGCCATCGGCTCTCACTTGTGATTCCGATCCCATGCATATTTTGAATCCCGTATTTATCGGTAAATAACATTTGTCCGATCGGATTCAGTCAATTCAATCCCTTAAAAAAGAGAATTGACTTGAAACGTTTCATCCGATGGAAATTTAAAATCGATGCGTTTATATCGCGATTTTCAAGTGGATCGAATTAGATCGGATCGGTTCGATCGCATCGAGTTTCACGTTATAAACGTACTCAATAATACAGTTCACACCAACACAAAATATACTCCATACGAACTTGTTTTTGGTAAGCAGTGCAAACTACCTTCAAATATCAATTTTGGTACGGAGCCATTGTACAATTTTGATAACTATCCGCTTGAACTAAAATATAGATTACAAAAAGCTTGGGATGATGCGAAAAATAACCTGATTGAGTCTTAACTTTGGCGTAAAAATATTCACGATGGGAAAGTTAATTCAAAAAATTATGAGAAGGGTGACCAAGTTCTGATAAAAAATGAGACCGGTAATAAACTTGAAAACATTTTTAACGGTCCGTATGTAGTAATAGAGGATAGGTCACCAAATGTATAAGAATCAAATAAAATTGTATACTGATAATAGTTAAACTTTGAAAATAGACATGTTAGATTAAACTTTTTTTTTTCTTTTTTTTTATTATCCGTAAGAGGTGTAGTGTAAGATTAAAAATATAAACATAGAAAATATTATTTGTAGGAAGGAATTTATAATGTTCAAGTTTAACCACTCTGTATACTATCATAAAATCATAGACGTAAGCATATTAATAGGTTAATGACAATTATTTGTTATACACTTTAGGAATATTTTGTATTATGAGCAATTTGGTAATTTGTGTCGTGATGAGAACAATAGAATAATTCAGAATTGATATTGATACGAATCAAGTTGTTTCAATTTCAATTCGATAAAAGATCATCTTTTATCACATTATCCAATTCGAACATTTTGATTCAAGTGACATTCCCCGTATAATAATAGCCGATTTGGAGGTTTCTTCAATGCAGCGGTACCCACATGAATGAAATGATGGCGATTGAAATAAAAGTCTGTTCCATTTATAATACAGGATGTGTCAAAATGCCTGGTTTATACAACACATTCATTAGCATAAGCACACATCTAGTCACAAGCACAAAAGGTGAAAGGGTGGTTTCTTATGAACGCGTTTACACAACCTTTCACAAACATAACGATAAGCATACGCATAAGTGGTGGCCTTGAAGTTGGTACAAACACCTCCAAAAGTCTTTTCCCATTTCTACAGATATTAAAAATCTGGTCACATGAATAATTTCCCTATTATTATTCCGAGTTTAGGTGCTCAGATTTTTTTTTGTTGGAAAGTCACTGTGCCTTTTTGACCTCGGTTTTTCAAAAAGGTTTTAGAAAAAAACGGATAACTCCATTCGAAAGAGGGGCAAAAATTATAATCATCCTGAAAATTACACTACTATTGAACTTTTGAAAGACTAGATATGCAATTTAAAATATGTCAAAAATTACCTAAAATTGGCAATTCTGGCTAAAAGCTTGAGAAACATATAATTTTAAGCAACTTTAGAGCCGCAAATCTAGGTTATAGAATTGTCAATCGTAGTTTAATTTTCAGGATCGGTATAATTTTTGCCCCTCTTTCGAATGGAGTTATCCATTTTTTTCAAAACCACTTTGAAAAACCGTCAAAAGTGATTTTTTTCTTTCAGAGGTCAAAAAGGCACAAATGTATTTTCAACAAAAAAAGAAGTTTGAGCACCTAACTCGGAAAAAGAATGGGGTACTTATTTATGTGATCAGATTTTTAATATCTGTAGAAATGGGGAAAAAACATCAAATTTAGTACCCGTTGTAATTGTAATCAGAGCATCAATCGACAATAGCTGATGAAGAATTAATGCATTCCAAAAGGTAAATGAGGTATGATGCACCTTCAAAATAAGTTTTTAACCCGTTGGCGGTCTTGAAAAATTATTGTTTTGTCTGATGGGGAATTTAGTTCTTTAACTTCTCTTGCTCCTGTTATTTTTCAAAAAAACAGAAAAAACCAAATGTCTGAAGATACGTTTTGTAGCTGTCATATTAAAGATCATCAAGAATTACAACGTTGGCTATTAAATTGGACGACAGACTATATAAGGAAGTGGAAGGTTAAAATAAGAGTTATTCAATAGAAAAACTTAACAATAGAAATTACATACAATTTACACT
Organism: Orchestes rusci; assembly: GCA_958502075.1. NCBI lineage: Eukaryota > Metazoa > Arthropoda > Insecta > Coleoptera > Curculionidae > Orchestes > Orchestes rusci. The sequence goes on from OY293303.1 coordinate 100,094,446, forward strand.
GAAAAGTTACATATATTTTTCAAACTGATCACCAAAATGCTGGTTGACTGTGCATTTATCTGTAGTCCAATTCCACATTTATGCTTTACCAGGCGCTCTATTCTGTAACGCTCGAACCGTTCGATTTGGTAGGATTTATTCGATTGTGACGTCATTTTCGATTTCATGTCGCAAAAGCAATTCCGTAGCGTCAGACCGATCGGTAACTCAATCGTAACTTCGATTCGCTTACCAAGAGCATTGTGGGTTTCGACAATGTCATTAGACCCCCACGAGAAGGTCGGTAGCGTGACATGCTCCAGTTGATAAATTTACTATTTTGATTATTTCATTTTAATAATAAGGCATTTTTTACTTTACTCTTCCGTGTATACAATAAAAACACTTCCAAGCACAACCCAAGTTTTATTAAGAATAACTAACAAACCACGTTTTTATATTATTATTTTGAAAGCAAATAATAAACTATCATTTCAAAACTATACTTAGAAAAATCACTTGAAAACTTTCTTGGAATAATTTTCACCCTTTTATTTGGCTTGGTTCTTTGGTCAACTTCATTTAAAATCCAAAGATTATTTTTGCTCTAGCCACATCTTTATTGCATCTTGTAGACTGAAAAAAAAAATCAAACTGTTAGGTACGAATGATCCTTGTTTTAGACACTACATTGATAGTTTCATATAACGACGATGCAGATCACATTATTTTTATCGAGATACAGAGATTAAACCAATCCATCAAATCATCAGCAGGTAATCTTAATATTATTTTGTATTTTGTAGTAATACTCACATCATCATGGTATCTGTTATCGATATTGCTGAATATTGCTTGAACAGCTACAAATTGGAGTTGGATTGCCACCATTTCCTCTTCAAATTCAATATTCCTTTTAAATAGTTGGTTTTGCACTTTAAATAACAAATAATAGAATTATGACATTGACAAATAACCACAAACAGTCAACCAAAAATAGTCATCAAACACAAACACGCACACTCTGATTGGTTGTGTCCAGCCACATCGCATGATTTTTTTCAATTTTCCCAGTCGCCTTTCGATTCCTACCGAACCGAACGGAATGGTTTCCGCAATGCGATACTGAATTGCAACGTACGTAACCGAACCGAATGTTCGACAACTACGCCGTTCGATAGGTACCGAACCGAGCGATTCGGTCTACAAAAAATAAATACAGAATAAGGCTCCTGGCAACTGACCATGTGTACAAAAATTCTACTGATTGCTTCTAAAGAGAGAAGTCTCATTTGAACAATGATTTCCTCTTCAAATCCATTCATTGGGATACTGATTATTTAAAAAGTCTATGTGAAATTAAAGTGAAAAGATGCGATGTTCCATTGTGCATAAGCTATGTTCCAGTCTTAGTTGCAGTGGCTCCTCGACAAGTAGATCAGGGTGATAGTGTCTTGAAGAAACTCCAATTAAATACTGATCAATAACACCGATTCATTGGTATTAACTTGTGTTGGAAAAGTTCCAGGAGGAAAACATCTCGGCTAGTAAGACAATACAAAGCAAAAACTACTGATTGGATGATTCACTTTCCGGAGTTTCTGAACGGTCAATTCGGACGTTTGATTTCATAGTCAACTTTGGAATTTTTGACGATTTTTGATAAAATATTTGGGTTTTTACTGAAAATGACAAAGTTTCTTGAAAAATAACAAGAGCAAGGGAAGTTTTAGAACTGAATTCCCCACGAAACAAAACAATAATATTTCCATTCCGCCAACCGGTTAGATTCTGTCTTATTTTGAGGTCCCATCATACATTATCAACCCTTTAGAAAGCCTTAATTGAACTTCAATTGCTGTCGATCAATAATGCCCTTGGTACACTGACAACGTGTACCAAATTTGATGTTTTTAAGTTCAGGTATAACTGAGATATTGAATTTTTTCAAAATTTTGAACTTCACTTGTTAGGCTTATAACCTTTTGGGGTGCTTAGTATAATAGGTAACTCACGTTGAATCATAATATTTTGTATTTCCCTACACGCCCCTGCTCTGTGTTCTTATGCGCTGGAAGAGCCTTATCAGTGGCGAGGCGGTAGTTACATCGACAGTATTCAGATAAGAGATACGTGTATTGAGAATCTGTATAAAGGTGTCATTACACGGAGTATGGAGTGATGCGCCTGGCGTGTCGACTGCGCAGTGGCATGCCGAAATGTGTTTGTAATCGCGATATCATGGCCTGTCCGATATTTCGCGCCGAATGACTGCATACTCGAGCCACACCTATTCTCGGGCGACGCGTTTCCTTTGAAGTGAGCTGATTCTACCAACAGTCGATGGGACACAACACGCCAGGTAATAATCGTCGCGCCGACCCTTTATCACTCCGTATGACTTGTCAGTTCATACTCCAGGCGCGTCACTCCATACTCCACACTCCGTGTCATGCCCACTCAAGATATCTTGAATAATTTCAAGACCACTTCTTGACATAACATGATAAAGACAAACTGAAGTTGGAAATAACTGGATAATGTTTGAGACGAACTTACCCACATACGAGTTTGATGGACTGAGCTCCATATAACATTCTGGTTGTCTCAATTTCTCTTTTTGTACTGGCGTGAATCTTATGTTATCTATCGATATTCCAGTTGTGCAGACTATGTGAACATTTTTTGGTAGACTTATGGGAAGCCAGCTTAATGTCGAGTCAGAGTCTAGTGGATTGATAAGATTGATATTATCTAAAAATATACCCAGAACATAGTTAAGCTCTTCAAATGTTCTCAGTAGAGACTGGAACCAGTTGTTGGTGTAAAGTGGATCAAAACATGCATCCTTTGGAAGAAATCCTTCGGGAAGCTTCAATGCGATACAAATTTGCTGACATATTAATCGCAACAGTTCCAAACTGTATGATGATCTTGGTGTTGACGATATGAATCGGACCTGAAATAAATGTCTCATGCAAACGCACAATTCAGAAAAAGATGTAAATATAAATATCGTGTCATTGGAGGGTATGATTTAATGTTTACGTCGACTTAACGTATCTGTTAAGATTGTTCACCATGGTGAAATGCATACGTTAAGTTAACGTAGACGTTCAATCATAGCCCCCATTATCTGTCAAATCTCTTAGGCAAGATCCTGAAAATGTAATTAACTTCGACAATACTGTGGTCCATAGAATGTTCGGAACAAAAATATGTCAACATAAATCAATTAGAGGATATGGAGGTTAATTTCGAATGTGTTCGCGACCGGATTTTTCCTTTCAACAGGTTTCTAATTAAAAATTATAAACAAATAAAAATTTGAACCTTACGATTCTTAGTGTGCGACTTGAAAACCAGGTCTCAAAGTTTCGATATATCGTCTGTATGAGGGAAGTTTTTCCAGATCCATGATTTCCATATATCAGAATGGGTGTATGTCTTTTATGATTGCCGGCTTCGATGAAATTCCTTATTTTATCATATATTTCGGTGTTGTTGAACTCTTTCTTTTGATCTCCATAACAAAGGGTTAAATGTGTGATATTCTCTTGAAAGTTTTCCTGAAATTGATAAAATAAATATTTTTCAAGTGTCACCGTGAAATCGAACTGTTTGTTTATTATAAATAAATGTTGTCCAAAAAGTATCTGGAGAATACTTGTATCACTTGACTACTCGAATATGCATGTGACTGTGTTCGTTTATCTGATGATTGAAATGGGGACGCATTCTGTGTGAAGATTCCATTTATACACCCTAATCAATTGTGAAGAGCTCACAAAAAGTATAGTGGTTAATGTATATATGTCTAAACATGGGAATAAAACTTTTCGATCAGCTTTCGTAGGTTGAAAGTCGAGCATTTACAAAGCTTTTTCTATTATATGAGAACAAGGAAAAAGCTGAAAACGCGAGAGAGCTAAGTAAGGGGACTGATGGAAAGTGATTTTACAGACTTTTGGAAAACGACGACAATCTCCGTTCGAGAAAAATAGATAACAGTCGTTAAGTAGTTGAAAATGGATGTTGAGAGTATTTGGTAAGCACACATGAATGTATGTAGGAAAATAAAATCTGATTTATAGTATTCACTTTAAAACTGAATTGCGTTAGCAGCCTGTCACAGTTGCTGGAAAATATGTTTGGTATTCAATAATATGATGTATAAAAGGTTCATCACCATTCATTCAGCTCCAGATATAATTTTTCATTGAAAATTTTGCATTGCATGAAAACGTAGGCGATGTGTCTGCGAAGAAGACATTGTACACTCTACATCTCTACACTTACAAACCGAATCAATAAACTAGGTTAGCGGTGATGATACCAGAAACGTTTTATTTTCACCCAAGAAAAATAGCTCAGTTCATCCCATTTTCAATTTGAACCAAGAAAGAGTTGTTTGTGATTCTAGCTATTTGTTACGTTCTAAACCATTTGTGAGAATATTACAATATATTGACAATTTCAGATGACTAAGGAGATAACCAGCTGCTTCAACATAATCTGAGATTAGTCGCTTTTGAGGCTCAAAAAATCTTTCCAAAAACCAATTGAAGCACGCCATCACTAAAAACGTAGGTATGTATGTATGCATGTACTGAGAAGAATAAGAACTAAATACTTACATAAAATGAATTCAAATGTATGTTTATTCCAGAGAAATTACTGGAAACATGAAAAACATAACAATACATATAAAGTTCTACGCTCAAACTTTCTCAGAACCACATAACAGCTATTTTTTCCCCACAGATCCTAAACATTTTCAAAGCTTTGAAAATATCAATTTCATAATGTGCATGTAGCCGAAAACAACCTCAGATATTCGACTGGTTATTTGAGTTGAAGTAGTATCATCTTGATGCCAGGCGTCCAAAAAAGCACAAGGTCTAAAGAACCAGAAAGGTAATTATGAAGCGGCTTAGAAACATAGAAAATATGATCCTATGATCCGCCCTTTCTTCCATTGGAGAGGTGCCAAAGTATCCTCCTTCAAAACCACCAGTCAATCCAGCAATACGGATGTTTTAACCTCGTATTTCCATTTATACTTTGGTGTAGAGTGTGCAAAAACTTCGAGGACCATCTATGCAAAGTGCTGAGTCATTTTCAATTTGAACGGGCAAAGTATAAAGTTCCTTATAGTGTAGGGGCTTATTACAGATAGTTCTTTCTAAGTTGTGTTTGCGAACTTCCTTGCAGCCTCTCAGATACCTCCAAAAGCTGAGGAACGCGAAAAAATGAAGTTGCATTGGATATGGAACATCTTGTAGTCCTTCATGCTTTAGAAGCTTATAAATTGCGTCAAATTCTTATTATCAGGATGCATATTTTTACAAAAACCCCGTCGTGCTTTGAAACCAGTGAATGCAGGAATGGGAGATTTGAGGAGTAATTCCGGTGGCCAGCTTAGTTCACAAACATACAAAGAAGTAAGCAACTGTAGCACTTAATTTTTTATTAATTTCTAAACTTTGAGCCTCTAAGCATGAAAGGACCACATCGGCATCAAAGAAAGCGTAAGACGGGATTGCACAAGGACTGGGTAGATCTCCCATTTGTGTGTGCAAAGGTTGCGGCCCTGCCATAAAACAAGGAATACACTTTTGAAAAACTCTGTTGGATAGCCGTTGGCCATTTAGTGGCCAAAATTGCTGTCTTACAAAGGATGATGTAGAACCTTGGTGTTTATTTCGAATATGCTCATGGGCATGACAACTAGTTCAGAAAAAAAAGATTATAAGTGAGAAGAATAGGATGTTTATGATAATTGAAGATTATATCTCGGCATGTTGAAAACGACCTTCCACAAGTACAATGCCATCAGCGTTAATAAATAGATGTAGAGTAATTAGTTTACTTTTACTTTTAACAGCATAATAATGTTGCAAATCAAATATGTATTCAGGAAACACCTCATTTTGAATAAATTTCACAAGGCAAGTAGTGCTTTGCGATATTCCAGTTTGTGATAATAGACCATCTAATTTTCGAGGTTTTTTATTCTTCTAATTGTGGAAAAAGCTCAGGCAATAAGCAATAACATTTATTAGCTTGGAGTACGAGGAACATTTTGGTTCAGCAAAAAATACAAAAGACTTAGGATCAACTCCATGTATTCAATATTCCGACGAACAAAATTGGAAACATGTTTAACAGTTGGCCAAGACCTTAGAGATCTAATCAAAAACTGGAAGCCATGCAACCATAATTTATCGATTTGCAAATCAACTGGACTCATTCCTCGAGGAATGATATCAGCGGGATTCTGGGAGGATACAACATGATACCACTTGTTGATATCAGATACTTGCTAAATTTCGGATATTTCATAACATACATACAAACTTCTTTGAACTGAGTAGTTCCAGGCTTAACCGTCATAGTTCAATGGACGAATCGATCCAATGAAAAATTTCTGTCACGGGAGAATTCAAAGTGTTAAAAGTCTTCTCAACCAGTTTTGCCAATAATATAGCGCCGCACAACTCGAGCATAGGTAGAGAATGCGCCATAGACATCTATGGATAAATTGGAAAAACCATGTATTTGGATTTTGATATGATGTTCTGAAGCTACTTGCCTAGGAATCTTGACAGTATTCGCCCTAGACAATTGCGCAGAAGAAAATCCTCTGGAACCAGATCGTCCCAGGAAACTTTCAACAGCCATAATTTCTGTATAAGAATTTTCCCTTCAATAACTATTGGCCCAAGAAGCCTTAAAGGGTTGGATATTTGAGATATGACAAATAATATAGATCGCTTGGTCACAGGCATTTGAGTGCTAAGATTTGAGGTATAGATAAATTGATCAGTATGGGAGCTCCAAAGCATCCCAATGTTTTGGAACTTTGTTCTTCATTAATCACATACTCTTGTTGCGACTTAAACCAGATAACACTTGGGGTTCATTTGGAGCACATTCTATCAATTCAAAACCATATTCAACTAGGATAGAGGTTGAATTGGATCTTCTTTGTATATGGCTATCAAGGTCATTACTTCCGGTCAATGCATCATCCAAATCATCATCATCACGCGCAATAATGCTACTTTCAATGGGAAATAGGGCTTTCTCATCCAAAGAAATGTGTCTAGGACATCTGGTAGAGAGGAACGTGTCACTGCTAGCAGTGTCATAGGCACTTATTAAGAATGAAGAAAATGTCCTGACACTTCATCAGGAGCATCCTCCCCAACTATTCTTAGCAATTTTCTCAGATCAGGCTTTATTAGGATATAACAATATATCTTCGCCATTGAGAACGTAATAATTATTATGTTCTCGAGATCCTAATATGATCGAAAAAAGGTCACTATGCATTGTAAGTCCTACCATGAGAATGTCATTTGAAGAAATGAGTGTGGTGAACTTTCACGGGGCATCAAAAACCACTCTGAGCTTTGTGGTGGTGCTTTCCATATTTTTCAAGGCGTGATGTGGGGGGTATTAGATGAGTTAAGAAGTAACCTTGTTTGAATTCATTTTAGATATGTGACCGAGAGCATAAATTGATTATAGGAAACTTGAAAATTCCTATTCCCTTCAAAAATCGTTTTTCTGCAGTTTCCTTAGAATGACCCATTTGTGTGATGATATTCTTCAGGGACTTCAAATCTGTTTTGAGAGGACTATGGACCAAACTTAGTCTTTTGGAGTATTGGATCGTTTTTGCCGATTTTTACTTGACCTGAAGAAATCAAACCATAAAATAAACTTGCCCCCAGAAGGATGTCGATTTCAGAGGGCTTAAAAAATGCAGGGTTGGCTAGCTCAATATCACTAGAGATCATAAACCATTGATAGGCATGAGAGCATTTATCTGGAATTTTATCAATGACCAAGGCAAAAAAGTTGAATTTGTTGTTTTTATTCAAGTCTGTGAAGTTAAAATAAATCAACTCTATTTAAACGCATACAGGGACATTTTTTTTTCTTTTGACAGTCTAACGTCATTCTTCGACTCTTGCTTTTTCAATGTTTGGAAACTATTGTCGTTTGTCACACGTCACTCGCGAATGGCTATCTTTCTTTAGGAGCACGCACCGTGATCAGGAGTTATGAAGAGGTTCAACGAACAAATAACAGTATGATATCAGTCCCAACAAGAATTAGAATGCCATCTTAGATACTTTTACACAATGAGCAGTTTTTGTCTTGAAACTCTATGATGAAGCTGTCAAGTGTATGATTGCATAAATTGGGATCAATACGTAACTAAATGCAAAATGCAAATGTTTTTCCTTGAATTTCTTTAAATATACTTATACACTTCATAAAAAACTGACAAAGATGGTATTATAGTGAAGCCAATTAATTGATTTTATTCATTAAGTTCATCAAGTAATCAATTTCCAAAATTCAGTCGTTTTCTAGCTGAAAACCTGATCGTAATAGCAGAATGTAGACCAGTTTTATTCACGATTTCACGGGATAAAGCAGAAAGACACGGAAAATACTGAAAATGGTTTGGAAAAGTCAACAAAACAAGCCATTGTATTTACTTGAATCAAAAGGGGTTTTTAGTTAATAAAAGTCACGGATAGTACTTTCATAGAGATCTTTAACGAAAATTGCTGCTTTGCAAAAGTATGTAGCCGCAGCCAACCAACTTGTGGAAATTTGGACATTGATATCATTCTGAAGGTAGCAACTCATTAGAGTGGCTCTGTTTTGATTAACACGATTAGCAAATTGCCTATAGGCAGTTTCATCTTCATGTAAAACGATTATTTCACCCCTCTCCAACCAGGAAAGTTGCTTGGAATTAGCGCGTCTGGTAAACTATAAGCTGAGCGATTTTGAGTTTGCTGCAAGTACCTGATGAGCCGTCAAATAAGTTAAACTCACCACGGTTAGCAAACAATGTGGGAGAAAAATGAAAAAGATGATTGAAATTTCCATAAAGTCACCGTGGTGTTTATGAAGAACTTCATTTCAGAATTATGTTCACATTCATGAAACACAGAATTAAATGACTTCAAACATTGAAATGTTATGCTTGTGCATATGGATGGAATGCACCAAATGATCGTTATTTTCTTATCCGACAGACAATCGTTCACGCGCGAAAAAATTCTTGAATTATTATCATATTCATATTCATATTCTTTATTAGGTCTTAAGATTCACAAAGTAAATGTGGACATCGTCAATAATTCAATACCTTATTAATATCTGCTGTTTGATACATGAAATCTACAAAATATCTTCTAAATATTTCCTAGCAGAATAATAACATTTATCTACCAACAATTATTATTATTTATTATTTTATCTTTTTTTTTATAAATCAAATTCCAAGTTTTTTATCGGTACGGGAAAAATGTTGAAACATTTTTTACCTGCATAGACTGGACAATGTTTATATTTTGACGAACTATCCTTCTCATATACAAATAAATCTCTACCGCGAGTTTCATAGCTATGTAAATCGGAATTTTTTTGCAGTTGCGGTTGATTTTTCTACATCTTATCACATTTTTTTGAGAGATGAAAATCCTCTCCCAATCAGAACCTGATGTCCATAGTGGGACATTATATGTCAGATGACTATAAACGTATGCATAATACAAAGTAATGAGAGATTCGTGAGAAACAATATCTCTTAGTTGAAAAATTGCGTAGAAGTCCGTATTCACTTTTTTGCATACATATTCAATATGCTCATGCCAACTCACTAGACTGTCCAGTCGTGGTCCAAGAAATTTATGGGTGGGGAAACATTGCACATGATCAAAATTAATGATTGTCTCTTTTACAACTGAACTACGGAAAGTCATACACACAGTTTTTTCTATATTCAGAATAGGATTATTCACTGCGCACCATTCATTGAATTCAAATATTACTCTATTTATTTTCACCTTCAGCTCCTCAATACTCATAGCTGAGACCACTATTGTCGTATCATCAGCAAACATTATCTTGGTTTCTTCGTTTATGTGATCAGGCATCTCGTTGACATAAAGTAAGAACAATAGCGGTCCCAGCATGGAGCCCTGAGGTACGCCAATGTCTAGATCCTTAAAATGCGATATATAATTTTCTACCTTCACACATACTTTTCTGTTTCTCAAAAATGACTCAAAAACTAAACTTATGTTGCCCCTGAACCCATAGTATTCGAGTTTTTTCAATAAAAAATCAATGTCCAGAATATCAAAAGCACGAGAGAGGTCGAAAAATATAGCGACGACAAATTCACCTTCATCCATTTTCCTATAGACAAACTGCATGAGACTTGTCGCTGCAGTCTCGGTTGACTTTCCTTGTAGAAATCAATTCTGACTGTCTGTTATTGTATTTTGAGACACTAGGAAATCTATGATTCTGTTATAGAATAACCTCTCAATTATTTTCGATATAAGATTCGGAATTGTTACAGGCCTATAGTTTTCCACACTAGTGGGTTCACCCTTAATGAAGATTGGCACTATTTGACCAAGTTTAAGTTCCTTTGGATATCGACCAGTGAAAAATATCAGTTCCATTGAATATTGAATAGGCCGAGCGATAAAATGTTTGATGGTTTTCATGACGACAATTCGTATATTGTCGACGCCGGTGCTGTTTTTGTTTTTCATAATTTTTTCATAACTAAGGATAGCTGAAGCTCTCATCCAGCTGTCAACGGGTTCCGGCTGCCGTCAAACTATACTGAATTTTATGGTTTTTTTTACTCTGTCCATGATTATTCCGCTCGCTTATTCATTACGCAGAATTATACAGAGTGTCCTTTGATCAGTGGACAAAACTTCAGCCCTGTATTTATTGATCAAAAATAACCTAACTTTATCATATAAACGTTTATCAGCAAAGCGTCTCTATAAGAGAGCTACGCCTCCTCAAAGAAAGACCTGAGGTCTTGAACTTTTGGGATCCAACTGAGTTGAATATGCCAAATTCAAATATGAATTCAATAATTTGATTCCTCTGTCAGAGATGTACCATTTGGGAAGGCGGGAATTAAAAACCGACTAAAACTTTTTTATAAATGATCTTTTCGTCTTTTTTTTCAATTTGAGAATATATGGTGTTTTTCATGCAAAAAATGTCGTTTTGGTTTGTATCGCCAGAACACAATATTTTTCGAGAAAACCTCATCTAAAAATCACACTGCATAGTAGTCACAGTATCATATATCCATATAATGTTCAATTTAATCATGTGAATGTTGTTTTGGCCTACTATTCAGTTTTGACAAAAATATTGTCATGGGAATACAAAAGCTTCTAAGAAACATCGAATAAATCAACTCATTCAGGCAGTTGCAAACCCAGCGGCAAAGTCCCAACTGGATATCTCAAAAATCAAGAGCCCTGTGGTTTTTTTAATTGATGATTGTTAACGCATAAGTTATTAGAAAAAGTTGAATATCATTTTAACGGTTCAAGCAAAAATGTGCAAATTCAATTATTTTAAGATAAACAGAGGTTTCTATTTGGAAAAGAAGACTATATCGAAGCCCACTCTTCAAAAATGATACGACCTGTTTATTGAAAGACCTTCTAACAAATTGCACAGAGGCATCCTGTATTCAAATCCATGTGCAATATAGCTTTTCCATATCAATGACTCACTCTGTATGTTTGAAGGTTTAAGTTGGGATATTTTTAACCGATCAATAGAGAGCTGTAGTTTTGTCCACCAACTAGGGAACACCCTTTATATTTTTGCGGTTTTTGATTTTGACCGACTTCGACAACTTCTTGTTTCTCCTATTGTGACTGAGATATTGTCCTCCGCTATTGTTATGGCAGAAACTCAGCACCTCTTAGTACAACGTAAAGCATTTGATAGATGGATAGCAATACATAATGTGTATTGACAGTATTAACAAAAGTCAAATGATAATTAATTTTCTCTTTATTTTCGAATTTCGTGGCATATTTCCCAAGGCAGTGTGTTCTCCAGACGAAATGTTACAAAGTTCGTGAATAAGTTTATTGTTGAATGTATTTCCATCAAGTATCGGTTGACTCGATGATGCCGTGTATTGATGTATTGGTAGTTGATTACTGGTTATTTTGGAATCTTAATACGGCACGGGAGACTGTATGTACTTATAGTTTGTTAAAGTGCTTTCGCTATACAATTATCGACTTGAAGCAACTATCCAGAAAAGCTCGAAAGTACTTTGAGAAAATCGAGATGAAACCTATGTTAAGTTGATTCTTTTTTTTGATAATTTATGTCCTTGTTTCGAGAATAAGCCTTCAAAACGCAAGATACTACTTCTCAACATATTTTGTTCATAACGTCTATACCTCTGTCCTGGTCTGGTAAATATCTACAACTGACTCAACCATACGAATATCTTAGAAGTAATGTATGGTAGGTAGTTGTTCAAACTTATGCTCAAATGCCGAAAATCCTCTTTAGCAAATTCTCATTGCACCATAGGCCCCCGTTGTTTCAAATGCAATAAATATGGACATTACGCGAATGAATATGACCTGGAGAATAACAAGTGTGACAAGGTTAAAAATGTCTCCTTGTTTTCGTCTTTTGAAAAAAACAAAAATTGTTGGTATTTAGGATCCGGATGCACTGCACATGATATGACACCATTTAGTGAATTGCTCAGAGTAACCGGAGGAGCACGAGTGACAAACACCACCGCGCAACAATGAGGAAATGTCTACACACAAAGTGACCCATTTGAAAGCGGGCCACCCTCATAACTTTTCAATTTATTGATCGATATGACGATCTTTTTTTGAAATGTAGAGAGGCAAAAGGTGTATTTTGAGGCCATACGTCGCCCAGTTTTTTCCAAAAACCAAGGCTACTAGAGCATATTTAGAGGCTGAAAAATCCAGAAAACATATTAGATTTTTTTAGGAAAAATCTGACTACGCCACTGAGTTTTTCATCCCCTCGAATGGGTCTGTACCAAATTTCATGAAAAAAAAATTAATTCGAAAATATTATTTCTGTATGGATTTTTTTTTCTATTTTTTTTTGTCAGTCTCGTTTGTCTGTTTTCAATGTATTTGACATGAGAATATCTTTTAAATGTTTATATTTATTAATTTTTTTCTGATAGACTTGCTATAGCAAGAGTTTCGAGGTAAAATACTTCTTGGTGCATAATAAAATTTATCTTTAATTTTCAATATTTTTTCATGAAATTTGGTACAGATCCATTTCAGAGGATGAAAAATCCAGTGGCGTAGTCAGATTTTCTCAAAAAAAATCGCCAATACGTTGTCAGGATTTTTCAGCCTTAAAATATGCTCTAGTAGGCCTTGATTTTTGAAGAAAACTGGGCAACGTCTGGCCGGAAAATACACCTTTTCCCTCTCTACATTTCAAAAACAAAATCGTCAAAATCGATCAATAAATAATTAAAAAGTAATGAGGGTGGCCCGCTTTCAAATGGGTCACTCTGTATATCATTGGTGATGTGAAGATTTATGTACCACAACTGAAAATGAACCTTTTGTCAATAAGTCAGATAGTTTGAAAAAGGTCACAGAACTATTTTTGATACTGAAGGTGCCAATGATTATGACATTACCAAAAACCTTCAAGTCAATGCCATTTTGGAGGATGCATTGTTGAAATTAAACACAGATTCAGCTTCTGCATTATTGCATAAGTGTTTCTGAAAAAAAAACATGTATATTATGGTACAGAAGGTTAGCACATGTCAGTAGAAAAAAGATAAGAGAGCAAAAGTGAGACATCGCGAGTTCAAGAATTCATTCATTCAGATTTGATGGGACCGATGCAGTAAAATTCACTTTCTGGTTCCAAAAATGGTTGGTTGGTTGATCTGGTGGCGCTGCTCTACTTGAGCAATTTACCAGCTCATTCGGTGTAGTTACTGCAGAGAGTCTGGCTCTAGGCCATAATGCAGTCACTATAATATACAGTTTTTTGGAATCGATAGGGGTCAGTATGGTACAAACACAACAGAGGATTTGAACTCTTCTCGCTCCTGCGCAGTGGAGGAGCTAACACACATGATACTGCGTCGGATGGATAGGGATGTGTCTATGGTGAGTTTTTTCTTGCAATTAAAAGAGTGTGAATCTTTTATTTTCTTACAACTTGATCTGATTTATGGTTAGAAATTTCATTAACAGTTCAATTGTTTCGTCATTCATTTAAGTTAGGATGTTGCTCATTATTAGGGGTAGTGCTTGACCTTTCTTTTGAAATTCTGCATATAGGTTCAGATTTGGTATTGCGTTCATCGGGAATGTTAAAAAGATGTGGTTTAGATCTTCAATTTGACCGCATTCGCTTAGAGTGAAGTCTTTGATTCCAATTTTGAATAAGTGTTGCGATGATGAGCAGTGTCCTGTCAGCCGAATCATTGTCGTTATTTGTTTTCTTTCTTTGAATTCAGTGTATTTAAATCATTGTGTTTCTAGTGAGCCGTCCACTATTTGACCGTACCATTGTCCTTTATTTTCTGTTGTTATTTTCCATTCCTTGATAAACATGTCATTAATGCTTTTTGTTACAAAAGGTATCATTTCCCTTCTGTCAATTTCTTTTCTCAAAGGCACATTTACGTTTCTCCCTACCTTCGCCAATTTGTCTGCCATCTCATTGCCTTGAATTTCAGCGTGACCCGGTAGCATATTTGTGAATAACTACCGGGATCGCGAATCGGATCAGGCCCGAATGTGTCCAAAACGGAGCCCTTAAAAAGCAGACGATATCGCAATTCCATCGTGTAAACAACAGTCATGATCGAAAAAATGTTAAAATTGTCAGTCCATAGATTGAAATTCAAATGAATTTTTTTCGACATTTATTCATGTTAAGAAAACTCTTGAATTCTCAATATTTAATTTCCACTTTATCATACTTATACTATAATGATCCTATATAAATTGAAAATTGAAAACTAAAAACAATGAAGGAAAAAGAATATTGAATTTGGAAATAGTTCATGAATTTCGTCAAAATCTTATTTTTTTTCCACTAACCTCGAGGTAATGATTTCAAGTTTTTATTTTGAGTTGTATTTGATGCTTGAAACATTTTCATGAAATAATTGTATGAACTAAGGCAACGAAATTCTTGGACAAACATACATGCAACTGAGGGCTTATTGTCTCAACACATTTTTGTAAGCGATGGGGAGCTAGTTACTGCTTTTGAGGAGGTACTATTATCTGAATTTCTCCTTCACTGAAATCGACTCCTTGTCAATTTAGTTTTTCTACGTACAAAGCAGTGTGTAAATTGATCGTTTAGTATTATCAGTACCATCAGATTCAAAGGCAGTATTGAGCATGTAATTATGTCTTTTTTTTTAATTTTTAACAATTTCGTTCTACGCTTGATAGACTCTAATTTTAATAATTATTCTGAATCCAACGATATATCAAAGGTACTAAACAGTATTTTGACGTTTAGAGGTAATAAAGCCATCATCATTGTGGATTGTCTCATCTTTAGTAAGTAAGTATACATTAGGTCTGTTGGTAGAACAATCACAAACCAGTCAGAACCAATCAGCATTTCTTATTGCAGTTAGCAAACTGATTTCTGACTCATATTGGCCAATCGAATGAACGCTGACTGGTCTGTGATTGTTCTACGAACAGACCTAGTAAAAATTTATTGTAAAGTCTATTTCCGAATCTATTTTCATCGATCTTTTTTAGTTTATACGACCAATACAGTTTCAAGAATTCATATTTGCAATTTCAAACAATTTATTCGACTATGCCTTTGCAAAGACATTTTTCATAATCCTTATTCCTTCCTGTGTTTATTTGACTTTGCATTTCCAGTGTATTTTTTCTTCTTTGCAAGATAACGCAATCCGATTTTTGATCCAGCGTTTCGTTCCATCCCAACCATCGTAGTTGAACTTTAAAACTCTAACGAGCAAATAGGAACTGCTCAGTATTTAGCAATAAATATTAACAACAAATATGAGAATATTCGAATAGGTCGAACTGTCTTGTAAACATAATACCAGTTTTATGAATTTTCATTCACGCACTTCTATTTCATTCTTTTTGGTGAAAGTTGACCTAACGATGTTTTCATTAAATTAATGACAATTTATCTCATTGCAAAAACTTGAAAGTAGATCCAGAAGTAATCATTATTTGACGGTTGTTTCCGATCTTAGATATTCCATAACAAGTTATTTGTCAGAAAATTTATGTTTGGCAGTTCCAAAATTTGCAATCATGACTGTTATTTACACGACGGATTTGCGATATCGTCTGCTATTTACAAGGTGGATTTTGACTACACTCGTGCCAGACCCAAATCTCACATGAAAAGCGTTCTCAATTCGTCCCCTCTCGTTGACGATGTTGGTACGGTTTTCATGCACAATTTGAGTTGATAAATACGTCCCTATTTCGTCACCAAGTAGGGGACGAATTGAGTACGGCTTTCGGAATACGCGGCCCGATTCGCGATCCTGGGTGCTGTTTACAAATATGCGTCCAGGTATCCATGCCACCTGGTAGTTCATTCCTCTCTCATTTGCTCCAATCAAAAGGCTTTTTGTATTTAGAGATATATGGTCATTTTTGATTGATATTTTGTTATTGTTTAGTCTGTTGATGACACTTTGTGAATCCGAAAATATTATTACGTTATTTATCTTTTTCTTGATAGCAAATCTTACTGCTTCCTGAATGGCTATCACTTCCGCTGTACATATTGAGAAGTCATTATACAGTTTTGCTGAGAAGTTGAATTTTATTTTTGGTATGTGTATTCCTATGCCCACTTTGTTCAAATGTTTTGAGGCGTCCGTAAAGACGAAGGTATGTGTATTGTTGAGTTTTTCTGTGGCCAGTTGAAAATGTTGTTTGGCATAGTTGTCCGACTTTTCTATTTTGAGATTCATGGTTCTTAGTTTCTTCAGTTGTAGATGATAGTCAAAAGAAAATGTTTCATGTTTGTCTATCTTTTGTATTATGTTCATGTGTGGGCTAATCAGGTTAAGGGCAGATACTAGGTATGGAGGGTTTTTATTTGATCAAAATGGCATGCGTTCATTAATGATCCGGTTTATCATTTTTAGATTTTCCACTACTGGGTGATTATGTATGTTTATCATGTTGATTATAAATTTGGCAGCTAGCATAATTCTTCGATTTTCCAGATCCCATTCTCCTGCTTCCGAAATAAGTTCGTTTGTCGGTGTTGATCCCATGCATCCCATTACAAGCCTCAAGCTTTGGAACTGTATTGAGTCAAGTTTCTTCAAGATATTTTTTTAGTGGCTGGGTTTAAAAAAATGCCTCCATAGTCAAGGTGGGATTTGACTAAACCGTTATATGCCATGAGCATGGTTATGGGGTCTGCTCCCCATGAAACTCTTGAGAAAGTTTTTATTATATTTATCCCTTCGTGACTTCTCAATTGTTGTATTGATTTGTTTATTCCATTTTAAGTTTTTGGTGTATATTAGTCGTAAGTATTTCTTTTCGTCAGTTACTGTGAGAGGGTTGCCTTCTATTACTAATGGGGGAGTGTTTATCGCTCTGTGTCCTTTTGTGAACCACATTTGATCACATTTATCAGCAGATAGTTTCATATTATTTCTGAATATCCAGTCCTGGATCCCAGTTAGGGCTGTATCCATTTTTTGCTGCATATTGTAGTTATTTCCCGAAGTTATCAGTACAATATCGTCAGCATACGCTATGAGTTTCACACCCTCTGGTAATTCGTTATAAATATCCACCATGTATACAGGGTGTCCGGGAAAATGTGGGAGATCTCTCGGATTCAGATAGAACATTAAAAAATAAGATGACAAGTTCCCATAATTTTTTTTCCTAGCGGCCCTCCCTACGGAGATACGGCCCCCTAAAGGACCCCACTGGAAATCGGTTTTTCTTGAATAACTTTTAAACGACTCAATATAATTCAATGAAAATTTAATATGATAAACAGTAGTAAGGACCTCTCAAAATACTTTCCTTAAAACATAATTAGCTTGTTTAGTTTACCAGGGACGGACTAGATTGTACATTTTAACGCTCAAATTTTTAACACCCTGTATGATAAGGAGTTAAAAAAAATAAATTTGGATACCTTGAACATTAAGCTAAAGAAAAGGTACTCTTGTTCATTGTCGATAAAATGAACCAATTTCGAGAAAAAACAATTTTTATTAAACAAAACCTCGAAAAAAGCCATGACGAAGTGGTGCTCTTGACGAAATTGTGAACCTAACGCTAGGAAAAAAATTTATGGGAACTTGTCATCTCTCGGATTCTGATAGAATATTAAAAAATAAGATGACAAGTTCCCATAAATTTTTTTCCTAGCGTTAGGTTCACAATTTCGTCAAGAGCACCACTTCGTCATGGCTTTTTTCGAGGTTTTGTTTAATAAAAGTTGTTTTTTCTCGAAAATGGTTCATTTTATCGACAATGAACAAGAGTACCTTTTCTTTAGCTTAATGTTCAAGGTATTCAAATTTATTTTTTTTAACTCCTTATCATACAGGGTGTTAAAAATTTGAGCGTTAAAATGTACAATCTAGTCCGTCCCTGGTAAACTAAATAAGCTAATTATGTTTTAAGGGAAGTATTTTGAGAGGTCCTTACTACTGTTTATCAAATTAAATTTTCATTGAATTATATTGAGTCGTTCAAAAGTTATTCAAGAAAAACCGATTTCCAGTGGGGTCCTTTAGGGGGCCGTATCTCCGTAGGGAGGGCCGCTAGGAAAAAAATTTATGGGAACTTGTCATCTTATTTTTCAATGTTCTATCTGAATACGAGAGATCTCCCACATTTTCCCGGACACCCTGTATATTAAATAAAAGTTTGCTTAAAGGGGAGCCTTGTGGTATTCCTGAGCTTGTCTGTAGATTTCCTATAAATTTTCCATCTTGATTTCTTGAGCATAATTTTCGATTTTCCAAAATTTTATAGGTAAGATTACGTAGTTCAATGGGAATGTCCAAGTTTACCATTTTTTCATAAAGGATTTGAATGTCGACGAGGTCATAGGCTGACTTAAGATCCAAAAAAACTGCAAGTGTTGAAAGGTTAAGGCCGAAAGCTGTTAGAATATTGGTTGTTAATAGTCCGTGTGCGTTTTGTGTAACTAATCCTTTTCTAAATCCTGTCATTTCATGGGGGAATATATTTTTGTTTTCCACCATCCATTCCATTCTGTTTTTGATCATGATTTCGGGCGTTTTCAGGTAGCAGGAAGCAAGAATTATTGCTCTATAGTTCTCTGAGTTTGCGGGATCTTTGTTGGGTTTTAAAAGGCATATTATGTTGTATCTTTTCCATTCTTGTGGGATTTCTTGTCCTTCTAGGCATTGATTGTATGTATTTAGTAGCATTCCTTTCATTATATTCGGCAAATTTTTTAACATTCTGGTTGAAACTTCATCTATTCCTGGGGTCGAGTTTTTCTTATCTTGAAGGCTGTTTTCGAATTCTTCTATGGTGAAATGTTGTACGCCATTCTTTGTAGAATTTCTGTTCTCATTTCGTCATTTATGTTTTGTATTGAGGTTGTTCTTCTATTCCCAGAGAAGGCTTTGATCTTGTTCCAAATGTCTGAAATATTGGATTCTCTATTTAAAGTATTGCAAAATTTCATAAATCCCTCCTTCTTCTTTTTTTTCCAAATTTTCTGGAATAAGCTATTTTTTGTTTTGCCTTGAAGTAGTTTTCCATTCTTCTGTTCTTCTTTTCAGGATCAGGGAGCAATCTTTATCCCACCATGGGTTTCCGCACTGTTGAGCTTTGTTTTTAATTTTTTTTGGTATAGTATTTTCAGCTACTTTTTGAATTAGGTTGTCAAGGATGTTATAGTTTGTGTCGTCGTTGTCGGCTATGTTCATCGATTCTACTATTAATTGGTCCTGGTATGCTTTCCGGTCTGCTCTCTCAAAGTCCCTTGTCAAATATGTTTTGTAGTAGATTAATTTTTCTTCCCCGTGTTTAATTTCGCATATATAGGGAAATGGTCGCTTCCTCCTCTATCTCCTAAAACCTTCTGTTCTGTTATTGTGGCTATAGTTGGGTCCATAATTGCAATGTCTAACTCATTAGATCTTGTGTTTGGATTGTTCAGTCTTGTGGGTGTTCCGTTGCTGAGAAGTATTAAGTCAGTTTCGTCCAAAAATTGCAATAAGGTCTTTCCACTCTGGTTTGATGTTGAGGCTCCCCAAATAGTGTGGGTTGCGTTCATATTTCCCATTAGTAATATTGAATCCTCTGAATGCTCGAATAATGTTATGTAGTCTTCTTTTTCTAACTGGTTATTTGGCTTTGAGTATGCATTCAATACGTTCAGTCTTCCAAATTTGATGGTCATCAGCTGGATATTGTTTATGTTTTTATCGTTGATAAGTGAAAATTTTATGTTATTTGTGATGCATGTTGCAATACCACCATATCCGTCTGGTCGGTCCTGTCTAATGATTTTATTAGATTTAAAGTAGAAGTTTTGTTGTGGTTGTAGCCAAGTTTCATTCAGTAGGATAATGTCTGGTTTTAATTGGTTTATGGAGTTTATGAGTTCGCTTCTGTTTGCCCTTATACTTCTTATATTCCACTGTAATATCCTTGATGTCTTTTCTTTTTGTCTTGTCATTTGTGTTTGTTTGTTATTATAGCTCCCGATCCCTATTTAGGTGATCTAGATTTTTATTTTGAGATATAAATAAAGCTTTTCTGTAGGTTTTGCGTAGCTCATTCCCGTTAAAATCTGGGTCTGCTTTTTGGCACATTTTGATTAATTCTTCCATGGATTCAAATAAAGTTGTCGTGGCACTTTCAGGCTGTCCTTTGTCTTCGTTTCTTTCTTGTTGAGGTGTTTCGATTTGTCTTTTATATTGCTGGTTTAAGCTTCTCGATGGTCGAGAATTTGGGAAAAGTAACGCTCTATCATGTTCTTCTTTATTGTACCCTTCTTGGGCTATCCTTTTCCTTGGTGGGCTGGCCGTCGCACTTCTGTATGATTGAGTTTGCCTGCTTGCAAAGTCTGCAGTTCTTCATTGTTCGACTGTGATATTCTCTTCTGATGTTGATGTTCTGTTTGAATGTCTCATAGCTGGGAAATCGTCTGCTCTGTATTGATAATCGTTTGTTTTAGACTCTTGTAAGTAGTTCTTTTTTACAGCTTTGTTTGCGTCATAAAATGAATGATTTTCGTAAGCCATTAAACTTTTTATCCCTTCCTGTCTTTTGAATTCGGGGCAATTTTTGGACGTCGATTCGTGGTTATCTTTGCAATGATAACATTTTGTATTGCAGGTGTATGATTTTGGTTCTTCCGTCTCTCCGCAGTTGTTGCATTTTTTTTTGCCTTTACATAGTTTTTGTGTATGTCCATATAGGAGACCGCTATAGCACTGCGTTACGGGGGAGATGTATGGTATTACTTGTTGAGCTAAACCGTAAATTTCTAGGTAGTATGATCCCCTCAAAAGTAATAAGTATTGTCGTCGTAGGTTCATATGTTGGTTTTTCTCCTTTTGTTAGTAGTCTTTTCTTATTTAATCTGGTTATGTTCAGTATTTTTTTGTCTTAGTTACAGGCGTAATTCAATAATTCCTTTATCGTTAAGTCTTTGTCCACATGTCATACAATACCTTTGCACGATATGTAGTTGAATGGAATGAATAATTTATACCCCTGCCCTTTAATTCTATATTATTTAAAAATTCATTAGCGGATTTATAGTTTTTAAATTGAATTCCCAGTCGGTTTCTCCCTTTTACGTCGTATTTTTTTATGCCTTCAAATTTGAGGTTGAATATTTCTTTGGCAATTTTTAAATGAGAAAATATTCCTATATTTTCTGTTTCTGGCGATTCCACGTGAATCATAAAGGGTCCCTTGTCATTTATTTTATAGCATTGAGTGATTGGAAGATGTTTGCTTTTTGTCATATTCTCGTGGTGATTGCTTTTTAAGATATCGGTTTTTGTGAAGCCTTGAAATTTGATAGTCGATTGACCCCCACCGGGGTCGTCATAGTCATCTATTTTGCAATATTCTTAACAAATGTTTATTGAAGCGTTATTTATGTTTGCAGTGTTCAATTGTGTGAAAAAGTACAAGAAAAAACTCACCAGGAAAGGGATTTACCTACACCTAAACACAATGATGAAGATATAGATTACTTCTAGATTTTTAAGAAATTTGCAGAGAATCGAACAAGTCAGAAGATTAAAATGTTCGGTCTGACAATGGTGGAGAATACTGTAACAAAGAATTGACTCTTCTTCAGGATGCAAATATACTTATACTCCAGAACAAAATGGCAAATCAGAGGGGCTCAACCAATGATCTTATAACTGTAGATGAAACATTTCATTCATAAACTCTGAAAAATTGTGTGGCGTTACTATTTTACAGAATTTTTGAATTCTTATTTACTGCAAGCTTGACACTTGCGAGTCATCTCAATCTACCATATAAGTGAATAATGAAGCACTACAAACTAAAAAGCCAATGTGGAGAGGGACTTCTTGAAAATAAGGCAATGGTGTGATGACAATTTGTTATCCTTCAATGCTCCGAAGATCTGTGTTTTAGAGTTTGAATGTGTTTTGGGCGATGTTTGTCTTTAGTCTGAGATCATTTTCGCACCAGGACTCAATACATTTCTGGGCTTGTCCATTGACTGTTCTCTAAGATTCGAGAATCACGTATCAGCGTTGTGCAGTAAGATCTTATCAAATTGTTATGCCTTGAGGATTATCTCTCAAAACTTGGACTTCTTTATAGCGAAAAACACTTATTTTGCACTGATTGATTCTCAACTGAGATACGGTATCTGTTTTTGGGGAACATGCTCGCATACCCTTTTTAATTCACTTTTCACACTTCAAAAGAGGGCGATCAGGTGTATATGCAGGGTCAGGGTTCATGAATAATGTCGACCGCTCTTCGTGGAGCACAGGATTTTGACTTTGTGCTGTATTTTTATTCTGGAGACGGTTTGTTTGGTCTTCAAAAAGTATGGCAGTGGAAATACCGCTAGGAGTATTATAACACCCGGCAAAGTGATCTCTTGGGATTGCCTATACCTCACTCTGAGCTAGTCAAAACTTCCATAATATATGATGGTAGGAAATTATTTAACCATCTTCCCACGGATCTTAGAAAGTTAAAGTGTGCTAGAACATTTAGGAAACAAACTTAAATATTTTTGATAGGTAAGGCATACTATGACCTTAAAGAGTTTTACAATGATGTTTTTTAGATAGTGAACTGTTACTTAGGTAGAGAATATGTACTCAACTTTGATCTCTTTAACTTCTATATTCAATGTCAATTTTAGCTTCTAGCCTACTATCTGTGTAAATGTAATGTTTTCACCTTGATTTTGTCTCTACTTTATTGTCTCTAGTGTGTACATTAAGATGGCGTTGTCAACAACTTCATGTTTTTTGATAATAAAGCTATTTTGGACTTTGACTTTGACTCAAACCAGAATAAAAACACAATAAACATTCACAAAATCAACACCAAACCCCACTCAAAAAACAAGAGACGAAATATGAATGAAACGTGTAGACAAAATCCGATCGATAGGGGCGGACCCAATTTTGGTGCGTTGACGTACTTCAGCTTTTTTAATTTTCAGGAGAAAATACTGGTTTTTCTAAATCCTAAATACCTCAACAAATCTTGAAGAGATGTTTCAATTTGAACACAAAGATCACAATCAACTTATTTCATTAAATTTATACATAAAATGGTTTGAAAAATGATTCCAATGTTTTAATCTTTTTGCTGCGTAGTGATACTTTTAATGGAATAAGTTTGGCAAACAACGTGGTGGGAGAAACTCTGCACCCGAGTGCACCCAAATAAACAGTTAGATGTTGTCCTCATGTTTATTTCGCTATGTTCCATCTATAGTTATTAGATCATTGGGCTCAACCGGTCCCTCATGGAACAGGCAAGATGTCTTCTAATCGATGCAGGATTGCCAAATTGTTTGTGGGCCGAAGCAGTGTAGACATCAGTTTATCTTTTGAATCGCTCCCCTACTAGATGTATGTACAGAAAACACACCTCAAGAACTACGGTTTGATAAAAAACCGTCAGTTGAATATTTGAAAATGTTTGGATGCAAAGCATATGCTTATATCAGTTAGGGGCGAGATAAACTTGGCACTCAACTCAACCATGTATTTTTGTTGGCTATATTCTTGATTCGAAGGCATACAGACTTCACGATCCACGAAAGAATATGGTGTTTCTATCCAGAGATGTTGAGTTCATAGAAAATGAAAAAGGTGTTTCACTAATGCACAAAAAGGATACAGATGAGAATCAAGGCAGTTTTTTCATTAGCGATTTTTTTAGAGAAAATCTGAGAAAATCGGACAAGGAAACACGTAAACTTGCGAGTTATGTTGATGCTAAAAACGATTCCATTGTCCAAAAGTAAATCAGCCATCTTTAGCTGATTCATTATCTCATTGTTAATAAGCTTATGAATGATTTTAAATTGAAGTATATTTGACCCGTGAAATCGATCCTGGGATTCGAAGAAGTACGTTGAGGCAGGACAAACAAGAAGATATGGATCGATAAAAAGAATTATTTGGAGAAAGTGTTGAACAGGCTCAGTATGGAAAACTCCAAACTGTGTACTGTGGAATTCCATAGCAACACGTCGCTCTCTGTATAAAATGATGAGAAAGGGACGTGTTGCTAGAATTCCACAGGTACATGGAATACGGGTCCTGATATAATTTATGCAGTTGTGTATCAGTCGGTTCAATCACAATATCCAGGTCTAGATAATTGGGTATCAGTCAAACGTATTCTTAGGTAAATCAAGGAAACGATTAATTACAGGCTTCAACTTGATGGCCAGTAAGTGGAAGGACCCGATATAGTGGGACACTGTGACGCAGACTGGGCAAATGATCCGAATAAAAGAAGATCCGTGAATATGGATATACAGGGTGTTTCATTATTATTGCGAAAAAAGTATGAGTATGAGTTTTCCTGTCTTAAAATAAGAAGAAAACTTCCTATTAACACGTATCTGGAAATGCTACATCACAGAGCTACAGGGTGTTGAAGTTTTATTTTTTTTTGTTTTTTCTTAATAATATTTGAAGCAATGTCGATATTCTGAAAAATTGGTGTGTGTGGGTTTTTTGTCATGCGAAATTCGAATTTGATCTTAGTATGGCTCTAACTTGTAGAGGGCGCTGCCCACAACTATTTTTCCAATTATAAACAGCCATAACTTTATTGGACGTACCTCTATAACAGTTTTAAGCAACAGAACAGATTTATTTGTATTTTCTACGCAGAAAAACTATACTTGTTGAAAGTCGCTACAGGCAACCATTCTCGAGATATTCGAATTTGAATTAATAAATACATCTGATTTTGAAATAATGGCGGAGGTAAAGTTATAAGATATTTCGTATGATTGCCACATATTTTTAGTAAAAATATAAAATTCAGTTAATGAGTGGTGTAAACAACAATTTTCATTGAAATATTTTAAAAAAATGGAAAAAATAAAAAAAATCAACACCCTGTAGCTTCGTAACGGAGCATTTCCAGACACATGTTTATAGGAAGTTTTCATCTCATTTTCAACAAGGAAGATCCATCCTAATTTTTTTCTCAAAAAATGCAGGACCTTGCTTGACAATGATCCCAAAATCACATGTATTTTTTATTTCAAATCCAAATATCTCGAGAATGGTTGCACTCAGCGACATTTAATAAATTTACTTTTTCTGCGAAAAAATCATGAAGAAATCCGATTTTTTATAAAAAAATATAATACAGGCACGTCTAAAAATTTACGGATGTTAATAATAGGAAAAATAAGTTGAGGTAGCGCCCTCTACAAGCTAGAGCCATACCAAGATCAAATTCAAATCTCGCATGAAAAAAAAACCCTCAATCACAAATTTACATCGAGAGATCGACAGAAGTGCAAATACTATTTAGAAAAAACAAAAATAAAAATAAAACTTCAACACCCTGTAGCTCTGTAATGAAGCATTTCCGGACACATGTTTAAAAAAAGTCCTGTTCTTATTTTCAAACGAGAAAACTCCTCCTGAATTTTTTCGCAATATTAATGAAACACCTTGCATGTATATTTTCCAAGAATGGTTCTCCAATATCATAAAAAACAAGAAAGCAACCAACAGTTGCTCCCAGCATCGCAATGTCTTCAGCAATGCAAGAAGCTTCATGGCTAAGAGGACTAAGCATTGATCTTCATGAGATGCGTGGAAAGTCAAGGACTTATTCCAAATAGAGCGAGCGTTGGAATAATTTAGATTTGTAATTGGTTGAGTTCGAACCTATCCTGTGATGAAAGTTCTGGTTGTATTGTTATCTGACATTGCTCCAAATTACATGTACATTTGTAAAAAGAGCTGAATATAATATTCATTTCGTGTATTTCCTTTTCATGAAAAGGCACTGGCTGTATTCTGAGGATTACAACAGGTTGTGAGCCCAGAATTTTGACACACAGTCTAGGACACAGATTTTACTCTACAGCATTGAGATACGCAGATCTTCTTCAGATTCACAGACTAGCCGTATTCTGAAGATTACAACATGATCATGTTTTGCGTTTTCTTGTTTGTGAATACCCCTATTCATATTTTTCATAACGTCAGGCCTTCATAACAAAGCACCAACTCTCTAATTATATAGGGTGTTCCTGAAATGACTGTACAACGCTAAACGACAAATTCCTTAACGAAAAATAAGGTGATCTAGGCAAACTTTCCTATATCCAAAATTGCTCCGTTTAATCTACAGGGGGCGTCAAAGATTAAAAAAAAAAAATATATTTTTTCTACATTTTTTAAAAACGTACAAATCAATTTTGATAATTTTTGTTACCTAGTCTTGGACCATGAAATAACGTTTTTTGTTTCTATGGCGACCAGTTGAAATTAACCGGAAATGTTATAAAGGTGACGTCATATGTAGTTATTTCTTTTGATTTTTTTTGGCATTGACTTTTTGATAATTTAGATATTTTATCCAAAAGTTCAATGTATTGGGGAGTTTTTCTCTCTCTTGAGAAATTTCGCTGGGGTAAGTGGTTGTGCCAGAAAAAAAATATTTTCAATAAGGTACACAGATATTTTATTATTGATTTATTTTTTTCTAGCATAACTACTTATCCCAGCAAATTTTTTCAAAAAAGTTTGTTACACACTGGGTTAGTTGATGAAAACATCTGAATTATCGTAAAGAAGTTCCATAAAAAATCAAAAGATATAGCTGCATATGACGTCACTAATTCTTTATGGAATTGACTTTCTGATGATCCAGATATTTTCATCTAATACTGGGTTATCAGATGTGTAGAAAAGTTTTTTCCTCTCTTGAAAAAATATGCTGGGATAAGAAGTTATGCTAGAAAAAAATGAATCAATAGTAAAATATCTGTGAAGCTGGTTAAAATTTTTTTTTTTTGCACAACCACTCATCTTGGCAGAATTTTTCAAGAGAGAAAAACTCCCCAATACATTGAACTTTTAGATAAAAATATCTGAATTATCAAAAAGTCAATGCCAAAAAAAAAATCAGAAGAAATAAATACATATGACGTCACCTTTATAACACTTCCGGTTAATTTCAACTGGTCGCTATAGAAACCAAAAACGTTATTTCATGATCCAAGACTAGGTAACAAAAATTATCAATATTTTTTGAATCTTTGACGCCCTCTGTAGACTTAACGAAGCAGTTTTGGATATAGCTAAGTTTGCCTAGATCACCCTATTTTTGATCAAGGAATTTGTGTTTAAGCGTTGTACAGTCATTTCAGGGATACCCTGTATATGTATCTAAGTCTCGACGACTTTTGGGAAGACCATTCTACAACGAACCGTCTAACTCAAAAAGCTTTTTGTTTTCCATTTAGCTCAAAACTGGATAATTGCATTGTATTCCTACATTAGGTGGATTAAAGTTTCAACAGTTTATAAACCAAGTTTCACAAGATTATGGAAGCCTTGAAATGAACAAAACTGCTATTTCTCTGGCTTC
The DNA here is from genome assembly GCA_958502075.1 of Orchestes rusci. Lineage (NCBI taxonomy): Eukaryota > Metazoa > Arthropoda > Insecta > Coleoptera > Curculionidae > Orchestes > Orchestes rusci. The sequence goes on from OY293303.1 coordinate 100,122,438, forward strand.
ATTTCTAATTGGACGATTTTCCTGATTCCGGTGAATATTAAATACAGATCCGGTTGCTTCATATTTTCTTATTAATTTAGCCACATACTTATGGTTGATAGTTTTGTCTGGATGTAACGCATTAAACAATCGGGCGGTAGCTCTAGCAATGCTTCCGTTTTGATAAGACAGTTTCGTTATTTCGACCCTTTCTTGAATTGAATAAATCGTTGCAAAATATTATGATAGAACTAGGCAACTAAACGATTTCAAATCAAAGATAAAGTTGTTCTATGATTTACGATGACATTGACTGATGCTAAATTTCTTGCTGGTATCCGTTATTATTATTTTTTTCCGTACGATCCATTATTATCAGTACCTATTAAATTAAATGAGGTGAATTTTATGAAAAATTCAAATAATTTTAAAACGGTTGAAGATAGGTATAAACTGTATTACACAAAAGTTACGAAAAACTTCATGTAGAATCCGAAAATAGAAAAAAAAATTAGGGGTTTCCCTTTAAAAATGTCAAGTGTAATGCGATATCTTATTTTTGGAACACCCTGTATTATACAGTCATACACGAACAGACGTCCCCCAAAAAATAAAAATTGACGTGTCCGAGCTTTTTTCCTAAAATATACCACGAAAGTCATAAATAAGGGTGGGACCTTTTCGTTGGGCCACCCTGTATACACACCTACAGAATAGCAGAAGCAAGGCTATCCCGACTCTATTTCACCTTGGTTTAACCAGTTCAACCAGAAAATTGGCCACGATATTGTAGAAATTATCAATGCAGATTGTCTAAAGTTGCTAACCTGGCTACTTTAGTCGCCTTTGCTGGATGGGCGGTGAACCTGTCATCACAATGAGGGAGTTTTGTCGCGGCTTCTAGACTTGCCAGAGACTAGCAAGTGAAGACGCCCAATGTAATTGAACCTCAACAGACTCGCCGCTCGCCCAGATACTCTTGTTCACACTAGACAAGTAGGCGGTTCAAACTCATGCACTCAGTCGCGGGCCAACAACTATGTGAAGCAACATGTAGCAGAAGAAATTAGATCCTCAAGACTCGTGAGCCAGGGTGCGGGTGCTAAGACAAAAACTGATAACGTCCGAGTCCACATGAAAGACCCATAGTTTGATGGCAAGCTGCAAATGCAAATGGATGGACTGCAACCAAAAAATCCTGGCATTTAATGGTGAGGCAACAGAAATCCTGCAAAAGTAGGAGGACTACGATGTACTGGTCAAACATCTGGAGCTGCGATATGGTCAAACTCACTTGAAGCATTTTTACCACTCACAGTCAAAAAACTGCACTCAAAAGACGAGCGAGACCCTGCAGAATTTGAAGAGGATGTTGCTCACCTTGCACGACTGGCTTATACAACCAAGCCAGAAAATGATGTGATGTGATTTCGAGTCCAGGAGATAAGGCAGTTCCTGATACTTCATGCTGAATTTGAAGCAGTCCATCAAGCTTCCCGTATGTGTGAGAAGAATGGAGGAGGAAGAGAATCTCGCGAAGAAGCACACCTCCGAAGCAAATGTGAGGAGGGTTATCAAGGAACAAGCGAACAAGCGGTGCCGTGGTGCCAAAATCGTCGAGAGCTTGGCTATAGTCAGAACAAATGAGGAAAAGCAATTCGTATATCTTCTTTGCCTTCGAGGGTTGATGCAAAAGGTGCGTCAACCGGCAAACGATATTTCCTGGAGAAAACCGCCATAGTTGCCTCTATAGCACCCAGACAAAATAGTGTGTTCGTAGACGGCTTGATCAATGAAGAATATCGCACCATACAGCTGGATAGAGGTGCGACGGAGATGATTGACCAAGTTCGACGGAAGAGAAGAGAAGATAGTTCGTGTGTTGCTGGCTTGGGATGCTGCGATTCCAGAGAGGAGCGAGGTGATCCTGTGTGCTCGCCTGGAAGAAAAATGGAAGAAATTGAGCACCGTTTTGTTTGGGTCAAAAATACAAGACTTGGAAATAGAACGAGGAAGTCCTTGCCTGGAACAAGTGAGAAGAACTGTACTCCTCAGAGTGTCGTCAACCATCACTCAGTGAGCCTTGCGAAAAGAACAGTTGCGAGGCTCTGCTCGACAATTTTCTCCGTGGTGCGAAAAAAAATATGTTGAACTAAAGCAATCTTGAGTACACGGATATAAAGTTGCCACCTCTTCGAGGGACCTGGATAACGGACAAGAAGAGCGATTGAGGGGCCTGATCAGAGAGTTCAACGACATCTTCGATAGCGGAACAGGGCAAAAGGTTCGGAGGTGATGTGGCACACAATCAACAAAGACTGCAAAGAGGGAGCACGACCTATCCGTCAAACAGCTAGAAGACTACATTTGGCGAAGAAGGAGGAGGCGGACAAGATCATTCAACACAAGGAGACCGGCGGTTTCAACAAGCCTTCTAGTAGTTCGTGGTCATCACCGGTTGTGCTAGTCAAGAAGAAGAACAGTTCAACTCGGTTCTGGTTGAACTGTCGTCAGCTGAACAACGTGAGAAAGAAGACAGCTACACACTATCCTGGATCGACGACACTTTGGACAATTTTGCCGGATCAAAAATATTTCCAACCCTGGACCAGAAGAGCGGATATTTGCAGGAGGATAATATGGCTCCAGAAGATTGGAAGTAAACTGATTTCAGTGTTGGAACTGGCTGTGGCAGCTCACTTTTATGTCATTTGGGTTGAGCAACGCACCTGCCACGTTCGAAAGGCTGATGAAGACTGTGCTCAAGGCTCGATACTCGGGTCATATCGTGTCAGAGGAAGAAGTATCTGTCGGCCAGCAAAAGGTAAAGGTGAATGAGGAATGACCAGTAACAAAGAATATTCACGGTTATGAAATGTTCTGACGATTGCCAGAAGGCCTTCGGCACGTTAAAAATGCACTTTTCAGCGCACTCATCCTAGGCTACCCACTTCCTGAAAGAAACTTTGTCTTGGATACGGATGTTGGTCGTGTATCAAGTCGTGAATAAATAATTGTGAACAAACAGTTACTATAATTTAGTGGTGAGTGTGTACATGAAGAGTGACTCCATAGAAATTAGTAAGTTAATTTTAAATGTTCAGTATATTTTACCAAATGCATATTGAATCACCAGTTGGGCTCCAACATTTTAAAACATTCTGAGGTGTAAAAAAATAAAAATTATTTTTTTATGCTAAATCATTGTAGCTTGACATTCTGAACATGTTCTCATTTTTATGTCAAGAAGTATATTTTGAATTCTCAGCGTTCACTTCAACATTCAATTTCAACACTATATCTTCGAAACGGAGAATTTTCGGATGTTAATATAAAAAAAAACATGATTTCGTATGTAGGATCACCATTTTCTTTGTTTAGGGGTTGGTCGTAGCTACTCATAGGTCTAGTTCTGTCAACTTTTGTTTAAAGTACATTTTTGAGGCAACATGCATGCTTACGTTTTCTGTCATGTGTTCCATAGTTTGAATGTCTTGACTATTTATTTTTATCATTTCAAAATCCAAAAAACAATCATTTTTTGCTGTCACAAAACCTAATAACTCTTACTTTGATTTTTGTTCAAATAACTATCGTTTGTTAAATATCGGGCTGTTTCAAATTCAAGTTGAGGTGGTCCAAAGTCTAGATATGCGGTTTTTAAGTAATTTTTGACATCTTTCAAACTAGATATGCACTAGTCCATCAAAAGTTCAATCGTGGTGTAGTTTTCAGGATCAGTATAATTTTTGCCCCTCTTTTGAAAGGAGTTTTTTTCTAATGACACTTTAAAAAACCGTCAAGAGTGGCTTTTTTTTTCTTTCGGAGGGCAGAAAGGCACAATGACTTTTCAATAACAAAAAACTCTGAGCACCTAGACTGGAAAAGAGAATAAAGTACTTTTTTATGTGACCAGATTTTTAATATCTGTAGAAATGGGGAAAAAAACATGGGGTATCCAAGACTTTTGACTTTGCGTGTAGATCTGCAAAAAATGTTAATGTTGAAGCTTTCCGCAGTTTCACAAAAAACCTCAATTTTTCATATCAACGGAATTACTTCGGTTACCTTCTCCCAAAAAAAAATTGTAATCGCCGATTTCCAATGCCTGGAGACCTAGTCTACTATTTTATAATCATCCCATGAGGTTGTACGCAAAAAATATCAAGAATGAGACAATTTTTTCTCTCTTTTGCAGTACACTAATATGCCAAATTGAAAAACGATATCCTTTTTTGAATTTTGAAAAATGCCCTATAACTTTTCACGTTTTAGGGGCCCTTCTATCAAACAAAGAAAGCCATGGAAATGACCAATGTCAATGTTTCTTATGAAAAGATAAAGCTTTCTGTTCCGAGTACTATAAACTGGAAAAACAAATGAGATTGGTTTTTTTCAATCAAATACTGCATTGTCGCCAATTTTAATGCAACACATTGTAGATACTTTACTGACCTAAATGCGGGAAAGGCCCAAGAAAGCCCAAATTGAATTTTCAAAGCTCATTGATTATATGCATGCATTTATCAATTCTATAATATGCGGAGAAATATCTGCTGAATAAAGCCATTTAAAAGTTTTTCTACAAAATCAATGAAAATTTTTTCAGCGCGTGAAAGTTTTATTGACATTTTTGTGATAAATCTCGTCAAGCACCACAAACGTTAAGTCCCGCAAAGCGGACCCATTTATTACATACGCGCCGAAGGCGGTAAGCATTATTTATGAACTTGATATATGATATATCTATGACAGGTACATTCTAAGAAAAGCAAATGATAAACGATATATGTATTATTATTAATGGCGGGAGTTCAAAATTTTCAAACTTGATTTAATTCTCCTCCCTTGATATTTGGGGATAATGAGTCAAGTGCTCTTTCTGGGTGATTAGCATTATTTTACAAATCTTTCATCATTAATCCCACCACATAATACACTCAACTAAAATAGAGTATACCTACATAGGAAATATTGTTGTATGTTTCTCGGAGTAGTAGCTTCAATGTTTATTAGCGATCTTTACATTTAAGGAAGATCTTTGGCCTGAACATAATGTTGATAAAATGGTACACGGAACTTTGGGATGATGCTCCAAATTAGTCCAAATTGCGATGATGAGATAAAAGAAAAAAATTAACAGTCGTGGACGGTCAACGAGCAAACTAGACACTTTTTGAAACATTCTTTCCAGAATAAATAAACATTTATAGGCAATGAAGAATACACAATCCTTACCTCAACTATCTTCTTTCTAGATTTCAAGTCAGGCTCATCTTCCAAATGCTTCATAATAAGTGCTTTAATTTTATGAAAAATACCACTTTTGAATTTATTAAGGTACACTTCATGATCAGCATCGTCTTGATTCAACTCTCCATCTTTCCAAGGTACTCTACAATGGAAAACGTTTCTATCCATATAATAACTCACATGTTACCACTTACCGAAAATGCAATCTGTTCTCTTCTGGTAATGTTTTTCGTATATGAGATCTGAACAGCTCTAGTTTCGTTTCGCAGTAAACTTTCAGATCCTCGGAATATTGCATTTTATCCTATAAAGTTAAATATGTATGCTGTGAATTGCAATATTGGGCCTCTACGTAGCACATCGTAATGTATGTGTGACCTAGTTAGATATTATAACAAGACTTACTCTAAAGAATGTTCTGATTTCGTTCGAATTTTCGTTATCATACTCCCTTATAACACTGACAACATGACGCGCTGTTCCTGGTGCTAATCCTGAAATGGTAATCTGGTTTGAGGATAAGATAATTGCATGTACTGAGATCATTGATAAATACTTTCTTCTCACAATCAAATAAGTCGCGCATATACTGGATGAAAATCGAAGGCTTCAAGAAGATTGCTCGGAAAGGTGATTTGAATGTTGCATTTTCAAACGTTATGACGTTTTTTTTTGATAAATATCTAGCTGACGTGGCCAGCTTCCTACCCACTCATAATCAAGAAATGTTGTGTTGAATGATTTTCTTCCGTTATTTTTCTTTTCGTGATTTTTTTCGATGTTTTAATAGCAGTCATTCTACTCTTTGGGCGGAGACAAATCCAACAAATCACATATCATAAAATCGGTCTAGCGGTTCTTGATGTTATAAATGGTGTAACTAACCCGACTTTGTTTTATATACATACGTGTGCCCCAGATTCGTTTCTCTATACAGGGATCTTGGCTCCTAATATACCTACATCATAGAGGTTACATGAAGAAAGTTTTAGAGAAAACTTGGTGCATTCGATATCCGGCTTAAGATTTGCGATCGGTCACTTGGTTTTGGAAATATAGACGAAAAACCAAAAATGGCGGGTTCTGTTTTTTGCCAGTAAATCCGAAACTTCTAATTTGACAGCTATGGAAATGTGACATTATGTGGACACTTTTTTGAGACGAATAAAATGGCGTACGTGATATGTCTCAATCGTCTTTTGTTTTTCCGCAACCCGTCTCAACTTTCATTTTTCTTATGGCCGCCATATTGGATTTTTAGATTTCTGGAAGGAGCGTAAAATTTCCAGTCTAGTGATGTCCCACAAGTGCATAAAAGATTTGGATATCATCGAGAACTCACACTACGTAGTTGGACTCAGTCTTATCTATCTAGGCCATGATTTATTTGTCGCAAAATATGAATAAGTACTGTATCAGCTTAAGGTCAACGCATCAAGTGTGCAGCAAATGTGTTGAACGCATTGAATTTTCAAAAGAACATGGACATGCATCGTGACATTTTTGACAATTAGCGACTGTTTTTTGAACTTACAAGATTATTTTTGTTTATAGTTGACCAAATTAATCATTATCAATCGGTTTTTCTAAATTGTGTTTTATGAGGCTGCCGTCGTTCGGGATACATCTCCAAATACCTTGACCTTGCTGAGGTAAAGCCGGCATTTCTATGTGACCGCAAGTACAGGGTGTCCCAACGATAGAGTAAAGTAGGTTTTATCATATAGGATATGAAAAATATCAATATCAATATGCGTCACAGGTTAGGGGTGTAAAAAGCGCACATTCTGAAAATATTTGGAAACATACAGGGTGCGTCACAAAAGTATGGCGTGTAAAAGTATGATTTTTTCAAATAGAATGCCCTGTTTTTGATTTTATTTCTGGATTCTATGTGTCACTATGAACATTTTTTGTTTTATAATATATGGGTCTAAATTTGATAGTTTTTGAATTATTCGAATATAACGAAAAAAATTTGCATTTTAATGATATTGAAAAATTATTGTTTTCTCCGTTATTTAAGATATTACACTCTTGAGATTTGGTAGGGATAAGGACTAGTGTCATATCAATGCTTGAACCGGAGATATTCGCTATTTGTTATACAGGGTGTTTTTTACTATAGTCCAAACTTTCCGATTTTCAAAATAAAAAAAATCATTTTTTTCAAATGATACACCCCTTTTATTATTACGGTAGTGGATTGAGTATTTGAAAACCTGTCATTTTTGCAAATAATGTCCTATACCTATCTTTCATGGTTATCGAGAAATTCCGAATTTTCTAAATCGCTACCTTGTGTTTTGCAATAAAAGGATAAACTATGCCAAGTTTCAAGTTATTATTCAAAGGTAATACTTATATTCAAATTGTTAATCGATATTTTGTCTTAATATGTGTTCAAAAAGGTGACCTCCCTGTTGAATACACAGATTCAGTCTTCTTTGAAGATTCAGCCTGACTTCTGATAACATCAAAGGCGTCACTGAATGACAAACGTCCCGTATTCTATTTTTCATATTTTCCATGGTGGTTGGCTTGGTAAAGTATACTTGGTCTTTTATGAATCCCCATAAAAAAAAATCGAGGGGAGTTAAGTCGCATGATCTCGGTGGCCACGGAATAGAACCTCCACGTCCTATCCATTTTCCTGGGAATTGCATATCCAAAAATGCCCGTACATCACGATGGTAATGTCGAGGTGCACCATCCTGTTGCAGCCACATATTTGCCCGTTCGACTAAATTGATATCTTCAAGTAGCAGAGGCATTTCTTCACGCAAGAAATTCAAATAGTTGCGACCCGATAAATGTTCATCAAAAAAGAAGGGACCAATGATTTGGTTATGGTGGATGCCACACCATACATTTATTGACCAATAATTTTGATGTTGGACTTCTCGTAGCCAAAATGGATTTTCAGTCGCATAATAGTGCATATTATGCCTGTTTACAGCCCCGTTGCTTCTAAATGTCGCCTCATCGGAGAACATAATTTTGCACAAAAAGTTGTTATCCAACTGAATTCGTTGATTGATGATATTGCAAAACTGAACTCGTTTTTCAAAATCTCTTTCCAGCAATTCTTGATGAAGATGAATATGGTAAGGCTGGTATTTGAATTTTTTTGTTGTCCGATTCACAGTGGATTTTGAAGTGTTGCATATAGTTCATAATGCCCTACTACTTACATGGGGATTTTCTTCAATATGTAACAAAATATCTAGTTCTTTTTCTTCGTTTGCTGCGTTCTTGTTAACAACTTTACGTTTCGTGTATGAAACACTTCCACTGGAATCAAACCTTTCCATCACATTTCGAAAACAGAGAGTAGTGGGTAGCCGCCGTTCGGGATATTTTGTTCGGTAAATTCTTTGACCCCCATATGCACCGTAGAAATCTAATCCGGATGAAGAATTCATCGCGATTATATTCCATTAGGTGGTATGGAAGATAATCGCGATGAAGACTTCATCCGGATTAGATTTCTACGGTGCATATGGGGGTAAGCCAGTAGAGGGTTTCTCTCGGCTTCCCCCAATACATAGATCATGTCAATCAAATCATTCAGGGGATAGTCCATAGCCAAAAATATGGATAAAAAAAAAAGGATTAATTTTTACTTCTGTCAACAATAGTTTTTGTTTTTTCCATGGCAACGGCCGGTGATCGCCATACATTCCATATAATATGACCGAACGATTTGGAAAATTCGAATTTTCTCGATAACTATTGAAGATAGGTATAGGACATTATCAGCAAAAATGATAGGTTTTCAAAAAATACTCAATTCACTATAGTAATAATAAAAGGGGTGTACCATTTAAAAAAAAAGAAATTTTTTATTTTGAAAATCGAAAAATTTGGACCATTATAAAAAACACCCTGTATAACAAATAGCGAATATTTTCTGTGGAAGCTTAGATATGACTCTAGTGCTCATCCCCACCAAATCTCAAGAGTGTAATGTCTTAAATAAGGGAGAAAACAGTCATTTTCCAATATCATGAAAATGCAAAATTTTCCGTTAATTTCGAATAATTCAAAAACTATAAAATTTAGACCCATATATTATAGAACAAAAAATGTTTATAGTGACACATAGAATCCTGAAATAGAATCAAATACAGGGCATTTCTTTTAAAAAAGTCATACTTTTTCGTGCCATACTTTTGTGACGCACCCTGTATGTTTCCAAATATTTTCAGAATGTGCGCTATTCACACCCCTAACCTGTGACGCATATTGATATTGATATTTTTCATATCCTATATGATAAAACCTACTTTACTCTATCGTTGGGACACCCTGTATAGCGCTAACATGACCAGCTTTTCTTCATTTGATCAGAGAAATTGAAAAAACCGGACAATTTTAACAGGTTTCGACAATCTGTTTTTCAGATTTATTATTTAAAAAAAAGCGTGGGTACTCATTATCAAAACACAACCGTCATGCTAAATTAGTGATCGACAGATCAGAGCCTCCTTAGATGAAAAAAAGATTCTGCTTATAAACCAGAAAAGAAGGCCATGTCAAAATTACGAAATGTGATATTTCAATGACACTCAAATCTTTTATGCACTTGTGAGACATCACTAGAATGGAAATTTTGAACTCTTTCCAAAAATCGAAAAATCAAATATGCTGACCATAAGAAAAATGAGAGTTGAGGCAGGTTGCCAGAAAACAAAAGAAGATTGAAACATGTCATACACGCCATTTTATTCGTCTTCAAAAAGGGTCCATATAATGACATATTTTGACAGCTGTCAAATTTGCCGTTTCGGATTACTGGCAAAAAATGAAATCCACCATTTTCGGTTTTTCGACGATAATTCCAAAACCAATTAACCGATAATAAATCTGAAGGCGGATATCGAATGCACCAAGATTCCTCTAAAACTTTCTCCATTTAACCTTTGCTGTATGTATAATAGGAGCCAAGATCCCTCTATAGAGAAGCGAATCTGGGACACAGTGTATACTGGGCTTCGCAAGACCAAGACCAAGACTGGCGAGTCTTGGTCTTGGTCTCGCAAAATAAATGTAGTCTTAGTCTTGGTATTGGTCTCGATATCTCAAGACTGGCTCAGTCTTGGTCTTGGTCTTGGTAGTCTTGGTCTTGGTCGTGATGGTCTTGAAAAAAATATATACCAAATTTCAAAATACACATATATTATAGCATAGCAATCCTTCAATAGAGGTTTTCCATAAAACTTCAATTAGTAAATCGTTGAAATCGCAATTCTGAACCGAAGAAAAAAACACATTGCTATTGTATAGATAGGCCTTAGAGGCAATAAAATATGCAAATCATTGTCAATAAAGAAAAACGTTCTTAAAATGCAAAAGACATACGGTCTTTTTGTCACAAAAAGAGACAACTACTTTCCTGCTCGTCTATTGTTATCTGGGATAGCGGTACGATTTAAACAAGCGCAAGAAACAGCAGTTTCGACTCTTTTCACTCAAATTCTTTATAGCATGTGCTGTCAAAAACGTACGTCTTTTTTTGGAGCGTTTTTCTTTATTGTGAATGGGTCTGCATATTTTATTATCTATTGCGCCAAATTAAACGGGATCTACTTTATTTCAATCGTAAGAATAAACCTATCTGGGCATCCAGGCCAAACATAGGTTTCTTAAAAGCTTCACAAAGATCATTTTGCATTTTATTCGGCTATTCACATTGAGTAGATTTTGATTAGTTCATTTGAGATGCGGGGTTTGTGTAACTGACAGCGCTGCCATGTCTACCGATCAATCGAGTTTAGCACTATTCCTCATAGCTCTGGTGCAATATTCATCAACACATTATTTATTTTGCATGTTGACAGGTACATTACTTCTTGATGATTAAAGTATTTTGTTAAATTTATTTATAATTTGATACAGTTCAATTTTTTTTTGAACATTGTCATTGTTTGATTACATGGAATATCATGATTATTTCACGTGAAGTAAAAAATACACATTCAGATGATACATTTAAAGCTGCTCATTTTTTACGGAATCTACTGAAAAATTGCAATCAAATTTACGAATACTCGTCTCAATGGTTTTGCAGCACTGTTCTACAATAGCTACAGTGAATTGGGAAATTACATAATATATTTTGAAAGAATTGATTTATTTAAAAGACTTATCAAAAGCAGATGGAGACATTCGCAGATTTTGATAAATATTCTGTCGATTTTCCTTTTCAAGACCAAGACCAAGACGAGACTGTCGAGGTAGAGTCTTGGTCTTGGTCTCGAGAAGATTTTCAGGTCTTGGTCTTGTGGTTCCGCGAAGCCTTATACATATTATGTAAATTATCATGATTTGTGAATTGAATGGACGATTCATTTATTGCAGAAAGATAAGTGAAAGTTGGTCATATGAATTTTATCGTTTGGTCCGGTAGCGATGACCCAGTTTCTGATCTTATTCTCCACCTTGAAAATTTTGAGGCCTTTATCAAATTCACCATGAAAATGGGGTGTTACAACGAATTTCCGTTCCCGGACGAACTACTTTAACTAACGGGATCCAACGTCAAGACAACTGTGTATCGTAACTCACTCACTCAATAAAGCGTCTAATCATTCTGCTGCCACTTAACGCGATGTAATCGTAGCTATCCGGATGCTCTTGAGATTGAAATATCTAATCTCAAGCACGAATCAAAACAAAGAAACCAAGAGAAGGCCACCGAAAATGCATTCCTTACGATTCCATACTTCCAAGGCGTTTCCAAGATAATACGGAGAGTGGCTAACCGGCTCGGTATCAAGGTAGATTTTTGGTCCAGCAAGACATCGAGTAGTGTACTGACCAGAACAGAAGCTGATGGATGTCAACAACAAAAGGATTGAATTTACCAAGTCCCATGCGAGCGTGGCGAATCCTATATTGGTGAAACAAAGCGGCCACCGACTGTTAGACTTAAAGAACAGAAGAGCAGTACTCAGAGAGAAGAAAGCACCAGGTCAGGCATTGCGGATTATGTTTGGACCAACCAACATCAGATCAAGTGGTCGGATTCTCAAATTCTACACAGGGAGTCACACTGTAGAAAGCAGAAGATCTTAGAAGCTGCCTTCCTCGAACACAACGGATGAATTTTCATTAACAGCAGCCTCAAAATCCTGAACATCTGGAAACCTGTGCTTGGTGGGACTCCTACTTTCAAGCTTGACTGACCTTAAGATTTCCTAATCCTTTAGTGAATTTTCACGGTTCATTGCTCTTAGCATTTAAGCCTAAGGATAAGATCCCAGTTCACACCTGATGACGATCAAAGATACTATTGATCGAAACGTCGTGAACCATATAAAAACAGACGATGAAAGTCCAGAACTATGTTTTTTTCTCAAGATCCACATCGTCTACAACCTTCCAATAAAAAGTGATATTAGCACAGGGCGTTCTTCCATATCACCTGAAAAAAATAAATAAAAATCATAAAATAAAGAAAAACTAAATAATGGCATTCAGACAAATAAAAAAAAATAATAACAATATTATAACGCAAAAAATAGTCAGAACATAGTTTGCAAAATGGCTTATACTTATCCTAGAAACCTATCAATGAGTCATTCACGATCAAGTCAAAAATGTCCGAGTTCATCAGATCTATTGCTAACATTACAAAGGAATTTTCAAATTAAACTGAACGATATTTTGATATTTGGAATGCCTTCACGTTCCCTACATTTAATTACGCAATTCTCTTCTAGTGACAAAATATTCCCACAAATAACTCGGCACTTCAATCTGTATTAGAACACCAAAATAAAATTCAACTCTCTGCTCATTATTGGCCAAATATATGGGAGTAACATGATCATGCTATTGAATCAGTGCACATGTTGTATTTTCATTCTGTACTTTTCAGTTAAAAAATTATGGTGGACAACATCACAATAGTCCAAGTGCGGATATGGCAGTGACTCAATCAGCAATAGGTTAACTCTTTCAGGAAGGACATGTCTGAACGGATACAAAGTTTTTAGTTTTGTGAGCATGGACAATTTGCATACATTTTCAAATGACTTGAAATTTTATATACGTATTGTAGACAAAATTTGAAAGTCATCAGCGAAAAAAAAAATTCCGCAAAACACAAAAATATACTAAATAAATAAAAAAGAAAACGCAGATTCCACTGTATGATCGAAAAAGGGGTTGGAGTTAAATTAACCCTCTCAAAAGAGAGAAAGTTATTACAGTCAATACGCCAGACGGAGATAGATAATGTATTCTGTGACGTCGTGGATGTTGATTGTCGCTCTTTGATCAGTGATTAATACATTAATAGAGGTCGTAGGTTGATTTTTTAAACATCAATGGCATCAGTACGCACCAAAAAATTTGCAAATTGTTCATTTCATCGACATAATTTTCGAATTCAAGTGGCTGTCAAGAACTACTAGTAGGTTTCGAGCTTATTCATCTATTGGTATGGGTATATCGTTTATGTGCAATGTCACAAAATCATTCAAATCTTACATGGAATCCGATTATCCGATCATAAAAAATTGTTGAGCATCGCGAAAGTACTTTTTGGAAGGACAGTTTTCAATAAAAGTTTTGTGAACTGTTTTCGTTCATTTGAGCGTACTATGTTATCATCATCAAAGAAATTCTGTTTTCTACATACTAAAAGTCGATTGCAGAAAAGGTACATGTTTTGAATATTTTTTTAAACTTTTTTTCCCACAACATCCCAATAAGTTGTCAAAAAGTGACAACAGGCTATTTGGATAGTTCTGTTCATTTTCCTTGGAGCGTGCGGAAGTTACTTTTTCGCACGATTTTTTATTTTGGAAGTAACTTTACCGCACTTGTGGTGAAAAGTTGGTTTTTCGCACGATTTTTGTATTGTTAAAAATGAAGATATTTAGGACTAAGATGATGTATGCTACTCTTTCAGAAGATACGGTGATTTTGAAAATTGTGTCGAAAAAATTGTAGGCCCACTATGTTGCTTCCGGCCGAAGTCAACTTTTGTTTTTCTTATGGGCGCCATATTGGTTTTTCTAATTTCCAAAATCCTTATCAAAAATGCTTTCCAATAACATGACTTTCATAAAAAAAACAGACTTGACTTTGACTGGGCGCAACATAGGAGGCCTAAACTTTTTTGATGCCGTTTTTAGAATCGTCGTATCCTCTTATCCATTATCCTGAAAATTTAAAAGTTTTAGCTTTTATAATAAGCAAAATATTGTGGTTCTTTGAAAATGTGCCTTTGCTTTTTCACCCTGTATTTACATTACGGTATCGATTCCAAATAAGACAAAGGTGGAATATTTTTGGGCATACAAAGACGCTACTTTTCTCTTATTTAAGCAACGTCGTATCTCTTACCGTTTCCAATATCCCCATATAGTGCCATGTACATCATTTTATTCTGGACACACTGTATATTGACTCATTCTATTCAAGGTATACAGAAAAAAATGTGGACAAAAGTTGTTTGGTTTATACTAAATTTTTTTAATTAAGCAGTATCATTTATACAGGGTGTCCCAAAAGCTGCCCGCAAGACACAACACTGAAATTTTAAATAGAACACCCTTTATTTTATTTTATTTTCAGATTCTTCGTTAAATTCTAAGTCATATGTGTATGAGGTATATTTATCTTATCTTTTGTCGCTTTCGAGATAAAGGTTGTTAAATATTGTGGAAAATCCAATATTTTGACCCCCCTCTAATCTATCATATCTTTTGTCACTTTCTAGATAAAGTCTGTTCAATTTTGTGAAAAATCCGGAATTCAGGATTTGTTACTTATTGATAACCAAATAACCATATTGAATAAAAAATTCTTTGAAGCTTTAGTCTGCCTCATATAAGATAAAAAAGGATTCAAGTTTAGTTGAAAAAAAGGTAGGTACTTTCCATTTTCAAAATGCTCACACTTTATTATTTATTGTAGCACTAAAAATAAGGCGAAATTCAACAGCTTTTATCTCAAAAACGGCCGAAAATAAGATGGATCTATCTTTTACAGACATGTAAAATTTAAAGTTGGGTGCTGTGGTCGGCTTCTGGGACACCCCACCCCGTATGAACGATACTGCTGGAATCAAAAAACTTATTATAATCCAAACAACTCTTGATACAACTTTTTTTGTACACCTTGTATAAAATGTGTTAGAGGGGAGTCATAATATAGTGAATTTTGTATTTTTCACAAAATTGAACATCTCGAAAACGGCAAAAGATAATATAGATCTACCCTTGGATCTACCATTTACAGAATTGACTTAGAATTCAATGTAGAATCCAAAAACGAAATAAAATACAGGGCGTCCCATTTGAGATTTCAAAGTTGGGTGCTGTGGACAGCTTCTGGGATATCCTGTATAAATGATATTGCTCAATTCAAAAAAATTAGTATAAACCAATAAACAACTTTTGTATCAAAGTTTTTTTTGTCAACCTTGTTAAAAATGGGTTAGAGAGGGGGTCAATATATAGTGAATCACCCTGTACACATGATCGTAGGAAGAACATTCGAAAAAATGGCCTTATAAATCCATATATTTTCACTTGAAGAACAGGCTACTGTTTTTATTGGTTCAATAGTTGGATTGAATAACCAATCATCAACGTAAAACAAGAAGTAACTAAGCAACTCAACAAAACAGAATCGTTTACTTGCCCATTTTAATATTCACAGCCAAAAGGCAGCAATATAAACAATTGGTAAATACGCTATCATGTTTCTTTTCAGTTGTTCACCACTTTTTTATGTTGGATGAAAATTCAATCCAATTTTTGAACCAATAAAAACATGTACCAGATTTTAAATGATCAATATTATGGATTTAAAATGCCATTTTCTCGAAAACGGTTGGGTTGGGGTATGTTGCATGTTTCATGAAATGTACTCAGAATTTCAAACAGAATTCAAAAATGAAATGAAAAATATATTTTTTGATTTGAAACAAAGAAGTTGATGGTCGTAACTTATTTTTGGCTCAACCTGTATACATAAATTTGTATTTTTAATTGTTTCAAGTTTGAGCGAATTTTCTGTTCATCCATGGTTTTTTTTATGGTTCATATTTCTAGGGAGATCAGCTCCCTAAAAATATGAACTTTGATCAATTCTTAATTGTTTTCAGCTCCTTTTGTGCGATCTGGCTTACCATACTATATTAAACGTCAAACAACTTTCAATCTATTTCATCGTTGCCACCATGCGCGTTGTTATGAAGTTTGCTGTTCGCCACATTTGGTCACCAGCAAATCACATAACAACGTGCTTGGTGCCATCGATGTAGATTCAAAGTTGTTCAGCGTTTACCTAGTTTACCATATTTATATAAGTAATATGAGTCAAGGTCTCACTATCGAGGAAAATTATTGGCCGTCTCAGTTTCAACCAAGTTTTCGCCTAGAGCTCTCCGAGGTTACTAATAAAAAGACCCAAATTAAATTCGAAAACTCACTAGAATGCACCAAAAACTGATCATTTATTTGATTCAAGTTTGAAAATGTTGACAAACTATGAGATTTTGCCCGCTTATTCGATGCCAAGAACTTGTTTCAGTCTGTCCATATAGGGCCTTATCGCAGTCAGAAAGTTGGGGTCTTGCAGGTCTTTCTTTTCGAACAAGTTGTCGCATTCTGGGCATTTGGACAGATTGCTTCCCGGATTTCTTCCAACCCAAACGCAATGAATGCAAACATAGCAAAAGTAGTGGCCGCAGGTTTTGATGCAAAGTGGATGTATCATGGTTAGTTTGCACAGTGGACATTTCATTGATTCTTCCAGTTGCTTCAACTCTGTTACAAGGGTTTTGAAATATTGCTGTTGTTTCTCATTAAATGAATGTTGGTTCTCCATTTTGCCGGCGTTTTTAATGTGTTTATGAACAGAAAAGAAGTGATTGAGGTTGAGGGAGGACGTTGAGGTGTTGAGGAACGTTTTTGTTGACAGTATGACAGTGACAGACAGTGTACAGTGTTGACAATTTTGACATCATCTTCAGCCATTGAACTCGATACTACGTAGATGGAAGGGCCCCTGTCGTGTCGATATCGTATTTTTTTGGCGCATAGGTATATTTTGATTGGACTAAAAAGGGGATGCTATCTTTGTCACACTCATAGTCCTTATGCGAAGTCGGAGGTTTTCAAATAGTTTGAAGATAAATTGAAAAAGCGGTTGATTTGCTTGGAAAAAATGACTACAATTCTGTGCATACTTAGTAGTCTTAATTATCATGATATGATGGATCAAATAACTATCTGGAAAAATGCAAAATAAGAAACAAATTAGTAAATAATGAAGTATACCTAGATGATCCGTAATTCGATTAAATAGTTGAGAAAATACACGGAAGGTAGTAGGTGGAGGGTGAGGAATGTCAGAATAGAACTTTTGCATTTCTTGGAGTGTTTACCATCGTCAATTCCTAAAGGGCCCTACTCACACGCCTGCAGCAGGGGCAATCTAGGAGGCAGGGCGATTGGGGCAATTTCCTAGATCGCCTTCTAAGCAGGGCGGTAAGGGCCCCTTCATACCTTCCTAGCATTATTTCAAGCAAGATAATGAGAAAACAAACTTTGGAAATGATGTTAGTTGTACCAACGAACTCGAACAGGATGTAAAATTGTCACATTTTCAAAACAAAACGTACTTTACAAGGAAGTTTCTCCTGCGGCAGGCCTAGATTGTTGTGGTTGTATTTCCCCTCCTTTATAATTAATTTTCCCTCATTTCTGTTAGGGGAAGTTCCGTTCTATAGTAAGGGATATTTGGGCTGAGTTTGATTCCACTTGTTCTTCGATTTGATTCTTTGTTTTCAGTTTTTTAAAATAACTGAGAATAGTATTTCCTGCTGGAGCAGCTCTTTTCTCCGATCCCTGAGACATTTCACATTCCAATTCTCAATATATTGGAGAACTAAACAACTCTACAACACAACCCAACAGAGGGAAAAAAACAACTTTAACTTTAATCTCAAATAAAGAGTAGACAAAGATTTTCTATTCGATGATTGACGCGAATAAATTAGCGCGGAGCGCAGCACAGTCGAAAGAGCAGCGAAAAGTTGAAGCGCGCTTCATCTATACCTTGCTTTTGGCGCGCGATATAGCCTAGTTTACACCGACAACTTGGTCCGCGGGCCAAGTACGAAATACGAACTATATCAGAACCAAATATTTGGTTCGAATGGTGTAAACAGTTGCGGACTAAGCTGGTCCGCTCTTGGTTCGGTACTCGCCAGCAAGTGTACCGAACTAAATTTGGTTCGATCTGGATCAAAATTATGTGGTAATGTTGATTGTTATTATTGTGAATTGTGTTGGTTCTGAGTTTCTAAGGCAATGTGAGCGTACTTACTCATGTTTTTTTTGGTTACGAATTGTGTTGATGAATAATTTCGACTTGTTTTTGACTTTTGACGAATTGCGGGCGTACTCATTTAGTTCACGTTTGCAAGACGGTGTAAACGGGCAAGAAGCAAGCATTGGTCCTACCGTACTATCCCCACCAGCTTGGTCCTATCGGACCGAACTAAACGAGTTATCGATGTAAACTAGGCTAATGACATGCGATGATGCCGGCTTGTAGTTAAAGTTCGGGGTTGAAATAATTTGTGTCGGTAGTTGATTATTAAGAATGGAGAAAGAAAATCAAGATAATCTCACATTTTGATGTTTATACCTACATAAAAGGAAAAATAAATCTAGAAATCTAGTACTGAGGAGGGGGGTGGGCGCGCCCCCTGCGCCCCCCTGGGACCGCCACTGATTGCCCCTGCTGCAGGAATGTGAGTAGGGCCCATTTAACTAGGACAATTTTGTGTAGGTAAACTTAAGGTGCATGCCCTTGTCCTTAATAATTGGAGTTATATTACTTAGCCAAAAAATGAAATCTGCTTTTCTGGAGTGTATTTATTACCACATCCAAATGCACTGCAGAAATTTACCATTTTGTTTGGCACCCAAACTATAGAAAGCTACATATTGATTGAACATAATATTAGCTGCAACACTCAGTGTGGCTTTCTTCGTGAAATGTTTGTCTGGTTTTTAGGATAGAATATCTTTACTAAACGTACTAAGATTCTATCCTAAAAAACAGACAAACATTTCACAAACAAAGGGACACTGAGTATTGCAGTGTGAAAAAGTGTGCACTAGTGGTTCATAACAAACACATCTAATATATTATGTCAACAGATATTACAAAGATAGACACCCCTTTCTGTCTCTATCTCTTTCTAGTCGAAAATTTGTCTTCAGTCAACTCGATGTAAACAGCACGGATGGGTCCCTTCCAGGTACGGTAGTATCGAATTCAATATGTCTTCAGCTGGCTTCTAGAAAGCGAGAGAAAGGAGTCGTCTGATTCCTATGCTGTGTTGCCATCCTAGAAGCAGTACCACAGCTGAAAAGTAATTTAGCTGTGCTTTTGCTTTCGACCACGTACGTCTCAAATATATCTGTACTGCTAAAGTGTATTATTTCGGCTTCTAAAAATGGTTGCAGCATGGGGGCCGCCATGTTGGCTCGACTTGACCAAAAAGTATGTCTTTGCTCGACTCGGCTTTTAGTTTGACATAATGACATGACCACACTTAACCTAACTTTTTGTTTATTTATAAATTATACTTATCGTCACGCATAATACGTGATTTTAAGCTTGTATACAGTGTGTCCAAAATAAAATGATGTTTATGGCACTATATGGGGATATTGGAAACTTTAAAAGATACGACGCTGCGTAAATGGAAGAAAAGCAGCATATTTGTATGCCCAAAAATATTCCACCTTTGTTTTATTTTAAATCGATACCGTAATGTGGATACAGGGTGAAAAGGGAAAAGGCAAATTTTGAAGAAACCACACAATTTTGCTTATTATAAATGCTAGAACTTTCAAATTTTCAGGATATGGTTAAGAGGATACGACAATTCTAAAAACGACGTCAAAAAAATTTTAGGCCCACTATGTTGCGTCCAGCCAAAGTCAAGTCTGTTTTTTTTTATGAAAGTCATATTTTTGAAAATCATTTTCAATGCGGATTTTGAAAATGAAAAAATTCAATATGGCGCCCATAAGAAAAACAAAAGTTGACTTCGGCCGGAAGCAACATAGTGGGCCTACAATTTTTTCGACACAATTTTCAAAATCACCGTATCTTCTTACCCAGATCCAGAAATTTTCAATACCTCATCTTTTATAATAACCGAAATATTGTGCTATTTAAAAAATGGCCATTTTTCTTTTTCACCCTGTATCTCCATTACGGTATCGAATCAAAACAAACCAAAGTGAGATTATTCTTGGGCACGCAAATACGCAACTTTTCTTCCATTTAACCGATACTGTATCTCCTGTAGTTTCCGATATCCCCACGTACATCATTTTATTCTGGACACACTGTATGTAAAATAATTATCAACTGTAATATATAAAGTTGCAAGGAATAGGTAGGTGCAGTGCAACGATTGAACACTACACAGGATTGCTCAGTTACATTTACAGCGAGCGGAGAACGGCTGTGACCTCACCACAGGTTTGAATGGTTAGTTTATTTTCATTTAGCCGTTGATCGTGTGTGTTGTGTTGTGAATTTGTCCAATGGTTTGTGTTTTTCCAAGTAGTTTTGATGTATTGAGTTGGCGAAGATATACAGATACATAAGTATTTTATTCGTTTCGTTAACGGTTGACGGTGTGTACCCAGTGGCCGATCCAGAAATAAATTTTGGGGGGGGGCGTTGACGGAATTATTTTTTTTTTAATTCACGTGCCACGCCCAACAAATTGTTCACAATTACCATAACAATAACTCAATTAGTTAGCCAGTGGAACAATGGAAAGGAATAGACGTTATTTGAGGGCCCTATCTTACTCATACTCATACATGACACAGAAACATAAAATATAGGAACATGATAGGTATATTCAATATTGCTATGGATATGGAATATAAGAATAAACTAACCACTGACTAGTAAGTCCTAACATGCTAACTCTCACAAATAAATAAGGTTCGTTTAAAGTAGTTTGAACATTATGTTGGACCTAAATCTAATTTAAACATATCTTACATCAGCACAAAATTGCCTGAACCCCTAAACGTTATTTCAAATTCAAAATTATACAAAATCAAAACAGTGAATAGTGATGGTACTGAAAGGGCGTCACTTGTCACTTCATTATATTAATCAGAAGAGAGCATGTTTCGTAAATTAAGTCTTCTCTTGTGTTTTTTGGTAAATTGGTTTAAAACCTCTTCTGGTGACACCAGTATTTTATTTTTGTGAATATAAAGTAAGGCAAGACCGTTTAACCTGCTTGCGACCATTGTTGACCGTAAATAGGATTTTAACAATCTTAAAGAAGAGAATGATCTCTCTGGTGTACAGCTGCTTACAGGAATTGTAACTAATATTTGCAATAATTGTTTGATATTGGGAAAGTATGAGTCAGTTTTTATTAGAGTATCAATCAAATTGGTAGGTTTTGCGGTTTTCTGATCCCAATATATCTTCCATAACTTCAGTTCACCCTCCAAACTTGTTATACAAGATATATCATCTTGATAAAATTTAACGGCTGCCAAAAATCTTTCATGATTGAGTCTATCTAACTGAGTGGGAACAATGTTCCATAATTCCGCTACATTGGACTGCTTTTCAGAAAATCTTGATTTCAATTCAGAAATCAGAAAATCTAGGAATGGTAAAAAAACACACAATTTATAATATTGTTCTGTATTATCTGATTCATAATTTGCACGGTTTGTCTGTTTCTTGGTAGTTCTGGGCATTTTAATTTCGATATTCAAAGTTTGGGCCTTAGATCACACTTTGTACCAATGATTCGATTTAGCACAAGAAGGAGCATTTTGCTCACACGAGAGTAAATGAAATGGCAAATACTCTATGAGCAAAAAAGCTTCTTGTTTGATAATAATTAATTCCAGTGATAAACATTATTCTAGTTCATGATGCCTGGCAGAATATGTGCTGTTGCTGTGTGCAAAAACAATCAATTAGCTCTTAAAAAGCAAGGCTCAAGCATAGTATTTCATTTTTTTTCCAAACGGCAAGGATTCAGGGTGGTGTGTAATTTGCTGACCAAGAAACAATTCTTGCTACCAATGTTGTTTATCAACAAAAGCGAATGAAACTCAATATATTGAATCATTATAAGCATAAGTGCCGGCGCCCAAAAATGGTTGACTTCGACCCCCTCCAAGAGCTACGGCCAGTCGTGTTTAACGACAGAAACTCGATATATTGAATCAATATGAGCATAAAAGCTGGCGGCAAAAAAATGACTGGATTCGACCCCCTCAAAGGGGTGGTTTATTCTTGATGATTTTCAATAAGTTTGTTCGGCCAGCCGTGTTTAACGACAGAAACGTATGATACTCGATACCTCTATTGGATTATTATAAGCATAAGTGCTGGCGGCCAAAAAATGGTTGAGTTCGACCCTCTCAAAGGGGTAGCTTATTCTTGAAGATTTTCAATAAATTCGTTCGGCCAGCCGTGTTTAATGACAGAAACGTATGAGGCTCGATATATTGGATTATCATAAGCATAAGTGCCGGTGGCCTAGAAATGGTTGAATTCGACCCCCTCAAAGGGGCTCACTTGACGTGAGCAGATTTTTATTACACATCACTACTTCACGCCCTCACAAGGTCAGACTTATCAGAGCCAAGATCCTTATTTTCAGCAACGCATTTAGCAAGCGCATGAGTGGGTTGCTACTTTTCTGTTTTGTAGGTCCTTTCTTACTACATAGTCTCACAAATCAATTTCTTGTACGTTAACGTGCAGACCGACACAAAATGAAACGAATACATTTTTAGCACGGTTGCTGATACTATGTACATTTTTCGTATTCCATATAGCGCAGATACCGTTACTGACATGAAGATTCGCATGAAGATCGGGATCACGAATTTGAACGAATTATCTAGCACGGGTGCTGTATACTGACGAGAGCCACGTGCGGGATCAGTGGAGAATTGTAAAGAAGAACTGAACTGTATTAAAGCACAAGAATCACTAGCAAAGCTTCACAGGCATACGTTCTATCTGAAGAAAAGCAGATAGCATGGAAGACTTACACCAGGACCCAACTGAGAAAAGCAACTGGTCTTATTACAGGCCATGCTTCTTCAAAAAATATTTTAGCGTAATGGGCTACTATCCTCATGATTGCATTATGACTCCTTATGCAGAGGATGGGGGGAGCACCTCTCCACATAATATGTCACTGTGAAGCGTACAATGCCACAAGAGAAACACAATTGGAAGAGTAAAAATTCCGACCAAAGCTAGTAATATCTCTTCCACTGGCACAGCTTAGAAGTATCTTTAAGGACCCGGAACTGTGGAGGTAGAACATATTAAGAGTACAATATTAGGATTGCGTAGGCAAACCGCAGTGCAAGCCTTCGCGAAACGTCAAGGGAAAGTTTTATTGGGTATACATTGGCAAGATGAAAGTCCCGTTCTACCTAGGTCTTCATGACAAACTGAATTTCTCCGCCAAAAAGAAAAAAAAAGTGTTCATCCCATATGTACATACATACATTGGTGGTGAATAAATTTATAAGTCTATAGTCTATTATCGTTTATCTTTTGCCAGTGAAGTGACCATGGATCAAATAACTCAAACTTCTGACCAGTTACAAATAAACAGATATCTTCCGTATCTTCAGTAAATCTCTTCTGATTTGAAGAACATAAATGAACTTGCAAGTTGCGTCGCGATTCGCGGTTCTGTCGGATTATATTTCAATAATGCATTGAGTATAATAGAAATATACATGGAAGGTTCAATGCTAATAGAAAACACTCTTAACCTTCGAATATAACACTTCACTTATCAAACACCAAAAAAAAACTATAGTCAAAATTGATTAAATTTTGATCTGACAAGATTTCATCTTCCGCGAAGTTCTTTCTACGACCCTGATAGTAGGTATTGACTCCAATATAAAAATGGGTTGTGAGTTATCGTGCTTGGGTTTCTTTGTTGTGGCTAAAATCGACCTAGTTAACCCTTTTTAGTACGATAAAAGAAACCCAAAGGTTTCTTTTCTATATTAAAAATTTTATTATTTAGTTAGTTTTTAAGGAGTATTATATAATTATCTATAATTTGTATAAAACTTAAGTTAATATTGAAAATTGGATTTCTTTTTTATACTTTCAAAGTATATACTTATACAAGTTCATTAACTATTTAATAAAGATTAACTTATCTCAAAAATTTGCTGTTAGAGGATTAATAATATAGTATAGGAAGTATAAAATGGTTAAGATTTGACCAGTTATAATGTAAGGGGCTGCAACAGGGCGTGCTCCAATTCATTTTAATAAAATAATTTAGCTTTTACGTAAAACGGGTCTATTAATGGTATGGAAATAAAAGTGGGATAAGGGCCTGGAGATCCTTCTTGAAAAAACCAAAATCCACCCAAAAAGGTACATCATTTCAGTTTTTTCATTTTTACCAAAAACTATATGTTTTATGGAAGAACTCGCTCAATAATAATTTTATATTTTTCCCTGCAAGATCGGACAATGTCAGTCACGGTTAGCAATTCCGTGTCGGACCCCAGGCCGCTGGAAGCTGGGTTCCCTCGGGGGGCTGTATTATCACCTCTCCTGTATTCTATTTTCACAAGCGACATTCTAAAAACCTTCAGTACAGACGTCGCAATCTATGCGGTCGATAAAGCGCTTCTCGCACGCCACCATTACAAAAAAATTGTAAAGTGTTACCTGCAACGCGCGCTTGACAACCTAGTCGAATGGACCGATAAGTGGAAGATCCGGATTAATTCGGGGAAAACAACGGTCATTCTGATTAGCCGGAACTACGAGGAAGTTCCAGACCACCTCATTCTCAATGAGGTGGAGATCCCCTGAAGTGACGCGGTCAAGTATCTTGGCGTCATTATTGACAAAGGAATGACTTGGCAAAAGTAGATCGCAGAAAACGTCCGAAAGGTACAAGCCGCTATGGGTTCATTACAGTGCCTCATGAATAGTGAGAGCGTTTTATCAGTAAAAACGGAGATCTTATTGATCTAGACCGTCTTGAGGCCGATCCTGACTTACGGATCAGCCTCATGGGGATACGCATCAGAAGCTCACTTAACGAAAGTTCAAACAACGTAGAATATTTATCTCCGTAGAGCAGTTGGCGCTCCATGGTTTGTCCGAACTTCCGAAATCAGACAAGCTCTGGAATGGCAAATGGTACGCCCATCAATGAGAGTCAAAACCGGAAAAACCATCGATCTGGCCGCAACGCTCGACGATCCTGCGCTCAGAGCATTGGTGGATTACGATCCTGCAGTGCTTTGTGTGCAGGCCCGTAAGAGACCAAGAAACCAACTTTAAGTTGGCGGTTTCGCTATACAAATAAACCCGGGAGATGTACCAAGCTAGGTCGAGACAAAATTGGTTTATGAGATAGGACAAAATCCGTCTCGCACGCGATTTGTCGCTGGTAGAGGCTCTAGCTTGTTCGTATTTTTATTTCTTTTTCTTTTTATTTTCGTAGCCTTTAGAGATCAGACTGCGCAGGTAGGACTTGGTTTATGGGCGTTCCTACCTGTATTTCTTGATGCCTTCCGGAAGGTAACCCGGTACCAAACAGGACAAATCAAGTGAGAAGACTGGGACACTTATCCCTGACGTCCTAATGCGGAAGAGAGGTTGAGTGGGTATAACCCCACACAGGTTTCAGATTCCTCTTCCTGGGGCCGAAATCTCTGAACAATATATATGTATAAACAGGGTGGACCAGAAGTAATGGGTCATACGTTAACAGTAGATTCCTCACAAAAAAATATTGTGATAGACCTCAACTTGTCACATCCGAAAGTTGATATAAACAGAGATACAGGGTATCAAAGGTGAATTTTATTATTTGATTTTTTCAAATACCTTTTAAAATAATCTAGTTTTATCGATGAAATTTGATATATGGGGATTGTTTGACATGCAAAATCCAAATCTGAGCACGGAATTGCTCCTACTTGTAGGGGGCGCCACTTACAGACCTTTCCACTCATTCAAATAGTCAGAACTTTTTTGTTCGCATTTGTACATTTTTCTAACATCGACAACATGATTTTTCGATCATGTTTACATGAAAAAGGTATACTTTGTAGAAGTGCCTAAGAGCAACCTTTATCAAGATATTTGAACTTGGAGTAGTCCATGCAATGCTGTTTTAAATGGAAAAATTTGAAAATGAACATAGGAGGCATCGAGAACGTCGTTATCATGGTAATTTTGACATTAGCTTGAATGCTCAATGTTTCTTGATTTAAAAAAATTAATCTAATTTTACATTTTTTTTACAAAAAACAATGATTTTTTTTTGAAAAAAACAATGAACATCGAGAAACTTATCATAATTACCGTGACAACAGCGTTTTCGATGCCCCCTATGTTAATTTCCAAAATTTTCCATTTAAAACACCATTGCATGGACTACTTCAAGTTCAAATTTCTTGATAAAGATTGCTCCCAGGCACTTCTACAAGGTATACCTTTTCCATGTAAACATAATAAAAAAATCATTTTTTTGATGTTAAAAAAATATACGAGTGTGTACAAAAAAGTTCTGACTATTTGAATAAGTGGAAAGATGTGTAAGTGGCGCCCCCTACAAGTAGGATCAATTCCGTGCTCAGATTTGGATTTTGCATGTCAAACAATCCCCATATATCAAATTTCATCGATATAACTTGATTATTTCAAAAGTTATTTGAAAAAATCAAATATTAAGATTCAACTTTGACACCCTGTATCTCTGTTAATATTAACTTTCGGATTTAACAAGTTGAGGTCTATCGCAATATTTTTGTTTGAGGAATCTACAGTTGTCGTATGACCCATTACTTCTGGTCCACCCTGTATATATGTATATTGTTCATAATCAATGAATAAATGGTGAGTAACAGTGCGTGTTATGTTCATTTTTTAACATGAAGCATAATTGTCAGGGTTGCACTCGAATTGTCAAATGTTATACGTGAATACTGTTCCTTTACAGTAAGTTGGTTAAAATAAATGAATGGGTATACTTCTTGATTAGAGTAAATTATTAAAATGCTGTATTTACAAACCAGAAAATCTTCTATATTTTAGTAAATATTCAGAACAAGAATTGTGAAAGTTATTGGAAGCAAAATAAAACACGCCTGTAAATTTCAATTTTAATCAGATTTATACCAATTTCCTCTAAACTGTTGAATAGAAAGGGCATGTGTGCTATATTTTCGTGATCAGAAAAAACACGCCTTTCTTAATATGTAATAATATATAGGGTGTGCTATTCAAAAAAAAGTAAGTCATGTCAATAATTTTGACATTTGACAGTTAAGAAAATATTTGACTCAATAGCGCAAAACTTTACGAAAAACCCTACAATTCCTTTTTTTGGTCGACCTTTTAGCTCAAAAAATAAATATTCTACAGCCTTTTGAAAGTGTGACAAATTAAATTGAAAGCACTGTACCTACATGATTGCTTTTTTAAAATTTTCTGTAAAACTATCAAGTTTTCATAGAACAAACTACTCAATTAAAAAGCATCTTCTGATGTATAACTTTTTGATTGCTGTCAAAAGATCATTTCGAAACTACTCCAAAACTAATTCCATAGCTCCTTTCTTATGACAAACAAAACTTTTTGGCTCCTCAACAGTTTAAAATAGTTGATTTTTTTAGATGGAATATTTATCGACACCAAGTATATATCAGCTAGCATGACATTCTTGAACTTCATAAGCAAAGAAATTATCAGAACTCAGTTTCTTCGATGATATGGATCGAATATTTGTGTCCAGAAATTTCACCATTCAAATAAACCAGCTCTTTCCCAGTTCCGCTGTGTGATCATAGTTTTGTTTTTTTTTTATTTTGTTTCTCATTTTATTTTATCTCATCATTCGAATAATTGTTAAAATTGTCAAGAATATTCGACGTTATTCCTTACTATCCTTGAAAATCTTCGAAACAAGATGTTATTCTTTAATTTATTATTTATGGAGTTTCACCATAAAATTTACCATTTTAGAGAAAAATTGGAAAAACAAAAAAAAAATCCTTTTGAGGGTGGTCTTAGAGTGTTTTTTTCAAAGGGATCTTGGGGCCTTTACCATGCTTTTATTTCTAGCTTCCTGATTTCGAGTAATGGCCAAACTTTAACACGCACTGTAACTCACACTTGCAACGGTCCAGTTGTCGCGTTCAAAATAAAATTATTATTAAGTTACGAAAAGCCTTCGGCAATGTTGCCAGTGGAGTGAAGTTTTCTGGGTATTTTGACATTTAGGTTAAATGATGTTGTGCCAATGAATTTGTTTGGAAGTAGAGTATAATAATTGTGGACAGTCCGCCAAAAGTTAACCAATCACAAAGAATCAGTTTTTTTTTAAATCAAAATGTTATAGATTCGACGAAATGCTGAGATTTGGGCTTTTTCGTGTTATTTGTTAAATGTAAGCAGTTTATGCATCACTGACCACCCTCGACTCGGCAAGGCGCCAAGAGGGGTAAGTTTCACTGAATCTCGATCTTTAAAGATTCTAATTAGGATTTTCTTGATGTGTAGTTTTTGGTTAATAATTGGATTGAACCAAATCAATGTACAAATTGAATAAACGGGTACACGCTCGAATTGAGGTTAGGATCCGACGTAGGTGGACCTGATTGAAGCTTGGGGTACACAAAGCCATCACACCACTCCAACAGGAGCATCCCGATCATTGACTGGGAAAAGGCGAAGGCGGCCGAATCAATTGGAGTTAGCTGTGATTGGAGTACCACCTCAAATACCGCTTGAGGCCACGCAGCAAGCGATACCTCACTGGATACTGTTGTTATAATTCGCCACAGCAAGTACTCATTAAATTTATAACTGGTTACATAATATCTGTATAATATCGTCATTTCGTCATAACGCAGGAGGTACGTCTCATATACCCACATAGTGTTAATAGTAATTTTCCGTTGGCACAACATACTTAGTAATCTTAACATAAGTTCGTAGCATATTAGTGAGCCCTCAAAATTGTCAGTTTGTAGAATATTCCCAACTTTTCACTTTATTGAGTTACTTTTTAACGTTGTTTAATTTGTGCAATTAAGGCCCACATAACAAAAAAAAAACAATGATACCAAGAGGTATCTGGGCAATAAAGGGGAGGAACTGAAATTTGTACTACTGTTATTTCACACCTGTCCTATAACACATTGCACACTGTACTATTCATACCTACTATGATAGCATCATTTTGCGGTGGAAGCCGCGAAGCCTTTTCCGTCAGAAGACGGTTTCTTCTATCATAATAATAATCTCCAAATATTAACGGCTTCGTGCAACGTGAACAAGTTAGACAGTATTTTGAGAGAACTATTATAAGCCGGGTATTCGGGAGAATACTGTGCTGGGAGAACCAGTCAGATAGGACCCCTCTACACAGGCCGTATTTTAATACGACCAGTGGGTGGATTCTGTAAAATGAAGCAAAACGATAATGATGGATAACGAACACTATTCGTCTTTAAGGGATTCTGTAACTGTTCGAAGACATACGAAGCCTTCAAGCGTTAGGTAGAGTCCTCACGAGGCGATTTCAGTTGAACGTTTTTTGTTGGTCAACAAAAAACGCAAGCGATTTGTGCTCTCAATAGACGATCTAGGTAGAACGACTTTTGTTGATCAAAACAATTTTTGTGTGGATTTTGTGTGGGACGTGGTGTCACAAGAAGGGACCGATGAAAAGCCTCATAGAGGCTTCTAAAGTGCTAGCAAACGTCCACGTATGAACAAGCCCATATTCACAGAACTTCTCTGGTATCAATGTTTTCATCGATGGTGTCATAGCAACAGTATGCTGATGCCTGAAAGAATTTTTTTTTTTGTATGGAGTCAGGTTTCCGTGCACTATTTTGAATATTTCAACGAATCAGATTTTATTAACTTAAACTTATGACAGGACGTTGTCACGATGACAATATTGAAGTCGCTTGCGCGATTCAAAAATCGCTTATGTTGACCAATAAAACTCGCCCAGTGAGAACCGGGCAGAACGATTGTCATTCAATTTGATAGCGCTTTCAAGTTGACCGATAAAAATCGTTTCGTGAGAACGAGGTGTTCAAGCCGTTTCAACAAAGAAAACACGAACTGATTGCCTCGTGAGAACGGGGCTTTTAATAAAAAGTTTTGAATATCGTTATTATCCACGACTGATTTGGGTCCACCAAACTCAAGTTTCTTGAAACTAGTTTTTTCAAATCAAACACCCTGATTTTCACTTGTAGCATTCACATTTTCCACTTAAATGGTACTCACTAATTAATTTTATAAATAGGTTTATCCAATATTTATCATCAAATTACCTTAACCAGAGCCGTCTAAATTGTAATACAAGCCATGAAGTAACAATTGCAACGTCGCATCTAACGTCAACGATGGTCAAAATTTTGCATTGATTGAAGGGGCTTTCTTTGAAAATTAAGGTAAATTACGATTACGAGATACGAAAATTGTTCAATGAAACTGTAATTTGAAAGAATAACTTATGCATTATCGCAACAGGTATGATGTTCATCACCTCATGACGTAAAAATGTACAAAAAACATATGCGAACACAACAAGAGTTTTATGATTTGTTGGGAAAAAATATTAATTCTGAACAATAAAATATTAAAACTGGAAGATAGGTAGATGGTTACAGATTTTGGGATGTGATTGAGGCAGTTTCTGGAGGACTGGAGTTGATAATAACGTTTAAAACTGATAAACCAGAAAGCACTTCCTACGTCGCCATATTGATTTTCCAAAGTGAACGAAACAAAACTCGTTTTTTCCGCATCACATAGAAGCTGCCCAACTAACACAGATTGTGCCTTAATAAACTAAAATGCTATATAACTGATATATAAGGTTCCATCAATTTAGTGATGTTAGTTGAGACAAAATACTCTCACAGACAAAAAAGTGTTATAATCATGTAATATAGCTCTCTACAAAACCATTTAATAAATCTTCCATAAAACAGAAGAGATTGAATTCTTATAGCATACTATAGTACCAATGATAAACGGAAAGGTTGGTACAGAACCGTAATAAATGTCTAGAGTCACATCCATGTGAGAAGTGCCCTCCTTATACCGGTTTCGTCCCGTAATTGGACTCATCAGTAAGGCAGCTGGCACCACTCACACTGATGCAACTCTAGACACTACCCTAATCTGGGTAAATGTGCAGTGGTTGTTTTTAGACGGGGTATGTCCACCCCGTTTGCGATCCTAAAGTGAAATTCGCGTCTTCTTTTTTATTTATTTAGTATATTTTTGGGTATTTTGGAAAAATGTTTTTGCTGGTAACTTTCAAATAATGTCTAGAATGCGTATATAAAATTTAAAGTCATTTGAAAATGTATGCAAATTGTCCAATACCTATATAACAAATTTGTCGCAACAAGCACAGTTATAAGAGTTCGCCATATTTGGTAGGCGAACTATGTCGGTCAATTTTTAGGTTTAGGAAAGAAAACCAAATATTTATTAAGAAAATAGGATAATAAAAACGTCATTATAAGAAAAACATTGTAAATATCAGACAGTTTATATTCAATAGAGTAGTTTTTGTTTGTAATCAAGATCTTGAGGTTATGAAATTTATTATATCAGGATAAAAAGTCTTGAATTGCCTCAAAATGCAGGCGCATGAAAATTTTGTTCATAATGTACCCATATATTAACAGTAAAATCAAATTCGCAAGTCAGTCAAATCTACATATTATCATGCTTGAAGGCCTCGTTTTTATTAAAGTTCGTTGCGATAATTTCCGGTGAATCAGACCGAAATTTACCGTCACGGAATTCGTAACGACTGTTCAATAAAAAATACGATCAAGTCACCTCTGGATTTCTTTTTCTGTCATCAACGTAGGTCGTGGCTTGTTTGTATGGTTTGGCATCATGGCATCTGTGACGGTAAAACAGTGGATGTCATGTCATAATTGCGATGTTAGCCAAGACCTACGTTTTTTGAAACAATTGCAATCCATAGGTGACTTGATCGTATTTTTTATTGAACACTCTTTACATAACCGTTCAGTCTATCTAATAAGAACCGGTTTTTATCAAATCTTTAACGGAATTTCGTGACAGATGCACGTTTTTTCGTTGACGGTATTTCGTAAAGATCAGATCAGATTGGATTCAAACGAACTTCCGGCGAGAAATTTAGTCTTTGAATATGATTGTTTGGTAGATTGAGAGCAACTGGAGTTGAATTCTTTGGAAAAAGGACTATTAATTGAAACGGTAAAAAAAAATGGAAACATTATCCGTATCTTTTCAGCATTATTCATGAAATACCCTCCCAAGTAACACACGATAGTTGAATAACCGTTTATTCTTGGTTTATACCAGGCGTATATTTGTGGTTGAGAATCAACGTTAAATAAACGATAAAATGTCCGCCCGAGTACGATATACGTTTGATAAACGATTCTTCGATACGATGCTAACTATAAAGGAAACGTTGAAGTATTAGCTACGATATCTGAAATAGCAACGTTCCAATCAAACCATCAGCATACTCATCTACATTCTTTATTTTTCAACAAAGTTATGAAATATTCAAGGCATTTTGATAACTATGTTACGACTGTTTCAACCATCGCAGTCCTATACTGGCATATGCTTGTCCCTTGCCCCAATTGTTTTGTCTGGGGACTCTCCAACGGTTGAACTTTTCTGCTCCTCTCCATTAAAATCTATTCGGAGGCCTCTGGAAAGGAGAATAAACTATTGGGGTACACTACACATAAAATAAATCAAAATCTACGAATATGAGCTATTTTTCCTGATCTATTAAATATCTTAATGGATATTAAAAAAGGGAGTTTTCAATGAAATTAATGGGAAAATAGCTGGATAGGTACACGAAGGTACTTACCTAGCTATGGCCACAATGATAAATCATTCAATTCGAAACAATCCGATTTCCACTGAAGAGAACACCCAATCAAGCACGATATATTTCAACTGGTAACGCTTTCAACAAGTGGCAAAATCGTCGAAATTGCCGAAATTAACAGTTATCCAGCAAACATCAACAGTATAGATAACCACTATACAAGTACATTACACACAAGTCGGCTGACCAAGAAAGTGAAAGTGACGCTAAAAATGGAAAATCGATCGCGTTCATCATCACGTGATGAATCTCCGAAAACCTGATTGGCTCTAAAGGCGGGTTTCCGCCAAACGGACAAAACCGCAACAAAAGAGCAACTGTGTCGATTTCGACAAAAGAACAACTTTTGTTGTCAAAATAAGCAACATTTTGAAGACTCTCTGTCGCGAGTTCGTGTTTTCGTCAACAAAGAAAAGTCCCGTCGCCAGGCGGAAAACATCAAAAGGTTTCGTGTTTTGTCTGTGTTTTTGTAAACAGAGTCCGCTATGTGGAAACGGTCAGCGACAACAGTTCTCTATTTTGTTCCGATTGACTTTGTGAATTTATCATACATTTTTATTAAAGTGTTGTGGATTGTTGTCACTATCCAGGGTATATTTATTGATTTGTTCTTTATTTCGGTATTTATGCAGTATATACGGTTTTCTATTGTTTTTGAGATTTTTGAAAAAATCTTTTACAGGCAGGTTTTGGAGACCCTCTAGAGCATGAATCCGCCTGTGCCAATTATTAAAAAACCGCACGCCATTATAAAAACATCGTCTGGAGGAGGCATGATGGAAACTGTTCGTGTAGTGGAAACGACAGAAAAAAAATCCAAAACAAAACACGCGACAAACTAACTTTTCTGTTTGTTTGGTGGAAATCAAGTTTCGAGTTTGTTTTTGAAACTACAGCAAGTTTTTGTTTCTGTTTTTGAAACTGAAACTAGTCGCAAGCGAGTCCGTTTGGTGGAAATCCGCCTTAAGGATCGGAAACCCCCACGATACCAACTCTCGGCGTCCTGTATTGTATTGGATATCATACACGTTGAATACCATATGGTCTTTATACAATTAATAAACGTTGCTTTAGAATAAAAATATAATACTATTGGAAACATCTACCCCACACTTTGCAAAAATGATCAGCCGATAAATGTGAGTAATATTTGTCAAATGAATATAAAGATGAAGATGAGTACACCCAGAACCTTTTTTTCTCGATCTATTTGTGATAAAAAGACATACCTACCATTTATTACATCTTGGAAGAAACGTGTATGAGAGGTATATCGTATACCAAGTCTCACATGCGCGGGTCATTTTGGTTAATCTTTGAAGTCTGACAAATACAGTTCGACACTAAGATACATATACTTGATATTCCTCACAAATAATACCAGATTTTCATCCTGCTTCCAAAAAAATAGTGTATTGTAAACGTGTATTGCACGTCTCAATAAATATACGTTGACCATATACGTTTAAAAAATATACCAAAACCAAAAAGTTCCAAAAATATGGTTGAATACACGTACATTTAACCATAAAATCGGATCGTGTGTTGCTTGGGCTGCGTATTTTACAGTAATTCTTTTTTTTTGTCGGAAATCCTCACAGTGCGTATAGAT
Source organism: Orchestes rusci (assembly GCA_958502075.1). Classification (NCBI taxonomy): domain Eukaryota; kingdom Metazoa; phylum Arthropoda; class Insecta; order Coleoptera; family Curculionidae; genus Orchestes; species Orchestes rusci. The sequence continues at coordinate 100,157,297 of OY293303.1, forward strand.
AAATAATTTCTTCTTCACGAAAAACAATAATTTAAATTGCAATAACATATTATACTTGAATATAATTTTATAAATGATAAAATACCCCATATTATTTGAGTGCTTAGCACAACGTTAAACACAGCTTCTATTCTGGTGATATAGGATGATAATAATTATTGAGAACAGTATTTCTGTGAAGAGGTTGATTTTATGTCACCTTCAATACTGTCTAAAACTTCGTTGAATTGATAAGGCGTGTAACGAAAAAATTATCTGAATTTAGTATCATTTTCGACAAGGTGTTTCGACACCAGCACTTTGTAGGTGCCTCCCTGTTTTCTTTCGAGAGACAATTCAGAAGAATCTTCATCTTCAGACGTCTTCTTCTATTAGTACAGCCAAAAGTAGCATGTTATTTTCGTCCATTGTACACGGCGTATCAATTACCATAAAAACCACTCTAGCACGGAATATAACACGAGATTCCGTTTCATAACAACGAACGAACTTTTTCGCTACAGATGAACGAAAATTTTTGCAACGAAATATAATAAAAAACAGGCCTTTAACCTCCATATTTCACAGCTGTTAGTTTCCGGCACGGTGTTGCAATGTTTTACATTTTCGGTCTGCACTATGGCAATGAGGTGTAATCTTTTGGGGTCATTTGCTGTTTGTCCATAACCAAACGAGATGATAGTTCGCCAAGCACCATCGTTGCCAAATCCACTACCCAGCATTCGAAATGTCATATTGTCATGACGCAGTTGTGAATTGACACATTCTTGAAGAGTGGGAAAAATGTTGTTGTTGACATTTCTGTTGATTGGTTGAGTTTATTTATCAGTCGGAGTCGGTTGATAAAAGATTCTAAAGTGCTCAAAACAAACAGTGAAGCTGATTATACTATTTTGTACTGGGTTAGTTTGGGTTAGGTAGTACTTATCTGAAAATGTCCGGAATATGCGAAGTAGGTATGTAAAAAAACCTTCTCGTCCAAGAAGAGTTGTGAAAGACATATTAGAGAGGTTCATGACTTTCCACATGATTCCATCACTAAAACGCACTCTTCAAATTATCATTGTCTTGTGCAAAACAATGAAAGTCCATGTAATTATACTTTTTCCTCAAATAAACTTTTGGTTGAAAATTTAACCACTGTTCATGGAAAAATGTTTAATACCGAGTTACTATCCATGCAAACTTGGCAAGGTATGTAGTCATTGTAATCTAATAGATAATTATATTATAGGTACAATTATTTATTTAATATATCGCCCACCCTCCGTACAACAAGCGCAGGGCATAATTATTCCGCTTTAAAACAAATCGAGATGTGCCTTATTTGTTGTACCGAACGTATGATTTGTTTAGAGTGGCAATTCTCACTAGGGCCGATATTTCAATGTCACCTTAAGTGAAATTTCAGCTAAGGCGGTATACTTTTTATGTGAATTTCAAAATTGGCTACGGAAATTGCCGTATTTCAATTGCGCCACTCTTTTCATTTAGCTGAGGATCTAAGGTGTCACTATTGAAACCTGGCAATCAAGTTCAAGGTCCAAAATAAACTTTAAGTGTACCATATACCCTATTCTTAAATGGACATCATGAAATATCGGCCCTTGCTTATATATTATTTAGATTAATACATGTTAATACGTATTGACGTCTTGATTGAAAGGTTATAATCATGCTTTATATAATATTAATAAGCAGTATAGTTAGTGTTAGTACACAAGTATTTATCAAAAGTAACAAACATCTCCATGGCAGTTACACTTTCAAATTGAATAGGTACTCAAGAAAATACTGCAGTATTTTATACCTATAGGTACTTCTTAGATTCAATTGGGGCTAGGATTTTTGGGCCCAATTAACGGAAATTATTCATTTATATTTACTTTATTGCATTAGTAATTACTGGCGCACAATAATGGTTATTTTTTGCCTTATTTCCCTGCCTATTTCAGTTTAACAAAAATGGTTACATTAACTTTAAAACAAATTGAGTTCAATTTTCACGATTTTGCAAGACTTTATTGTCCTAGAATGTGTTGAATGGAAAGCAGAAATTGAAGAAGCAAATCAAAGTTTTTATGTTTTCAAGAGTAAGCACACAAATAATGCAACCAGGAAAACATTCTACTATTACTGCCATAGAAGTAAAACGAGAAAGTATGTATATAAATGCATGTAGTAGAAACTAGTATACATATAGAGGTGGAATATATTAAGTCGGTAACTAATAACAGTCTACAAAACGGTTTTTCCTTATTATAATATTATGTACTATTACATTATAAGCAATTTTCCCTATACAGGCAGGGTGTCCCAGAAGTATTTAAAGGAAGGTTTGTTGGAACAAAAATTAGACTAAAATGTTCTATAAAATATTTTTGTATGACCCTTCCTTTCGGAATTATCCGTAATTTTTGAAGTTGCACCCTGAAGAAGGTTTTTTCGTGATAGCTCCGAAACGGTGGGATCAATTTCAATGAAACTTGGACAGTATTCGCAGTACCTAAGGACAATAATCTGAGAGCATAGCAGTATTGCAATCTTATCTTGGAAGCCTGGGGTGAACCACCACTACCAACTTTCACACGCCTTCGTTTTTTTGACTTGCAATTTCTGATGTAGAGAAATAATGCTATAGTCTCAAATTTTTAGTCCTTAGGTACTGTCCAAGTTTCATTGAAATTGAACTCACCACTTCGGAGCTATCACGAAAAAACCTTCTTCAGGGTGCAATTTCAAAGTACGAATAATTCCGGAAGAAAGGGTCGTACGAAAATATTTTATGTGACATTTTTGTCTTATTTTTGTTCCAACTAACCGCCTTTAAGATATCTCTAAATACTTCTGGGTGTGTATAAAATAAATTATTCGAAATTTTGGAAATATGCATACAAATATGAACCAAATAATATAATTATAACGCATTTCTTATTTTCGAAACATATCCGATTTTACAACTTTCGAAATTTTCTATCCCAACAACTAAAAATATATTATTATAATATACGAAACAAAGGTTCTTGATAAGGTGAATGTTCATAATATATTATACCTACTGCTTACATCCTAAAAAATGGGATACGTTCCTGTAGTTTGATATCCCTGGCATAAACGCTACCCTTTAGACTTCTTGACTTCTTATCCGGCTCGAAAAATATAAAACACAATAAGCTGGAGCATGACTCGTTTTTGAATATCGCGCTTAAAATATAGAAAAATAAAACAGGATTAACTGAAGCGTCATCTAGATTTTTAAATACCCCGCTTAAATAACAGCTGGGAGTGACACTGTCAACAATAACGCATGATTTGGCAACGATGGTGCTTGGCGAACTATCATCTCGTTGATTTATCACGTCAGACACTTGACAATAGGTGTTGGTGTGTTTGTTATGCTCCACTAGTACACATTTTTCTGCACTACAACACTCAGTATGGCTTTGTTTGTGAAATTTTTGTCTGTTTTTCAGGATAGAATATCTTTACTAGTTTAGTGAAGATATTCTATCCTAATCTGTGATTCGGAGCCCGTACAGTAGTTTTGTTCCGACCAGACCGGGAACCGGACTTGGAACGATCCTCGTCTTGCGCCCTAAAGAAATTCCGTTCCAACTGCGTATGAATGATTCCTTGCACCGTCCCTTAACGCGTTTCAACCTAACTTGGAACCGTTCCGGAATCGATTCATGAACGATTCTCTCGATACCTGACTAACAGTGTTTATTGATTGGGATGACATGATGCGCACTCTAGCCTAGCACCGCCATCTTAGTTTATTTATGTATGTTTTGGCTTTGTATTTACTATGTAGTAGTACTAAATGTGTTTTTTTGTTGATAGTGCAGATAAGATTTTTGATTTGTCTATTTTTGAGTAAAAATATTTCATTATGATGAGTGATGGAGAAGGTTCAAAAACCGACTTCTCAAATCGGTACCTGAATCCGTTCCAACTGCTGCGATTCTGGGATCGTGATGGAAATGATGAAAATCTAGAACATGCGCAATAATTCAATTCTAACAATTCCAATAACCGTTCCGGAACGGTACCAATTGTGTAGGTTGGAACAAACCTGACCCGTATACTCAACGAAGTAATGTGGTTGGAATGCATCGATAGTTTCTATGTCGTTGAGTGCATTGGAGCTTATATTGAATGGATCTGTTTAGTTTGAATTATTCAGTTCGAAGCAATGTTTATAGATTATTCTATAATGAAAAATGTAGTATTTGTTATGTATAAAAATATCGAAAAACAGGATTTTTCTCGAGTCCCAGACTTATCCCTCACGAGCCGACACTGTCATTGGAGTGTTCTTCCACTCCTCATAGCAGTTCTGGAACTTGGATTTAGGACATTGGGTCAATTACAGCCGTTTGGCAATCTTGAAAAGAGGAAAAAGACATGAGGACTCAAACCAAGTGAGTAAGGGGGCTGAGGAGCGATAGGAACATCTTTGCTGACAGAAACTCGTTTATGGAAATTGATGTGTGACAAGGCGCATTGTCATGATGCAGGATGCAATTGTTCTGAAAGTTTGGTTTCACACGCATGCCCCTTTTTTGGAGTCTGGAGTCACAAACTCCCTTTAGTTGATTTTCTGGTTATCAAGGAAACAAATCAACAACATTAAGAAAGAATTACGGAAGCCGATTTCACGGGGAAAACGACTGACAAGTGAATAATGTAAATGATGATACTCAAACGCGTACTGAACTCATTTAACACGTCCAACTGTCGTTCTTCCAAGCTGCGTGGCTCCAGTTTTTCCATAACAAACGCTAGGTTATCAGCCTCATGCCTTTTCCAGGTATGGGTAACAAATCTATTGTATCATTGATTCATTTTAGATATCAAAGGCAATAATGAGACGATAGAATGACCATCAATAATGAATGAGATCAACTTTGGTCCGCTGAGGCTGAGATGTTAGTATGATGGGGAAGTTATGTCCAGCCCATATTACTCCCGTGGCATACGGTGATTGATCGACTCAGTGAGTCAACACCAGCAAGATCTTGTGTGACTCATATCACTTCTGCGCGGAAGGAACGAGAGAAGGAACGGAACTGTCCATGTTGACACAGAATAGACGAGGAATTTCACTCCAAGCATAGCGGTTTTGGACATTTTGTGTGGGAAAACTGAGATCAGCAGAACGAGACCTATCTTGGTGCAAGTGAAGCAACCGGCGGGCGGGTGTGGAGGAATCTGTCCAGAACATGCAGTCCTTGATTCAAGTACACGGTAATCAGTGCCTAGATGAAAGCCGCGTGTTTTTCTTTTGGTGATATGGTGAGTGGCAGTGAGATAACGATAGAGATACCCTTCTCGCTAGTGAGCATCTTGTAGAGGCGGTGAGATTATGACCGGTAGGACTTTCGGCCAGTAGCAGACTTAGGTGAGTAGCAACATGATTGAAAACAACTGCGTCCCAGTAATGCGGGCATTCTGTCGCCTGCTGTGCTAACTGTCGATATTTTTTGGAAAAAAATGCATTTAATGGCTTTCTCCTAGAATTCATTATAGTAAGCAGTTTCTTTTGTCTAGTTTCTCGTTTAACCTGACCCATTAAACACAATTAGGCTGCCGAACTCACATTTGAGGTGAAAGTTTTTGTCACTTATTATTATTTGCTGAAATATTACTTCTAAGTTCAAGGAATCCTTATTCCTTGTTTTCTGAATTTGAAAGTCTATGATCTGTCGAGAGATCCTAGAGAGTCTAGGAAGTAAATCAGTATTATTCGTACGATTTTGGAAACTATATATATATATATTATCTGAAACCCTTTTACCATACAATGGTGTAGGGCGGTAAGTAAACCTTGTTTTATTCTGAACATTTGAGTTAACAGGTATATCAACTGATATACCAATTATCCTTGACGAGCAAAGTTTCAATTGCTGGATCGTGTTCGTGGCCCATTGATGTCAAATACATCAATTAGTTCTATCACCCATTATGCTGTAATTATCAGCTAGTTAGGTGTTGAAGTTCGAGAAGAAGGATATGTGTCTTGTTGTTTCGACAACAGAAATTAGTAAAAATTTATCACAATCAGAATTTGTTTATAGTCCTCTGTGAAGTTTTATTTCAAACTCTGAGCAATTCTATCAATTTTCTGGGATTTCCGTTGTGAATAAACTCCTGATGCGGTGTGGATAATCTATCATTGTATAACATCTCTTCTTCTTGAATGTCCATTACAATTTACTGATATAAATAGGGGAATGAGCATTCAAGAAGCTTGACTGATACTACTTTTTCATCTGTCATGCCATCGTCCGACGATCAAATTTATTTCTGCAGATTGCGTCTAATCCGCAAATGTATCGTTTATGAGAGTGAAAATAGAGAAGGGTTTATTCAGCATATCTCTGCTCCACACTTGTAACACCTAGAGGTTAAGGAATAGAATCTTCATTATTTAAGTGGACGAAAAAATGACTGAAAACTATTTTGAAGCTCGTAATACTTCTACTGCTAGGGGGCGTAACTGCTCTTAAGAAATATAGAATTCACGAAAAAATAAACGATGAGCTTAGCCTTGAGAACGTCATTTTATAGCTTGGTTGATACCGGATAATTTTGCTTCAACATTTTCTTGTATCTGTCATAAAAAGGGAATGGGAGGCCAATATTTTTATTTCATATTTTTGGCCTTGTTTGGAAGCATTGTATGGTGTTTTGAAAAAAACTTCTGATTGAACATTTCAATTCTGAACAAATACACTGGAGAGCGTTATTTGTAGTGATTATACATTTTTACGATTTTTGGAAAAACGTCAGAATGAATTATCATAAAATTATATTTCCAAATAGATGGATGCCAACCAAATTTTGCGATTGTTATTCACAAACTTCTACCGGATCAGGAATTGAATTGATTGTGACTTGGAAAACGACGGAGAGCACGAATTTTGAATTTCTCTTATGAGTCATACTATCTAGCAAGTCATTTGGAAAAACAAAAAATACGAACACTTAAAAACATTCAAGTACACTGATGATGGCTGGTTCAAGCAAATTTGGATAATAAAATATATATACAGGGTGGCCATTTGAAAAGGAAACAGAGCTAGTTTTAGGCGCCCCGATAAGGTATCACTCGACCCCTCATGCCATTTAAAATGTTGGGGGTCCTTGTCACCCATGCTAGGGCTTTGCCCTACATGAGGTTAAATTGCCAACAAAATGGTTCCCCCTTGAATCAAAAATTGACAAGTCCGAGGGTTTTTCTTAAATGTCTCGAGGCGCCCAAAATTAGCTCTGTTTCTTTTTCTAATGGCCACCCTGTATATATTTTTTAAATTATGAAAATAATATTAAATATAATAAATGTCTTTATTACCATACAAAACGTGGTTGAACATACGCTTCTCTATCTAACCGCTTGGTATAACATGCAGTTCTTTCTCTTGAAACGGATCATAATTGGAAACAGACTGTGTGTCAACGGATGAGGTGGACAATAGGGAAAACTTTTTTATTTTTTGAGAAAAAGAGTGCAAAGTCTAATTTAGTCAGTTCTCTAATTTACTGCTGAAGTAGAGAAAAAAGCATACATCAATGTGAGAAGCATTTTTACTACCTCCCCAATAATGAGGAAAAAAATCTTGATAGTTAGGGAGGTGAAATGCGATTTTCCAAGATTTTTGACGCCTTACTAAATCTAAATATTTTTGAAATTGATAAAAAAACAAGAAATTGAAATACATATAAGAGTGATGGAAAAGTGGTTAGACATAGTTTTCTCCAGAAAATGGGACATATCGAGGGACAGACATAAATAATAAAAAAAACAGTGTAAAACAATAAAACATATTCAGTACGTATATTGATCCAAAATAACAGTGTACAAAAAAACTCGCAAAAAAAATAATATATAATAATCAATACAATAATAAAATAATAATATGTAGATGGTGTTTGATTTGTAATTGCTGCTGGTTCAATTATTGTGCCGTAAATAGGAGGCAAATATAGTAGTTTTAAATTGTTTTTAAGCGGACTGTATTTCATGAATTGATGTAGGTATGTTACAGGTAAATTATGAATTGTGACAACTGCTGTCATATTGAACTGGTGTCGCAGTGTCGCCTCGCAGGGCGAACTATGTTAAGTTTGAACATATTTTCCCCTTTGAAGGGGACCTTCAAAAATTCACTGCACGATCTCCATCTCTGCACAAAAGTCTAGTTTTCAGTATCTTCTTGCATGGGTAGTCTGCACAAGTGACGTATAGACCTGATCATTGTTCCTTTTTGAGTTCGGACTTCTGCAGTTCTGGAGATGCCGTCTTTACCAGGGAAAAGCTTAACAACTCTGCCAAGGGGCCATTTGTAGGGTGGTTGAGTATCATTCCGAATCAGCACCAACGAGCCTTCTGGCAAGCTTGTAGGAAGTTCCTTCCATTTGTATTGCGTGTGCAATTGGGAAATGTACTGCTTGGTGAATTGTGACCATATTTGTTGATTGAGTTTTTGGATGTGTTGCAACCTTGACAGTTTGAATGAATTGACGTCTTGCAGGTTGAATTCAGGGATAAAGTTAGAAGAACGGCCAATGAAAAAATGAGAAGGAGTAATGGGTAGTAAATCGTTTGGATCATTTGACATTGCAAATAAAGGTCTTGAAATTAGTATACACTCAACCTGAATAGTCAATGTATTAAATTCTTCAAAAGTGAAAAGTTTTGTTAATGTGAGCTCTTTTCAAATGATGCTTTGCAGCCTTCACAGCAGCCTCCCATAAACCGCCAAAGTTTGGCGTGTATGGTGGTATAAACTGCCATTGACTACCGGCTTGGCCCGTAGTTTCAGTGATTGAATCTATATTGATGCTCAAAAATTGACCCAACTCTTTCAACTCGTTACTAGCTCCAACAAAGGTACTTCCATTGTCTGACCAAATCATAGCAGGAAGACCTCTCCGAGAGGTAAGTCGTTTCAAACATGCTATGAAGCTTTCAGTACTCAAATTGGTTATTACTTCAAGATGCACAGCTTTTGTGCAAAAACAGATAAAAACTGCTAAGTAACATTTTGTTACTCTTGCTCCCCTACCCGGTTTGTTCAAAATAAAGAATGGGCCAGCGTAATCAATACCGGTTATTTGAAATGGAAACTCAGTTTTGATACGACTGTCTGGTAGACTAGACATTGGAGATTTGCCGGGAGTAGGACGAAATCTAAAACATGTTTGACAATTTCGTGTAGTTTTCTTACCTAAATTGCTTCCTCTTATAGGCCAATAAAACTGCCTCATAGAGGCTAAAAGTAACTGAGGACCTGGATGTAGAAGGTACTTATGTTTATGGTCAAAGATTAACTTAGTATAAGGATGTTCAGGATCCAACAAAATGGGATGCTTAACATCATATGATAAATAGGTATGTTTCAAGCGTCCTCCTACACGCATTAGTCCCTTTTCATCAATAAATGGGGTTAGAGCTGAAAGTTTGTCCTTCTTGTTTAATAGGGTATTCTTTGTTAAAACTGACATTTCTTCACTGAAACTTTCAGATTGAGAAAGACGAAGTAGAGCCATATTAGCATGTTCAAATTCGAAAGCACTGATAGGACCAGAAACTAAAGGTTCGCTACACTTCGTTCGTTTTAAATTGTTGTAAAACCTAATACATAAAGCTGTTACTCGTCTTAACTTCAATAGGCAAGAATAGTTGTTGAAAAGGAAAAAATGCTCTTTAACCACAGTTTGTAAGACTGTGATTCTCTTTTTTATCTCAGGTAATTCATCAATAGGAATGAAATCATTAGGTTCACAAAAATTGGAATGAGTGGTTTTCAAAAAACTCGGACCTGTCCACCATAAACTAGAGTGAAGTAGAGTTTCTGTTGTTACACCTCTTGAAGCAAGATCTGCAGGGTTTTCTTTTGTATTAATGTATCTCCAATTCTGAATATTTGTGTGTGACTGAATTTTAGAGACTCTGTTGGAGAAGAAAACTTGTAATAGACTTGGCTCTGTCTTTATCCAACATAGAGCTACCATTGAATCAGACCACATAAAAATAGGGATGTCTAATGAGAGTGCATTTTTTGCTAAGTCAATCAATTGGGTTCCAAGTAATGCAGCACACAATTCTAACTTTGGACTAGTAATAGTTTTGAGTGGTGCTACTTTGCTTTTTGCACATAAAATATGTGATTGAAAATCATGATTACCATGTTTGCTTCTCAAATAGACTGCGGCAGCATACGCATCTTTAGAAGCGTCGCAAAAACAATGTAGTTCAGTAAGACTGAAATCCTTGGGTATACAATTCCTTGGAATATTCAAAGTCTGAAGCTGATTTAGACTGTTACTAAACTTTAAAAATGACTTTTCCAAATAGTCGGGAATAGAACTATCCCAGGAAACTCTCAAACTCCATAACTGTTGAATAATGATTTTTGACGTGATAATAATAGGACTCAAAAGACCTAGAGGGTCATAAATTTGTGCAATAGTAAACAAAATAGTTCTTTTTGTGATAATGCTTTTATCACGAAAGTTGTTCTGTATTATAAGTCAAAGTGTCAAGACCAGGAGACCATTGAATACCTAGAGTTTTGCATGTTTCCTTTTTGCCAATTTCTAAAACTGAATTGGAAATTTGGCAATTGCCTAAATCGGATGTAACTTGTGAATTATTCGATATCCATTTTCTCAGGATAAAATGACCTGACTCCAAAATTGAGTATATTTCTTTAGATAAATTTGTAAGTTCATGAATGTCATAAGATCCAGTTAAAAGGTCATCGACATAGAAATCGTTGAGAATAGTTTTAGATGCTTGTGGAAATTGCTCAATAGAGTCTGAAGCCAGTTTTCGAATACATGCAATAGATAAATAGGGAGCGGAAGTGGTTTCGTAGGAAACTGTATTTAATGAATAAGATGAAAACTCATCATTTGGATTTTCTCGCCAAAAAATTTGCTAAAGGGGTCTATGATCAGGGTTCATTAAAATACATCTAAAAATTTTTGAGACATCAGCAGAAACAACGTAAGTATACGTTCTGAATCGAAGTAAAATGTCTATGATGTCATTTTGGACTTTGGGACCAACATATTGTAGATCATTCAAAGACCAACCTGTTGTTGTAGGACAGCTACCATCAAATACAGTTCTTAGTTTTGTTGTGATATTATTCTTCTTTAGAAAACCATGGTGCGGAAAGAAATAGGAAACTGAACTTGTACTTTTATCATTGGAAACTTTAGTCATATGTCCCAAGGACACATATTCATGAATGAAGTTAAAGTATAGTTTCTTGAAATTGGAATCTCTAAATCGTTTTTCAAGGGATAAAAATCACTTTTTAGCACTCATCATACTGTCGCCAAGTAAATTGGGAGAATGCTTGAGGGGAAATTGAACTACAAATTGACCTTGGTCATTTCTAAAAGTAGTGTCATTGAATATTTTTTCACATCCCATGTCATCCTTTGACATGTGAACTGCTACTTTAACTTCTTCTAGTTCCCAAAAACGCTTTAGTTGATCATCTTCTGGAACATGTACCGTGGTAAAATTGCAAATGGAAGTATTCAAATCCAATGGTGTACTTCCGGTAACTATGTATCCAAAGTGCGTATTTTGTAAAGAAGGTAAAAAGTTGCCTAGTTTGATTCTTCCTTCAAGAATAAAATCCCAAAATAGATTTGCACCTATCAATAAGTCAATACCACCAGAAACAGAAAAGCTTGGATCTGCCAACTGGATGTTTTCCGGGATATTCCAATTACAAGTACTGAATTGACAGGCGGGGATTTGATTGGTGATCAATGGAACAACGAAACAAGAAACAGTACAACTAAAATTGGAAGAATTGGAGAACAATGACAAGGTACATTGCCTATTGAGTTCAGATACAACTTGATTGATCCCAATAATTGAAAGTTTCGTTGAAGTACATGGAAGTTTCAATTTATCGCAAAATTCTTGTGTTATTAGATTGGATTGTGCTCCACAATCTAAAAGTAATCGACATGGTTGGAAATTCCCATCTTCATCTCTAACTCTACACAAAATAGTAGACAACAGTACCTGTTGTGGCTTGACAGACATCCGATTTACAAATACATTGAAATTGTGTAGAGCTGAGTTATTGCTGGTATTAGAATTACTGAAGTTACTTGTGTCAGTAGTATTTTTATACAAATGAATCAACGAATTGTGTTTTAGTTTCTTGTTTTTAGATTTGCAAATAGTGCAGGGACCTAGATTACATTGATCTTGATTATGTCCCGTTCGAAGACAGTTTTGACATAATGTGAGTCTTTTAACATTGGCCATTCTATCTGAAACTGATAGATTCAAAAAATCTTGACATTTAAGTATAGATCAGATGATTTTCCTTACAAAAATTACATTTGATAGATGAATTGTGATGTGAATTTTGTTCAGGATTTTCTAGACTTAAATGAACTTGAGCCTGGTTTCTCGGATTAAATGGATGCTTGTCATATCTCTTGACATTGTGATTGAATGGTATAACTTGACTCGACTTAAAGGATTGTTCCAAAGATTGCAGCAAATCAACTTTGTTTTTGATAAAGTCTACAAAGTCATCAAGACTAGGAAGATCAGATTCATATTTGATCTCTTTCCATTCCCTAAGACTAGTCTTGTCCAATTTACTTGCAATCAAATGAACAATTAAAAACTCAAATAAAGTTCTGTCACTCAATTCTAAACTCTTTATGTTGATCATATTTTTTGTAATTTGATCTAACATGTTTCTAAATTGAAAGAAATTTTCTTTATTTACTTGTTGAATTTTGAGTAATTGCTGTAAATGTGCTTCTAACATAAGTGTTTTTTGTCAAACTTGGTACATAGAATGTTCCATGCTGTTTCAAATGGATAAGTCACATTTTCAAAACCTTCAATATATCCAGCAGGAAATCCTTCCAAAGAGGCTTTTAAAAATCGAAATTTCTGCAACTCAGACAAACCAGTATTTGCAATAATAGCTGAAGTGAAATTAACCTTGAAATTGAGCCATTCCTCAAAATTACCAGAAAATGTAGGTAATTTGAGTTTTGGAAGTAACATATTGCTTAAAGTGTCGTTCACTGTGGATGATTAAGTATGAGGTTGTGTACTAAAATTAATCTGAGCATTTTGCTGTTCAGCAATTTTAATAGACTTGGATATGGATATACTAGCAATATATTGGGATAAAATATCTTGAGCAGCATAAAATCGGTCTTGGAACTCTTCCCTTTCATTGTAATGAAATGGTAATTCTTGTTCATCACATACAGATTCAATCACTGATTCCACCTTGTCGAACCCTTGTAATAAACCAAAACCATTCTTTGATCTTAATTCAACATCATTTAAACTAGGCGCTCTTTCGGGTGAAGATGATTTGACCGTGATAGCGAACTTTTCCAAAATGGTTAATTTTTGCTTGATGCTGCCTCTATTTTTGATCAATTTTTCAAATAATCTCTTGAACTAGATGCAGTATCGACATTATCGTATGTGTCATGCATTTTGGCTAATTTAGTTCCAATACAAAATAAGATGTATTGTAAAAATGCACCTACTCAAAAGCTATAACTTGCAAGCTATGAAGAATGATGCACTAGACTAGTTAGTTGAACAAAATTGCTTGTGGTTAACTGTATTTGAACTCAAGACCTAGATTTGTTAATATTATTGGCACCTGTCAAAAATAGAACAGTGAGTCTTACCTTTAATAGACTTGACAATAGGTAGGTAGGTATAATTGGTAATGACCTCAAATTGCTTTAATAGGAGAAAAATAGGATGAAAATAGGAAAATAAGATAGTAGTTCAGCTTGGAGAACTGAATATAGATACCTGCTTTTTGTTTTGAAAAATGCTGTCAAAATTGCAATCCAATCACTTCAATCTGATATTGCTCGTCCAACTGCTTGGGTCGGGAATCACCAGATCGTAGCCTCACGCCTCTTTCGTGGTAGCCTAACTTAGCTGGTTACCAGGATTCGACAGTCACTTGGAATCAACTTGTAGATTTATCCGGTTCGTGGGACCAAATATGTTTAATTTGTAATTGCTGCTGGTTCAATTATTGTGCCGTAAATAGGAGGCAAATATACACTGTGGGCCAAATTAATTTAGAACCTAGTTTGATCCTTAATAACTTTTTTGTTTGTTATTGGATTTAGATGAGATTTGGATATGATATTGGTCAATATGTTTTGGATGTTCCTCCAGAATTTAGTTTTTGAATTTTGGACAGGACCGGACTTACGACGTTTTTATAAAATTGGTGCATTTAAGCTCGTTGCAAAAACGAACTGCGCTACGTACAGACCAACTGATATACTTTTTGAGAAGGACATTAGTGGGAAAAGGTATCCTGATAATATCAATATTTTAGAACCATAACCTAAGAAACTATGATTTTTTCTATATGATGGTGCTTGTCGGCATAAAAACTATTTGATGTGATGAATGGAATAATATGCATGAATTTGAAGGTTATAAGTAGTCTAAAACGAATTAGGCGACACGAGTTTCCTCTAATTATTTAAAATTTGAAGATTCCTTTACTGTGTCACTCTTCAAGATTCTTAATTCACAATCTCTAGCGTGTGTTAGTTTTAAATAAAAGTTTTTTCTATTAGGTATACATTACAATCACGAGTCTTTATCTCTATGAGTTTGCGAGTATGGATTGCATTCCATCATTGTATTGATTTGAAATTTTATTGATAGTACTCATTTCTTACCACCGAACATTCTAGTCTTATCTTCAATAGATCAAGTATACCTACATACAGTGTGACGCATTTGTTTTCGGGTCATCCTGAAAAAAAATTATCGATTGACCGATGGGGCTCGAGTTTTTTTGTAAATTCTAGAGCTTGACAAAGTAGTCTGGTTTGTCAAAATGTTACTCCTGAGAACTGGCCAAGTAGGCCTTGAATTTTGTATGTGGGAGGTCATTTTTGGTAAGAAGATAAAGTTTGTCAAGCTCTACAATTTCAAAAAAAACTCGGGACAAATCGGTCAATCAATAAACTTTTTTTCCGGGTTACATGAAAACAAATGGGTCAAACTGTTTATCAGCTACCACTGTATCAACTTATTTGAAATAACTCAAAGTCAGATTCGCAAATATTGTTTATTTGTTACAGAAAGGTTTATAATTAGTGCTATTAGTTGGGCAAGATGAAGCTGATATTCCAAGAGCTTGCAAACATTTTTGAGTTGGTATTTGAGGAACTATGAAAACTTGTGGAATACTTCTTCTACCTATCTGAATTCAAAAACGTAAACATGGCTGGAGAGTTCGGGGGCAAAACGAAAATAGAGATTTTCAAAAAAAAAGGATTGGCTCTCGAAAAAGATCCTTGAGGCACTTTGAATTTTCTATAGGATCAAAATTTAATATTTGGAGAGAGTGAAAATGAGTTTGCCAAGTGATTTAGCCGGGCCTTAACCTTTGCCAGGTGTTGCCAAAGCTACACAGGGGTGAATAACGTAGATGCATGGTCTGTTCCAAGTATTTCAAGAACAGCTTTTCCAAATCTTTTGAATTTTGGTATGAGTAGATATGAAAGTGTACTGCAACTTTCAAAAATATTTTGATGATTGCAGCGTTGCCAGATATACTAGTTTTTTCAAGTAACTATCTCACTTCAAATACGACACCCTGTATATTATTCGATTTTTGAATTGTGTATAAGATTAACGAGCAAATCTATTTTGAAAGTGGATTTATAAAACATGTGTAGTTTTCTTGAGCATTGAAGGATGGGTTCAGAAAGAATCTAATTGTTTGATCTTGCCAATATGGCATGCAAAAATGACCATATTATTATGAAAACTTCGAGGAACAAGGAAAACTCATTTCATAATACTTAGTCTATTTTTGTTCATAGAATTGCAGCTCTTGTTATTTTTTATGGTTTAAGATTTTCGAAAGAAATAAAAACTTGTCTATTTCGTTTCTCTTTTAATTCATGACTTACATATATTTCTAGAGATGGGCAGGTTTGACATTTTTTTATTCAATTTAGGTAGGTATTTTATATTTTCCTCGATAATTTTCCATGTAAAAAAAACGTTTTTGATTTATCCAGGATGTCCCCGCTTAATTAGTGAAGTAGTTTGAGATGTGACACCGACTAAATAAAAAATTGTGTGTAGTCTCGAGAAAAAAAAAATGCTAAACAGCGGCTTAGCTGGACTGATTTTTTTTTCAAAAAAATCTTTCAATTTCCATTGAAAAAGGTTTCTCGAAAACTGAATTTCGATACTATGGTTTTTATTTGTTAACTCGGAAACTGTGCGTTGGAGAGAAAAAACTGAAGAGATCTTTATCGTTGAAAACGAGCAATTCGAAAAAATTTGTTTCCTGCGAAAAAATCTGGCGTACCCGAGGGCGTACTATTTTTTTTATTATCAAATAATATTTAATAACAGTTTTTCCAAGTTTGGCCCTTTATAAGTTAAATCTGCTCCAATGGCTCAAGGAGTTTCAGGAAAAATTCGTATTTTTTTGAACTTCAGCATCGTTTATTTTGGAAACGATGTTCTTTCGGTCATCATAGCTGTCAAATCTCGAATTACTTCTTCATGCTTTCTCAATAATATACTCTAGAAGTTTCTCGAAAAGTTTCAACGAGTTGAGCGGGGACAGCATTGTATAATGTGTCCCTGCATGTACCTTATAAGTTCTAGTTCGGAATTGAGTTATCGGAAAATCGGAATAATTTTCAACAATAAGCAAAACTTTTTATAACAAATTATCAGCTTTGATCTTGGATCGGTTACGAATACGATCAGAACTTATTCGCATGCATAGTTGATAAAGTATCACGATATTTTGCTCGACATTTTGATAATCTGCGCATGCGAATAAGTTCTGAAATGGTTCGAAACCGACCCGCGAACACAGCTATTTTTACCGTTTCAAAGTAAATGAGTAGAGACCGAGGTAAAGACACAAACCAATCTATACTAGAGAACTTGTCCTGGTGGTGGGGGTAGGGAAAATCTTATATTGATGAAAAATTAAGTAATTTTGGTCACATCAACTTGAAACTTGAAACTTCATATAAATAATTTCAAAAGAAATTGATCAAACACATGTTTCGTTATTTTGCGAAATTCATCCCGTAAGGGGGTCAAAGTCGGGCTCAAGGGAGATGGGGTGGAAAACAACAACAAGGGCACATTATCATAGGAAATACATAGGAAGATGTGTCCTTGTTGCACCAAAGGTGCGATTTGTTCACCTCGTATTTCAGAACAAGTTCGAGGGCAGGGTAAAATAACGTATTTTTGTCACATCCTTATTGGGGTAGAAGGGGTGGGGGTCATAAATCAATAAAAAAATTGTATTTCTGGTCACATTGACTTCAAACTTCATATTAATAATCTTGCATGAAATCAACGAAACACGTGTTCCGTCGATGGGGTGGGGGTGTGAAAGATCATAAATCAATGAAAAAAATGTATTTTTGGTCACATCGACTTGAAACGGATCTGGATAAAATGATCTTGGATAAAATTAATAAAACACATGCTTCGTCGTTTCCCAAGTTTATTACTGTAGCTTTCAACGTTATTCGATAACATTCAAACAATTACGGGCGAAGCCGTGACGAGTACTGCTAGTTCGCTAGTTCTGACTAAATTTTTCGCTCGATTCCTGTTTATGTACTCGTAGGACAAAATGGCTGCTGCATTTCAGCTTAAAGCGCGAATGTACTGCGCATCACGATATACATTGTACGGTATGCGGATGTGCATATGTCATGTCACGATGGAGTAAATACTTAGCTCAAAATCCAACAAAATCAACTCTAAAATATCATAAACACTCAAAAATCACAACAAAATAGCAATACATATCAAATGTCAAAAACTTACAACTCTAGCATTGGTTAAAATTGCAGAGAAAGTAGTTCGCTTTTCTTTTATCTGCTGCGCGAAACGTGTGAATTTGAGACGACAAGACATGTAATGTAATTCAGCGTAATGCAAAGTAATACAGCGTAATGCAGGGTAATTCCGCGTAATTCAGACTAATTTGTACCCGTACTGCAGTTAGTGGACGACCCCTCGCTGCAATCGCTTTACTCTTGGTAGGCGTCGAATTTTTTTAACTGTGAAAAATAACTACTCGACCCCATACATTGACTACTTTTTACACAAATCAAATATTCCTATTCGTTTCCGAGATATTGACGTGCGGAGTTTCTAGTGAAAAACCCTGTATAAAATTATTCTACATAGCTACCTCCCAACTCCACACACTTTTCCGCTAACCTGATAAATTTACCGTACACTACGAATGATTCGTGGTCCATTGAGTTCATGAATGGCATTTTTGTTTCTAGATAGGTGAAAATAACCTTGTATTGGCTTCGAATACATTTTCATAGATTTTTTATTTTAATATTCACTTCTCAGTAAAATATACAGCAGCATACTATAAGCCTAATGATGAATGTCGTGCAATATGACAATATTTATATACAGGGTGACCCATTAATGGGAGGAAGTCCATTATCTTCCTTGTCAAAAGAAAGAACATTTTCAAGACAAAACTCATAGGGTTTCAACAGAGTCACAATTCAAAAATATTATTATGTTACTGTGTAATAGCATCTCCAATAACTTCTAATTAGAGAGATGGATTCAGCGTAAAATTCTGCAATGGTACAGTGATTTTATTTGCCAGAAAGGGCGGTGTTGCCAAATAGTTGTGGATTTATGGAAAAAACTATCATGTTAGTAAATTAGCTACAAAAACGAATGATTCAATTTACCTTTTGCGGTTCTTGTGAACATTGGGTATCCACGGATTTTGTATTTTTTGAAGGCGAATTTGGTAATTTATAATTCGTTTCACTATTCTTGGGAGGAAAAATGCTGGATGAATAACTTTTTTTCAGAAAAAGCACTATCCAAGGCACATTGTTTCAACAGAACATTTTCCAAAAATTTTGACTTTCTCCAGTTGTGGGTCATTGAAATGTACAATTTCAGTTGTACTGCGCTTGCTTACCTAACCACTAAGGAAGTTGAAGTAAATATTTGAGCAGGAAAAACAAATTTTTGAAATTTGATCTAGGTACAACTGATCGCGAATTCGATATTGTCAATAACTTGTCGAATGTTAATGTCAAGTCTCGATCTACTACTAACTAAACAACGACCGAAGTTTAAAAGCTCGCGCAACGCTATCAAGTGGATTTCTTTTCATTATTGAGAATAGGTATTTGGAATTTGTTTTGTATGTTCGTTCTGGCACCATTCTAATGACGCAAGAGTGTCGTCGGTACTTCATAGAAGCGAAACTTTTTCAAAGGAGGTTATATTCAGATGACCATCATGCTGCCGTACCATTGACCTCTAAAATGCCGTACACATCTAGTCCTGCCATCTAAAGATTGGGTTGGTTAGGCTTATTCTTGGTGTTTGGATTATTTCTGATTGGTTTGTGTTTTGATTAGTTTGGTTGAGTGTTGGTTGGTTTTGGGCTTCGAGGTTTTGACAAAAAAAGAAATATATTCTTATCACTATATCCAAAGATTGTCTCAAATTTTCAGAGCAATAGTTTTCCCATACTAAGCATGGAGTAAAATGCGAGTTCAATCATATAAACATAGGAACTACTCTGTAGAATCAAGTGATAAGAATATATTTTTTTCACTGTCAAAGCCTCAAAGTTTTTTTTAATGTTTTTATTTCTTGTCCAGCTTGATAGCTCTTTTTCTTAAAAAGGACATGTTTTCACATGTCTCATATAAATATTAAAGGTGGTGCGTTAATCATTCAGAGCAGTGTATTTTAAAGAGATGCCTAGAAAGTAGAAATAAGTAGAATTGGCTCATCAGTTCAAGTATGATTTTTACTTGTTTCCGAGATATTTTGATGAATTTGAAAACTTGATGAAGAATTGATCATAAATCTGACAAAATAAAACAAATAGTATTAATCCATAATACATCTTTGAATTTTGTTATTTTCTTCTATGCTCTATCTATGCTTAAGAACAAGAAAATATCTCTGTTTATTCAAAAGCAAAAACAAATATGTCATAGGTAAAATCCTACCAGTTTTTTGTCCAATACTGATAAATCAACATGAGAATGTTGAATTAACAGGAAAGAGTCGATGCATTGATCGAATTCATCTAAACATCAACTACTGACTGCTTGGACAGGAAATACTGAGATATTATTTGTATTCTAAGTCTTTTTCGATGCTACAACAGCTTATTTTTTTTACACATAAGTTATGTAGCATAGGTACCACATACTCCACATACCCTATGATTATCCATATCAAAACAAACAAAAAAAATAAAAGAAATATGTCCGGATTGTTGAACTAATTTGTTTCTATATTTTGGATCTCTGACAATACATACAGGGTTTTTTTTTATATATTGACACCCCCCTTAACTTTTTTGTTTAACGTTTCTGAAAAAAGTTTCTCAGATAAAAGTTTGGTGGTTTTCAGTAAATTTTTTGAAAAACTCTATTTCGCATATACAGGGTGCCTCAGAAAGTCTGGGCGTGGTCCAACTTTCTTATTTCAAATTAAAACCCTATTTTTTTATTCGATTTTTATATTCTCCTAAAAATTCTAAACAATTTTCGTAAAGCATACCCTATACCTAAATTTAACGTATAAACAGATATTGACCGCGGAAAGTTTTTTATGTAGCATACCTAAATTTTACGTATAAATAATTCGCAATGTTGCTTGGTTACCGTAATTGTTTAAATCTCTGACATATTCGTTGTCTGAGACGATAAAAATGCCTTACACAGATGAGGAAAAATGTGATATTCTTCGAATATTTTATCAAAATGACAAAAATGCATGTGCAGCAAGAAGGGAATATCGGCAACTCTTTCCGATGCGAGCGCTCTCAACGCGAACAACATTCAAAAATGTTGAACGTGGGTTTAGGCAGCGAATGTCCGTAAAAAGAAAAAAAGAAGATAGCCGTTGTCGATCAGGAGGAAGAACTAAATATTTTATTGTATTTTCAAGGTAGGTAAATAGAATGAGAGTAATTCAGAAGCGATTTTCGTTACAAAAGGGCTCAAAATGAATAAGGATCTTTATTTTTAGTGAATTCAAATGCAGCTTTGAAAGATGCATCAAACTTTTTCGATAAATCAATTAGCAAAATCTATTATACCCTAAAAAAACATGGTTACTATCCCTATAAAATATTGCCAGTGCAAAAATTAACTCAAGAGCAAAAGGACAAAACAATTATGTTTTGCCAAGAGATGTTGATATTAAAGGAAGAAGATCACAATTTTTTCAAAAACATATTATGGTCAGATGAATGCATTTTCAGTACTGCAGGAATTCATAATCGAAAAAACGTGAGATTTTGAGCAACTCAAAACCCCCGAGCAACGAGGGAAACTAAGATCCAAGGTCGAGGTTCCTTAAATGTGTGGTGTGGAATCTTGGAGAATAAAATTATTGGGCCAATTTTTATTGACGGGCGCTTAAACGGCGAGAAATATTTGAATTTATTGACGAACGAGGTAGAAAATGATTTGGAAAACTCACCACTCCGTCAATACAATCAAATAATTTGGCATCAGGACGGAGCTCCACCACACAACGTTTTTCCGGTTGTGAATTATCCATTGAGTTCTATAAGGCTTAAAGTCAATGGAATTATCTCAATGAGAAATACCAAACGTGGATTGGTCGCACTGGACCGATCAGATGGCCGCCAAATAGCCCGGATTTGACGCCACTTGACTCTTTTTTGTGGGGTTTTCTGAAGAACAAGGTCTATGAAATACCGACTGAAAATGTAGAAGTTTTAAGAAATCGGATTATTGAGGCCATTCAAGAGACCAATCAAAATAATGCTCACTTTATTGTTAATAGCATGAATAAAATCGAGCGAGATTATACGCAGTGCTTAGAAATGGACGGTGGACATATCGAGCAGTTATAGTGTTGTGTTTAGTTTGATGAAATATAAGATTGTTTTTTTATATTCGCATGTTTTTTTGTTTCTATCCAATTTCTATGAAACGTCAACATTCAAAGGTCAATATATTTTTATACGTCAAAATTAGGTACCTATAGGGTATACTACATAAGAAATGTTTAGAATTATCACGAGAATATAAAAATCGAATAAAAAAATAGGGCTCTAATTTAAAATAAAAAAGTTGGACCACGCCCAGACTTTCTGAGGCACCCTGTATATGCAAATTAGAGTTTTTTGGAAAATTGACTCAAAACCAATGAACTTACATCCGGGATACTTTTTTCAAAAACGTCAAATAAAAAAGATAAGGGGCGTGTCAACATATAAAAAAAAACCCTGTACATACATATTAAATATGGCAAAAAGATGAGCTTAAATCCGAAACAAACATTGTTCCTTAGTTTATAAAATATAAAATTGATCAGGAGTGGGAAAACAAAAATTAAACCTTTCACTGGTGACTCTTAACCTAATTAGTGGTAAAGAATATGATCTACTCTGGAAAATCTTGCCCACAATTCCTGTATTTCTGTAGACCCTCTTATGACCCTCGAAGAGCAAAAGGCGAATATAAACATGTACTCTGAAAATCTAACGAAAGAATTTAGCTATTTCTCCTAACGAGGTGTCTTCAAATCTTTTAAGGTCTTTTATAGACATCGCTTCCGACGTCCTTGATTTGTGAGCAAAAGAAAACTATCGAGGTTTTCTGTTCTAATGTTAATGTTTGATCTACCACATATTAAATAACGTATGGTCCAAAAGTTTCAGGAAAAATATCACCTGGTTTGTTTGAGTGACAAAATGCTTTTAATGAAGTAGGTCATGGAAACAAAATTTTACCAGTCATGTCATTTTAATAAACAAAGCGAGAGTTTTTGGTTTCTGCTTCACAAAATGTCTTATAAAATTGATCTTCGTCGAGGTATTCATGATCTGGTTGGGCTAATGCAATATTGAGTCGGAAAGTCCATAATAACGGATGGAAAGCACAAAATCAAGAACAATTGCGATGCCGTATATCCATTGAAATTAGAAAAATCAACGCTGTGGTCGTCCAAAGGATGATGCAACACGTCAGGGGAAATCTTAGGCAAATCAAAAATAACGGTCCTTGGTCGATTATTTGAATTTTACTTTATAATAAAGATAGTTTAGATAGATTGTTTAAAAATATGATAAAAATATAAAACTGTTTTTATAAGAGTTATAAGCCTCTGTAATTTTTCCCAAAACTTTCGGACCATACGTTAATATGTGGTCGAGGCCAAAATAATTCAAAAATGCAGAACGTTCGCGACTGCTTCTTCTACTTTAAACCGTTGGTGGTTTGAAGAGTGAATCAATGCCTATACATATATTTCAATAAGTTGGGTCGACTTTTGGCGCGAAATCCCCGTCCTGCCCTCGCACCGAGTTTTGTATATGCCAATCAAAAAGTCATACGTGCATCCAAGTCTGTGGACTGAAATGTTGAATTTTTTATTATGTAACGTGTACTCCATTGGAAACTCTTGTTGCGTATGTAGAGGCCACAATATAATTGATAGACAGTTTTCATTTTTCTTGTTTCCAAAGGATCCTATAAAGAAAGCTATACATTTTTACATAGGTTTACAGTAGATTGATACATAGTTGATCACTTTTTTAAACGTAATGAGGCTCAAAATACATCAGTACTTTTTTAAAACAATATGAAATGTTTAATGTATGGGAGTTAACTTGTACATTGGTATCTATTATTATGTAGCTGTTTATGTTTTTGACAAACTGTTTCAAGCATATTTGAAACATGTGCAATGTTTGTGTATTCAAAATACCTTTGCCTTTGCAAAAATGCCTCATATTTCTTTATAACGCTATCTTTGAAACTTTGTCATATCTGCCAATCACTGATTTTTCATTCAATTTTGGGTTTTAACACAATCCAAGTCATCCAAAATTATTAAGGAAAATAAAAGAAGTATCCTATACGAGATAGCATCTCATACAACGTTCACACAACACTGTCATGTGCAATTTTTTGTAAGCCACGCTGTCAGTAATACTAATCTAAAATACACAGACATCAACTATAGTTCACCTGGAAAGCTACTAGCGTGCGAGAGTTAGAAAAGTGAGGTAAATTATCGATTAAGCTAATATTAATTCAGCGAATTGAGCTGACTACGTGTGACTTTCATAATTGTTAAACCCGTTCACCGTTCTATTGATTTCCTCCTCATTATTAACCACATCGCCATTTCTCCCTTTCAAATAATAAAATATTTCATGCAGTGTCAATAATATCGAAAAGAACTCTTTCGAATACGACAAATCATAATGGTATAAGTTGGTATTTATTAAATATAAATTTCCATCGCTCCGACTCGTTTGAATATAGAAATTGTTGATTTGATTTATATGATTTTATTGACGTAGGTACTCACGAATAATTTGAGAACGAATAGACTGAAAAAGTAAATCGATTCTGGAATACCATGAAAGTACTTTATTGAAAGCGTATGCATCAAATCAAAGAGTAAAGTGGTGTGGAAGTTTCCCGCGATCAAAGCAAAAACGAAAATAAATATAGCAATCAATTAGTTCATACGCACCAGTTAGTCCACCTATGCCGGAAAAATCGCTGAATTGTTTGGATTCGTAATATTATAATTATTGTAGCAGTAAAAGTATATTCCTTTGAATTTTCTAGGCAAGAATCCGCCTGATTTTATAGAATGATACTATAACAGACAAGATAATAATATGATCTCTTGCCGAACGAATTTCGAACAAAACGGCGCCTGACTTCTTATGGAGCCATGAAAAGCATACGTTAATTTCTGACAATTCGTAACCAATCAGGGTTCAGCATCCTTTTGACTTTGACGGCTTGGCCTTGGCTGTTTCATTTGTTTTTTATAGTTTCGAGATTTTTGTTATCGTTAATCGTTCTTCTTATCGCCTTTCGAACATGTTCGATTCTAATTCACGAATTATACTTTTTATAAAGTAAACACTTGCTGGTTTGATAGTTGGAATTAGGGGTTCGCGAGGCCATAATCTAGGTCTTGATCTCGACCTGAAGACCAAGACCAAGACCAAGACTAAGACCAAGATACCGAGACTCTCGGTCTCGGACTTGGTTTCGAAAAATATTTTTTTTGTGGACTTGTTACGAAAATGTTTTTTCCTGTAGTCGACAAATCTACGAGGAGCAGTAAAACACCATCAACTCACACGTATCACTTTTTATAATTTAAAAACGGGAAACAATAATGATATTTCAACCGATATTATATTCTGACAGTTGACAGTGTTGTTGGTACCCACGTTTAGTGGTTTTGTTACCCTTAGATCATGTGCAACTGCGGTTATCGACTGCATTTCTTTGAAGGTTGAAGGGGTCATATGAAAAAATTCCGAGAAGAGTGACAACAGTTAAAATTTATCCTACCAATATATATTGGGGTCTTCTTTGTTGTGCTTTAGATAGGATGAAATAGTAATGGTTATGTTCATACTTCCATTCCAATATCAAAAATTGAATCTTTCATGGATTCACCAGGTATAAGAAATCAAAGTAGGCTAAGGATGCCATCACATTTTTGATTTTTTGTTTAAATCATTATCCTTTTACTTGGACAGTCTATGCAGTATACAAAGGAACTGAGATTATAGCAGAATTCCAATCCTATCTGGAAAGCCTAGGGCGGGCCAACCGTAGCATAAAATGCTTTGATACGTTTTTTTTTTCGTTCGTCAATCAAATCAGGGTAGAGAAGGTGCTGACTCACATCGAAAAAATGAATCGTCACCATCGAAAACATCAATTTTCGTCAAATTATCCAGCTGGTTACTATGCCAACTTGACAAAAATCCCGACCGGTCGAAAAATTGACGTGAGTATGTGTATGTGTATGTTCAATGAATACTTTATAACAATACCTATGTTTTAAATGAACAATAAATTGGTATTTTTCCAGAAAAGAATCAATATTTTCGATGTAAATAAAGAGTCCTATCTTTTACATTCTTAATTGACCAACCCAAATCAAAAATTCCTACTAAAAAAGAAAGCCTATTAAAGTGGAATTTTATAAAAGGAGCATCAATTGGTAGGGGTGGTCCACCCCACGTATCCAAGATGAGATTGAAATACTGCTATACTGAGTATTCTGTCCAAGCTTTACCAAAAGCGATTTCACCGTTTCGGAGCAATCATCAGGGAAGAACCATCTCCAGGATGTTGCTTCAATGTAGGTACGAATAATTCCGAGAGGAAGGGTCGTACAAAGATATTTAATAGAACATTTTAGTCCTATGTTTGTCCATCAAACTAACCATTATTCAAATATCTTCCAATACTTCTGGGACACCCTGTACCTATTCGAAAACGAAAAATTGAGGTTCAAAACTCTTATGGATATCTGAACGCAAAATGTAAAAAGAATTATTATACAGGGATTTGCTTTGTCAAAAAAATGACCACCAGAATCTACAGAGGTTGTTTTGCAGCAAACCCAACCATCACGATTTTGCATTTTAGAATCTGCTGCTATCATAGAGGTCTACCTGTTCATTGTGAAGTCACAAACGCAAATATGAGTTCACTGAACATTTTATAATTTATTTTATATAATCAGCATGCTAAAAGAATCTTGCACTATCAAATGTCATAAAATAGTCTATACTCTAGAAAATACATGAGTTAACACAATCGAATGAATGGTACATCACCGAACAAAATTTATCTCGCTCGGTTTATCTTTGAGCCAGATTTTCCACGGGCAAAGACCAAGTTTTTTTGACTAATCACTTTCAAAACTGAGTGTGATGATTTTTTATTCAAATATTATCTTATTTTATACTCACAATAAACATACAGGAGAGGGAACAAGACTACGCCAGTCTCGGCCTTTGTCTCGGTCTCACGAACACCTAGTTACTTTTGTCTAATACATGTTTGTGTACATTCTTTCAAAGAAGTGAGTGAATGAGTGAGCCGTTTGTGCACAAAACCATCCATTCGTGTGCGTTTGTCTTTGTGTTAAGAGTATTTGTTAACGTTGCTAGGTTCAGTGAAGGTAAATCAACTTTTTTTAGTTTCCACTCAAGTCCCTTTATTTTTGAGCAATCACGAAAGATTTTCATTGTCAAAAAATAATTGGGACATACTAGCATTACCAAAATTGACACTGTGGTTTCCATAACACTTTTGCGTCCAAGTCTGGAAATCCATTTATGCGAAAAATATAGAGTACAGCGTGCAGAGTTTCTCCCACCACGTTGTTTGCCAAACTTACTCTATTAAAAGTACTACTACGCAGCAAAAAGATTAAAACATTGTTTGGAATCATTTTTCAAACCATTTTATTTATGAATTTAATAAAATAAGTTGATGGCTCGGTTGATGGTAACCTTTTTGTTTAAATTGAAGTACGGCAACGCACCTAAATTGGGTCCGCCCCTATCGATCGGATTTTGCCTTAACGTTTCATTCATATTTCGTCTCATTGGCGTCTCTTCTTTTTCGAGTGGGGTTTGGTGTTGATTTTGTGAATGTTTATTGTGTTATTATTCTGGTTTAGTTTGTAGTGCTTCATTATTTACTTATATGGTATATTGAAATGACTCGCAAGTGTCAAGCTTGCAGTAAATGAGAATTTAAGAATTATGTAAAATAGTTACGCCACTGGCAGCTTCGCGTGTAGTAACCAGAGCACATTCCAGTGAGGTGCAAACGTATCCTCACTCAGTGCCCCGCTCAACTCCTCCTCACGTCTCTTCTATGTTCGATGTTGGCCACACAATTTTTCACAGTTTATGAATGAAATGTTTCATCTATATTCATTGGATCATTGATCGTGTCTTTATAGTGACTGAGCGATTACGTAATGAGTTTTTTTTTCTTGCACTTGAAGAGTGTGTATAGTAATCTGTTGCAATTATTGCAGACACTGAAAATTCCCGGACAGATGATGAAAAAGTTTTGGTTATGGTTATGTTGGTCCTGGCCATTTTCAAAAATGTTCAGTTATTTCCAAAACTTTTTGTCAAAAAATGTAGTGGAAATTGGATACAATCAAAGTAAAATATTACGTTCTGAATAAGTACTCACCTAGTGCATATTTAGTTTGCTTCTCAACAACCGAGGTGAGTATCTCTTCGAGTTTTTTCTTTGACGTATCTGGCATCTCAAGAGCGTGATAGATAACGTTCAAAAGTCTTGCAGTGTGCGCTTTCCAGGTTTCGGTAGCGATATCACTACGACAAAAAAATTGAGGATTTGATCAATATTTTGCATTTACTGTACCATCAATGGTCGTGTAAAGGCTATTTTTATTAGAGGAAGACCTTTAAATTGCAATAAAACTCATGCTAACATCCATGGTTTTGGCTTCATTGTGAAGATAATGTTATGCCATTAGTGCTTGAATGTTATTTTGAGCATATAGGCTCGCTCGGAATCCGGATGAAGCGCAATGGAGGGCCAATTTTCTGCCACTGTTTTCGGCAGCATTTACTCATAACGGGGCCAATGTTGGATTTATAACCCATGGACTACTATCTGTTGGGATAAGTGGAGTCGATTTTTTATGATTAAAAATCAACGACGTTGGATCAGCTGAAAAAAAAATCCGCCCTGATAAGGGTTATATTGCTAGAAAAAGTGGTGAAAAATTGGAGTCCCAGATTGCGCTCCATATGCCCAAAATCACATTCAAGCACTATAATGGCATAACATTATATTCACAATAAAACCAATATCATGGACATTTACATGAGTTCTATGAGTTTAATTCAAGTTCAAAGTTCTCAACTCTTTATGTGTTCTTTATCCAGAGAAAAAAATTGTATTTGATATTAATAAATGAAGTCAACTTTGCTAGTGGCTAGAAAACATTGATTTGTCGCAATTATATGATTATTATTTTTCCTTTTGTCAAAAAGTAGATTTTTTTTCTAAACCTTTAATACCCTGTATTTTGAAAACCAGACTATTCAGGACACACATGTTTGTAACACGTTTTCTACTTTAATTTGGTTTCGGAATGCGTCTTTGGAATAATGGTCAATCATTAAGTCACACCCTGTATACTCGTATTATAACACTTCTGATTGTTGTTGGAACGGAAACATATATTTTATAAAACATATATTTTATAAAAATAACTGAAAGTGTCTTTTTCCCAAGAGAAGAATCGTTTCACTACATTAATTTATTGGACAGAACACTTTTGTACGGAGGCTATATGTAACACTGGGAGGCCAACGAAATAGAGAAATTGAAGAGAACAAGACATGAGTAGGCTAGTAGGCGCTAGGAGTACTTAGAATATACAATTTTATTTTTAAATAGGAGTTTTACCTAGAAAATACTTTAGATCTGAAAAAAATTGTCTATATTTTCAAAATAAAATTTTCTCCGATATATTACAACCCAAACAGCACATTACATTCTGGAGTGAATCTCATCATAAATTCAGTACAGAAACAGATTATAAGTCGGAACACTGAACTGGAGAAGCGCCATAGAATTCGATGTTGAAAATTTGATATTCAGTTTGCGAAAGAAGTTTTAGTAAGGATGTTGTACACAAGGGTCGAACAATCAATTTTATAGTTTGAAAACACCATATTTCATCAAAATTCATGCACTTTTCAACTGACTACTACAAATATGCATTATACATACAAGAATACACATCTTTTTTGTTTCATGTGGACAAATTATCGCTTATTGAAGATGCGAAACTTCCTAACGGACATAATATCTAAAATAAGCAACATTATAAAGTTTCAAAGCGTCTCTGTGCGCTGCATACTCTTTTGGTTCTTGCAGTAAATATATTTTTATCTTGGGGTCTTGCATCATGGCATGATAACACCCAAAGTGTTTGAATGAGATCGCTTTACATTTGGAAATCTAGGTACTTCTCTTCACATTCCAGTTGCGATCAATTTTTAAGATAATTGCCATCCTGTACAGGGTGTCCCATTTTGGTTGCAATTGCGGATTATCTAGGTTATTACTAGAGATACAACCTTGCGGCTTTCACGAACCTTAGCTACTTTTTTGTAAAACGAAAGATGCCATAGACAAAAATTTCATAGTTTTTGAGTTAAAAGGTGATTTTGAAAAAGTTGCATTTTGGACACCGCTCAGCTATTCGGTAACTTATCGGTAATGTGAAAACGGGGTTGGTAGAAATTTCTACGTGAAATCCAGTGGCGTAATCAGTTTTCTTCCAGATATGATCGTTTTCGAAATAATGACCAATATTGGGTTTTTGTGAATAAGACCCCTATATATTTACCAAGAAATTGATTTGTCTCTTTACAGGCTTTTCAAAAATATACTATAGTATGGGTCTATTTTGATGAACGTCGACAATAATCCAAATTTTCATAATTCGCAATCAAAATCTGCACTAGGCCATGCAAACTAACGATGTTTGTTATTGTATACTTGGTAACAGTGTTCGTGTAGTGACTGCAGTGGTGCACAGGTTTGTAAATATTTTGTATTTTTGAACGAATTAATACAATAATGGATAAGATTTCACAAATCGAAAATGATATTTGTCAATGTCAGAATTACATCAGATAAAAAAGTATGTTGTATGGTGGCATGACGTGTTCCAATAGTAGTATGGCCGAAACATGCCCCCGGCCTTGGAAGACTGGTCAACTGACAACGGGTAAAAGACATGATCGAACGATTGCTCTTGTCATGATTCCATCAGCTGTTCTAATAGACGCCACTCTGCAAACGCCATCCTTCCCTGATATCAAATCAGCTACACGTCCCATGCGCCACAACGAAGGAGGTAGATTATCATCCCTCACAAGAACTAACTGATTTAGTTCCAGATTAACTTGATGCTTCCTCCATTTTCTTCTTTGTTGAAGTTCGGCAATGTATTCGATACTCCAACGTTTCCAAAAGTGTTCGTAGAGGTTTTGTAGAAGCTGGTAATTCGTCAGACGATTCTCGCTAATCTCGGGTTTTGGAGGTTCGATTTAACTTGTCGGATTTCTTCCAATAAGGAAGTGTGCGGGAGTAATGTTTGAAAGTCGAAAAAATGAATCGAAGCGTTTTCTAAAACTCGTTTGATATGGTGCTTTACACTTTTAACTCCTGCTTCCCAAATTCCGCCAAAGTGGGGAGAATTAGGAGGGTTGAAATGCCAATTAACACTCATATTCGCTGCAAATTCAGATATGAATGTAGAATTGTTTTTGAAAAAATCAGACATCTCCTTCAGCTCTTTGTTAGCTCTAACAAAATTCGTACCATTATAAGAGAAAACATCGGATGGTTTTCCACGTCTGCTTATGAAACGATTGAAAGCTTGAAGGAAATCTGCACATGTTAATGATAATACAAGTTCCAAATTGATCGCACGTGTACTAAAACAAATGAATAGAGCTATCCAGCATTTGAGGGGTCTACAACCTCTACCGGATCTGTCTTTCATGATAAAAGGTACAGCGTAATCAACGCCGACTACTCAAAAGGGGGTAATAGGTCGCAAACGCTTTGAGGGTAAATCTCCCATAATGGGATAAATCCTTTTACCACTTTACCTAGCACACCTTATACAATTTTTCACGATTTTTCGTGCTAGATTTCGACCTGAAATGGGCCAAAATGTCTCACGAATATTTGAAAGAAGAGACTGTGGTCCAACATGTAACAATTTACGATGTTCAAATTCAAAAATAAGTTGTGTCAATCGATGATTAGGGGGTAACAAAATGGGATGTTTTTTTGAAAAAGAAAAATCGGAATTAGATAATCGACCGCCTACACGCAAAATCCCGTCGTTTTCGTCATAAAAGGGGTTTAGGCATAATATTTTACTGCGAGTAGATAAACAGTCTCCATTTTCTAAAGCAATGAATTCCTCATGAAACGATTCTAGTTGTTCTTTTCGCATCAGACGTAAAGATGCAGTATTCAATTCTTTTGATGATAAAATTGAAAAATCACGCATCGACGTTAAACCTTAACATATAAGCGCATACTCGTTTCAATCTGATTAAATTTGAAAATCGTTCGAAAGGGAAATTGAATGTATCGCTTGATATAAGAAAACATAATTTTCTTTTTTCTGGTAGGTCCAAGTCTTTGGGAATAAATGTATTTGGCCACGCTTCCGAATTGACCATTAACCAAGATGGTCCGATAAACCATACTTTCGAATCGATCAATTTTTTTGGAAAAAAACCTCGTGAAACTATATCCGCCGGGTTTTGGTCTGTTGGAACATGTTTCCAAATAAAAGTATCGGTTAGTTTTTGGATGATTGTCACACGATTACCCACGAATGGTTTGGGTAAATTGGGTCTCGTATTTATCCATCCAAGCACAATTTTAGAATCAGATCACAAACAAATACCGTCGAATTTTAATGAAATGGAATTTAAAATTTTGGAAACTAACTGCGCCAATTTAAGGGCAGCGGGTAACTCAAGACTTGGAATACTGATTGATTTTATTGTAGCAACCCTAGACTTAGCAGAAAACAAACAAGATTTACGCTCATTTTTTGCATTGCTAGAAACGACATGAACGCATGCGCCATAACTTGCTTCAGAGGCATCTGCGAAACCATGTAAAGATACTCGGTTAGAATTGTTACAAACTATTGTCCTTGGAATTTCTAAATTATCAAATACGAATAATTCAGATGACAATTCTTCCCAAACTTGCAGAACTGATGTTGGCAATGGTTCGTCCCAAGTGAGATTTTCAGACCACATTCTTTGGAGAATTATTTTCGCGATAATTATTGAAGGACTTAATAAACCCAAAGGATCGAAAATAGTTGCGATTCGCGAAAGAATTGTTCGCTTCGTGATAATACTGGGATACTGAAAATTCAAAATTTTGAATTTTAAAACGTCTCGTTCGCAATGCCATCCAACCCTAATATTTTAGAAGCATTTTTTTTGTTCATTGAAAAGTCTATATCATTGAAGGTTTCCTCAACGTTTAAACCCGATATTACTGGCTTATCGTTGGATTTCCATTTACGAAGTTCAAATCCGCGACTAAGTAAAATGGAGAATATATTTTCGCATACGTATTTTGCCTCTTCTTGGGTATCAACAGAAGTTAATAAGTCGTCAACGTACATATCTCGTCGTAAAATTTCAGATATCTTAGGATGATCCTTTTCGCATTCTGACGCTATCTGACATCGACATCGACATCGAATAGCCAAAAATGAAGCAGCCGTTGTTCCGTATGTAACAGTGTTTAATGGAAAACTCTTGATAGTTTCATCGGGATTGTATCGTCATAAAATTTGTTGTAAGCATCGTTGTTCAGGGTTTACAAGAACTTGCCTATACATCACCTTGATGTCACTGGAGATGACAATCGCTCGAGTTCGAAAACGTAAAATGATCGATAATAGATCACTTTGAATCGTAGGGCTAATCATCTGAAGGTCGTTTAAAGACACACCAGTGCTAGTTGGACAAGACGCATCAAAAACGACACGCAATTTAGTCGTCGTACTTGATTCCTTTAAGACACCGTGATGTGGCATAAAATATTCAACTCGATTATTTTTCTCTACCTCCGTCATATGACCCAAATCTTTATACTCATTTATGAGACCACAATATAAATTCCTTAGTGATAGATCCAGCATGAGCTTCCGTTCTAACATCAGAAACCGTTTCATCGCAGTTTCTCTTGAGTCGCCTAATAATTCTGGGGATTTTTTAAATGGTAATGTTACCACGTATCTACCATTTTCTGTGGTAAACGTATTGTTGAAATGTTCTTCGCACGCTTGCTCTTCAATTGACCATGAATTCTTGATGTCAATTTCTTCGATTTCCCAGAATTTTTTGAGCGGATTCTGCAACTGGTCATTCATTGAATGAGTCAAACTTAGGTTGCATTTTGAATGTTGATATGAGGTACTGATATTCCCAGCAACAATCCAACCAAGTCTTGTATTTTGCAGTAAAGGTGAATTTTTACCTAATTTTATTTGGCCTGTACAAATCAGTCCAAAAGGCATCCACTCCTATTAACATATCTACCGTCTGTGGTTCAAAAAAATCTGGATCAGCCAATTTTATGTCAATAGGAATAGTTATATGTTCAATACATATTTTAGTATGTGGAACGTCTGAGGTAATTTTGTCCAAGACGAAAAATGATAAATTAAATTTATACGCATTGACCAAGGATTCTACCTGTATATTGCATTTATATTTCGCATAAGTTGAAGTATCACTTATTCCTGCAACAGCCAAATTAGTATTAGTTTTTACAAGATTTAATTTTCTGGAAAGTTCAGTAGTGATATAACTAGATTGTGAGCCGCAATCGAGTAAAGCTCGAATTGTCGCTACCTTTGATTTATCCGTATTATTTCGAGCATGAACCTCAGCAGTCGATCAAATAAGGTTCTGGTTTACGCTTAAAAATGTGTTTGCCGTATTAGATGAAGATGCTAACAATGTTTCGATTAAGTCTTCAGAATTTCGATTGTTCTGATTCGCATTATTTTCGTTTAATACCGTGTTATGTTTTTCGCCGCATGTTTTGCAACCACTCCATTTACAATTACTCGGAGTATGATTTCTTCGAAGACAGTTTGTACACAAATTCAAAGATTTGACCTTAGATATTCTATCTCTGATGCTCAGCTTCAAGAAATTTGGACAATAGAATAAACTGTGATCTCCTTTATAATTGAGACAATTATATGCGTTCTTGTGTTGTGTGCTATCTTTTTTATTTTCTGTTTGAACTAAAAGTCCCTTTGAAAAATGATTAAATTTAACGTTTTTACGATTCAAATCTCGGTTTAAATCGTGTCGTTCGCTTGCTTTATGACCTTTTGAATTATCAAAATTCATTGCCACGGTCTCCAATATATCATCACGTCGTTTAAGAAAATCCTTGAAATGATTCAACGTAGCAGCACCAGTCTGTGTTAGATTTGATTTTTGTTTTTCCCATTCTTGAGCCGTAACTTTATCCAGTTTACTTGCGATAATATAAATGATTAAAGTGTCCCAAAAATCAGTTGGTTCGTTTAATTGCTTAAGTGAAGCTGAATGTTTAAAAAGATTTTCATACAAATCTCGAATTTTTCCTGATAAAGCAATATTAATATTTTCCAAGTCAAAGATTGCTTTTAAATGATTTTGTATCAAAAGAGGTTTATTCTCAAATCTATCACATAATCAAAGATTTATATACATATAAATCTTTGACATAATGTATTCCAAGCAAGATTGTAATTATCAGCTATAAATTCCAAAGATTGAACTACTTGCGGTGCCGAGCCTACCAATGAAGCAGGTTAGTAATGAAATCTTTGTATGTTATTGAGTTGGGAATTATCATGAATCAAAGATTCGAACGTAACTCGGAATTCCATCCAGAGATTGTAGTTACCGTCGAATTTGGGTAACTCTATTTCAGGTAACTTGACACGTTCTAGTGATGTCGAACACATTCCAGAAACGTGATTGTCAGAAATATTTGAAGTTACGTCATCGCACCTAACATCAAATTTCTCCAATTGTGTTTTAGAACGGGCTAAAATACTATAGAACTTATTTTCAAATTGTTCCCGCTCTAGATAATGATCTTCAGGGGTGCGTTCACAATTATTAATCCGGAACTTTCGCCAAATGTCAGTTTCATCTGACAGATGACGTATGGTGAATTATCCCCGTTCACGATTGTTCGACTTGTTATGGTTTATCATAACTTTCAAAATTTGAAAGTGTTATATTATGACTGTTATGATCATTGAATAATAATTCGAATATATAAACTTTGTTCTATGATAATAATACAAACATTTTTGTTTTCTTAGGTTACAATGTTTTACCTACGATTCGGTTTGATAATACCATTTTTCCATCGTCGACATAATTGGAAGATTGGTATCCGCATCTAGCATAAGATTTTGCGATTCTATGGACATAATATTCATTTTTAATTAAATTATCACCAGCCCCAACGTACCAACGATCAGCCGAGTGGTTTGTTGTTTTTAGTTTTTGGTTAGGATCACACATGTCAATTTGTTTGTACACACAACGCAGGCGCGACAAATCTTCACCAGCTAAAAAGTGGGTTGAAAAGTTGATCGCTCGGAGAATATTTACCCGAATTGTGAATGAGTTTGAATGTTACCCGGCGAGAATTGTGAACAGCCGGAAGAGGTCAGAGCGTCACCGTGCGATCGCCCGACGATATTTGTGAACGCAGCCCTGGATCTTCTGCTTCGCATTCGATCTCATTTTGGATAAGATCAAAATCGCTGATAATCTTTTCCGCGTTTTGTATACGTTGTTCCAATTGGACTACTTCTACACGTGTTTTTTCGTTGATTTCCAAGCTCTCCTACGTTGCTATGAATTTTTCGAATTGTGTAAGTTTTGATTTTAAGGAACCCCGTTTCCTAATCAAAACTTTAAGATCAAAGATTGAAGTTGACTCTGACTTTTCTGACGTATCAGGCATAATGCTGAAATATGTTTTATTTTACCAATGAATCCAACGAGTCTTAAAGTAGGTGTCGAATGATTTTAATACTATCAAAATATACTACGTGACGATTCAAACAGCCAGCACTATTCGCGTAACTGAAACAATACTCAAATAATACCAAATAACATAGGTATAAATCGAAATTGAAATATGCAGATTCAAATTCAACTCACGCAGACTTATTTAGCTCGTCTTGCTTCAACTCCAAACTCCAATCCAAACCAAGAGGAATAGATCCAAATTGAACTATCGCTTCTAGGTACGTCTCCTTGTCGCTTCTTTTTCTCGATTATCGCATATATGAATTCGTGTAGTGACTGCAGTAATGCAATAATGGATAAGATTTTACAAATCGAAAATGATATTTGTCAATGTCAGAATTACATCAGGTAAAAAAGTATGTTGTATGGTGGCATGACCTGTTCCAATAGTAGTATGGCCGAAACAAACAGTAACGGGGGTCTCAACTTTTGTATGTATGATATGAATGCTTGCTATGAAGGGTAGCAGAGAATAACGCTCAGTCAATTTGAAAGAAAATTCAATGTGCAATCATAATATGTAGCTTGATAAATAAAGTTCATAGTCGTGGATAAAAAGCTCTTAAGACTCTCGGTTTAATTTATTTTCTTTATGTTATGCAAATTGGTAATATTCAACGTCAAACATTAAGTTGTGAAACACACATACTTTATCATAATTTTGAAAAGCTTGTGAAAAGACAAATCAATTTTTTGATAAATAAACAGGGTGTCCTATTTAAAAAGACCAAACATTGGTCAATATTTCAAAAACGATAATATCTGGAAAAATACTTACGCCGATGACTTTTACGTAAAAGGCTCTATCAGAACCCGTTTTTACATTTCCGATGAGTTACCAAATAGCTGAGCTACAAGGGGTGTCCTAAAATGCAACTTTTTCAAAATCACCCTGCAGCTCAGAAAACTGATAAGCCCATGACATTTTTGTTTATGGCATCTTTCGTTTCACAAAAAAAATAGCTCAGGTTCGTGAAAGCCGCAAGGTTGTATCTTTTGTAATAACCGAGATAATCCGCAATTGCAACCAAAATGGAACACCCTATACAGGATAGCCATTATCTCAAAAATTGATCGCAACTGGAATGTGGAGAGAAGTACCTAGATTCCCAAATGTAAAGCGATCTCACTCAAACACTTTGTGCGCTATCATGCCCAGTGGCGTGGCCAGACAATTTATATGGGAGGGGTTTTGGGTTCGGACAGATGGAGCGCCGCAGGCAAAGCGCGGCGCAGGCGGAAAATTGTGAGGAATTTCCCCTCCTTTTTTATCAATTTCCCCTCAAATCCAGGACTCATAACATTCATGGGTACTTCCAGCGTCTGCTAAAGTACGAATTAGTGCCCCAACAGCGCGCCGCAGGCGGAAAATTGTGAGGAATTTCCCCTCCTTTTAAATCAATTTTCCCTCAAATCCAGGACTCATAACATTCATGGGTACTTCCAGCGTCTGCTAAAGTACGAATTAGTGCCCCAACAGCGCGCCGCAGGCGGAAAATTGTGAGGAATTTACCCTCCTTTTAAATCAATTTTCCCTCAAATCCAGGACTCATAACATTTATGTGTACTTCCAGCGTCTGCTGAAGTACGAATTAGTGCTCCAACGCGTTTGTGCTAACTACTGATCTTGGTATTCGTTTGAATCGTTTGTCACAAACATCTTTTGAGGCTGCTGTTATGTCAGAGGAATTTAAAACAAAAATGAAAATCCCATTCAGGTTTATAAAAAAAAATTACGCTCGTTATACTTGACATTGCTTGTTCCTTGTTAAATTGGTGAGCATAGCAATACACAAAATGTGCATTCTCATATTGTACCTACCTCCTTAGTAGTCCTTGGTTTTGAAATTTACGTCTCCCAAATTACCTCTCTTTGCTGAGCATGAATTTTCCAAGAGATTGCAAGACCGCTACTATTTCATAATTTAAATTTAAATGTGTTTTTCAATTATACTTTCCCCTTCCTGAGGGGGGACTCTGACTCCCAAAACCCCCCCGTGGCTACGCCCCTGATCATGCCATGATGCAAGACTCCAAGATAACCATATATTTACTGCAAGAACCGAAAAAGTATGCAGCGCACAGAGAAGCTTTGAAACTTTATAATGTTGCTTATTTTAGATATGATGTTAACCCCGTTAAGTTCGTCAAAACTACAAGGTTCTAGCTCCAGTAATAACCGAGATAACCAGCAATTGCTGGGACACCCTGTACAGACCATAAATTCATCGCTCAAGACACCTTGGTTCATTACATCCTATTTTCACTTAATTATACCAAAGGAATAGTTTTCAGGCATATATATAGTATATAGGCAACTTGTATGTTGTTTATTTGGAAAAGCTGGGAAACAATAAATTTTGTTTCCATTTTTCAATCGAGAGTGCAACTTTGAAAGAAATAACGAATAAGGGTGAAACGCCCATTTCATATGCCCCATTATATTTTCAAAACAAAAGATTAAATCTGAATAAATCATTGCCCTTGTTTCACATTTATTAAAATACACTATTGTTCTCTCTTGATCTCCTTCATTGTTGACGTTATTAATGGTCTATGGAATGGACCAGACATAATTAACAAATTTTTAATATTAAACCATTCAACTCACCTGATATCATTTAGAATATAACCACCATCAGATTCCCTGTAAAGATTCTCGAATATCTCTTTGCTTTGGTCAAAATCCTCGGTGGCTTTATACAAAACTGAGTATGTTTCATTGTCCATTTGCTCGGGTACAATGATAGGACCATATTTATCCCCGACTAGGTTCTAGAATAAATGTTCAGACAAATTTCAAAGTGATCTCATTGGATTGGTGTATATGTCACAGTAAAACCTGATAATCAGTAAAAGCTAACTGTTACTAGAAAAAGTAAGCTTTTCCTGATTTGGAAACATTTAGCTAGTGAAAGTTGAATTCGATCGACTTCATCATACTTTTACTAGTAATTGTTAGCATTCACGTAACTTTTCTAGTGAAAGCTGCTACACTGAAAATTATTATCGTAATTATAAATATCCTTTTTGGTCCGAGTTGGAATTCGCCGACAGATTAGACGCTCTGGAAAATACGAGAGTTATGAATCGCAGGTGTACAATGTGAACATTGTTCAGATACCGTATTATAGAAAATAGTTAAGTATTCTCAGTAGAGGTTAGGCTGGGTTAGTTTGGGTTCGTTTGAATTAGTTTGGGTTAGTTTGGGTTTGGCAAAAATTTTGATGTCGCGTGAGCGACATCATTTAGTGCCCCGTACACCTTGGGATAGTTAAATGGCGGAAATTAGTTTTAAAAAGAACTTTTCCTAACTGCTTTCAGTAAAAGTTGATTTGATAAAGTTTCTCCAACATTCACTAGTGAAAGTGTACAATATTCTTCAAAATTTAACATTTTCTAACGGATCAAGTAATTGCTAGCATCAACTAGTAAAAGCTAGGTTTCACTGAATTCCTAACATTTACTGTAACATATGTCGCTAGCATCAACTAGTAAAAGCTAGCTTTCACTGAATTCCTAACATTTACTGTAACATATATATCTTCAACTACAACCGTGCGATAACTAATGGTTGCCTTTAGATGCGTTCGGTAAATTTGACAACGTGCTGTTATTTTATTACTGCATGTTGTTGTTTGCAACGATACAGTGGCGCTGTTTCAATCAATCAAATAAGAGCCAGTTCGATGAGAATGAGAAGAGGAAATCAGAATTTTCGCTATCGGAATCACTCAACTTATGACTTGAATCCACAAAAACGACGACTGATATAATAATATATATTCATATATTTTGTAAATCCACTAACAACTAACAATTAGAACCGGTTTGATAAGAAGAGATTGAGAAAATCAACTATTAAATATTACTTGGAGTGCCATCTTCATCATCCTTCTCGTTCATTCTGTCAAAAGATAAATAATGCCAGAGGCAAGTTTTTATTAAGTATACTTTTTCAAAGTTCTTTTGGATATTTGGTCATCACACGGTTGTAGATAAAATACTGTATATAATATGTATGGTAACTATTTAACACCGCCCTGGTGATTATGAACCTCGTCTCACCCGCTCGGTTTGCAAATTTCACTAACGTGCGGTGATATCCTAGTTACCACACTTATCATAATATACCATTAAAGCACAGATCTACGTAGTCAGTTCAATAAGTACATTATCATACCAGTGGACTGCCAGACGACGATAAAAACTGAACACCTATTTCTCATGTTTGTTTAACTTTACTGGGGAGTTGGTCCTTAATAGTATTAGAAGACCCGAAAAAAATGTGATATCGCCAATGTGAAAGTTCACGATATTCATCCAACAAAAATGAACAAATAGAGACATGAATCAATAATTCACATGCTAATTTAGCTGAGAGAACGTTGTCGGCCTTAATAAAAGCATATGTTGAACAACGTTGTATGAACATTGAATCTGCATTTGTAGTTCAAGCGGTATCCAGAGCAAAGTTTTCGATTATTAGTTTCCGTCGCGGTTGATATCAGTATATTAGAGTCTTCGAGTTTGATGTGTAGAATTATCGGCTCATATTAAGCTTAATTATTAATTCTAAAACTCAAACTAATTATTGATTATGTTGATCAGTCATGTATGACAAAAAATGTGGAATAGACAGAGGATACGTAAAATGGTCGAAAAAATAATAAATTAGAAAAAAAAATGGAAACTTTACAGAAAGATAAAATTTTGAAAACTGAAATTTTAAAATTTTTAGTCTTTGGACAGGATTTAGTATCTTTTTTCATTTGGCACTTTGCTCCAAAACGAAATACATTTCGTTTATTAATCTGAGGTTTGAATCAACGTTGTGTATTTATTGCTGATACGTATTCACTGAATCGCATTTTCGTATGCTCAAGGTCTGAAACTTACCACGAAATAACACCCTTTAGAGATTTTGTGGCATCTTCTTATTTCGTCCAAATGATCATCGAAAACGTATGGATTATATTGTTCTTTTTCTTCAGTGCCATAATGCATGTCTACCAGCTCGATCTGCAATTAAAAAGTGCAATGATATAATTCAATAATGCATGCATCAACATTGTGTTGACATTTGAATTAAGTCAACTAAATATTTGAATAAAGAACGTACTACATATACAGGATGTTACTAAATAAGTGCGACAAACTTCAGGTGGTAGTTCTGCATGAAAAAGTAATACGTGAAAATGTTCGTGACTGGCTTGTAATTGAGAAGAAAACAGTGGTGGGAAGCAGTCAAAATTTTGGCCTTTCATTTTGACTGCTTTCCACCACTGTTTCCTTCTGAAAAAATAATGACAGATTAATATATAAACATATGTCCGCAAATGCTTTGTTTTTTCTTTAAGAAATGAGATCATTACCCGTATGCGCGCCACTGATGAACATAAAATTCATAATGGACAATTTGCACATTTTTTAGAAATATGATAATAAATATGAGGATAAGTAAGTACTGATGCTATTGACCTTTAAAAAATCAACCTACGACCTCTGTTAATGTAATAATCACCGATTAAAGACCGCCAATCAACAGGCACGACGTCATAGAATACATTATCTATCTCTGTCTGGCGTATTGACTGTAATAGCTGAGAGGGGGTAAAATGGCATCGCCCTGTTTTTGATCATACAGTAAAATTTGCGTTTTCTTTTTCATTTATCTGGTATATTTTTTGGTATTTTGATAAATTTTTTTCGCTGATGACTTTCAATTATTGTGAAGAATACGTATATAAATTTTTAATCAATTTGAAAATGTATGCAAATTGTCCATTGTATGTCAAAAAATGCTCAATAACTACCTCTTAAAACCCAATAAATTTCATTTGCATATCTCCACCGGTTTCGGAGCAATCAATAAATCTTCAGTTTTTAAGAAAAAACTTCAGCTCAGAAAACGAAGCATTTGCGGACATATGTCTATATAGCGAACTGCCGTCATTTATTCATGGAGAATTATCTCCTGAAGTTTGTCGCACTTATTTACCAACCCTATATAATAATCATAGTCTATATTCTATGAATATTCTTTGTAGTTTCATTCTTGGTGGTTTCCGGTTATATTATATTTTAGCGGGATGATTTTGTTCATGAAGTTGGCTTGGTATTGTTTGCTTGCTACTCTAGTTGAACTGAGATATTATACAGTGCGTTTTTTTCAAGTTGTTAAATGTTTAATTTTTAAACCCATGATAGCAGTAGTTACATTCGAATTACAAAGCTAAAATTTTCCGTAGATGAACTTTCGAGATCATGTTAGTTCATCAACTGCACATGCCACCAACTGTCTCGTCAAAGCGTCAACGTCAACCAGTCTTTCATTCAGTTTGACAAGTCAAGAGTCAGATTCAACTAAATTACGATTTTGTTTGATCAAAAAGTATTGATTACTTCTTGGATATTTTTCATTTGAAATTATTGTATCATCATCAGTTCTTGACCAGTGTGCAAAGTTTCGCATCAATCTAGGCATTTGAAGTAAGTAAAAATCGAGTTTAAAGTGTTTTTCGGTATATTAAAGCTTCCTTCGTCATCTTCACTACGTTATATCTTTTCTCTCTTTCTGTAACCAAATCGGAAAACGTTGTATTTTTCTCCAATTCAATCCCCATTGTCGACAAATTATCACAACGCCGCACAAGAAGTTTCACTTCGAAGAGTCACCCAACATTTACTCAGAAATCACAAACGTGCATTTGAAAGCAAGATTTCAAAATGATAATTAAGATATTGAGATGGAACTTGCTTTCACTTTTTGATGAGAAAAATTGACGGTTTGAGATCAGAAACGATTTAAACAAATGTGATAAATGAAAATTGAAAATGTGTTTCCAAAAAGATTAAGAAAACATCAATTATAGGAACAAAGAAACATGATATCGGTAAAAATGTCACCCCATTAGACATTAGACAGTTCAGGTGTCTTAGTTTACACCTCAAGAATGCTTATATCTTTGAAACACCACTTGATCTTGGTCTCGTTCTAACGAGGAGGGGCTGCTCTTCCACAATTTTGTGATTTCAAAAGATTCCGATCACAAGAGCCCATTTTATTTATTATAATATGCGAACGACGGAAGTCTTTTGAATTTACAAAATTCCGCACATCTTTCATGTCTCACACTTTTTTCCAGCTTTCGAAATAAGGAAGCTGCATGATCCTTTAGATAGTTATCTGCCAGCGGTTCCTTGATTCCATTCATAGCTCTAGAAGATTCCTCGAACTTCTCCTCCAACAATTTATGCCCGTCGTCCTCCAATTTCACAGAGTTTTCTTCGAGTTGATCCTTCGGCTAATCTTTCAGGTTTTCCGTCAATTTCTCAACAATTGCGTTGGGATCAAGAAGCCTTCGTTATTGATTTTTCTCTCTTTCATCTTCCCATTCGATTCTAAGTCACGTTCCTCCAACTCCCTTGTTAACTCGGCGTCCTTCTATCCAGTAAGCAGAACTTGTTTCGTAGCCATAATAGCGACTATTTATGTCCGATTATATAGCACAAAAAATATCTCATTTCCCACACCGTTTCTGTAACGTTTCTCACTTTAAAAAACACTATTTGGTTCAAACTTATTTCATGTACACTCACTATAACACTTATTTATTTCACATTTATTCATGTTGATGATCCTCCAGTCCGGCTAAATGGATGGACTATTCTTGACGCTCTGCTATAGAGTTTTCGGGAATGTCGATCGATGGGTAGCGTCCACGGTATACCGCACTGGAGAACAAATCCCGGTAAGTTTGGGTCTGAGGCGATATATGGACTGTACGTGGTTTATTCCGGCAGCCTCGATAGGTTGGTCCGCTGGATCCCATGTTTCAACACAATACGATGCAATTCACAAAAACAAAAATCAGTTACGTTTCACATGAGTGGCGCAGTCCAGCTTTATAGCTATTTAACTGAACCACAGATTCACACCACGAGTAAAGAAAATATAAATTGGACACTTAATACTTATAGCAAACTAATAGAAATGATTGAATCTACTAAAATAAATAAAAAAGCCAAATTTACAAAAAAATCTGGAGTTACTTGTTTCATTTTTGTTCTATTAACGTTGCACATTGGCATACAGGGTAGCGCATTAGTGTG
Source organism: Orchestes rusci (assembly GCA_958502075.1). NCBI lineage: Eukaryota > Metazoa > Arthropoda > Insecta > Coleoptera > Curculionidae > Orchestes > Orchestes rusci. The sequence continues at coordinate 100,201,996 of OY293303.1, forward strand.
TGGAAGTTCATTTCCTCCCATGTCAAAAGTGATAGGAAAAATTTTTCAGGACAAAACTTATGAGGTTCCAGCAGGGTCACAATCTAAAAATATAACTGTGTGTACAGAGTGTTCTAGGAAACCGTGGCATCAAAAAATACACTTTTTTTGAATAGCAACCCCAACTTTTGATTAGAGATTTGGATTCAACGTAATATCCTACGTTTGATACAGTGGCTTTATTTGCAAGAACGTGCAGTGTTGTCGTGCTATCAAGGATCTACTAAAATTCAGGAAAAAGACATTATGTTGGTGAATTAGCTACAAAAACAAAAGATTTGGAATTGAATATTGCAAATATGCGTATTTTTTAATGTAAGAGCCGGAGTAATCGATTTTTGAAAAAAGAATCGCTATAATTTATATAGGGTGTTTTCTACAGCAGGCCCAGCGAATTTAGAGACGAAGAAATCCAATTTTTTCAAATGGAACACCCTGTGTGCTGTTATCTAGTTTTGTTAAGCACTCAAAACCCTGCAACTTTGCCATTACAATTCACGTCATAAAATGTGTCGTTATCTCGCAATCTTTGATCATGTAAAAATAGTAAATAATTGGGATTTCTGGTTCATTCTCGGTACAGGTTACGCAACGAAACGTCATTGGCTGAGTATTTGGACCACGTGTTAAAATTCTCTAACAGAACAATGACTGAAAACAAAAGAGGTTGAAGATTTTTATTCAAAATCGAGTTGAAAATCCACTATGGTATAATCGAAATGGAAAAATTCTTATCATCAACAGAATCAACGAAACGAACTACGGAACTAGAGTGAATGTTCAAAATGACCGCCATTATTTTGAATTCAGGGCTGTACACGGTTTTCAAATGATCGACCAACTTCAACTAGCATGTTGTTATTATTGTCTATATCCTGGAATGCTTCCCCTATCCGATCTTTTGGATTGGTGATGCTAATTGTCATGGTAATTGGATCGGATTCTTCTGCCATAGCAACGATCTATTAACACGTTCGAATTTGTCATCTCGAAACCCAATTAAGCGGTACTATTTTGACATAATCAAAGATTGCAAGATAACGATACACTTTACGACATGTGTTCTAATTAATGGCAAAGTTGCAGTGTTTTGAGTGCTTAAGAAAAATAGATAACAGCACACTGGATGTTCCATTTGTAAAAATTGAGTTTCTCCGTCTCTAAATTCGCTAAGTTGGGCCTGCTGTAGAAAACCCCCTCCATAAATGAAAGCGATTCTTTACTTCAATTTACAATCAATAACTTTGACTCTCACTTTGAAAATCACGCATATTGAGAAAATTGAATTTTAAATCTTTTGTTTTTGTAGCTAATTTACCAACATAATGTTTTTTCCCTAAATTTTAGTAAATCCTCGATAGCCTGACAACACTGCACGTTCTGGCAAATAAAACCACTGTTTCATACGTAGAATATTACGCTGAATCCAAATCACTAATCAGAAGTTGAGGTTGCTATTTAAAAAAAGTGTATTTTTTGATGCCACGGTTTCCTGGAACACTCTGTATACACAGTAATATTCTTAAATTGTGACCCTGCTGGAACCTTATAAGTTTTTTTTTGGAAATGTTTTCCCATATCTTTTTTGATAAGGGAGAAAATGGACTTCCACACACTAATGCGCCACACTGTATGAAATAAAAACACGGACCATGGAATGAGACTGGATGCTTGACGCAAGTGACTTTTCTGCGTTATTGATACATGCATTCACGGCAGTGATTTTCAAGAAGTATATGTACATGTAGGTACGTTGATTTAAGAAAAATACTTTCGAATATTTCCCTGATCCACTTTTTTCCACAAACATGCATCTTGTACAAAAACCAGAAAAAAAAAACAGCTCTCTTACCTCAATTTTATGTTCTGTGAAGACCGACTGCAATTCGGGACCAACATTTTCCAGTAAAATTCGGCGTTCAACTGCAAAATCTGCAAACCATTTTCATTGATATAATATAATTTCCATGTACAAAAAGGCATGCGTTTCAGGAATATTCTGATTCGAATGTTCATGCGTATTGTACCTACTAATGCGATAATTACTTCGAGCATTCCGAATTCCTCCAGAGAAAAAGTGATAACTTAAACAAGACACCGACTAAATCTATCTCAAAAATTACTTTTTCATATTTTTAATCAGAGAAGTAATTGAATGCTCCTATTAGGACTTCTTTTAAATGTGGAAAAAGCTTTTCTCTACGCTTTTTAGTCGTACAGAAATTATATTTTTCCATTTTCCTTTATCTTGCTTTTTCTAATTTACTCGTAGAGATCATTATGGGCTCTTGATGAGATAAAGGAATGAATTAAAGTTTGGAGTGTACCAATATTATCGTTTAAACAGATTTTCGGAGTTCAAGCGTCTTGAGTTGGTTGGGTGTGGAAAAAATATCCTTATTGAGAATAATAATTGTGACTTGAAAACTCTAAGGTATAATATTCAACAAACAAACTGATAGTATAAATCTGGTAACAGTAAGAACCTGACATTCTTACAATTTCAATAGATGTAACCGTATTTACACATCATAAAGCATCATATTCCTGATGAGGAATATGATGCTTTATGAGGTAGTGTTAGATGATTTGCAGCAAGCAAATGCGTGATGTACACTTTCAAATGTGGGTATCTCAACAATATTCCGTTAAATAATTGCAGTGAAGATGATGTCCTCAAGTCTTTTATTCTCACTCAAATTAACAAGAATCAAAAGCATGGAGAATAAGTTTTCGTGAACAAAGCTGAATTTGTTTCTTTTTTAGAACTAGTTATGATTTCTATTTTCTTATCTTCAAAAAACTGTATCTGAAACAGAGAAATGGAAGAAACGCTTTTCGACCACTGCGCATTCAATTTTTGTGGAACGGCATCAGACATTTTGAACTCGAGCTGTCAATTCTTCTTTCTAACGTTGGAAGGTTAATATCAAAAGACGGAAGGATGACAGGCCGGAAGGCTGTCATAGTCGTCAGGAAGAAGTTGACAATTTTCTAACGCCACGCGAACCGATCACCGTTTTCTCCTGATTTTTAGAATTTCATAGTATTTTTGGTTTTCGAATAGTTGTGTTTTTAGAGTAAATAAACAGTTTAGTTCTCAACGTGTTTCTATTCTACGCTAAACAGCCCCATTGGTGTCCCCGATAATAGACTAGTTGAGTGCAGTGTTTTTGTGTAACTTGTGGTTATTTTTAAACATCATGGCAAACAACGATAACCAGGCTGTAGTTGCCCGTGTTAGCATCAAATAAGCTCCGGACTTTTGGTGCACGGAACAAGAACTATGGTTTTAACGTTTTTGAGCCCAGTTTTGACAAGCGAAGGCAACCACAGACGACTGCAAGTTTGACCACACAATAACAAGCCTGAATAGTGAGATCTTCCTTGAGGTTGCCGAGATTTTGCGCAACACACCGAAAGGTGAGGCCTACGAAGACCTCGAAAAGCGACTTTTGGAGAGGTGCGGCACTACAAACGATGGAAAAATCCACCGGTGAAAATGAGCTTGGGATACCTTGAACCGACACAGCTCCTCCAACGAATGCAAGCCTTAGCCATAAACAACATCAGTGCAAAGGCGCTCAGAAACCCACGGCTCAACCGCCTTCCTCCGCAAGTTCGTGGAATCATATGTATTCTCGATAGAGACATTGAAAAGCTTTGACCAAAAAGGCCGACAAGTACGTAAGGTCTGCAAGTTTTTCCGTCATGCCTCTCAATAGTACGAAAATCCCAACTTTGACAAGAAAATCACCGACTTAACTGAACAAGTGAGCGCTCTTTCTCAAAAATTGGGACGTGTAGAGAGAACCCAACTGACTCAATCCTCTCAGAAAACAGATAGCTCACCCTCCGATAGCTATTGTTACCATCATCGTCGACTTGGTGCTCAAGCAGTGCTAGCGACAGCTGCTATCTCCCACGCCCAACGTTGCTAGTTCATTACCGACGAAGCCCCACAGCTCTAGTTCCTGATCGACACCCGTGCAGACTCAAGTATTTTGCCGCGCGAAATCTGCTCCACAACACAGCCCAGCTCCATATGCCTGTACTCCGCTACTGGTAATTCATTCGATTCCATGGATAAAAGCAGCTGACGCTGAACCTTGGTCTCAGTCATTCAGTAACCTGGACTTTCGTATTAGCAGATGTCACCACCGCCATTCTTCGCACCGAGTTTCCAGAACATCATGGCTAGTAGTGGCTTCATCCACCACGCACACTTATGAATGATCAATAAGAACCAAGAAATACCCTTGAAGTGTTAAGCATTACATCGAAACAAAAGGCTCACTAGTTTTTTCCAAGCCACGCCGACTTTCACCGAACCGTCTTAAGGCAGCGCGATCGAAATTCAACGACTTTTTGCAGGCTAGCATTGTCCAGCCATCAAAGTGACCATGGTCCAGCCCACACCACATGGTCCAGAAATCCAATAGCAAATGAAAAGCATGAGGAGATTTCCACCGATTGAATGCCACCACCAAGCCAGACCGCTATCTGGTACCACACATTCAGGTCTTCGCAAACCAACTACATGGTAAGAAAATCTTCTGGACCATTAATCTTATTTGAGCCATTTATCAGATCCCAGTGCACCCAAAACATGTAAGTACAGAAGACCACTGTAATTACTCCTTTCGGCCTATTCGATTTTTCACGGATGCCATTTGGCTTGTGGAACGCAGCCCAAACTTTGCAGCGTTACCTGGATCATCTCTTCAGTGACTGTTCATTCTTTCACGTCTATATTGACGATATTCTGGCGGCCCCTGCAACAGAGACGGAACATGATCAGCGTTCAGCGTCTGTCCTACAAATCCTGAAGGCAAATTGACTTCAAATCAATAGGGAGAAGTCCACTCTTCGTACGTTCGAGGCTCATTTTCTTGGTGTCACTATTTCCGCGGGAATGGTTGATTTTTATCGACGATGGTTGCCTGATGCAGCGACTAGACTGATGCCACTAACGCAGCTTTGCTCTGGACAGAAGAAGAAATAACAAGTCCTCTCCTTACCGTCATCATCAATGTATGCCTTCAACCGTTTTGAAAACCTTCTGGCTGCCGCTGCTGAGCTGTTTTTCCCAGCACCGCACGCTCAGCTGAGCATATCTATCGATGCATCCGACACCGCGATAGATGGTGGATTGCGAAAGCTCGTTGGCGAATGTCTAGAGCTCATTGCCTTTTTTTTACCTAAGCTTCCCAGAGCAAAGCAAAACCGTAGTACGTACGATCGTGAGCTCCTGGTCATATTTAGCGGCATTTACGTCATCTCCTCAAAGGCAGACAGTTCAATATTCTACTGACCACAAACCAATGACGTTCGCTTCCAACAGCGACATGATCGTCAATTTTCATCCAAGATTTCAAGAGTGAAAGTCATCCTTTTGTAGATATCACCCAAAGAGTAAAGGTTGGGGTTTCAGAATTTTTCATTTATTCAATTAAAAGAATTTTAACCCGGATGGAAAGTCTTCGATGTGCTACTCCGTATATTCGGGATGTACAAACCAACAGATATGTCCGGACAAAGGAGATGAGTTGGTTGGTTTTTATGCAGCTATGATGTGATCATTTTTAATGGAACATTTTGGATCGTAATTTGAAAATTTCTTGGAACTGACCAGTTTCAAAGTTGACTTATTTCAATCATGTTGAAGAGTTCCTTTGTCAAAACGGATATATCACACACACATCGCCAAAATTCATAAAACCCCTTATATTTGTCAAAATGAAAAAATAATATTCGAAGTCAAGAAGTGTTTTACAAAAATCAAGTATTTTAAATATGTATTCAATGACAATTTGATTTCCCATTGTTCCTTGGTCGCGAGCGTAAGGTTCCTGGTGGCTGCTAGAATGGTTAATTCTGTCTGACCAACGTCATTTGTCCAACGAAATCTTCAGCGCATTTTGTACCCATCTCGTGCGATGGGGCCTGAAGATGTCATCCATGAAAATAAAATTGTTTCCAATTTCAGTTCAGAGAGCATGAAACGGGTTCAATAATGTTTCGAACATATCTATTTCCCGTCATAATCATGGTGTCCAAGCTGCGTACGACGACCATGCATGATGACTTTTCGAAACTTACTGATGAAACAACTTCTCTGAGAGAAGAAGACTATCTATCGTTTCTTGTGGCCCTGACCCTCTCCAAACTCTCTGTCACCGACTATCACTAACCAAACCAAATCTGGTGTCGTCTGAAAAAGAGACATCTTGCCACTGAGCTAAGATCCAGTATCTGTCTTCCTGTGTAGGCTGTATATGAGCGGCTAAGTGTCTGGGAGGTAGGCTCGGCACTTCTATTTCTATCTTGGATCGCATAGTTGCTTTGGTAAGTCTCTGCCGTACTGTGGTACAGGCAATTGTTACGTTACGTTCTTATTAAATGAGCTCCGACGTACAAAAACTGCTATATACCAATCTTTTACTGCATAAGTTACCATAGACCGGCTCCAATCAACGCTGTTGTTTTCCTGGTACAGACAAAGTATCCAGATAACTGAAGTGTGTGGACTCGTCTATCCGCGATTTGATGCAGACAGACCTTTATCAGGCAAAGCCCTCATTTTTGTTTCACAAGACAAAGAAATTCTATTGTCAGACATAACAGCAGAGAAGAAATCAAAATTCACTCTACCAAGCTCAATTTTTTCCAGTTTCCAAACATTTGTATTGAGGGCTTGAACGTGTTACATCCTTGGCCATTTTAGTGCCAGTTATGTGTAAACCTGGTAGTGAACTGACCCCGTATTCAAATATTTATTGTAGATCAGACAAAGTAAAAAATACTTATATGTCACGAACTTTCTGATGGGAAGACTGTAATAATCATCACATAGCGATAAGATTGCTCGATATCACACTATGATAAAAAAAAACTAATAAAGGACAAAAATATTTCGCTAACTGCCTTCAAGATCTGTAGACACTCGTGCAGCGAACAATGTATTGAAATATCGAATTAAATTGCCTTTCTATGTTTTCGAATTCCTATGAATATAAGCGACATCAATCACGACAATATCGACAGCTATCGTAAATTTAATTTCTCAAGCAGGCGCCCATACTTTTTTGCATTCATGATTTCAGAAGTCTCCTATTCAACCCTTTATCTTATGCAAGAGTACTGTAGTTACGCATTTACTTGCTGAGTTATGTAAGTGTAGTAGATAATAACAGATTGTGTATTTCTTACCTTCTTTTGTACTAGCAACAAATATTTTAACAACTTTGGCAGTAGGCCATTTAGCTGTTTTATGTCCTTGCAATATCTCCAAAATAGTCTCGTCGTTATTCTTCATAATGTCTTTCTTTTCAGTGTATATATACGGGGTCTCTACTTAATATCAAATTGTATCCACTAGCGATTGTCTCTTTAAGGTCTCATTGACAATTAAATGCTAAAATATCACTAAAGTATTTTGGAATTATCCATCTCATCAATTTTTTATCTGAAAAATCGTGAAAGTAAAAAAAATTAATATCACTCACCTTCACCATCTCACGGTAAGATTGTTCTGTCGCTTCTGAAAAAAAAAGACAAATAATAGTATCATTATTGTATCCCTGATATTATTTCATTAATAAATCCCTTCCTCTTCTTCACATGCTCTTCCAAACAGACCTTCGAATAGATGAGCAGAAGTCAAGGGTCCGATCATTTGAAAAAAAATCCTCAATCTGATAGATTGTGGTTAAGTTAAGTTAATCATTCAATGAACACAACAATATTTCAGGATTCTTAAAAAAAAAGAAATACACTTCTCATGGTGATTGAATTAACAGTTATTTTTGTTTTTGACTGTTTATGAACACCTCAAATCATTTTTCATCGGTCTGTGCAGGCTCTCTGGGGGATTCAAGCACTAAAATAGGGAGGTATATCCTAATCCTTCCCTTTGAGATTATTGCCTTGTGCGCACGCGTAGCAAAGATAGTTTATTGAAGTGGGATATTTGTACAGTATATAGATAAATAGATTATGTTGGGTTAGTACAGTTCATTACAGAGTTGACAAAATTAGAGGCTGCACGTCAAATAATCAAATAATTCGTTATACTGATAAACCAAAAATACCTGTTTTGGTCCTTCTGCACTCTTGGGCACATTGTGTGTAGTTTGATAAATCAAGCATTTTAACATTTCAGTTTTGCTTTATTCCGCGATTTTAACAACTTTTGGATAAAAATGGGCGTGACACTATAAAATAAAAAATGGCTTGCGACGGCCTTCTTCTACTACCTGCGCTTCCCAATTCCTTGAAGTCGAGACACGTACTTCTTGTTTTTGGAGCAGTAACTTATTGTGCAGTTATTTATACTATTATTTTGAAGGGATGTACAGGATAGTTGGGTTAATCTTGTAGAATGTCCTTTAAACCTGAGATATTTTTATTTGTTAGTTTTATACATCTTGTTTGCCTCGAGTTTTCCTAGCAGAGTTAGGATCCGATTGAAAAGGAGAAGCATCAGAGAAAGAAAAATGTTTTCTTGACAGAAATTTATAATTATAAGGAAACCGACTGAACCACGACATGCATCATGTCCTCAACACGCAAATAATATGATCCATCCATTTGTTATAAACAATTAAATTTGTTTTTTGATTTTTAGCTGACAAATGGTGGGGATCAATCTACTTGCAAGGCTTCTGGTTAGGCTAGAAAAATATGGTTTTAGAGAATCCAGTCATTCCTGTTTTTTTCATATTTGCAGGGCCGTACTCAGGTTGTCCAAACAGCGAGCGGTAGATCAAAGTCAAGGGCTGTAGTGTCGGGTGTTGCTCAGGGATCTGTCTTGGGACCAATGCTGTTCTTGATCTATGTGAATGATCTGGTATCCATTCCAATATGGGGAAAATTCGCTCTGTTTGCTGATGATACCACCATTGTTTGGCACTGAAAAACAACCGAGAACTTGGAACTGGCAATATCCAGCCGCTTGTAAAGAGCTGGTTTGAAGCAAACAAGTTAACACAGAACGATGGAAAAAACACACACCTCAGGCTTCAAATGTATTTTGCCAGATATTACTCTTGGAGGCCTGGAACTGGACCACTTGGAAAACTGCAAGTTCCTTGAACTTATATTGGGCGGAGATTTGGAATTCCGGAAACATATCCAATCACTCAGCGGAAAACTATCTGTCTGGCGCAGGACTTGGAGTCGCAAAAATAGTCTTCTTCTCTTTATTTGAATCCCACCTGAGAAAAAGCATCCAATTTTGGGGAGCATGTTGCCAGAGTCTTATGAACCTTATACTCATCATACAGAAAAGAGCATTGAGATCTCTACTGGACCTTCCACAAGGAGAATCTTGTAGGCCCCACTTTGTTGATTAGGGGTTATTGACTGTTGTATTTCTCTACACTCTGGAAACTCCAACTTTGGTGTTCAAAAACAAGGATGCAATCAGGTTCTGCGGTCACTCTAGAGGACGACGCGTCTAGCTTATGACCTGCCATTACCCATTCTTTTCAGGAAATATACAAAACGTTCCTTTGTATATGAGGGAAGAAATATGTTTAACCATCTTTCTAAAGAACTAAAGATGATAACATCCGTGAGGGTCTCCAGGAGTTCCCTAAAGAGATCGCTATTACAAAAGCCACTTCAATTAAAGACGGCGCAGCGTACTCATTCTTGAATGTTTCATTATCACAATAATCGTCTATGTGTACATACATATTTTGATGGTTTTAAGTTGCAAAAGTTGTGTTTGTTATTATTTAAGTGAGCTTTGTCCATGGAATTTTATTCTCTGACAAAGTATTTTTGAATTGAATTGAATAAAAGCTATCAGTACGTACTTACTCCTGGCAAAATTTGGGGGCTGCGCGTCGGTTAAATAGTTTCTTCACAGTTATCGTTGGGATTCTACCAAATTTCACAGAAATCAGCGTGATAAGAGATTTTCAAATGCACTTTTCTCAAGAATGGTGTGTTCCAGCGAGGTACAAGAAGAGTACCTTATCTCTGTGAAGGACTCCAGATCCTCAGAATTTGTAGTCAAAACTACTAAAAATCAACAACTAAAAAATTTGGGGCATATTTTTCTTGAACCCGTCCCTGTATATCCCAGACATGAAGGTTATAAAATACTTCAAGTAGGTTAACGTCCGAAAAAGGTTATGAACAATATGTCTATTGTTCTAACAATATATACATATTTTAATTGTTCGTTGTATTCATGTTTCGAGTTTAAATGTAAATTTCTGTCAATATTGGTCTCCAATTTTTTAATAGGTAGGTTTCATGTTTTTATGACAATGTTCGTTTTGTGTTTTTATTATTTATTTTTTCTGCTATTTTAATTTTAATTTTGATGACTGTTCAATTGCTAGTGTTCATATGTACGAATTTTTTAGCCTGAAGAAGATGCAACATAGCATCGAAACTGTAGCTCTTTATTAAAAGGAAGACTCAAGACACTGTCCGTTATTCCCGTAATCCTCGACATATTGTTCGTTATAAAATACCAAGTCTTCATTCATGAGATAGAGTGTGAGAAGTTTAGCAACTGTACCAAATTTTATTCAAATATCTTGTCAGGTTTCGAAAATATCTACAAAAAACCATCATCATCAGGTCTTCACTTTCAATACCCTGTATTTCGAAAACCAAGGCTTTGCGGACCCATACTACGCAAATAATATTATACATGTTTATCTTTTATTTTTAGCTCATGAAGGGGTCAACAAAAGAGTTGTAGAGATTGGAAAAACGAAGAAAACGAGCACTTAATGGACTTTGTAGGTTAATACCATCGAAGGAAATCCGAAAAAGATAAGCATTTTTTTTTTAAATTCATATACACTTTGTTTTTCAAGCGGTGGTGATCAATCTACATGAAATCCATCAGTACGTACTTACTTCTGGCAAAGTTTGGGCGCTGTCGGTGTGATATTTTCTGTACAATTATCGTTGGAGTTCTGGAGTTCCCTTTTTTAAAACAACTCTGGGGAACCGGGAATGGTTCGACCATGATTAAGCAAAGATTGGAAAACTGAAAGTAATATTCTTCAAACCTGCATTTCGAGTTTGAAAACAGTGTGAACTTCGTGAAAGATGCAACTGAACATGACGGTATACAGCCGAGTATTGCGGTGAACATTCTCTTCCAAATCATCGATATATTTTTGATAGCTATAACATAACCGCATCATAATCAAATAAAAAGAAATACGATTACCAGATGCGAAAAGTAAGAACCGACGCCGACGGATCTCTATGTGGGCGATTTGCAATGGAATTTTTGAACGGGCAAAAATACTAAAATACGCACAAAGGACATACCAAGGCCGAAAAGTTATAATAACAATTGTAACAATTTTTGTTACTACTAAGAAAAAAAATAAAGAAAAGAGGAGAAAATAAACAGCACAAAAGAAAGGGGGGTTTTCTAACCCTTTGGTACGGTTTAGGGGATGGTAGAGATTGGAGAACTTTGCTAACTCGTGCGGAGAGTGGCCGTGGGTAAAAACACTCTCAATTAACAGTTCTGTTGTTGCGACTCTAAATTTTCGCCACCCGCTTTTATACCCAAGTTCGCCAATCTGCAATAAAAACGGGAAAACAGCTGCATACACCAAAGACCAGATTTACCCAGGGACATACAATTTATTTACAAACTATGAAATAAAATATTTACAAAATATTCACTTTTTGAATGACCCTCGTCGACACTGGTCAGATTCCAGCCTCACTCTTACTGACACTTCGAATTTAGCGCCAAGAATGACTGACAAAACCAGAGCCGTCTTATATTGTAATACTATAGACGGCTCTGACAAAACCGATAGCGAAAGATGCGAGTTTTTATAAACAATCTGAAATTCCTCTACAGTAAAACCTTCCCAAATCGGGACAAAATGCTTAGTTATTTTGTTACTCTTACAGTGAATTGATTTTAATTTCCACTAAGTGATCACTTGAGAGTTTTCAAGAGTTGTGGGGTGTTATGTGGTGTTCAAGTGTCGAGGGTAATCAGTGAAATGTAAGAGAATGAAATAATTAAATAATACTGATAAGGTATTGTAGCTAAATATTCACGTAGATCAGTTCGGTATCGCATCAATGGGGTGCAGGGCAATAGTTATACTCGATGATGGTTGTGATGTAGTCTTGATGTCGCCCAAAAGGGGTGAAATGACAGAACTCACCAGATAAGGGTCGTGTCGGTGAGGTCAGTGAGCATGCCAGTGATCCACATTACAATTGACTTGGGTGACTAGGAGTAGGCCTACCCTTGAAACACTGAAGAGTTCAGAGACAGGTTTGGTCCAACTCGATCCAATCATCAGTGAAGGTGGGTTTCAGACGAAGACGGAAGTATGTACAGAGGGGGTGGACAATACGTAACAGACAGTACACCAACCAACAGCACGTGAGCCGTGAGTAACAGCACGCAAACAGACTCAGTAACGGGAACAGTAATAGTAACAGTGATAGGTAACAGTAATAGGCCTGAAAAGCAGAAATACCAGATAGGCGAGGGAGTTCGGGGTTTGTACAATCTTACCACAGTTGTAAGGGGGCCTTAGCACGTGTTTGGGTCAAACTGGGGGAGTTTCCACGCTTTATCAACACAAATCTGCACAAGGGCAATTGGTACAGCTACCAAACTAGAGCTGCCACCAAAAAATAAAATCGGGAAATCCTTCAGGAAATCGGCAAAGTAAGCCACGAGGTATCGTACCACACAGTAACCTCAGATAGAACCGAATTCTCCCAGGTTTTTTTAGAGAAAAAAACAAGAACCCAGAAGACCAAGCAACGTTGCCAGATTCAAAAAATTCATCTCGACACGGATGAACTGAGACACTCCAAAGTGATCGCTAGACTTGAAGTTGGTTAGTGAGTGACTGTTACATATGAATTATTTAGATAAAATAATCAACACACTTTAAACAAAAACTTAAACCTAATTTTTACTTAACAACTATACGTTTACTGGTAAACTAAATCATAATAATGCTACCCTACTTACTAAAAATTTAACTTCGCCTAGGTGAGGGTATACCGCCGAGTGGTGTTTGTGTTGCTAGGTGTCTTCACCTAACATCACGCGGTCTTGAAGCCGTCACCTAGCTGGTCCCAAGCCCAGGAAAGAAGGAGGGGGAGAGGAATGTAATGTGGGAGCTCGGGGACTAAAGCCGCGTCTTTCCTTTGCCGACAAGGCGGAATCCCAGTGATGCCGATCCGGTAAGTAGCGGCGTAACAACTAGGGTTTACGGCAATTTCCCTAAGCCATCTAGCCGATGTAGAGAGCTGCCCCATCAACCGGTGTAAAATCTCAACTCGGGTAGTAGTGCCAGGTGGCGCCTGGTCAGGACCCTGCTGCTTGGGTTGGGGGTGAAACAACCGCGGCTGCCGGACTTCGTCACTGGGGCAAGCACATTCTTCCACGAAGCCGGGGTTGGAGCGGTTGGGGAAGCGAGCTCTAACATGACATCAAAACCAGACCACACCTACCTTTAACTGACCCTACCTTCATGGGGACCGACATACTTACGAACAACCCACCCCTCAATCATCATGGAAAACGATACTAACTGTTTTTCAGGTAAAAAATCGCCAACAAACAGTTTAGAGGGCAATCCTGGCCCCAAGAGTCCAAGCGCCACTGACATGGATGTGACCCCACCCATGGAAGAGGCGCCCTCAGTCGTCTCGGCAATCGACCCCGAGACTGAGCAAGCAAACTACCAGGGGCTCACGCTTCAGGCAGTAGCAGCTCTATGGCGTCCGGCACTTCAGGAGCTCACGCTCCAGATGCTCGTCCGGCTCTCACGCCAGAATAGCTGCAACAGCTCAAACTCAAAGGGAAGCTGCGGAAAAACCGCAAACGGACCGAAAAGAGTCGTGAGGAGCGTAGGCGGAGAAGAGAGGAACTGCAGGCTGGCACCAGCCAGCAGACCTCCTTTCTTTCTACCAACGCTCCAACGGCGGATTTTCAGAATGCTCCTGGGCCCGCAAGGGCTGAGAGATCTACCATCAAGAAGGCCCATAGGAGAGGCCCGACATCAACGGATGCTAGAAGGGTAGCTAAGCAGCTTACGCCCATCAAGCTCCCGGAGGGCCCAGCAGCAGGGAAGACCCAGAGCCCACCCCACCCAGGGTCCCGGCAGATGGGAAGAAGAGGGTCAGAAATGACAAGTCCACGCCTGACAGAAGATCGAAGAGACCCAGAGGGGGTGCTTCTTCGGCGGTTAGCCGCGGCGATCAGCCGGGTAGGTCACCTCTTCTGAGGAATTGCCCGGTTTCGGCGCCGGCGTCTGCTGAGGGCCCCTTGACTGGCTCTTACCGCTCGGCAGTCGGAAGGGCTAATGGGGTCGTCATCCTCCCCAAGGGAGACGACTTCATAGTGCACTCAGAGGAAGCGGAAGCAATTATCGAGAAGATGAGGTTGACCATGGCGAGTTCCTCACAGGACTCCCGAAGTCACGAACTCCGCTTTCGCCACTCTATGTTACAGGAAAATGGCTGCTTCCTGGACACGGCGCGGCGGAGGACAAGGCCTCGCGAGACTGGCTGATGACGGAATGTCCGCATTTAGTCAGGGCATATCGTGTCGCTGACGCTCCTCGCCCGGTGAAGGTTACCTTCACCTTAAGAAGGACAAGCCAGAAGTAGGGCCCATCATGGAGATGCTGGATCTTCATAACAGGTCCCTAAGTGTCGCAAACTGGTGACACCTAGCAACTGAGGGTAAACCAGGGGAGTGGCGACTCGTTCTCCGAGTTAATCGGGAAACGGTTAAAAGGCTGGACGCGGCAGGGTGAACCATGTTCTTCGAACTGGTCTCACTCAGGGTTAGCACCCAACGGAGGCCCGCCCTGCCACCCACGTCGGCAGCCTTCAAGCCCCCGGTGGAGGAGCAGGCCACAGGTCAGTAAAGCGTGGGCCCCGTCCATCGTACGCCTCGCGATGGACACTATGAGGGTAAGTCAAATCAACCTCCAACATAGCCGAGATGCCTCCGCAGAACTTGCGAGCATCATGGTGGGAAAAAGGGGGGAAATTGTACTAATCCAGGAGCCTTATTATTTCAGGGAAAATATGAGAGGTCTCCAGGTGACCGGCATGAACACCTACGCCGGCAACGGAGGACTAGATCGACCACGGACCTGTGTCATGGCATCCAAGGAGCTGCAGGTAACCCACCTACCCCAGCTGGGCACACTGCTCTATCAGGGGCAACACCGACACCAACACGAAAGGTATTGCTCTTCTAGAGTACCTCTTAGCGGAAAACCTTGAAGTCGCCAATTGAAATGCGGAGCCGACCTTCGTCAATCGTGTCAGGCGTGAGGTGATAGATGTAACGGTCGTGTCCCAAAATTATTTGTGTAAGGTAAAAAACTGGAGTGTTACGAACGACATAACAATGTCAGACCATAGGCTAATCCGCTTCACGCTAGAGGCGGAAGGAGAAACTTTGCCTCTCGAACGGAACCCGAGGTCAACCGACTGGGATAAGTTCAATAACTGTCTTAGTAGGACCGTGGGTACCGGAGACCGGCATATAACCTCCAAGGAGGAACTGGATACGGAGGTAGAGACCCTTAACAAGGCAATCTTTTCCGCATTCGAAGCATCTTGTCCTCTCAGGAAGGCGAGAACCAAGGAAGTCCCTTGGTCGAATGATACTCTAGAGCGGGTTAAAAAAGACGGGTCGCAGGAGGTCGCACCACCGAGCTCTCAAGGGGGGTGGACAGCTCGAATGGGACACCTTCGTTGAAGCCCGGAGGAAATTCAAATTAGAGGTAAGAAGTAGCAAGAGGGCTGCATGGCGTGGATTCTGCGGGGAGATCGAATCTTTCGCAGAGTCGGCGAGACTTATGAAGCTACTCGGCTCAGAGGGAGCAACAGAGATAGGGCTGTTTAAAAGGGAAAATGGCACATGGACTAACAATAGGGAGGAAACACTACACCTACTACTCCAAACTCACTTTCCGGGAGAAAGCAACAGCAACTCCCCCTCACTAGCCCCCCCCCTATCCTCATGGCTGACTGGGATACGGCGAATAAGATCGTCACCGACGAATCCATTGAGTGGGCGCTAAGTGAGTTTAGACCATACAAGGCAGCAGGACCTGATGGGATTTTCCCGGCGATGATGCAGACAGCCGAACCTCTGCTAAAACCAACACTCAAATCCATCTTCCGAGCCAGCATCGCCTTGTGACACGTCCCAGATCGATGGAAAACCGCTAAGGTGGTATTCATCCCAAAGGTTGGTAAGGAAGACTACGGACTACCAAAATCCCACAGGCCGATCAGTTTGAGATCTTTCCAAATGAAAACACTAGAAAAGATGATCGATAGGTATTTGACGGAGGAGATTCTTTTGAGAACTCCAATTCACAGGAACCAGCACGCCTACTGCAAGGGTAAGAGTACGGACTCTGCTCTCCATGCCGTAGTGCTACTAGCTGAAAGGACTTTAAACGACAAAGAGGTCGCCTTGACCCTGTTCTTTGACGTAGAAGGAGTAAAAAGGCTAAAACGGACGTCATCTGCGAGTCCCTTACGGCCAGGGGAACCCCGGCCTCCCTGGTGAGTTGGGTTCGGTCTGCTCTTCGGGACCGTCAGGTGAAAGCGTCACTAGGAGCCTGCCATGTAGAGGCAGACGTGCAAGGAGATTGCTCCCAAGGCAGCTGCCTCTCACCCATGCTTTGGTGTCTGATAATGGACAGTCTCCTGACTAGACTGGAGTTGGAGGGCCTTTAAGCGCAGGCCTACGCCAACGATGGCCTTATACTCTTGAGAGGTAAACATCTGGAAATTGTCTGCGAGCGTATGAGGTCAGCGTGTAAAATTCTGGAGGTATGGTGCAAAGAGATAGGGCTCTCAGTAAACCCCACAAAAACGGAGCTAATCCTCTTTACAAACAGGAGGAATCTCAATAGGTTCAAGCCACCCATTCTGTATAAGATGCCGCCAGCACTGAAACAGGAGGTCAAGTACCTCGGGGTGGTCTTAGACAGTAAGCTAACGTGGAAACCCCATATTGAAAGGACAGTTAAAAAGGGCATAGCCACAATGTGGCTGCTGCGCCGAGCGGTGGGTAGGCGCTGGGGCCTAAAACCACACGTTCACTGGCTTTATCAAGCCGTGATCAGACCGAGGATCTTATACGGAGCCGTGGTCTGGTGGCCAGCCACCGAGAAAGCCACTAACGAAATCAGACTAACCAGACTTCAAAGGATGGCCTGTCTGAGCATAACCGGTGCAATGAGGACTACACCAGGAGCTGCGCTGAACATTCTCCTTGCGCTGCCAGAACTGGCAATCTGGATAAAGAGGGAAGCGATGGCACCATACATAAGGATGTCAGCTCAGGAAGTATGGAAGGACAGAGGCACCGAGGTTGGCCACACTAGATTAGCTTCTATTGTGAGGCGTGAAATACCGCTACTGGCGGCGGAACTGACAGCCACGGATGGAAGATTCAGACTTCACAGAAGTTTTGAGGTACACCTTCCTTCCAGGGACGAGTGGTGGACCACGCTGGCAGAATCACCAGGCAGCACGCAGATCTGGTTCACCGACGGCTCAAAGGCCAACTCTAAGGCTACAGGAGCCGGAGTATACAGACAAGACAGGAATGCCAGGGAGGCTTTCCCTCTCGGAAAGCTCACAACGGTCTTCCAAGCAGAGGATTTTGCTATCCTGGAGGTAGCAACTAGGGAAGAGGTTCAATAGGGAACAGAAGATAACATAGTTATCCATTCTGACAATCAAGCGGCACTGAGAGCATTATGCAAGCCAAGGATCAGCTGCCCGCTGGTTCAAGAATGCAGAGATGCTCTGCACGCCCTAGGCGAGAGCAAGAAGGTCAAACTGGTTTGGGTACCGGGACATGTGGGCATTTTCGGAAACGAACGCGCGGACGAGCTAGCCAGACTAGGCTCTTCATCACCCCAGCCCGGTCCAGAACCATACCTGGGCCTGAGTAAACGACTGATCTCCGAGGCCCTGAATGAGTGGGCTTGGTAGAACACAGTCAAAAATTGGAGGAATAACACGACTTGTAGGCAAGCCAGAGAGATAATCACACACCCCAACATACCAAGGACGGCCCAATTGCTGAACAAGAGTAGGAAGGCACTGAGCATCATCGTAGGCATTTTGACAGGACACTGCAAGCTCAACCGACACTTGCATTTACCAGGAATAGGCGAATCACCCCTATGTCCCTACTGTAGAAGGGCGGAGGAAACCTCCTACCATCTACTGGGAGTCTTTGATAGTTGAGATCGCCTGAGGAGGAGGGTCCTAGGAGCGGTAACCATTCCTTGGGTGGAGTTGGGGGACCTGAGCTGGGATGACCTGCTCCGCTTCACAATGAAGACAGGACGACTGGAGTGAAGAGGGTTGGAAGCACGGGGTTGGCGAAAAGGGCCACTAGGCCTACTCGCCGGGCTTTTGTCCCTCCACCATTACCATTACTAGAAATTCGCAACTTAAAACTACGAATTTCTGGACCGTAACACAATCATCTCTGTTCGTAGTCCCGCAACTTATCAAAAACTTGGAAAATCTTCCAGCTGTTGTGCCAATAACGAGATCCGGAATCTGTAACGTTGCAAATAAAATCAAAAATAAAAATACATAGATGCGATTTCAATACGTCTAGTTGAACGGGCGATCAAGTATAAGGGAGGTACCACTATAATATGACAAATATTGCTTTCAAAAATGTTATATTCTATAACATGCTGAGAATTGCGATAGTGAAACGGGTTTCATGCAAAGTTAAACCGAGGGAATTGCACTATGAGCCAATAAGCATATTACGCTCTTTTTGCGGTTACTCTGTTACATTCAGAATGTTCAGTTTTTATTTATCAAATAGAAAACAGATAGATACGATCAGAAAAGTTAAAAAATCGTCAAGAACCTATGTGAAACAAACTAGGTAGAGTGGCTGGAAAGCAAAACACCTATTGAAAAAGGGGGGGTGTTGACTTTTCAACACCTTCCCCTTTTTCAACCAAATCCCAAAAATGAACAGAAAACTCCATCAAAAACACCTATTGTCATTTTTATTAAAGATTTCAATTCCATGTTTATCAACTCGACATGTATGCCGATGACACAAATCTCATAGGAATTATTGACGTACTTTAAAAGAAGACGACCTTTTTTTGTTAAAGAAGATGTTGTTCTCAAGAGATAGATTCATCCTCAATAAAAAGACGACCAGATACAATTTTGTTCCGAGTGAAATCATCAAAAGCGAAAAAGCTGTAAGAAAAACAATGTTATTCGTGTATAGATTGATAAAACACAAAATCTTCGAGGATTGGCTTGGATAAGTTTCAAGACTTGTCAAAAAACTGATATGAAATGTGGATTGTTAATGCATTCACAAAAACCACCAAGTACTAGAAGTAACCACTGAGTTGAGAGTTATGTAAGGTATGTAGATGGTCAAATATAAAACGAGTTATTAGGCCAATAACTATTATTATGATGCAGTACAAGGACAGCTGTCGATAAATATTTGCTATTCTTCAAATTTGATTTGCAAATAGTATATGCATACAATACCAAGCCTACCAATGTTTTTATTTACGTCATAGTCGACCATTACCCGAAAAAAGTCCATACTGTAGAGGAGAGTGGGGCAAAGTGAAATGCGGGGCAAATTGGAATTTATTACACAGTTAAAAAAAAATTGATAACCATCCGGAATGTCAAGCTCATAATAGATGCTGCACAAAGAGAAGGCGCCATCAGGACAGGTGATGAGTCTGATATGTTGTTGCCCAGGCGAGATCACGTGGTTCCAATCTAGTCCAGGAAGTTTCGACACAGATTACCAAACCGCTAACAACTTGGTAAACTTGAACTAATATATCGTCAACTCTTATCACATCAGTCGAGAGAATGTTATAAAAGATGATAAATTTATATTTCAGGTATTTATTTGAAATACCCCAATTTAATAATGGAATAATATGGGAAAAATACCCGCTATTATTATCTATATTATCTATATTATTAGGAGAAACGAACAGGTTTTTCAGTGGATCTTCACGAGCCCAACTTCAAGCCGAGCATGCTCGTCTGATTCCATACACGTCAGAATCAAAGCTCCAACCATAGATAAAATAATATTAGGTCCTGTTCGTAGAACAATCACAAATCGGTCAGCGCTTCATCGATTGGTCAAATAATCAGAAATAGTTTGCTAACTGCAAATGCTAAATGCTCATTGGCTCTGACTGGTTTGTGATTGTTCTACGAACAGACCTATTATTTTCATATTCAGCATTACCTCCAGCTTCCCCATACAAAAGATGCATGTCTGCAAGGTTGGCCAATACTAATTGGTTCATTTTTTTATTTTTTTCTTGTAAAATCAAAAACTGTTACAGGTAAGGCGGGTAGGTGCCAATAAGATGCAAATTCCGGCAAAGTTTATGTTTTATAAGTAATGTTTCTTATTACCATAACAACATTGTTTGGCGTGAGGTATGGTCTCCAAGAGAAACAAAGAAGCTACTCAGTATTCTGTATTAATTTTTTCGAAAGTGCAATACATTGGTTCTTATTTTTTCACTCCAAAACGGTGCGTCGAAGGGAGAAAAGTCAAGAGAGCTTTTTTGCTGGAAATTGAACGAGGTTTTGGGAAAAAGTATTACTGTTTAGAAAATATCAAGTCATACCATTTTTTATTTAAATAGTGCACACATGTTCAACGCTGGCCCTGGACGAGGTTTTTTTTTTTTCAAATACTCAGAAACATGCAATACCATTTAGTGTTTGAACCCTGAAAATTTCATCAAAATCGGTTGAGCGGTTATCAAAATAAATTCAGATATCCATTTTTTTAGAAAAACTTGTACCTACACCATGTATCTAGGAAACGAGGCACTTTCGGGCATTGGTTCCTCATCTCAAACTTTGTATTTATGGTTTCTCTATTTGCTGTATAAGTGGTGACCAGTATTTTCATTTTCATCTCCTTCAGCGGCTCACAGGCTCGAAAGTCCATGAAAAATAAGGAGACCCGTATTTTTTCTTTTTGATGTAAGTCGAAAATTAACGGAGATATAACGCTTTGAAATGTGCTGAAATTGCAATGTTATGACGTCATAACATTGTAGCACCATGCTCACTATATCTATATATACAAAACTTCAAACTTGAACTATTGGAAAAGTCATATTTTCAGGAATTAAAAAAATACGTATCGATTTTTTTGCGATTTTCTTCAGTTTGCAATAAAAAAAAAAACGATTCAATTTTCATGCAAGTTCCCCATTGGCATTGACCAACAAGTTCGCGAGTACCAAATACCCACGTACGAACGTGTTGGTCGGTGCCCTCGTGCCGAGCATTCCAACCGCCAACTAGGCTTGTTCAACATATTCACCTTCGAGCATGTTGTTCCAAGCCTACTTCCAACTCTTGCTCGCCCAACATGCTCGATTGTGTAGTGAAGGACTTTGTTTGACTTTGACGTGTGCTATCTCAGTGTATCTGGCTGTAGCTACGTCAACCAAATCGGAGCACCATCATAATAATATGATTCTTTACCGTCAGCTGTCATGCTATCAATCTCTATCTGGGTTATGTCCTTTTTCCTTTTTTTTAACACTTTTGTATGACTGTTATCTTCTTGTAACTTGTATCAACTCAACCAGATAAGTGCATTGACAATGATATGATTCAAGGGTTCATGTCTGCAGCTATTTGAAATAATTAATGTCGTTTATTCAGAAATGTTCGTTCGATGAAACTGATTTTAGCTCGGACTAAGAAATCAACTCTATTCGACAGCTGTTGAACTAATTTGTCAAGATGTTGTTGACGTCTCTATGTAATTTTATTAGTCATCTCTTGATGTATTCAAAAAATCAGAGGAAATGTTGCATACAACTTGCCCCAAATTAATTCTAAATAATTATTTATAGGTACCTACTGATAGTGAACAGACAGAGCTATTTTTTTTCTCACCGGTGAATCTACCTCACTAAGCTTCAAAATACTTCCGAAATATTTTTTGTTTATTTTTTAGAGCTGATGTTTGACATTGAACATTCATGAGCAAATTGAATTAAGAAAACATTAAAGATCTACGGGAATTACTTTATTTTCCCCCTCCACGTAAATGAGTCAGAATACCTTGTTAGTAAATCCTTTCAAGGTTAGTTTCCTTCACGGTCCACTTCCATTCAGTAAAATTCAGTTGGCCTGATCCTCTTTTATTAACATTGGATATATTGCAATGGATCGTTATTTTTCAGTATTACCATTGTTCCGATGTGTCAGATTTTTTTCCGATCCAGATGTAGAGCTTTTGAAATACCACAGTTTTTACCGGGATCAAAAGTCGTATGGCATAAACGACTGTGATAATACGTGGACCAGATTCCACGATCATTAAGGCTACGTGATTCATTTCCGGTGTACCTACCTTTTTATTCATGTGGTCAGAAACGCATTTTTTGACATTGCCGAAAACGTGTAAATGCACAGGAGATCATCCATTATGGTTTCTCACTGAGATGACA
Organism: Orchestes rusci; assembly: GCA_958502075.1. NCBI lineage: Eukaryota > Metazoa > Arthropoda > Insecta > Coleoptera > Curculionidae > Orchestes > Orchestes rusci. The sequence continues at coordinate 100,224,582 of OY293303.1, forward strand.
GGCTAATAACTATTACCGAAAATCCTGAGGGAATCTTGTTATGGGACATCCCGTTTTCAATTCCGGAGTGTATCGTTTTTCTGATGAAATTTCCGGTGTGATACTACTCTGAATTTCCGTTTTTTGTTCTGGTTCGAGTGGCCACACGGTGACTGATGATGGTATAATACATTTTTAATCCTATCACAGAGGAATATCGATAAATTGTTATTTCGGCGAATCGATTTTACAGGCAAAAAAATGAATAAACGTCTTTAAAAAAATGGTTCATTATCCAATGACCTCCATTCTCAAAGGCTTCTGGTTTCTTCTATTTTCAAGACTGTTTCTACCGGATGACTGAGTTTGTTTTTCCTACTATGGTTTTTGTAAAGGGTGGCCAACTAAGAATGCGAGGTGATGTATTTGGGAAACTATCCTTCGTAGAAGCTTGTGGTAAGAAAAATTATCACTAAAACGGCAAAGAGAAGAAACTGAAAAATATTTTCAAGTTTCTGGAATGGTCACTAGGGGGCCTGACAATCCACACCAAGTAGAAGAATAGGATTTTTATCGAGTTTTTTCCAATGAAAATATATCGATGATATGATTTTCATATTTACTGACGATTTACCGAAACTTTTTGTCTAGATTGTTTTCTTCTATCCATCAGAATAAAGCGGTGGGGGAAGTTCAATTTTTTTTTACGGAGATTTCTCCCGTTTAGCTTGACCGATTTTACCGAACTTGAGCTCATATGAAAGAACATGATCCACATTAAAAATGCTCATCTGGTTCTGAATTTGTTACCTTCGCCGTTGCCGCTAGATGGTGTTAACTGAAATGGTAGCATATTTTTCAGTTTTCTTCAAAAAAATCAAATGAAATGGAATATTCATTTTTATATATTTTAAAAGGGGATACATTTTTCTATTTGAAAACTTGAAAAAAATGTTTTTTTTTTAATTTATTTACTATTTTTTGATAGGAAAATGTATCCCCTTTCAGTTAACGCCACCTAGCGGCGACCTTCGACAAATTCAAAAGCAAATAAGCATTTTTAGTGCAGATTATGCCCTTTCATATGAGCCCAGGTTCGTAAAAAGCGGTCAAGCGAAACGGTAGAAATCTCCGTTTGTGTACAAAAACAATTGAACTTCCACCACCGCATTATCTTTAAACATAGAAAAAAACAATTTGGACAAAATGTGTTGGTAAATAGTCAGTAAATATGAAAATAATAACACCGATAAATTTTCATAGAGGAAAATTCAATAAAAATCCTATTTTTCTCCTTGGAGTTGGTTGTTACGCCCCCTAGCGACAATTTCAGAATCTTGAAAATATTGTCCAGCTTTTTCTCATGGCCGTTTTGATCATGAAATATCTTACCGCAAGCTTCTGCGATGTATAGTTTTCCAGATACAGTACCTCGCATTCTTAGTTGGCCACCCTGTACTTTAACTGACTATGTACTACCTGTAAACTGCACAACACTCCAGAAACGTAGCATTATCGTCGTAATATTTTCTGGGTTTTATGTTTTCCATAACCTTGTGACCTTTGACGTGATCACCTCAAACACCTTACTGGTATTCCGTTATTTATTCTCCTGGCCTACATTACTCTTGCTGTAATTTACCGTTATTTATGTAGGTACCCTCAATATGGTATGACTTCAGTAGTCATACTTCATTTTAATACTTACTCCACTTCTCTTTATAAAAATGTCATCCGACGCTTCCAGCAAATTCTCTTCTTCTGGGTATCTACATTTCCATCACCTTTTGGAGTTCAAGCGTATTTTATGGGGTGCACGCTACTGTTTTCTAAGCAGAAATACACGGGATAAACGTCTTCATGCAAAAAGATTTCATGAGAGGCTACAATGGAAGAAAAATCCTTATCCTGAGTGATAGTCAAGCGGCAATCGTCTGTTGGGAATCTAATCCCAAGCAAGTCAGGGATTGTCAGCAAAACCGTGCCACTATGAGCATCCAACGATGTTACTCTGAGATGGGTACGAGAACACTCAGTAAGAAAAACAGAAACACATGCATACATAGACTGACTTTCTGAAGAAGGAATAATACTCATTTTCCAGAAGTCAATAGTACAGCTCTTCGACTGAAAGACAGACACAAAGAAAGCTAAATCAGCCCAGTGCCAGGGCTAATATCACAAAAACTCGTAATACCTGGAACTCAGTATTCAATATTCAGCCAACAACAAGAGCTTCTAACAATTTGAATGAAAACGAAAGCTTCCACCCCAACTGGTTATAGTAGGAGAGAGCCAGTGACATATTTCAGTGATGATTCAGTTAAGGCCTATATTTTGAGAGAGGGTTGTACGGAGCCTAATGTAATGTCATCCGAAAGTATTCGCCCTGATCGCGCTTCCAAGGGGGTGGCGGAACGCCCTAAACATGAAAAAAAAATTGCATCTTTTTATGATTTAGTTGAGGTTGAATTTTCTACCAGTTGTTATTTGGTGGCCCAAAATTACCCAGAAAAATTGGCGGAGGCGGATCAACCCCAACATGTCGTGATATCGATAAACTTTTTATGATTTAGTTAAGGCTGATTTTTTTTACCAGTTGTTCTTTGGTAGTACACAATCACATAGAAAAATTGGCGGATCGATTGGCCGGTTCCTACAGGGTGGCGGATCAACCCCAACATGTCGTGAGATCAATGAACTTTTGATGATTTAGTTAAGGCTGATTTTTTTTACCAGTTGTTCTTTGGTAGTACACAATCACATAGAAAAATTGGCGGATCGATTGGCCGGTTCCTACAGGGTGGCGGATCAACCCCAACATGTCGTGAGATCAATGAACTTTTGATGATTTAGTTAAGGCTGATTTTTTCACCAGTTGTTCTTTTGTAGTACACAATCACATAGAAAAATTGGCGGATCGATTGGCCGGTTCCTACAGGGTGGCGGATAAACCCCAACATGTCGTGGGATGGATGAACTTGTTATGATTTAGTTAAGGCTGGATTTTTTACCAGTTGTTCTCTGGTAGGACACAATCACCCAGAAAAATTGGCGGATCGATTGGCCGGTTCCTACAGGGTGGCGGATCAACCCCAACATGTCGTGGGATTGATAAACTTTTTATGATTTAGTTAAGGCTGATTTTTTTACCAGTTGTTCTTTGGTAGTACACAATCACATAGAAAAATTGGCGGATCGATTGGCCGGTTCCTACAGGGTGGCGGATCAACCCCAACATGTCGTGAGATCAATGAACTTTTGATGATTTAGTTAAGGCTGATTTTTTCACCAGTGGTTCTTTTGTAGTACACAATCACCCAGAAAAATTGGCGGATCGATTGGCCGGTTCCTACAGGGTGGCGGATCACCCCCAACATGTCGCAGGAACAATGAACTTTTAATAATGTGATTCAGTCAAGGCTGCATTTTTCACCAGTTCTTCTTTGATAACCTCTAATCTTCCAGAAAAATTGACGGATCGATTGGTCGGTTCCTTAAGGGTGGCGGATCACCCCCAACATGTCGCGGGAGCAATGAACTTTTCATAATATGATTCAGTAAAAGGCTAAATATTGTAGTATGTTATTGTGGCAACTATTTCAACTGCATAATATGTCAATTGACGGACAAAATAGCGGTTGTAAGTACACCAACTTGCACAAAAAGTGCGTACATTGAAATGGTGAAATCGCTTTGGTTTGAGCAGTGTATGAAGGTGGCAAGTAAACGTCAAGTTTTGTCAGTTGCAATAATAATCCACTTTTGTGAGAACACAAATTCTTACATGCTTCAGTGAAGACCTATGGTCGGTGAATGCCATTCTTAATGCGGAGAATGAGCTCGCCAATGACGTCTATATTGTCAAGATTTATCTAATTCCATGGTGACGACTACAAGAAGTCTTGGCCAGAAAAGGTTCTGTTACCGGATTTCAAGGAAGATAATCTACATTTTTCTTAGCAAACTAAGTGAATAAATTCAAAGTCGTACCCACAATATATCGTTTTCAATGGAGAAAAAATAAAAAGTTCAAGTGCATGGCATGTTAATATTTTGACAGCCTATCACACTGCTAAAAAAAACATGATTTCACTGTCTGTGTACGCATTTTTTGTGCAAGTTAGTTTACCTGGCGGAACGACTTGAATATTACGAAATACGAATGTTCTCATTTTTTGAGAATCTTCATAGTGATCAAAGCTCTCCAATTAACTGATATTTTGATAGTTATGCGATACAAATGCAATTTAAAAATGAATTTCTTTAGCGATATAAAATTTAAAAAAATTGATCCAAAGTTTCCGTGACTTGTATAGTTGCAAAGCTATTTTCTAGCTGCCTTTCGAACAAGAGTGACAATTTTATCTTCGCTAGATGTAATTGAAGGGCTGTAATCACTATGAAGATCATTATCAGTGGCGGATCTACGGCTATAGCTTCCCTCATTGGTCTAATAATCAATAAGAACATTTTTAAAAAATTGAGAAAAAGATTTTTTCTCACTAGTCACTGGTTTTTTAGTCTGTTGAATCCGAACCTGAGGTTTGCCACCTCGTCAGGCCTCAGCTTCACAACGAAAATTGCAGAAAACCACAAAGTTTCGGCTCTTTTTACAGTTTTTTAAGTATAACTCGAAAACTTTTTGATGATAACTATAGAACACCAAATTGGAGTGGACAAAATTTCTTACAAACACGTATAATCACTTTGAACTCTGGATATTTTATCGCGTCGATAGATGGTGTGTAAAAAATGACATCTCTTGACTTTCCGCCAAAATAAAGTTGAAAACATTATTCTGAATTCGCATTTTATACACCTTCAAAATCAATTATTTCATAACTACCTGACTATCTGATATGTCCTGGTTACATCTGAAGAATTGGCAAACGAGAGTGATCAATATACACTCATCTATTTAATTATCGAAAATTTTTTTCAAAAGTGACAAAAGGGCCTCAAACTAATTTAAAAAAAAAATCACCAGGACACCTAAACTGACAGATGGATTGAAGTTCTTAAATGCACCATTACTTCCTTGATCACTGGATGCAGAATCAAAGTTTCATCACATTTTAGGCATATGTGCTTTTATCTGACCATGAGCTTTATAGAATATACTTAGAATTTTGAGTAGGATCGAAATATCCAATAATAAACAGGGCTTTTTATTGAAAAAAATAAGAAATGTTGTAGTACCTGACGCCATCTATCGGTAGAATTTGTTAATCTCAAGGATGAAGTTCCCATCAATCTAATGAACGACTTCTACCATTTGGTCGCCATATGGTCTACAACGAGTTCGTGGATAATCCTCCCGGAAAAAGCAAGGAAAATCTTGAAACTGTTCCCTTAGTCTGACCATGTCCAATCCATGTACGTTCCGTCCTACTAGGACTCATCAGCATGGCTATGGGTCCAAGTCAGACTGAAGAGAACAGTTTCAAGGGGCTTCACGTCTATCTGAGCAGTGAATGAAAAAACATTTCATTTACTTGTCAGACTGAGGAAACACTTTCAAGATTTTCCTTCCTTAAAAAAAATATAAGTTGGGTTAATATCTCTCAGCAAATCGATAGTCTTTTTTTTAATTTTCAAACAGAAAAAAACTTGCTTGATAACTATACAATCTGATATTATTTTTGGTTTCAATACAGCTGATTGGAATGTTATCAAATATATTGAAACACTCTGTACAGAGTGTCCCAAACTGAACGCGTTCTTATGGGAACACCCCTTATTTCAAGATATGGAAGAAAATCAACTGAGGTGTCCGGAACTCAAATCTGATGAGAAACCTATTGGTTCAAAGAAAACTTAATTCTTATCGTTTTGCCGCTGAAGGGCGTTTCTCGATTTTCTTCACTTTTTTTATATCCTATAACCTTTTTATTAATAAAGATAATTAATTTTGGTACAAACTTTCTCAATGAGGATTCTATTCTATCCATTGCAGTAGGCAGTTCTTTTACAGGGCGCTTGTATAAGTTTTTCAGATAGCTTTAGTTTCCATAGGAACGCGTCTAGTTTGGGACATCTAAAAACGTATCTAAACGCCCAGTAAAAAAAACTGCATAATAATATTGCAGTGGATTCTACGGAAAAAAGTGCCTTGAGAAAGGTTTTACCAAAATCAATTATCTTCATTGATAAAAAAAGTTATAGGATTTAAAAAATCGACGAAATTCGAGAAACGCCCTCTAGCGGCCAACCGATCAGACATACGAAAGTTTTGTCTGCGCCAGTCGCCAGTAGGTTTCTCATTAAATTTGAGCTCCGGACATGCACATCAGTTTATTCTCTTCTATATCTTCAAATAAGGGGTGTTCCCACAAGAAAGCGTTCAATTTAGGACACCCCGTACATATTATTCTCTTTGGCCTGTGTAGTTGGAAATCTTTTCCCATTATGGGCGAAAAAATGATTTTGTTATGTCTGGACACATCTTATAGAAAAACAAAATGTGCCAATAGAACAAATTAATATTTGGCACAAAACTTACTAAGACTTCCAGTGTCATTTTTCCTTACTTGATCTAATACATTTCATATGCCTTTAATGTGAATAATTTAATTTCACCAAACCAAGCATTTAACATGCAGAATCATACAAGGGCGTGAATAGCTTTTTTTTGGAGGGGGTAATGGGGTTTTGGACCCGATGTACCGGGTGGCCAACTAAGAATGCGAGGTACCGTTTCTCGGAAACTATTTATCGTAGAGGCTTGCGGCAAAAAATTTTATGACTAAAGAGAAAAAACCTGGAAAATATTCTCAAGTTTCTGAAATGGTCGCTAGGGGGCGTAACAACCAACACCAAGTAGAAAAATATGATTTTTATGGAATTTTGTCCAATGAAAATATATCGATGAGCTCATTTTTGGATTAACTGACTATTTACCTACACTTTTTGTCGAAAACGTTCTTTTCTATCTATCATAATAAAGTGGTGGGGGAAGTTCAATTGTTTTTTTAAACAATAGGAGATTTCTCCCGTTTCGCTTGACCGATTTAAACGAGCTTGGGCTCATATGAAAGAGCATGATCTGCACTTTAAAAAACTTTTTTGGTTTTGAATTTTTGACCTTCGCCGTCGTGGCTAGATGGCGTTAACTGAAATGGTAGCATGTTTTTGAGTTTTTTCAAAAAAAATCAAATGTAATGGTATATTCATTTTTATATATTTTGAAAGGGGATACATTTTCCTTTAAAAAAAAACAAAAAAATTAATTAATGTTTTTTTTTGTTTTTTTTTTATAGGAAAATGTGTCCCCTTTTAAAATATATGAAAATAAATATACCATTACGTTTGATTTTTTCGGAAAAAAACTCAAAAGTATGCTACCATTTCAGTTAACGCCATCTAGCGGCGACGGCGAATGTTACAAATTAAAAAGCAAATGAGCATTTTATAGCGCAGACAATTCTCTTTCATATGAGCCCAAGTTCGTTGAAATCCGTCAAGCGAAACGGGAGAAATCTCCGTTTGTTCAATAAAACAATTGAACTTCCCCCACCACTTTATTATGATAGATAGAAAAAAAACGTTTTAGACAAAAAGTGTAGGTAAATAGTCAGTAAATTAGAAAATGAGCTCATCGATATATTTTCATTGGACAAAATTCTATAAAAATCATATTTTTCTACTTGGTGTTGGTTGTTACGCCCCCTAGCGACCATTTCAGAAACTTGAAAATATTTACCAGGTTTTTCTCTTGGCCGTTTTAGTAATAAATTTTTTTGACGCAAGCCTCTATGATGTATAGTTTCCGAGATACAGTACCTCGCATTCTTAGTTGGCCACCCTGTACAGGACGTCTATCAACAAAATATTGACACATCGCAGACAGCACAAAGATGTCCAATATTTGAACAAAAACGGACATATTCTCGGACATATCTGAACGTTCGGACGTCCATTGAACGTCCATATACGATACAAATCACAATATTGGACGATGGATGGACGACCATTTGTATCTAGTTGTATCAAACATGTACTTTCTGTTAGTTCTGGACCATGAATGGACATAAAATGGACATATTATGTACACACAACTCTCTACATGCAATGAGCAATGTGAAAATTGAAAAACTGTTGACAACAGCGCTTCATGAATTAAAATGTCGAAGACAATTTTCAAAATTTCAAATAATAGGAGATCTAGGAGTTTGAAAAACTAGAGTTGCATCGGAAAATAATCAAGAATCCCTTTTTTTTTCTCACATTCTATCTCCAAGAGGCGGGGCAGATTTCTAGATCAAAACTAACATTGGATTTGGATTCTTCATCTAAATAAAACATGGGTACCTAACAAAAGCTTCGTGCCAAAATAGCGAAGAATAAGGGTTTTGCAGCTTTTGTAGGGATTGGGTTGGTGCAACGCCTGTCAATGAGGCAATCCTCGGATTCGGATTCAGCAGATCAAAAACCGATAGAACCAGTAAGAAAAAAAAACTGTTTTTTTTTCCGGATCTGAACCTTGGATAATAAATAATTTTGTCGAAACGGACTCATTTTTGCAACTTAGCCCTGCGCCAAAAATATTTCTAAATTTTTTGCCTGTGAAGATTGAAGTCCTCTCCTTGACTCCAGCCTAGATCCGCCTCTGATCATTATATCATGAAAAGCGGTCCCACGACATTTTGAGGGCGATCCGCCATCCTTAAGGAACTGGCCAATAAATTCGTCAATTTTTCTGAACTGGATGATTGTAGGTTACCAAAGAACAACTGGTGAAAAATTCAGCCATGACTGGGTCAAATTATGAAAAGTCAATTGTTCCCACGACATGTTGGGGCTGATCCGCCACCCTTAAGGAACCGGCCAATCGATCCGTCAATTTTTCTAGATGATTGTTGGTTACCAAGGAACAACTGGTGAAAAATCCAACCTCAACTGAATCATATTATGAAATGTTCATTGGTCCCACGACATGTTGGGACTAATCCGACACCATCAAGGAACCGACCAATCGATCCGTCAATTTTTCTGGAAGATTATAGGTTATCAAAGAACAACTGGTGAATAATTCAGCCTTAACTAAATCATAAAAAGTTTATCGATCTCACGACATGTTGGGGTTGATCCAATGATCTAATTAGATCATTTGGTTGATCCGCCATTCTGTAGGAAGCGGCCAATCAATCCGCCAGTTTTTCTGGGTGATTGTGTACTACTAAAGAACAACTGGTAAAAAATTCAGCCTCAACTAAATCATAAAAAGTTCATCGATCCCCCGACATGTTGGGGTTAATCCGCCACCCTCTAGGAACCGGCCAATCGATCCGCCAATTTTTCTGGGTGATTGTGTACTACCAAAGAACAACTGTTAAAAAATTCAGCCTCAACTAAATCATAAAAAGTTCATCGATCCCACGACATGTTGGGGTTGATCCGCCACCCTGTAGGAACCGGCCAATGTATCCGCCAATTTTTCTGGGTGATTGTGGGCCACCAAAGAAACACTGGTAGAAAATTCAGCCTTAACAAAATCATAAATCCACCCCCTTGGAACCACGATCTGGGCGAATCCTTTCGGATGACACTACATTAGGCTGCATACAACATTCTCTCAAAAAAAAGGCCTTAACTAAATCATCACTGAAATATGTCACTGGCTCTTAGACTATTAAGGCGTGATACATTCTACCATCTATTTCGTTGGGTGCCCATATATCTATCAGGGATACATACATAAACTTCCTTCATATATCAGGTCATCTTCCAAAATATCAGGTCGTTTTCAAAAATGCCTCACCGTCGCCTTATAAGGTTTTAGCAGAAGTCCAGAAGAATACATCAATGGCAAACCTTTAAAAATCTTGAGTTTTATAAAGCAGTAAAATTCCATTTACTGGGTAACGTAACTATAACGAGCTTCAAAAAATTAAGAATAGTTGTTACAGAATATACAGAATTAGTGAGCCTACGTTTGTCAACGGAAGGTTTATAGTGGAGTAAAAAAGCGGTAAAATTGTTGTGTTTTTTTTTTCGACTTAGAACCAGATGAAAGCTCACCCAAATCATTAGTTAGGTTATTGTACATAAGAAATGAGAAATTACGACTTTTTTTACTGGTACCGAGTTTTGTTAAATCGAAAAAACCAGCAAAAATGCGGAAATCCAAAAAATGTACTTTCTATCATTCACCTTTCAATGACTCCGAAACTATTCAACATATCCAAATGATTTTTTTTTTACTTGAAAAGCATACATAAGCGATGATCACTGAGACAATATAGTTAACAGATTTTTTTTATTTACAATTTTTCTCAAAAGCTCGAAAATGCAGATTGATTTTTTTGTATTGACATTTTCACTAAGCGAGAAACTTTTTTGTTTGGAAAAATTTGATGCTATATGCTGCGAATGAAGTGTAGTAAAATATATGAGGAAGTTTTCAAAAAAGACCGCAGCCTTTTATCTGTTATAGTTTTCGAAATATGATTTTTTGAAACGGGACATGTCAACCTCGATGCGACGCTCGACTTTCCTCATTGTCTGTAGCGGACGCGCGCAGACTGGAAAAATGCATTTGACAAATAATGACAACATCCATGACGTTTTTTATTGTGCTTTGTACTTTGTACTGTGTTACACTGTTACGTTGATTTCGTGAACTTTTTTGTTAAAAGTGTTTTCTGTTTGGCATATTTGGTTAAACCTATAATAAGAATGACGATGAAGTGTCTTTTATGAGGGCGATCAGATAAAAGTGTTCTCTTAGTGAAAAAGCCAACCCAAAACTCTAGTTCATATACTAACCCAAAAAACTCTATCTTCTCATAAAAAAAATTGGCATCTGTCATTTGCATAGCCTCCTATGATCAATAGAAGGGATCCAAAAACGTGTAAGTTATTGGGTATTTTTCAAATTCAAAAACGTATAGTGTTTTTGAATTTGGCATATCCAAAAACCCCTATAACGATAATTTTGAAATACAAATTTTATACAGAATTTTCAGAAAATTGGGTCAAATACTAAAAAAACCAATTTCTCTAAACCCCTTATACATTCAAACTTTAAAAAAAATGTTATTATGAATAGCCATCAGCAACAATGATTATGTATAGTAACATCAATATCATTAGAGCCAAATATTAATAAATGAACTATTTAAAAGTACTCTTCTAAGTAAGAGTACAGATTCGTATAGTTTTGTCACTCTATATAGCCTATACAAGGTGTTCAAAAATGATACCAAAATTTGCTTTATTTTTGAATAGCTCCCGTAAAAACATTGACAATAATTGACGAATGTACTGGTTCTTGAAGGAATATTTTATGATGGTTCTTGCATTGTAGATTTTTTGGCTCTAATATCAGCTCATTATTACCCACCATTTATTCAAATTTATCGAATGTTTAGTTTTAGTTCGTATCATACCTAAAGAAATGACAGAAAGATTTTGCAAAATCTCTGCTGGAATTTACAAGGTGGTTAATAGATATGATATTTTTTTCCAAATTTGACCAGACTTCCTGAGCATCCTGTAAAAGAAATCATTACAAGATTATCGTTGAAGGGGCTTTTGGATCTGCTAAATCCAAAAACGCTATTCGTTTTTGAATCTTAAAAATGCCTAGTAACTTTTTAGGTTCTTGGGGCCGTTCTACACTCCCCGACAATAAATTCCGGACAAGAATAATTTGAGTCAATTTGATATACCTGTAAGTTTTTTAATTTTGGTCCGATTTAGACAAAATTTTTACCAAAGTGTAGCCCTATGTCTCAAGATATGACCCTTCATTTTGGTTTTGGACAAATACTGATGGCTTGGTTCATTATAGAGGGAGGAACAGTGGCTACTTTTTTACCCTCAAGTTTTCAACACCCGGTGGAAAAATCAAGCAGCAATATTCATCTTTATTATGTTCTGTTGTGAAGTGAAATCTTTTCTCAACAAAATGTTTTTTTGGTCATGTCAATATCTGCTTTTTTAGAGAAGATACAGATGTTTAAATAAAGTGCTGCAGTTTCTCGATATTTTATCAACAATTAATAAAAAGATTCTTATAGACTTGCATGAAGTTTAGCCCTATGTCCAAAGATATTATCCATGATTTTGGTTTTCAAAAAATACCGATGGCTTGGTCATTATACAGGGAGGAACAGAAGCTACTTTTTTACACTCAAGTTTTCAACACCCTGTGGAAAAATTGAGCGGCAAAACTAAGCTCCATGATAATGTGTCGTGAAGTGCGACCTTTTCTTAACAAATTGTTTTTTTAGTCATGTCAATATCTGCTTTTTTAGAGAAGATACAGATGTTTAAAAAAACTACTGCAGTTTTCCGATATTTTATCAACAATGAATGAAAACATTCTTCTAGAGTTGCATGAACAAATGTTCTAAAATTCCATATTGTCCCAATCTACCCAATGTTCCATATTGGGCAAATTGTTCATCTCGATCACACTTTGGAGGCGGTAGTATCATGGTGTGGACTGGGGTATCACTACATGGCCGTACAGATCTTGTTTAAATTGAAAATGCGAAATCAAACACATGGAGTAGGTATGCTAGGATTGCTAGGTAGACATGTTCGCAATAGACATCTAGAAACCGTGCCTGCTTTGCGAGAAACACTTCTTTAAAAATAACAAATAATTTTCAAGATGCACCAAAAGTATGCCATTCGCATGACAGAAGTCATTGACTATAATTTATGGCAGAAGTCATAGGGATACGATGTGACAATACCCGCTATTAATTTGAAAACATTTTGTTCATGCAAGTCTATAAAAATGTTTTCATTCATTGTTTATAAAATATCGAAAAACTGCAGCATTTTCTTCAAACATCTGTATCTTCTCTGAAAAAGCAGATATTGACATGACCAAAAAAGCATTTTGTTGAGAAAAGATCGCACTTCACAACAGATTTTAATGGAGCTAGATTTTGCCGCCCAATTTTTCCACAGGGTGTTTAAAACTTAAGGGTAAAAATGTAGCTTCTGTTCCTTCCTGTATAATGACCAAGTCATCGGTATTTTTCCAAAACCAAAATCAAGGGTAATATCTCAAGACATAGGGCTAAACTTTGGTACAAATTTCACTAAAATCGGACAACAAATAAAAAAGTTATAGGGATATCAATTTGACTCAAATTATTCTTGTCCGAAATTTATTGTCGGGGAGTATTAATCATAGGTAGCCATGGAAATTACATACATATACAGGGTTATTCACGTTATTCGACACGAAAGATTATGGCCGAAGTATATGATTTTGAAAAAGTTTTTTTTTCTGGATGGATAGGGACACTTTAAGGCTACATTTAAAAAATATTTTCATGTTATACAGGGTGTCCCCAAAACACGAAACGCATCAAAGTTGTATTTTTTTAAATGGAACCCCCTGTATATTGATTGATATTTCAATTCTTTCTTCAATTTGGAACAATACAACTAATGTTCCTAAATTCAACCGTTATCGAGATATCGCGTTTTAAAAATGGCATTTTTGCAACTTTGACATGCTATAAAACTCAAACTATTCAAGTTAGAGAAAAATGGATTGCACATTCCTATCTTAACTTCTCAACAGCTATTCAAGGAGATTAAATCCATTCTTGTGAAAAAATGTCAAAATGTGCCGAAAAAAATTGACAGTTGACGGTACCTTCTATCCAAATGACAGAAGAGCTCTTGAAAAGTTAAGATAGGAAAGTGCAAACCATTTTCCTCTAACTTGAATAGTTTGAATTTTATAGCATGTCAAAGTTGCAAAAATGCCATTTTTTAAACGCGATATCTCGATAACGGTTGAATTTAGGAACATTAGTTGTATCACAATTTTTGTTCAAAATTGAAAAAAGAATTGGAATATCAATTAATATACAGGGGATTCCATTTAAAAAGATACAACTTTGATTCGTTTCGTGTTTCGGGGACACCCTGTATAACGTGAAAATGTTTTTAAAATGTAGCCTATCCATCCAGAAAAAAAAAACATTTTCAAAATCATATACTTCAGCCATAATGTTTCGTGTCGAATAACGTGAATAACCCTGTATACAGTGCGTTTTTTCTTAAGACGGAACATAGGGATTCCCATGTTGAATTCTCAGTCCCGTGTTAGCAGTACTTCTATTCAAAGTACACGGCTAAAACTTGGCGTTGATAAACTTTGGTGCCTAGAGATTAGGTTTTTTCATAAATTAACACAGAATAAATTGAAAATAGGTTAAAAAAATGCTTTTATCAATTGGAATGTGATACTTTTTTACTAGACTTGTATATGCCACTGTCAACCAATAACTTCATTGTCAAATTGTAATTTCATTTATTTCTAACAGTATAATACGAAAATAGAAATCAAACATCATTTTTCAGAAAAACTGTTCAAAATGTCCCCTATTAACGGCCAAGCAGTATCCTTAATGGTCATAAAAATGGAAAAGAAATGTTTTGGTTAAACGAATTGACAATAAAGTTAGACATGTCAGAGAATTGGTTGTCACCGTCATATACAAGGCAACTTTTTGATAAATTAAAGCATTTTTTATGTCTTTTTCCAAGTTATTCTGGCATAATTGATGAACTTACTTTATCTCGAAGCACCAAAGTTCATCGACGGCAAGTTTCAGCTGTGTACCGCTAACATGGGATTGAAAATTCAACATGGAAATCCCTATGTTCCGTCCTAAAATAGACGCACTGTAGACTAGTAATAAACAAACTTTGTGATAGTCAAATTATTTTTAAAGGCGATATTTTAAAATGTACACGATTTTTATTGTTCATGGCACACTATCTTATCAATATATGTAAGAAGACTTCTAATTTTACTCACAAACCGTTGAAGATAGGATAGGTACCTATATATTATGCCGAATAATATGCTTTATAAAGTATACTTAGAACTATACAATAATATGGTATTTGTTTCGGTTCGATACCTTCAAAAACAAAAAAGTTACGGCTCATTTAAATGTTATCAAAGATAATGAAACACCCTGTACATAATACACTGTCCCAAAAAACCAACGCAACACACAGTAGATCTTAATAACCACTAAAAACAGGAGCTATCAAGCTAAACAAGAAATAAAAGAAATGAAACAGTACAAGGTTTTGACAAAAGATTATCTTCTTATTCCTAAAAGAATCAATGAGGGAAAGAGTTTATTTTAAAGAGACTCTTCCCTTCATTTATGGATGAGTTTTTTTAGTTATTTCTGAATAATTCTACAGTGTTTTGAATTCTCAGAGCAAAAATGTTCGTGTGCTTAGCATGCAGTAAAACGCGAATCAAATCAAGTGAAAATTTTAAACATTTTGTGGAATCTACAGCTAATAACAGCTTTTTTTCATTATCAAAACCTTGAAGTCTTGTCCTTGTTTCAATTTCTTGAGTTCAGCTTCTCCTTTCAATACGCTTTATACCATAAGTTCAGAGGAAACTGGGATAGTATTTTCAAAAATTCAAAATGTAAAGGGAACAATATTGATCGCATGAGCATTTATAATGATTATGAAGATTCCTACATATTTATATCATGATAGGTACTCTACTGAATCATTTATTTTATTTTGACAGATTGTAGAACTCGTCAAGAGAAGTTGATATAACAAAAAATCAACTATATGTAAGTTGTAACATAAAAAATGTTTGAATTTGAATAACTAAATAATAATTTAACTAGCCACAGATTTTGATATTTCCGAACATTGCCGATTGCCATGTAAAAGCGTTATTTTTTACTACTGATAGGTATTGCGTTTTACTGATAATGAATATTTCTAATTTTTTAATAATGATTAATAATGAATATAACTCTTTTACTTTGAAACTTTTATATAGGTGATTTTTGGAATATCAACTACTTTTGACGAGTTCTACAAGTCGTTGAAATAAATGACTCAACTTTGAAACACCCTGTATTTATTGATTTGCTGCTTCATATTTTGACAATTTAAAATAAATGAAGCTACCTATTTAAATAAAATTAAAAGCTAGGGCAAAAATTGCATCACCCACACGAAAGGGTATAAAAAAATCGATTTTTGAAAGATCGGTGTCACCTACGTACCTGATAATTTCGAAAAATCCGGAAGATATCCGGTACCTGAATATTGCGTGTTGCCAAACTGACTCCAGTACGAGAAGTCTTCTGATTTGTAAACCAAAGTTTGTAAAATACAGGATTTCAAGATCTGAGAGAAAACTAGCAATTTGATGAAAAAAACATATACGGAAAAATTGTGGAGAAAATAATAAGCAATTATGGAAAGTATAGCAAATTAAATAATTTTAATGAAAACTTTTTTATTAATTCCTACAAAAATTCAAACTAATAAAAAATGACTGCGTAATTTTTCATAATATTCCGAATATAAATCCAAAATTTTGTTCCAATCCGTTGCGTACTTTTTCTTCAATTCTTTGGATGAGATATTTTGCATCGAGCGGGTGATGTAGAGGCTCTTTAGCGCACTCGGATCAGTCGGTCCAGTACGGACACAATTTTCAGGCTGAGAGTCATATTTCATGAGTGGTCATCAGAAGTTCGACTTACATTTATGTGAAAATTGCAGTTGTTATTTACTTTTATTGGTTTCTTCTGGGGCGGGATTCCGTGTACTGTGGAACTCCAAAGCGAAACGTTAATCGCTGTGTAAAATGATAGGAAAGCGACGTTCAGCTAGAATTCCACAGGTACACGGAATTCGGTCTCTGGTCACATCACTAGAGCACGATATATTTTTGTTTTGGCGATAATTCTTTTGTCACTTATAATCTTTCACAATCAAACATAGTTTCATTTAGACAATGTATTAAAGGCCAAAGACATTAACAGTGAATTTATGTTTAGCAGTGATGCTTATGTTTTCAGGATATTCTCCAATTTTGATGAGGGTTCTTGAAAATGAAAATATCTGCAAAAAAAAACTAATGAAGGGTAGAATGGAAAAAGTTATGGACATCTAAAGCAAATGATAGACGAGAGAATGCTTACCAATGATTTCCGGGAAGTTATGAATGTCAAGTTGTTCAGTCAATAGCAATGCCTCATTCATTGAACTCTTTCAATTCATCAAGAACGGAAACAATTTCCTGGCTGATGTTCTGCAGTCCTGTGAGGTTTTCCTCGGCCTCCTCGATTTCTTGGCGCCAAATCTTAGTCGTCTCAGCAATATCGCATAAACCAACGGCAACAGCATTAGCGCTCACAGCAAAATTATTCAATTCAGGGTTTTCGATTTTTGGGACAGGATCCGTTGCTGACGCTGACTCAGTTTTTGTGCTCTGGCACTGATTCATGTTAATGTGGAGTGAATTATTTTTTTGACTGTTAACAGGCATTTTATCAGTTTGAACAAGACGATCTTCAATATAATTGCGACCAGGCTTCTCGGACACATCAATATTTGAAAAGTGAACTTGAGAAGAGATTACTAAGTTGTGGTGATCAGAACGCTTGGGTGTTGACTCCTGGCATGTTGTTTGTGTTTCTTTATCAACTGAATTTTTTACTTGTTCGTGGTGGCTATTTGGAACCATTATTTCCAGACAATCTTCAAATACCTTGAAAAAAGTGATTGCTTTTGAATATGTCTTTCAAAACATGCATGACTCTTGACTCTAGTTTATGTGATTGTTTGGGACATGAAACAAATTTAATATTTAATGAAGGATGATGTATTTTGTCAAAACGGTTTTTGGACACAATAATTCCAAATGTACTCTAGACACATCTATATTTTTTTTCTTAAATTCCCGATAGGATCAATAGGAGTGAATTCTCAAGAATCCATAGCTTGAGAGAATTATCTAGAATCTCACCCTCCAATGCAAAGAAAATATTCAAAAAAAAATGATATTTGAGTTATGGAATGACCATGCAAGAAAGCATACAAACGCCATAACGAGAAGAACGTGGCCCTGAAGAGGGAAAATACGAAAAACCCAAGACCACAAAGCGATAATTGAACAAACACTATACTTCAGTTCACCGGTGTATGGAAAACAAGGAAAGGAGACATTTGGAACAAGAACCAAAGAAACGGCAAGACCTAAAGAACAGACGGAAAACAATGAAGTCGACATGATACTGGATAGAGAAACAAATTCAAAAAAGATCAATATTATTTAAGCCAACATCGTGGAATATGAAGTCCAAGTGTTCGGGGTGTTACATAGAAATGATATCGGCTTATTGAAATGCCCTTGTTCACATTCGAACAACACTTCACAAACGTCAAGAAAGCGAAAACTGGCACAGAAAATAGCTGTCCCTCGACGTGAGAAATAATTTGAAGATTTCACGACAACTTCAATCATGCAACTCCTGAAATCCATGAAAAATTCAGATGATGATGAATTTCCAAGAGAGGCGCATTAAGATAAAGAGATTTTTAAGAAACACAGAATCGTATGTCATTCTATTTTTAGTTGGAATAATATACCTGTGTGGTCATCAAAATGAAACTCCATCACAATATTTTCAACTTTTCCCATCAGTTCTTGTCCTCGAAATTTCTAACGTCGCGATTTCTCATATTCTTTCCAAGCTATGCTTAATTCAATAATTTGAGTTTGAATAAATCTTGTTAACTATGAAATGTCTCCCAATCTCACAAACCGTCAATAAAATATAGATTTTATTCACCTTTATCTTTTCCTACCTTTGTAGCACCACAGAATAGGCGCCCAGAAGCGACAAAACGTCAAAAATTGCATTGATTAAATGGGTAACGATTCTCTGACGTCACGTTTGAAGTTTGGGACAATGGTCCCCCACCAGACACTGACAGAACTATACTAATGCTCTACACTGTAAGAACAGTTGGTTTAAAAAGGTGATAGTAATCTGAAACTCAATGAGGGTTTCATAATGATAAAGAGACTTGCACCATTTATCATATTAGTGATTATTAACGAACCGGTTTTTGTTTTCTTCTATTCTCTATTTTTGTGTTATAAAAAAAAATTCTCTCTTCACATACATTTTTTATTACCCACATAAGTATGAATAAATGGATATATGAGTACATGTTGCCTAGATACATAGGTATAAAAGACTTGCAAATTGATATTTCAGACAGTCAATATTATAGATCAATATCAATAGGTAGTTTTTAAAAAATGAATACATAAAACGGTATATACAATAAGAATATTTGGAAGATTTTTTAAGATATGTTTCCATCTTGTGAAAAAATTAGTGTCAAGTTCGTATAATATGTTTTACTGATGAAGGGGCTTTTTTTATTTTATTACACAGGGTGTTTTAATTTTTAACTGTAAGGTAAAAGAGGTATTTTTTGGGTATCTATTTTCTGTGCGAATTTTTAATTCGAATCCGAACGCGCGTAGATTTTGATTTCAAGGCGACACTTTTTGGCACACCCTACAAGAGGGTGATTCTCATGACACTTGGTTAAATAAGGATGAGTGGAACCTTGTTTGAAATTTGAAAGCGCTTCCAATTCTCTTCACAACTTCAGAATATTTTTCAAAATTCGTACGATATTGGTTTTCGAGATTTCCAATGTTGAACTGGGCGGATAAAATAATTACCTTCTCTTTTTGGCTTCCTCTTTTCGAATTTTATCTCTTTTTTTCGAAGCCGTCAGTTTAATTTTTTCAAGTAGGTACACATATTATAGATAGACATAGACAAAATAGACTATTTGACAGTTTTTGTTACCTTGCATTTATCGCCCGAAACACCGCTATTAATTTCTAGTTGGAACATCATGAATATTTTATAAGTTGAGAATCCACTTTCGTTTATTTTATTCTTCTTATATTTGTATACTCGAATATAAATAACGTAAAAATTATGTTTATTTATTGTAAAAAAACAACAATATATATGATTTGTATTCTTTATTAAGATCTATTAAGTGATATGAAAACCAAACCAAAAATAATGAATACAAAATATATCAGTAAACAAACCTGATAAGATGTGGATTTTTTCTCTTGACTCGAGGATAAGGGAAGTCGCATTGTCTTCCAAGGCACTTTTTCTGGCATTTTTTCAACCATGCAGCTTTGTGGGAAAAATGGAAGGAATGGCATTGGGAAATGGGCGTTTCTTTTAAATTTCTATGGAAATGAACAAGAAATTAATTTTTCTTCGAAATGAAGTTTGCAAGGCACCTGCCTTGGAAAGCAAGTTGTCTCGATAACAAGCCTTCAATCGTATTTTAGCCCTATAATAAATGAAAAAAAAGACTATAGATTACTAGATCAACCTACACCCTATAATATAAAACAATTTGAGCAAACAAGTAGTTATATCTAACCTAACCCTACATTTTCTTCACTGAATTGAGGTAGGTAATCGTTTTAGATTTTTCTAGGTAAATAAACATTACAAAAAACAAAGATATACATACTTTTTGAGTAAAAACGTCGATAAAATTGGAAAATATTCCTAATAATACGGAAGTAAACAGACTTTCTAATATAGGTGCATAAGTACTTACTGATCAGACTCTTTAGGGAAAGAAAACATTGATATTCCATGACCGGTTCTGGTCCAAAAGCCCTGAAAAGCACAAGAATTGCCTCTCGCCATATCACACGATTTCCTTTCACAGAAAAAAACACACAAAATCAAAATGACGAAGAATATTCCAAATGATACTAAGCAAATACCATCAGAGACCGGACTATAAGACCGAACCGTCAGATGTTTGACAGTGGTTCCACATTTCCCCTTCCTAAAGATTTTGGCGGGAACCGTTTTGTCGCTTCTGGTCGCCTATTCTGTGGTAGCACACACTTTTTGCGTCGTCACGAATTGATTTCGGAAGAGAATAAAGTTTAGAGGTGAGTTTATTTTTCATTAAAAGGGCGACAAGTGAGCTTCTGAAGAAAAATATTCTGATTCACACAATGCGTTCAGTGGCGGCTCGTGAGTTTGGCTACAGGAGGGCGCGTGACATAACTGCAAGAAATGAGCTTTGTTCAATGTCTTGCAAAATATGTTCTTTGGAGGCTTCAAACATTCACTGCAACAATCTATCCTGTATTGATTTCGAGGTTCTTAAAAATACAAAACGAATCACTAAGATGTTTATCTGAAACCGAAAGTTACTAAATACTAGTTTATACAAATCACACACCCTCATTTTGACGTCGAAAAACTACTATGAAAAACGGAAACAATGCCGTTCGCGATGACAACATTGACAAAGTCTCCTCACAAAAATGTATTTGAGAATCGTTAATCAAGAGTTTTTTTTTTGTTTATTTCAATTACAGCATGGAGAAGCCAGATTTGTATTAGTCATTTATTGGTATTTTGACATTTATTCAAATGATAATGCATTATGTGCGGTTGAACTTGTATAAGTAATAAAGGTAGAATCACATTGTGAAGGAGATTTGGAATGGGAACATAAGAATTTAAAAAATCTTATCGTATCTATGTTGGTATATACAGGGTGAGGCGCGAAAAACTTCCCACCCAGGTTTTCTCAATTGTTAGATGATCAATCAAAAATCGCTCGGAAACGTCAATTTTTGTTTTTTGGACGACACTTTTTTCTAGTATTTTCATCCAGATGTCCCCACACAATCCCTATGCGGGGGTGATAAAGCTACCCTCAGAATTTCAAGCGGAAAATCGGATCGAGTGATACGTCATTATTTGATAAATATTTTTATCAAGATTATATCCCCGAAGTTTCAAGTTGCTGCTAGTAGTGTTCAAATAATATTTTGTATTTTTCAAATTTGTGAAATGGTCACATTATACTTGATTACATTGAACGGTCATATTTTTGAAATTCTCATTCTAGAATCCTTCAAACATTGATATCCATTGGTAATATGCAATGATTATGTTTTCATTCGTTGTTGAATGTCTAGGATTTTAAAACAAGGATTTAGTGGAATTACCTCAATTATTATAGTCTCTCACCTATCAGATTCATCGTGAAATCTAAAGAATCTCTTCTTGCTGTTATATCGTGTATTCTTACAGGATCTAACGGCACAAACGTGTCGTCCTTTTCGATCACTTCTCGGTTCACTCATTATAAAAATGATTAAATCCGTATAATCATTGAACACAATTTGCGAAAAATCACAAGTTTCAATTTCACAATGGCAATATGCGGAACAGCACACAAACATCCGGCCACTATGACAGCTGAACAAAATAAATTGTCCGTATACCTCAAATATTTACAAGATACCTCTTTTTCCTCTTAAGAACATATTATTACCTGTGACATTACGCGAAACTTTTTACCTAAATAGCTGATGATTGAAGCTTCAAACCATAAACTCATACTGAATCATATTATGAAAAGTTCATTGCTCCCGCGACATGTTGGGGGTGATCCGCCACCCTTAAGGAACCGGTCAATCGATCCGTCAATTTTTCTGGATGATTGTAGGTTACCAATGAACAACTGGTTAAAAATTCAGCCTCAACTGAATCATATTATGAAATGTTCATTGGTTCCACGGCATGTTGGGGCTAATCCGCCACCCCTAAGGAACCGGCTAATCGATCCGTCAATTTTTCTGGATGATTGTAGGTTTTCAAAGAACAACTAGTGAAAAATTCAGCCTTAACTGAATCATATTATAAAAAGTTGATTGTTCCCACGACATGTTGGGGCTGATCCGCCACCCTTAAGGAACCAGCCAATCGATCCGCCATTTTTTCTGGATAATTGTGGGTACCAAAGAACAAGTGGTGAAAAATTCAGCCTTAACCAAATCATGAAAAGTTCATTGGTCCCACGACATGTTGAGGGTGTTCCGCCACCCTTAAAGAACCGGCCAATCGATCCGCCAATTTTTCTAGATGATTGTGGACTACCAATGAACGACTGGTAAAAAATTCAGCCTTAACTAAATGATAAAAAGATGCAATTTCTTTTACATGTTTGGGGCGATCCGCCACCCCTTTGGAACCGCGATCAGTGCGAACCCTCTCGGATGGCATCCGATTAGGCTCCGTACACCATTCTCTCAAAAAATAGGCCTTAACTAAATCATCACTGAAAAATGTCACTGGCTCTCCTACTATTTCAAGAGTCCTCAAAAAATATAATTATAATGCTTATAAAATCCAGCTTCTTGTCCGAAGACGTTTTTGAAAGACAAGTTGGATTTTGTATGTGGGTATTAGAGAAATGTGCAGATAATGAACACTTTTTCCTCTCAGTTATGTTTACTGACGAATGTACATTCCATAACAAGTGAACTGTTAATCGGCATAACTTTCACTATTATTCTGATTCCAATCCACATCAATTCGGGATTGTTCATAATCAACATAGATGGTCAGTGAATGTGTGTGCCGGAATAATGGGTCAATATTCAATCGGTCCTTACTTTTTTGAAAAATATTTAAATGGAAGGTTGTTTTCAGAATTTTTGATCGATCAAGTCTTATTACAAGGCATTCCATTGGACATAAGAGGAACTATGTGGCTCCAAATGGATGGAGCTCCTGCGCATTTTCATCGTGCGGCCAGAGAATATTTTAAATGATCGTTTACAAAATCAGTGGATTGGAAGAAATGGTTTTCAAGCTTGGCCCTCAAGGTCACCCGACTTGACGCCACCGGATTCTTTTTGTGGGGATACCCTAGTGGCGGGCCGTGACCTGTAACTCCGAGGGGGCGAATGATTTTGGGGGCGGGTGTATGGAAAGATTTCTTCTAATTAGAAATAATGAAATACAAAGCTTTCAAAACATGTAATGGTTAGAGTTATACAATACAAATAAAAAAAACCTACGTCAGTACTTGGTACTGACGGTAGGTACTTCAATAATCAATGTATTGTCAAGTTCAACTTCTTCCAATGCTAGACCCATATATTCATAACAAAATCAAAATAGCAACGTAATCATGCAACTCTAATAGGTATCAACCGAAACTGATAACTGAGTATTTAACCCGAAACCAAACTGTGGCTACTTTTTACTCTCACTACCAGTAATTACAGAAAGCCTGAAGCCTCTAAATGGAATTGTAAATACCTATCCTCATGATTTTCAAACTTACTCTGTATTTTCCGTATTAACTTGCTCATCACTTTTCCTCACAACTGTATCAGGTCGAAAGAAGTCCGTGATACTTTTGGACGTTGATGCACTAATTTCCATCAGTTTTTTATTTCATTCTTTTCTGAAAGCAGCGCCCGATTTCTTTTTTGCATCCATTTTCAAGAAGTTATAAGACTGCAATTATTGATGATTAATGGAAGCGCAGAAATGGCCTGTGATAATGCCGAATTGGTAATGGCGGGAAAGCAAGAGTGTTATCGAAATCCAAACCAAAGCCCCACGAATCATCTCTTTTTCTCTTTCTACTGTTTGCTTGTAGAACGAGAACGAGATATCATTGTTCGCCTTGCAACTGGTGGCGAAAGATGTCATTGTATCCTTCTTGTCATTGTATATCAGTGCTTATCAAACAATCATTTCAGCGATTCTTAAACAACGATCCTCATGTTATTTATTTTGTGAATTTATGAATTAATTATGGAATCAATGTATCGATACGTAAAGGGCGCAAATGGAAATTTATTGATAGGGGCGGGGGAGGCGAGCGCCCCCCCTTGCCCCCGTGACGGCCCGCCACTGATAAAAGGGATCGTTTATAACACACCACCGACAACACCAGATGATATGAAGCAACGCATCAGAGAAGCTTTCCGAACCGTAAGCCCGCGTATGTTGGCAAATGTTGCTGGAGGTTATGGAAAAAGGATACGTTTTTGTTTAGAGCCGGATGGTCGTCATTTTGAACATTTGCTATGAAAAATTGTTTGTTGTATTTTCACCATGTTTTTATCTTTGTTCATAATTCAAGCCAATAGGTTAAATTAGTTTACATAATTAAGACTTCGTTTTACTTGAAAACGTGAAGAGTTATCTATAGAAAGGTATAATAATATTCGATAGACAATCAAATTTTACATCTATTGATGACATAAAATAAAGGGCGTGCCATTCAAATAAAAAAAGCTATTACGTTTTGAAGATAATGATTATTTAACCATAATTCTTAGACACTCTGTGTAGGTTATCAAAAGTTTTATAAGTGTGACATCAATCTTGATCAATTGGTAGACTTGATTATTAATTTGGTTTAAAAAAAGAAAACAACAGCTGAGAAATAATGAAATGAGAAATGAAATAATATACAAGGTATTCCATTTAAAAAAAAAATACATTTTTGATACGTTTCGTGTTTTAGGGACCCCTGTATAACATAAAAATATTTTTAAAATGTAGCCGTGAAGGGTCCTTACCATCCAGAAAAAAAAACTTCCTTGAAAGCAGATACTTTAGCCATAATGTTTCGTGTCGTATAACGTGAATAACCCTGTATATTGACCCGATACATTGACTTCTTTTTACATGAATTAAGACTAGCATTCTTGTGAAGATGATCCGTAATCAAGAAATGTTTACTATAAACCGGTATAACTCAGAAATGTGTAAGATGGATGGGCTTGAGAAAAAAACAAAAATGTTTATAAATAACTTGTACTTTCGTATGCGCGTCATTTCAAAAATGACTTTGACCGATAAATTTTTCGGCACATCGCGACGCTTAGCTCTAAGTATGCGTCGAATTTTTTCAACTTTGGAAAATATCTTTTTGATCCAATACATTGACTTCTTTTTTACAGAAATTGAGACCATCATTCTTATAAAAATCATCCGTAATCGCACTTTTTGTCAATCAAGAAATGTTTACTATAAACCGGCGTATAACTCCTCGTATAACTCAGAAATGAGTTAAATAGATAAGTTCGAGTGAATAACAAAAAAGTTTATAAATAAAATGTACATTCACATGCTGGTAATTTCAAATTCTCTGCAATCGATTAATATTTATGACGTGTCGCGACGCTTAGCACTTAGTAGGCGTCGAATTTCTCAAATCATGAAAAATTACTACTTGACCCCATACATTGAATACTGTCTACAGAAATTAGATATTTCTATTTATCTTCGACGTACTGGGGTGCGGAGTTTCAAATGAAAAACCCTGTATATCGTAGCAAAATTCCAAAATTTAACTGTTCATAAAACGGCTTAGCTTTCCGTAAATTGTTATTCCATTTGCTGGATTCAATTTGAAATTGAATATGAAGCCTCGTAATACCATATTATAAAGTACTAAATTAGGCTTTGAAATGTTTATATGGAATGTGCATTACTACTGAAAGGGTAATTTTGAGTTCATGCTATTATCTGAAATCAATAATTCATGAAATAAACTATAATCATTAAACATTCATTATATAAACTGGGTGTATACTGTCGAATCATTAACATTGGCGACGACAGCCCTGAGGATGAAACATAACAGTTTCGAAATCAATCAAAACATGCTTTATTGTGCAAAATACAAACGATGACAACTGCTCAATAAATTATTATTCACATTCAAAAAAGCTGTAATTCCTACCTCCAATACCGACAAACTTCAAATAAAATCTAGTACAGTTGTGGGGAATTTAAAACATTTTAATTTGCGATATTTTTGTTCAGGTAATCTTAAGCACACTGCGTTCAAAACCCATATTAAAATTATTTATTTTTGTATTATTTCTTTTATCTTTAATATACTCCTCAGGTTTTTCGAAATCATTTTTATCTCAAGACTAAGATCGACGCCCTCAAAGAATCAGCTTGCATAAGCACACAATTCAGAAAAATCAGTGGGTTATTAACGTTAATTTTGGAACAACACTGTTAACATGCAAATCGTTCAAGGGCTTGGTAAAAATTGTCATCAAGATTATAACTTTGACAAATTGATGACTGGTTGTCCAGCAAGATAATCAATATTAAGACAAAGCTTTTTCAGTTCATGATAAGCTGGCAATATCGCGATGCTTCAAATATTTATCAAACGGCACTATTCTTTTATTTAGCTAACAGAAACCATTCACCAACATGCCAATAAAATTAAGTTGATACATAGATTTGAATTTGCCAAACACTAATTTTCGAATAAATATTTCCATGATAAATAAGGGATGGGAAGAGAACAAATCATCTAGAATGTTTCTTTTCCAACTAATGTATTCAACAAGCTGATAAGTGAACTGAATAATGTAAAAACAGGCGGATATTTTTTAGAAAATGTACCGTATCACAAATAAATTATTCCAAAAAAACATCTGAAACATGAGCCTATTCAAAAAATCATCAGATAAAGACTAATAATTGATTGGATTCTCTAGTTTTGTTGTCAATGCATTGGTTATTCAAGCGTCAACGAGAAAAAGACATTTCCAGTTGGGCATCACGAAACTTGCCAAAAGCCAGTAATGCCGCGGAACAGAAGTGAGTTTTACGAAAAATGTTCGCACATTTTAAAATGTGAGCCCACTACTTTGAAGCCCCTTTAATTTTGTAATCCAACTTTTTGAAGACCATTCATCTGACCCCAACCGAACTACTATTATCATTCCAAAGTGGCGAACTAAATATATTTCAAGGCACCGATAGAATCAATGATTGCTATACAAAAGAGAGAAAGATTGATGGATCTATCGAATTGCCCTCCATGTCTTTTGAGAAATCACTGGAAACACTTTTACTAGTTCATAAGCTCTGTTTGCTTCTTGTATGTGAGATCGCGATATCTGGCGTGATTCAAAAATAACACATCGGAATTTGTCCAAAACTACAAAACATGCCCTAAGCCGAAATCATTGATTATTCACATCATTGAATGCCGTGACATACAGCCCGACCATCCTACCTTGGCACATTCAAATTGATGTACTGTGATCAAGCTCCACCTCTCCTGGCGTACAGCTAAATACAATAATAATTTTCTCCATTAACTCGAACTGAATCCAAGCATTTTCAAGCCCAGTCAACCGTATCTATCTACATAGCTACTGGATAATTGTTGCTTAAATTTATCGAATGATAAAATACAGTAGATACCTATAGAAACGTCAAACATTGAGTAGGTACATTGCTTTCTAAGCAGGCTATGGATTTCTTCCAACCCGACTTAAAACCGTACTTGGAACGGTCCTCGTCGTGCGCACTGCAAAAATTCCATTCCAACCGAGTATGAAATATTATTTGCATCGTCCTGTTGAGCGTTCCAACCTAACTTGGTTCTTGAACGATTCTTTCGATACGTGACTAAAGGTTGGAATCGCTCGGGATGACATACGTACTCTAGCTAGCACCGCCGCACCGATTTGCTGATAGTTCATTTTGAAATTTGTTTTTCTCTTTTTTTGGGTGAAAATATCTCATTATACAGGGTGACTTAGTGAACCAAATTCGAGTAGAAAAGATCCTATAAACATGTGTTTTATTGAAACAAAAAAGTGTGTGAATTCAAGGGCATATTCACGAGCCCAAAATAAAGTTTTTTTTCATATAAACATACATATGTCCTAACTAGCTTCGTTTTCGTGATACAGGGTGTCAAAGTTTTTAGAAATATGAAATCGGTTTTTCACCTTTTCGCTGTTTTTTTCAACACTTGGTACGATCATTTGTCGTCATAAGGGCCATTTTTTTGAGTGATGACAATAAAATCATTCATTCCAGTGAGGTTCCAGATGGTTGCTTTTTTGCCTTTGCGGTTTTTTTCTGTATCTAGCTTGAAGAAAAAAAATGAAAACCGTTTTTCTGCAAGTACTCGAACACGGTGGCCTCCTTGAGAAAAAAAGTTTTTTATTAAATACTCAAAAATCTTTCAGCTGATTTTGACAATACTTTGCACGATTAGTTGTCGTCAGAAGTGTTATTTTTTCTGCGATATAAATAAAATTATTCATTCCAGTGACGTCTCAGAGAGTAATCTAATTGATATTTTTAGCGATATATGAATATGGTACGCCATTGCTTTTTGAAGGGTTCATAATTTTTTGAAGACAAGCAATTGATGATGATTACACTAGAATGTTGCCTTTTTGCTTTCCATTTTTTCTCTGTATCTAGCTTCGTTTTCAAGATAAAAATCGAAGACCGTTTCCCTGAACGAAGCTAGATACATAAAAAAGTGAAGGGACAAAAAATCAAAAGTTTTGATTGCTTTATCTGAAAAAATTATAAAATCTACAAAAAGACAGTGGCTCTGGGAGGCCACTGGAATGAGTAATTTTATATAAATTACACAAATTTTGTAAAAATCAACTGAAAGGTTTTGAGAAATCAATAAAAAAAATGTCTTTTTTTAACCTTGACACCTTGTTTTTCGAAAATGAAGCAAGTTAGGACACATCATGTTCATATGAGTATTTTTTTTGGCTGATGAATATACCCTTGAAATCTTTGTACTCAATTTTTAAACAACCTGTATTTCTTTCATATGGTTGAAGATAGGTATGAGACAATATTATCATTTTTCATTGTAAACATAAAATACGATCCATTCCACCATTTGAAAAAATTGTTTCAGTCATTTCCATTGGCCAAAATGTTTTTTTGCACACCCTGTGAAATTCTCAAAATATTTGGAAGAGTTCATTGTACTTTGATGATGGCAAATGTTCACGCCTCAGGTCCTTACTTTTACTGAGAAAACTTAATTAAAAAATCAATGATATTTGCTCGGATATTTGTCATTTTTTAATAGAATGGCACAAATATATTCAGGGAACCACCATCCTTAGCGGATTTTAAACAGAATTCAAAAATAAAAAATATATAGGGTGTCCTTTTTGAAATAAACAAGCTACTAAGAAAAATTGGTGTATCTGGCAACGCTGCATTCACCAAAATATTTTTAAAAGTTGCATTAAACTTTCATATCTACTCAAAGCGAAATTCAAAACATTTGAAAATTGTTATTATTATTATTTGAAAATGCCGTCTTCAGATACTCGTAACAGACCACCTACGTAAATTACCCTTTGTAGGGAATGACCCTGTACCAAAGTTCAATCAAATATGACTAACAGTCTCCGTGAAACAAAAATTATTTTTTAGAAAATATTGAACAAGCCGTTTATGTTTAAAAAGCTATTGTTATCATAACACTGGTATGAACTTTTTTTTAGATATCTACTAGAATTAATACTATCAAAGATCAGCATTCTGTCCCAAAACAACCTGTATGCTTATTCCAGAAGAAAAAAACATTGCATATTTTATTTTCATTTTTTTTAAACATTCAAAACCTAAAGATCTAGATTTCTTATGGGTGAATAGCCATGATGACATCGCTTGAAAATAAAATATGCAATATTCATTTTATCTTTTATTCTCCATATCATACGTAACTTACTTCTTCCTCTTCATAAGCATCAAGATGAGAGGAACTCAGAGAAATAACAGCTGTCTGATCAATGCTATGACCTTGAGCTTCAGATTCTGCGGAGTTTAGCTCTTCAATACGTGGTAGGAGCTCATCGGAATTCGATCCGCAAACATCATTTGGACATAATGTATTTTCCTCAAGATTATTGGCATGCTCGAGATCAGGATCAGCTATAGATACGCAGGTTTCGTTGTAATACAATCTTTGAACTGTGTAGGCGACAGATGTGGACAGGAGATCAGTAGCTGGGACTAAGTTGGGGAAAGCTGTAATTTCTTCATTTGATGGGAATGAGGATGTTGAGTCTTCATCTGATGATTCTATGACTTCATCTGATGATGTCGACTCTGGAAACCATATATTATGTTGGAAGACGTCCTTGATCCATAGTTTCATTAACTTCGGACTCAAAAAGTTTCATTTGTTCACTTATAACAACAAAATTGGCACAGCGACTGTATGCCGGACAAAATTACAGCCTAGAATGTGTAAAGACTTAGACACTGTATCAGTTATCAAACAAAAAATGACGCATTTGAAAATTTTAATCCATTTTCAGTTTACGTGTCCTGGCGATTTTTTCCAAAAACTTTTTAGTGCCCCATTTCACGTTAAAAAAAGGCTGAAAATAAAATTTTGCACCGAGAGCACAATATGCGTTTTTTTTTCAAAATCATATTCTTCATTAGATTTTCAACAAAAGGATCATCAGTTTTCAAATTACACAGGGTGTCCCAAAAGTTATGGATAAAAATGAAACGGATATAGGGGAGGTGATTTTCAACAGAAAATCTCTTATGAACACCTGTCCGCTTTTTTACTGTTCTTGACTTATCGCGGAATTTGTGTGTATTTTTTGTTCAGTGATATTATCAGCAAACGAATTTTAGTTGAAAGACGAAATACGAGATACATAAGTTTTTTTAATGATTGTTCTCTAGTCATTTTGCTGCTACGTTTACTCACACATCAAAAAAACTTCGGTAATTCATGTTTCACTCAATATTAGATCATTTCTTCATACAAAAGGTGACATCTCCTGTGACAACTTTTTCAATATTAAGTCCAGCAAAAATAATCAACACCGTCTTAAAAAATCGTATTACCTGCAAAAATAGGGAAACAATAAATAGCGATAGCTCGAACACAGTAAAGAATCGAACAGGTTTATATGAATTTTTGTGTTGCAAATCCCCTCCCCTATCTCCTGTTTAATTTTTATCCATGACTTTTGGGACACTCTGCATAATAGGTAATAGGTATGTTAGAAATAAAATCTCAAGCTCGCAATTTAAACGTGTAATTCAACTGAATGCCCATTTCTAACTGGCCTCGACACTCCAAAATTATCTCTAACCATATACCAATACAATAGCTTAGACTAAACAAAAAACTCGTCTTACTGGGCCGCCTTGTCACCGATCGATAAAAACACATAAAAACAACAAGTGACTCGCGAATACTATTTTCTAACAAAATCGTTTATTCTACATTCGGCCATCCTGCTGTACATGGGTGTCCTCATCCATCCAGTTTATCCATCAGCGTGGCTGATGGCTCAGGGTACCGAACAGCAGGACTAACGAAAGGGGCGACAACCCAACGCAATTGAGGCTACAACCTCCATTTGATGGACGACAACCCAACATCAACGAGGCTACAACCTCTCCATTTAGTGGGCGACAACCCAACATCATCGAGGCTACAACCTCTCCATTTAGTGGGCGACAACCCAACATCATCGAGGCTACAACCTCTCCATTTAATGGGCGACAACCCAACAATATATACAAAACATTCAGTGTGACAATCCTGACCTTCAATTGTCTGGATCTGCTACAGCAATCCACGGCTTGATTCGGTCTACTGCTACCACTGTTCGGGTACGTCGACTTCCTTCCCTAAGGTCCTCAACTTCATACCGATCATTAAATAGCACTTTGGAAATACGGAAAGGGCCCTTATACTTCGGCAACAACTTCTTGCTGACTCCAGTAGCAGGTTCGCTTGTTATCATGACCAACACTAAATTTCCTTCCCCATATTTCTTAGCTTCCTTTCTACTTCTGTCGTAACGTTCCTTTTGCATCCGCTGGTTTTCTTTAATGTGCTCTACCATCGTTGACCTCAAATGGGCGACATCTACTCTGTCGATTTCCTCTCCCATAGAATTCAGTAGAGTTGCCTCTGCCATTGTGACGGGTTGGTACCCCAGCATAGCTTTTGCAGGTGTTGTGGCTATCCCTTTGTTGAACGAGGTGTTAAGAGCACTCTGGATTCCTTTAATGTGAGTATCCCAAAGTTTAGAATCAGTTTCAATGGAGGTAGTAGCCAGCATATTTAAAATAGTCCGGTTATACCTCTCGCATTGACCATTTGCGCGAGGCGTGGCTACCGCATTAAGGACGTGTTTGATGGAGAAGGCCTCGCAAAATAGTCGGAATTCCCTTGAAGTAAACGATGAGCCCCGATCGCTTATTATTCGAGCTGGTACACCAAATAAACTCATTGCGCTTTCCAAAATTTTTATAACTGATCCAACCTTCGTGGTTTTCACTGGTTCGATTAACGTGAACTTCGTGAATGCGTCCACAATCACTAAAATGAATTTGTTTTTGGCTGAGCTGGTTTCAAATGGTCCCACATGGTCGATGTGGATCGTGTGGAAGGGAACAGCTACTTTCTCGATTGGATGAAGTTTTCCCGTCTTCTTCAGTGTTGTATCCTTATAGTAGGCACAGTTCAAACAAGCATTTATATACTTGGTCACGAAACGCCTCATCTCAGCAAACCAATAGTTTGCTCTTATTCTCTTAAGAGTTTGCTCCACACTAGAATGTCCATTCTTATCATGACAAAGTACACATATTTGCCATCTAGCAGCCTTAGGGACTACCCACAAACTTCTTTCTCCTGGAAACTGTCTGAATATTTTGTTATTTTTCAGTTCATATTCAACAAAATATGATTTATTCTGGTCATTTCTCACATTACTTTGTAAGATTTTTCTAATTACCAACAGTTGTTCATCCTGTAATTGCGCACTCAATAACCAGTCACCCTCAGTCAAGTCAACTCCACAAACTTCTACTCTGTTCCGTCCTTCGGGATATCGACTCAACGCGTCAACGTGACGCATAACTGTTCCTGGCCGATATTTAATGTCAAATGAGAAGTCCTGCACTTCCAGCCACCATCTTGCCACTCGGGGAATCAAATCCTTTTTCGAAAATGTTGTGCGAAGAGAATTACAGTCTGTATAAACAGTAAACTTTGGCAACCCCAACAAGTATGTCCGAAAATGTTTAAGTGCATAGACAACGGCCATAGTCTCCAGTTCGTAAGAATGGTACATCTTTTGCTCTACTGTTGTCTGTTTACTGTAATATGCTATCACGTGTGTCTTGTTGCTTCTTATTTGCATAAGGATGGCACCGAAACCATGTGAGCTGGCATCCGTATGTAGTTCAGTTGGCAATTCTGCATCAAATATTGACAGTACTGGTCTGGATGTAAGTATTCTCTTCACCCTCTCGAATGATCGTTGTTGTTCATCCTTCCATGTCCAAATAACATTTTTGCGCGTCAATTTTGTTATTGGTTCTGTGAGTCTGGCAAAATCCTTGCAGAACTTCCTAAAGTACCCTGCTAAACCAAGGAACTGTCGAACTTGCTTGACATTCCTTGGAGCGTCCATCCTTAAAACTGCCTCAATCTTGGTTTTTCCCGGTCGTACCCCGTCTGATGATATTTCTCGCCCGAGATAGTCAATTTCCCGTTGAAGGAATAAGCACTTTTTTGGGTTTAATGTGAGGTTATTATTCCGCAGACAATTTAATACCAACTCAAGATTTTCCAAACCTTCTTCAATGGTCTTCGAGGGAATAATAATGTCGTCAATATAGGGAAAAGCTGTCTTATTTCTTTGGTCGCCTAATATCGTGTTCATGAGCCGTTGAAACACCGCAGGAGAATTCGTGAGCCCAAACGGCATCCTCAAAAACTCATAGTGCGAGTCTGGAGTGATAAACGCTGCCTTAGCTACAGGATCCTCATCTACCGGTACCTGGTAAAATCCAGAGGCTAGGTCCAAGGTTGTAAAATACAAGTTACCTCCTACCCGATCAATTTGGTCCTCGATCAATGGTAACGGAAATTTATCTTTGATCGTTATTGCATTTAGTCGCCGATAATCAACACACATTCTATATCCTCCATCCTTTTTCTTCACCAGTAAAACGGGACTAGCGTAAGGAGATGTGGACACCCTTATAATATTATTTTCAAGTAATTCCTGAACTAGTTTTTGCAAAACTCCTTTTTCTGTAACCGATAATCGATATGGTTGGTATACTATAGGATCATCACTGACGGTGCGAATGATCATTGACGTAGCTTCAGTTTTCCCTAAAGTCTTCAAAGATGTAGCAATGCAGTCGCTATATTTGTGCATTAATTCAGCCAACTCTCTGTTGTTGTTGGTAAAAATTGTCTGATCTAACATTTTAATTTCACATCCACACACAATTTCGCAATTCATTTTTTGTTTGTTAAATTCTGGGAGTTGTCGAATGAAAACATCAACCCCTACTTTGTAAAATAATATGTCGGGTAAATTTAGAAAATTACACCCTACAATACAATCATACAATACTGCATCATCTTCCATGACTATGGCTTTTATCGTTGCTTTTGCCTCACCTATTCTTAAATGAACGTTTACTACTCCTGAACTCAAGAAAACATCCCCAGTAAAACTCTTTAGGATTGGATCACTATCTCGTGGCATTATTTGTAATTTTAAGCTTTCAGCAACACACCGTCGGATAATTGTACTAGAACTACCGGTGTCTAAAAGACAATCAATTTTTTTTCCATTTATCATGGCTCTCATATAGTATGGATTAGCGTTCTCAACTGTTACTTGATTAATGACATTAATGAACTCCTTTTGTACCCTCATTTTCGAAACTGATCCTAACGGACATGCGTTTTGCTTATGCCCAATTTTTTTACATCTAAAGCACTCCACAATAGGTTTTGGACAAAATTTCGCATAATGAGCTTCTCCACAGTTAAAACATTTAACTTTACTTTTTGCCATTGCAACATTCGAGTCATTTACATTTGATTTGACTGTAGTTATACGATGAAGGGTTAAGTTTTTGTTCGGAACTAGTTTCTCAGGGATAGCTTTATAATTAGTAGTATTAAGGGTACTAAGATATGAGTATAATTCGTTCGTATTTGTGATATTCGAAGATCTAGCGGCCAAAACTATTTTTTCATCTCGTATTCCGGAAATAATAGCATCCACTAAAAACGGTTGTGGAATATCGATTTGTAGGGCCTTAAGTTTGCTCAACTTGTCAAAACAGTACTCACTCAAGTCTTGTCCAGGGCCCGTATTTTCGTTCTCAGCGCTTTCGAAGCGCCTAGCATTTGTGACGTAAATTTTCGTTTAGCACCTGACAGAATAACAAGAATTTGTTGTTCTGTCAGGTGACATGCCTGTCAAATGCCATGCGCTTTGAAAGCGCTGAGCGTTTTGGAGAACGAAAATACGGGCCCAGGTGACGCTTCATAATTGGCAGCCTCCTTCAACAATTTACCAAACGGCAAAGGCTTCCTGAATTGTTCGACCAATTGTGCTCTCATTATTTTCCACTCAACCAACGTGACATCTTGAGCATCGTACCATCGACGCGCCATTCCTCTCAAACGGTTCGCCACCAACTTCACTATTGTCATAGAATTCCACTCGTAGCACTTTGCCAATTCGTCTATTTTTTCCACCCACTTTTCCACACTCATTGTCTGATACCGAGGATCAAAAACTGGAATCATATTTTCGTCACATAACGAAGCATTGAAACAATGTTTCGAATGATATTGCTTAACTTTTTTTGACCGCCTATTTGACTTTCTACGAACGGAAACATTTGACGAACTGGAGCT
Source organism: Orchestes rusci (assembly GCA_958502075.1). Classification (NCBI taxonomy): domain Eukaryota; kingdom Metazoa; phylum Arthropoda; class Insecta; order Coleoptera; family Curculionidae; genus Orchestes; species Orchestes rusci. The sequence goes on from OY293303.1 coordinate 100,260,774, forward strand.
ACTCGAACTAGTACTACTAGAACTCGAACTGTCTGAGCTTGTCGAAGAATGACGACTTCGTTTTTTATTATCACGACGACGATCGCGACGCTTCTTTGATTTTCCCATAATAATGTTTTTCGTTCACATCAACTACTCGTAGTTATATTAATTCAAGTGCGACCACACAAACTGTACCAGCAATCAACCGAATAATCAACGGGCGCGTAATCCCACTTCTGATTTGTTAGAAATAAAATCTCAAGCTCGCAATTTAAACGTGTAATTCAACTGAATGCCCATTTCTAACTGGCCTCGACACTCCAAAATTATCTCTAACCATATACCAATACAATAGCTTAGACTAAACAAAAAACTCGTCTTACTGGGCCGCCTTGTCACCGATCGATAAAAACACATAAAAACAACAAGTGACTCGCGAATACTATTTTCTAACAAAATCGTTTATTCTACAGGTATCATAATATTACAGGGTGTAACTCCAGATGTTACATGATGATGGGCCGTGATTCCAAATACGCATCCCTGAACTAAATTAAAGCCGACATGACATGTGCCCTAAATTGTCTGGTTTTCGAGATATAGAGTTGACAGATAGTTGAAGGTTTAGAAAAAAATCGGATTCATGATTAATATCTCAGGAACCCATTTGCGGATTTTGTTCAATTTTGGCAGAGTTTTCCACAGAGAAGCGCCACATTTGGAATATTAGGGAGTTTTTGAACCCCTTGATGATTTCAACGTTAATAACGTATCCCGCTATACTAAGCATGCGCAGAAAACAAAACATTAAGAATGGGGAGGACCCAAAAAAGAGATTTTGAAACTCGTATTTAACGTTTGTGTCATCATCATGTCATCACTGTCATCAGTGTCATTTGTCATCATAGAAGCTAATCTGACTTGTTACGTTTTTAGTCTTGGATTTTGTGATATTGTCACAATAGTACTGGAGGCAAAAATACTTGGTGTAAATCTACCCAATTTGCCACTGGTAAAATCGCTGAGCGAGCAGTTTTGTTGCTATAAATAGACACGTCCAGCGAGATGATGGTTAGTGGTTGGCTTAGCCAACTACTCTCCATTGTGAGTAGTGTAATCCCTCTCACCCTGAGTAGTGTAACCCCTCTCAGCCTCAAAGAACATGCTCGTCCTAGGGTTATGGTAGGGATAGATGGGATGTACCATGCATGGACGATAATAAATAGAAGTTGCCTATACGGAGTATCTCTACTGTTCAGCCCAGCTACGTTCCCTAGAGCACGACAGGTGTTGTGGCCCAGCCGAAGACCCAGTCTTACAACTTGAGTGACATTTGGTGGAGGCGCCAACGATCACCCCCGCTGCCAAGTAGAGTACAGGAAGGCTCGAGAAGAAATTTGGTTTGATGACTGCCTGGACCAGAGCTGGACGCTCCAAGCTTCGAGCGTCGATCTGAACGGAAGTGTCCGTCAAGGGATGAAAGATGGAAGCCCTCATCGATAGTTGTAGTGGGCCTGAAGAGAGTCGGGTCCTGATGATGATTTGGAGCATGGTTCTTTTAATCGCTCTCATTTACATGTTTTTCCACAGAAACCAATGGATGCCTCTGGTCACCGTCCATCCTTCATTGGCACAAGGCGTCCCAGATCGGCGTCGACACGATAGTAGTTTTGTGTCAAAGAGTGTGGTACTGTCCTTAGTCCTGGTGTGTCTACTGTTTGGAATATGTCGGCGAGGCATTGAATGCATACAAAGGGATCGACAGTCCGTTCCTCCAGTGTTATGGTGGCCTGACCCACGAGACGGTGAACAGAGCCAAGGAAAGGAGATCCTATTTGCTGACGATAGCCGAGCAGTAGAGCTAGAGACAGTATGGATGTCAGCCCATTCAACTCGCTACGGACGCGGTCCATTCATGCAGGGATTAAGAGAGAGCGCAATCGGATACGTCACATACTGTCGAATGTACATGGTGGACAGAATAATACTTTCACCAATTGCCGACCACATGATGAGTTGAAATAGATAAGGATTTAGTGGGTATATGTTTATGATTTTAAAATGGGATGTTATTGTTTATTTTAAGATGTTGTAAATATCATGTTTTGACCTGTATAGGATGATGTACTTATATAGACTTTTTGTTTTTCATATAACGGCTACCGGTCCCCACAACCATCCAACTGGAAAACACGAAACCGGCCAGGAATCCACAACCTTCAGCCATATTACAGGGATACCGGCCCTCTGAACTGAGTAAGGGGACCATATACACACCCTGTTATAGGCAACTATTACCGAGGTCAAGGAAGATCGGCTGGCCAACAATTTTTTGCAAACGCAAGCATCAGCACTATTAACAAAACAAGCGTTGAACGCACGGCGGTGCAGTTCCACAGGCCAGGGCTTGGGAAAACTAAACGGATGGATGGCAGGACCGGAGCAAGAGATTTTGGCCACAAAATTTGTTGATAGTTTGTAAGCTTTTTTGTAAGGGATGAAGCATGTTCTCTTTTGGCATTGGGGTCCAATGCTCACGGGGTGAGGACATATGTCACAATAGTACTGGAGGCAAAAATACTTGGTGTAAATCTAAGCGAGATGATGGTTAGTGGTTGGCTTAGCCAACTACTCTCCATTGTGAGTAGTGTAATCCCTCTCACCCTGAGTAGTGTAACCCCTCTCAGCCTCAAAGAACATGCTCGTCCTAGGGTTATGGTAGGGATAGATGGGATGTACCATGCATGGACGATAATAAATAGAAGTTGCCTATACGGAGTATCTCTACTGTTCAGCCCAGCTACGTTCCCTAGAGCACGACAGGTGTTGTGGTCCAGCCGAAGACCCAGTCTTACAACTTGAGTGACAATATTTTTGCCAAATACCTAGCAGAGCGGCACGAAATACGGAAGATATTTTGGTCCAAATTGGACCAAACTTCCAAATGTAAGGTTTACATTCACTTTCATACTAAAGTGACAGATCTCCGCTTGGCAAACGGTATCATAAGCTATCATCTACATTGAATTTGTGTGCAGTCACTTTTACAAAAAATTCAATGTGAATGGTAGCACATGGTTCCTTTTTATAGTTTTTATGGCAAGCAGAAATCTGTCACATCCACTTCGAAGTGAAATTACCTACAATGTAACTCAGGCAACTGCAGACATTTTTCACAATTTGAATTGTACTTTGTATGTTTCACGATATCTATATAATAATTAGATAATACTGTATATCGATATGACAACATGAGAATATAACCGACAGTTATTGAGCAAACGTTAAGGTTCCGTATAGATAACGTAACTCGTTATCGGTTATTTCCAGACCTCAGCGCACGCTCAGAATAACCGGCAACGTTGATAACGGGTCAAATAAGAGCTTCAAAAACTCCCTATTGTTCTACAATACTGTTTACTGTAACTAAAGAAAAAATTTCGCAAATTCAAAAAGTACAAAATCGCGCGCTTCGTTGTATTTTGTGTTGTAATCGTTACACTCCTATAAATGTTATGATTAATGCGTTAAAAGTCATGAACATTAGTGACACTATTGATTTTGAATGTAACGTTTTTGTGTATAAAATGAAAAACCGATGACTTTTACCGGACTACTTGTGTGTGGAATTGAAATATGTAAATGATGTTCATGATTATCATACTAGGAGTGCAAGTAATTTTTATGTATCAAGAACTCGTCTTTCCAAGACTTACAATAGTTTATTTTATAAAGGTTCAAGAATCTACCAATGGACATCAAAAGCTCTATGGATGTGAACTCTTTCAAAAACCAAATGCGTGGATTTATTGTCAGTGAACGTCAACATTTATAGTTTTTATACATTTGATGATTTTATTTATTGTTAAGTTTACTTTTTGAAGCTGCTCCTTGATAAACGATTATTTATTATCTATTTCCTGTTGAAAAATTGTTTAAATAAAGTGTTTTTTTTTTCGGAAATGAAGAGAGATACGAAAAAATATGAAGAGACAGAAATAGGCAGTATTTTTGGCTGCCGGATCTGAAAAAATAGAAAATTTTCGGATTCTTTTTTGTCAATCTTATTCGTGAAACTGTCCATCTGGTCGCCACCACTGAAATCTATAATTACAATCTAGTTAGTGCTAATTGAGAGTCTTATTACAGTGAAAAACTCTACCAAAATTCAACAAAATCGGCAAAAATGAACTTTGAGATCTCCTGTATCTCAAAAGCCAGACTGTTTCGGACACATTCATTTTTTTTTAGATACAACCTTTTTGTTTCTTGATATTTTCGAATGAGATTGACAAAAAATGTGCGTCACTGGCTTTTTTTAAAAATAAATTATTTTTTCCAGATAAAGCAGCTAAATATACTTTGATTCAATACTGTACTTTTTTGTCTCGAGATCTTCGAGAAAAAAAAACCAAAACCACTGTATTGCATGTCGAAAACTGTTAAAATATAGTGGTTTCTATTTTTTTTTCTCGAAAACAAAGAAAGATACGGAAAAATATCAAGAGACAAAAAAGTTGTATTTTTAGCTGCTTCATCTAAAAAAAAAAAAAAGATAAAGTCAGTGGCGCACATTTTTCGTCAATATTATTTGTCAATCAAATCAAATCGAATGAAATCAAATCAGTTTTACTACCAACCAATCCACAGTAGATTTGTACGATATGATACAGTATTATAATATCGAACAAGTCCATACACCAAATATAATCGTATCATCACATATTATAAGCTTTGATATAGTTGGTGATACGAGTTGCACCGCGATTTTACAACCGATAACACAGTCACGTAGTTGCGACTGAGTGGTACCATACGTGAGTCAACCCATCAGGACGCCACTGGAACTCATAATTACCATGTGGTCAATTCCAATTTGACGTCTTAACAATGAAAACCTCTTCAAAAACTCAACAAAATCGGCAAGTTGATAAATAAACTAAAAAAAATAATTGAATCAAAATAAATGAATAATAAAATAGATTTTTTTCTAAACATTTAACAACCTGCATCACAAAAACCAGACTATTCAGGGCACACGTTCATAAGACCTTTTCTACTTGAATTTGATCCAGAAATGCGACTTTGGAATAACGGCCCATCATTAAGTAACACCCTGTTCAGGAGACGAAAAAAACGTTTAAAATCTTTATTTTTATATCCCAGTAGATTTTTTTTTATTATTCTATTTTAGATTAATAAGCGCATGTTTCAACAACTTTCAAGTTATAAAATATGTAACTGTTATTTAGTTATTCAAACATTTGGTGCTTAAGCCTTTTTGCTAGAATCTGTTGACGTTTACGTCTTTTCAAAAGGCATTTACGCCTTTTATGTGTTTTCATTTAGGTTATTCATTGTCGGTTAGTTGCAGTTACGCCTTTTGAATTCTTCATGTAAAATTAAAAATGTCGGATAAATCTTTTCATTTTTTTTAATTCAAAACAATACAAATCTCGAAAAGAAATACAAAAATTTTAGTTGAAGACCAACTAAAATTTAAAACTGAAGACAAATTCTTAACAAAGATAACTTACTACCTAATTATTCTTAAAAGAAAAGAAAACGATGCTATTTGAACAAAAAAAAAATTAAACGTATTTTTCAAAACATCATGCTTCAATGCCTCTGTTAGAAGTTCACTCGGGAGATCATTATCGATTATAATATTATTATAATCGTTCAGGTTACTTGCAATTGCAACCTCTTTTTTGGCCACGGGACATCATTATGGTATTCTAAAAAAACAATAGAAAAAAAGGCGTAAGCGCCATAAAAAATCCAAATTTTGAACAATTAATACGGAAAAGGGAAAGCAGTTTGCCTTGAATTAAACTTTTTTTTTTAAACAAATAGGTTATATCTTTTAGCTATTGTGTTTTTTTTTTAAACGGCTGAGGCTCAAGTTTGTAAAACACAAAAAATCACTCCATTATATTCATATGAGCGAATGGCGCTTAGACAAACCAAACAAAAAAATACTAAAAGGCGTAACCGACAATAACACATAATGTGAGTTTTTGATATGTAAACAAGGCCTTTACAGTAAAAAAACGATCTAGGCTACCAAATATCAATAAAACCTATTCAATTCATAATATCATTCACGTACCTTTCGCCAGGAAAATGTTTTCTTTCGTCCAGGGCGTAACCTATCAACACACGTGTTGACGGCGGTTAGTGATTACCGGGTCAAGTTCGGTATTGGCGGTTAGAAAATGAAAATATCATTTTTTATGCGTTAGGAATTTTTGCTGGTTAAGCCGTTTGGTCAAGTTGTGGGCAGTTATTAGTAGTATAGAAATGAATAATTTTCAGCACATTCAACGTCAAAAAAACTAAGCCAAACAACAATTTGTCCATCCATCCACACTGATTGCTTTTCGGGGATCTACCGCAAGTCTGGCCTCGGCGAGGGCCCAGGCTCAAAAGGTTTCTTCGAATAAAGATTTGAAGGTAAATATACCTACATACTACATATACTGCTGAATTCACAGTGAGCTTTAATGCTGCCTTGAATGATTCCACTGTCAACATTTTTTTGAGGATATTTACAGTTGAGTCAAGTGAAAATTATGCTATAGCTCTACATTTTTGGCCAAAAATATGCTTTCCTAATTAACGAACATACAACCACACCTTTTCATGGATAGTTTGTTAATCTTTTATTTTCAATCGGGTTTTCAATTATTATTTATTGAAAGACTAAGAGTTATTAAGTTTTAGGATATAGGAATATCTATATAGTTGATCCAAAAAAGAACGTGACCTTCATTGAAGACCTATTTTCCTAATCTCAAAAACTATGGGCCGCAATAAAACATGTAGTTTTCAAAATTGCTTGTGTCAATTTTCAGTGGGAGTAGTACAGTCATTTGGTACTTCTACCTAGAAAGCTTTCCGGGAGTTTTGAAAATTGGTGATTTCATAGATTCCGATGTGCTCTTTCCGAATTTCAACTTTGACCCCTTGTATCTTTGCCGCTTGCGCCATGATATTCGAAGAATGGTACCTAGAAGCAGATTTTTGACAATATCCCTTTTGCGACTCATTTCACGATAATACATGTAGGTATTCAGGGTGTAAGTAACTAAGTGTGAAAGAATTCAAGGGGTCATTCTTGGGTTAACTTTAAGAAAAAAACTTCATATGAACTTATGTCCTAAAAGTCCTAACTTTTGAGATACAGGGTGGTAGATTTAAAAAAATCATAAATTTTTTTGTACCTTTGAAACCTTCTCAATTATCTGCTAACAGTTGTTAGGTAGTTGTCTGTCAGTTCAAAAAACAAACAAAACAAAAATTCAGAGTCGAATCTGAACATAGAATAAACTCATAATAAATTTAAACAAGCAGTGGTTTGTATTTTTTTTATTCTAATACCCAACGTCGGACGAAAGAAAGTCAAGAGACCAAATTTAATCAGAAATAAATGAAAATTACAAAAAAAAATCCAGGGGTAGTGGCGTACCATATTTTCTTACAAATATTTTAGTTTGAATCCCGCACGTGGTACAAATCAGAAATATAGGTGAACGTCAGAAAAGGCCTTTTGATGCATAGAAAATGCATATCGAATTTCACTAAAATATCTACAGGAGTTGCAAAGATATTATATAAAAACATATTGAATCTGTACTACCCTGTATCTCAAAAGTTAGGACTTTCAGGACGTACGTCCTTATGAAGTTTTTTTCTTGAAATTAACCCAAGAATCGCCTGCAGAATTTTTTCGCACTATTTATTTAAAACCTGTATTTAATGTTTTTTTTTTTCAAGAATAAATAGTTTTGAGGTACGAGCGCATCAAACTTTAGTTCCACATGCGTTTCGGCCAAAAAACATATTTCCACACCACCTTGAGGTAAAGTGTGGGACCAGTTTTTTTTTAATGATGGTATCCCTAGTGGACCTCACAATTCCAAAATGTATCGTATTCTTCTTCGTTTCGCTGTTCTTCATTGACCAAGTGTTCCGATTCTATTGTCTTGAGCACAGATCGAAACTTCACAAACCAAAATAAACTACTCAACAAAAAAAATACGGTACACCCGAGATTCTCGTCGATGAAAAAATATGCAGTTTGCACCACGATGCAGAGAATTTCTTTGCGGTTAATGCGGATGATTCAAAAAATTAATTTTGTCAAAAACTTCTTTCATACAGGGTGGTAAAAAAAGTACTGTAAATTTTCTTTTTCTTTACTGCCCCTCCATTCCCACAGAGATTTTTTGGAGCTTTTTTAAGATATGCCCAAGTGCCTGTTACGTCCATTCCTCGAGATATTTTTGGATTTTTGTTGATATCTTCTTTCGTTTTTGAAATATCTACTTTTTTCAAAATTATGACACATAGGGCTTTGAATAGCAGTTCTGCTAATTCTAAGTTTACAACTGACATTGTTATGGCATAGATCTATTGTTTAGCTGTCTTCCTGATGGCTTATTGGATAATCAGCAATATTTTGAATATACAGGGTGTGCCAAAGAATCTTGATCATAAGTGAAGCACTTTTTAGTTATTTTGTCAGGTTTTCTTGAAAATTGATTATTAATTAATCAATTAATTCAGCTTCTTCGACATAATAATTCTGTTCATTTTTCGAATATCCCTGCGCGAACGGATACAAGGGGCTGTGATGTACGCAACTGTGAAGCATTTTGTAAAATAGAAAAACACAACTCACATCACAAACTCATAAAAAATTAACCCTACTCAAAATTATTACAGGATAATGACGTTTTTTGTTAAAAAAAAAAGAAAATCATTTACTTAATCTTTCTTGGTTTTAATATTTTGTAATTTGAGAAAACAAATGTACAGGGTGTCCCGGGAATGACAGTACAACCCATAACCACAGATTCCTTAACCAAAAATTAGTCGATCTAGGAAGTAGGGTAAGTTCTTACTTATTCAAAATTGCTTCGTTAAGGGGATTCATCCGGTCTGAAATTTTACTCAATGCAAGCATTTTTTCTTTTTGGAACAATTCAAGTTTTATCAGGTAGGTAAGACTCGAGGCAAGATATCAAATTGGGCAACCCAATATCTATTTAAAAAAAAAAACGGTAACAAAAACGGTATCTCAATGGTCAAAAAATACGAAAAATCTAATCCGCCCTCTTGTGAGAGACGTATAATGGGTATCAAAAAAATCGATAGTGTAATAACTAAATTGAACCTTTCTGAGATCATTTCTGACAATCTCCGTTTGATATAATTAAACAGAAATCGGTAATACCTTCCACAAAATCTCATGTTATTCACAATAAATTGCCACCGTTTTCGAACAAAATCTATACCCATCTCTTTTGAGGCGTAATGTTTACTTAGTTTGGTTGCCGACTACTGTCTGTTTTCATCAGCCCGTGGGCTGACGTGATGAAAACTTATTTTGTAGCAGTGCTTTTTGGAACCCCTTACAGTAAAAAAAAAATCAACAGTTCCAATAAAAATTCCAGCAATTCCAGTTACAATTCCAACAATTCCGATTACAATTCTAACAATTCCAACAATTAAATTCCAACAATTCCACGAGGTTGTACACCATAATTCCATCGCGGTTTACCCCTCGCCAAAAAAATGTTTTCCCGATTTTTTTCCGGACCGGGAAAAGCACCAAACATTGAATTTAAGATTACATTTTTAGGCCGATGACGTCACGCCCGCAAATCTTTTGATTAGCTAGCTTTGGACGATGTTGCCATGCCATACGACTTTCCAATGACATATCGATTTTCACCTGAATATTAATATCACTTAGGTACTTATCTTTTTGATCACATTTTTAATCTCGGCATGCATTGAAATAGCTCTAGTCTGACTAGTCACTAAAAATGCAGAAACCATTTTCAAAGACACTAGAGGCAAATTTCCGGAATCGGCCGTTTCAAATCCTTTCTCTATAGTAATTTTTATCAACAATATCAGCACAACAACAAAATAATAAATACACACGTACTATGCAAAAAAGCAAATAGCATAATGATAACAGTTTAACAGTTCAAAATAACAAAATGAACAAAATTACTTTGAAATTATTTATGTTTATAATTTATGACAGGCGAATGACAAAAGTAGAGCTGTTAAGAAGGATCGATATTGAGCAATCTGGCAACTACTAAGATATGATTGGTGCGGAATAATGTGAGAAATTCAAATTATTGAAATCCGTTTTTGATGAATTTATTTGCCTAAGATTTTTTTTCAGTAATCTATTTAACATTCAGACAGAACATTGGACATGATTGGGATTGGAACACCCGGTATAATGGTGTTTGGAAAAATATCTCATTATATTATTGGAACAAAATAATTTCACGCGTGATTCTCACTTTCTCAAAACTAATGACTCTCACATTGATCATCTATAGATCCTTGGAGAGTTTTGCTTCCTGCTCCCTGAATGATAGGGGTATTTTTTCTCAATTTGTTGTATAAACCCGAATTGATTCAAAGCGATGGAGTACTTTATAAGATAATACGAGTCAACGCAAATCAATTTGTATAATATAGCTCAACAGTTTCACATTCAAAAGATGAGATACGTATAAAGAAAGATGATATTATTATGAAATCATATTACCTTGACTATCTGAATGCGAACTGATGGTATATTTCAATTTGGTACACGTATATATACGCATATGCAGGATTTCCAGACCGCCACTATCACTGTCCTTGGTATCAACATCACTACTTTCTTCTTCCTCCTTTATAGAGAGTAGCTTATTTTTATTCGCCATATGATAAAAATACAAAGAGAAATATGAAGACGTATCAAACCTGGACTCTGGGACCGGGACTAGAGAAAATAAAATATGACATACCATACAAGACGTCAATTGTGATCAATAGGCCGTGAAAAGCTGCTGCGCCCTCTACTATGGAATTTTGACATTGTTTGGTTATGACGTCAACGAGTGACTCGGATAAATAGATGAGGACACCAGGCATTTAATAAATGTGTTCTTTTACCAAAAAATCTGTTTTATTATAAATCGATGAATACAAATTTTCGTTATTGTGTTTGGGATACGTGAATAATATTGATGTAGGTATCTGTTCATAATTTTTTTTTTTTTGATGTGATATTCGGGTTATTATAATCAATGATCTAATAACTATAGATGAAATATATCTAGATAAACATGAGGATAGCATTGAACTGTGCACTCGGCACGTTGTTTGCCAAACTTACTAAAAGTATTACTACGCAGCAAAAAGATGAAAACATTGTTTGGAATCATTTTTCAAACCATTTTATGTATGAATTTGATCAAATATAAGTTGATGGTAAACTTTTTGTTCAAATTGAAATATCTCTTCAAGATTTTTTAGGTATTTGGGATTTAGAAAAACCAGTATTCTCTTCTGAAAATTAAAAAAGCTGAAGTACGAAAACACACCAAAATTGGGTCCTCCCCTATCGATCGGATTTTGTCTACACGTTTCATTCACATTTCGTCTCATTGGCGTCTCCTGTTTTTTGAGTGGGGTTTAGTGTTGATTTTGTGAATTTTTATTGTGTTTTTATTCTGGTTTAGTTTGTGGTGCTTCATTATTTTACTTATATGGTATGATGAAATGACTCGCAAGTGTCAAGCTTGCAGTAAATAAGAATTTAAGAATTCTGTAAAATAGTTACGCCACTGGCAGCCTCACCTGTAGTAACCGAAGCACATTCTAGTGAGGTGCAAACGTATCACCACTCAGTGCCCCGCTCAACTCCTCCTCACGTCTTTTCTATGTTCGATGTTGGCCACACAATTTTTCACAGTTTATGAATAAGATGTTTCATCTATAGTTATTAGATCATTGATTATAATACAGTTCTTTGGTTATTTGGTTCTTTGGTTCTTTGGTTCTTTTGTTCTTTGGTTCTTTGGTTCTTTGATTCTTTGGTTCTTTGGTTCTTTGGTTCTTTGGTTCTTTGGTTCTTTGGTTCTTTGGTTCTTTGGTTCTTTGGTTCTTTGGTTCTTTGGTTCTTTGGTTCTTTGGTTCTTTGGTTCTTTGGTTCTTTGGTTCTTTGGTTCTTTGGTTCTTTGGTTCTTTGGTTCTTTGGTTCTTTGGTTCTTTGGTTCTTTGGTTCTTTGGTTCTTTGGTTCTTTGGTTCTTTGGTTCTTTGGTTCTTTGGTTCTTTGGTTCTTTGGTTCTTTGGTTCTTTGGTTCTTTGGTTCTTTGGTTCTTTGGTTCTTTGGTTCTTTGGTTCTTTGGTTCTTTGGTTCTTTGGTTCTTTGGTTCTTTGGTTCTTTGGTTCTTTGGTTCTTTGGTTCTTTGGTTCTTTGGTTCTTTGGCTCTTTGGTTCTTTGGTTCTTTGGTTCTTTGGTTCTTTGGTTCTTTGGTTCTTTGGTTCTTTGGTTCTTTGGTTCTTTGGTTCTTTGGTTCTTTGGTTCTTTGGTTCTTTGGTTCTTTGGTTCTTTGGTTCTTTGGTTCTTTGGTTCTTTGGTTCTTTGGTTCTTTGGTTCTTTGGTTCTTTGGTTCTTTGGTTCTTTGGTTCTTTGGTTCTTTGGTTCTTTGGTTCTTTGGTTCTTTGGTTCTTTGGTTCTTTGGTTCTTTGGTTCTTTGGTTCTTTGGTTCTTTGGTTCTTTGGTTCTTTGGTTCTTTGGTTCTTTGGTTCTTTGGTTCTTTGGTTCTTTGGTTCTTTGGTTCTTTGGTTCTTTGGTTCTTTGGTTCTTTGGTTCTTTGGTTCTTTGGTTCTTTGATTCTTTGGTTTTTTGGTTCTTTGGTTCTTTGGTTCCTTGGTTCTTTGGTTCTTTGGTTCTTTGGTTCTTTGGTTCTTTGGTTCTTTGGTTCTTTGGTTCTTCGGTTTTTTGATTCTTTGGTTCTCTAGTTCTTTGGTTCTCTGGTTCTTTGGTTCTTTGATTTTTTTATGGTTGTTGATGTTTTTTTGAGATTCCTTATGATCGGTTGTGGTTGTTTATTCTTTGTGATAATTTGTGGTTCTTTTTTATTACTAGTTCCTCGTGCGTATCTGTAGGTGTTTGTGGTTCTTCCAAATTCAAATTTTCATTGTCCCAAAATGAGATAAACACAAATAGTGTGTCGATTTTGTCAAAAATACATTCAAATATATGACACTAGCTTGATACTTTTTAGCTAAGAAATGCTGCTGCAATGTTTCTGGTCACAACTCAAATGTCTACTTTTCATGATAGTGGATCAGCAATTAATGTCGACTACACGTCACATCATAACAAACCACAATACAACACATCAGAGCAATGTGTTTTCCCATCAAACACATTGCTCCGCACACCATTGACACTGTTACACCGTTTTTCTGGTACATTGGATGGTTTAAGTTGATATCCGGGTATCTGCATTCTGCCTGAAAATGTTTATGAATAAATCTGATTTCTACATTTTTTTTTAGAGAGAGGTATTCTTTCTCAACAACGCTAGAGGCAACCGTTTCCAAGAAATCTACAAAGTTTTGCATCGATAACGCGCAGCGCTGTACTTAAATGATAAAAAATAGAAAAACATTTTCGGTCCTATGTTCATACGAAAAAAAAAACTTTTATGAAGAATCACCACCGTCATTGCTTAACGATTGTTCGTGGATAACTTGATGTTTTTTTTTTTTTTGGTTTGACTCAACCTCTTCTAATATACGTTTCATAGTCCGCATTCGGAGCACACATCAACATCAAGCGCCCCTTTACATGAAAAAATTACTTCACAGAGTTTCTATGATAGGCACCAATGATCTAATAACTATAGATGAAACATAGCGAGATAAACATGAGGACAACAACAAACTGTGCACTCGGGTGCAGAGTTTCTCCCACCACGTTGTTTGCCAAACTTTCTCTATTAAAAGTATTTCTACGCAGCAGAAAGATCAAAACATTGTTTGTAATCATTTTTCAAACCCTTTTATGTATGAATTTAATCAAATAATATTGAAACATATCTTCAAGATTTGTTTAGGTATTTAGGATTTAGAAAAAACAGTATTTTCTTTTGAAAATTAAAAAAGCTGAAGTACGGCAACACGCCACAATTGGGTCCGCCCGTATCGATTGGATTTTGTCTAAACGTTTTATTCATATCTTGTCACATTGGCGACTCTTGTTTTTTGAGTGGGGTTTAGTGTTTATTTGTGAATGTTTATTGTGTTTATGTTCTGGTTTAGTTTGTAGTGCTTCATTATTCACTTATATGGTAGGTATATTGGAATGACTCGCAAGCGTCAAGCTTGCGGTAAATAAGAATTTTAGAATTCTGTAAAATAGTTACGCTACTGGCAGCTTCGCGTGTAGTAACCGAAGCACATTCTAGTGAGGTGCAAACGTATCCCCACTCAGTGCCCAGCTCAACTCCTCCTCACGTCTCTTCTATCTTCGATGTTGTCCACACAAACACAGTTTATGAATGAAATGTTGCATCTATAGTTATAAGATCATTGATAGGCACACCTCAGATTACATGCATCAGATAACAAGGAGGAACGTACACAACTTACATCAGTGAGATTAAATTTGGCGCGTAGAGCTGTGGTTGTTTTTTTTTGTTAATTGAGTTGTACTGAAATTTGTAAACCAGATATCATTATTTTGATGTATGTTTCTTTAGTATAACTTCTATGCCCATACTTCCATGCTTGTCAATTTGCACAATGACCGACCAAAATGGAAAAGAAATTTAGCAAAATCACATTCAATCATAATAAAATTAAGTTTTTATTGTACCTGCAGTCTGCAGTATACCTACTTGCTTGAAGTTTCGTGCGTTTTAAGCTTATAGTTGCCTGAATACGAATAGTAGAAGACGTTTTTTTGATTCGTAGTTGAAAATTCAGATTCAAGATAATCATGGAAAAGTATAAGGGTTTTTGAAACACTTGTTCACACAGTGCGACCGAGCGACCGTAAAGATTGGAACAAATTCATTTAAAATTCAGGGGTTTGTTTTGTGGGAAAACAGTCGGTCACGTCGATTTTTATTTTTAACTGCGGTTTTCTTGATTATAATTTAATGTGTACTGGGTGGACCAAAACTAAGTTCCGACTTGATCAAATGGACTGTATTTCTGAACAATCGTAAATTTCTTGATAACTGTTGGGATTGGGTCAAGGACAAGACACATGAAACTCACTCAAAATTTGATGTAGAATTCAAAAATGAAATAAAAAAGAGGGTTTCTATTTGGAAAAATGAAGTTGATGGTCGGAACTTATTTTCGGACCACCCTGTATACATAAAATTATCATCATCATATTACTTTGAATTTGATGTAGAATTTGAAAATGAAATGAAAAATGAGGACATCCATTTGAAAAAATGAAGTTGACGATCGTAACTCATTTTTGGTCCAGCCTGTACACATAAAATTATCATCAAAAAATCCGCAGTACAAAATTAAAATGCATGTGTCTGAGCGTTCTCCCACTTAACCAACCCCTGAGTTTTAAATGAATTTGTTCCAACCTTTAAGTTCGCACTGTATAATATTTAAAATTAAATGTACGGTAGCACAAAAAATCTCATATACACCTTGACCTGTAGCATATACTTTTTTGTCCTCGAATTCTTGCAAACTTCAGCCCTACTTATTGTCTCAGCTTGGCATCTGCATCCTTGGCCCAAAAAGAAACACTCACAAGCCTTGGTGCAAAAATAACTATACAGTGCGTTTTTTTTTAAGACGGAACATAGGGATTCCCATGTTGAATTTTTAATCCCATGTTAGCAGTACCTCCATTCGTAATATACAGCTGAAACTTGCCGTAGATGAACTTTGGTGCTTCAAGATTGTGTTAGTTCATCAATTACTCCAGATTATGTAGGAAAGAGACTGAAAAAATGCTTTAATTTATCAGAAAGTGATACATTTAACATGCCCAGGCCCGTGAGGTCATGGGGCCCAGTCGCCCCAAGTTTAATTAAATGAAAACTGAATACTTCATCTGGAACGAAGTATGCATGATACCTGAGTATTTTGAAGCGACATTATTCTTCACGCGAGATTCAGGTGGCGCCATCCGATGAAGTTATGTTGTCCTACTTTAGTTTTGAATTACAAATGAATTTATGGGAGATCGTTCATGCCGTTTTCCCTGCATTTAGACCGTATAGAGTCAACGTCAATGTATTTTTTACTTAGGAAATCCCATTATTTGTGATTTCACTTGAGAGCAGTTCGTTGAATCGTTATTTCTAATGCATTATATGATTTTACTTTAGAGTGATTTGTTTGTTTTCGTTTTTTTTTTAATGTTATTTCGTTACGTTAGTAACACTGCTCCAAATAATTAAGGAAAATCTTGAAACTATTTTCTCAGTCTGACCATGACCAATCCATGAACGTTTCTGCCTACTAGGCGTCATCAGCATGGCTATATGGGTCTAAGTCAAAATGGTGGAGGTCTTTCATTTGATTGATGGGAATCTCATCCAAGAGATTGACTAAAATCTACCGATAGATGTCGTTAGGTTCTACAACATTTCACACCAAATAATTAACGCACAATTTCCACATAAGAATATGTGTAAAAACTAAAAATGAATGTCCAAGGGTAAATATTGATATCTTTCTAAAAAAAAAGAACTATCGAGCAAGATGAACAAGGAATGACAACATTAAAAAAGAACAAGGCTTCAAGGTTTTCTACAATAATAAGCTCCATTCTTATCACTAAATTCTACAGTGTTTCAAATTTTTGGAGCAATAGTGTTCCTATACTAAACATGAAATGAAATGCGAGTATAATTATCTAAAAATGTAGAACACTCTGTAGAATTTTGTGATGAGAATAGTTTTTTTTTATTGGCAAAACCTCAAAGCCTTGTTCTTTTCGAATTGTTTTATTCCTTGTTCATCTTGATAGCTTCGTTTTTAAAAGAAATATCTAGAAGAAAAAGCATATTAATTATTATCAATTTACTCCACTCATATATTTTGTCATTCCATATAGGTAGCTGAACCACCTGTACTTCAGTTTTTTCTATTTTGAATGGTCACACCGGCCGGGTGGGGGGGAGGAGATGGTGAAGGGGCCCGGAAGACTGAAAAGTCCCAGGGCCTGTCTCGTCTCTCGGCGGCCCTGAACATGCCTTGTATATGACGATGACAATACATTTTCTGACGTGACTAACTTCATTGTCAATTTTTGTAACAAAAAAAAATCATTTTCATTTTTATGACCGTTAAGAATACTGCTTGGCTGTGAACAGGGGACACTTTGAACAGGTAATCCAAGATATAATGTTTGATTTTTTATTGCATGTATTTATACTGTAAGAAATAAATTTTTTCACAATAAGACAATAAAGTTATTGGTTGACAGTGGCATATACAAGGCTAGTAAAAAGGTATCACTCTCCAATTAATAAAAGCATTTTTTTAATCTTTTTTCAATTTATTCTGTGCTTATTGATAAAATAACACAATCTCTTGGCACCAAAGTTTATGCAAGGCAAGTTTCAGCTGTGTATTTTGAATAGAACTTCTGCTAACATGGGTCTAAAGATTTAACATGAGAATCCCTATGTTCCGTCTTAAAAAAAACGCACTGTATATCTCTAGTGTAGTCAATTTTTTACGCCCTTTGTCTAAAAATAACTATTGAACCTACGTATAAAAAAGACATTTTTTTTATATTCTGAATAATAAAAATAGATCTAAAACGTTTATTAGGTTGTATTTACAACAAAGACATACAAGTCTTGCTATTCAAAAGGTGTTTGTTTTTTTTGCTCAACAGGAATAATAAAGATATATCGAGATGTGGGGAAATTCAAAATAACGTATGTGTGTTTAATGGATTCGATTAGAAACGTCCGTACAGAATGCCCATTGCTAATTAGATGTACGTTTTGCCTTAATCGTGCGGGCAAAACCTACATCGTATTAGCAACAGCCAATGGGCGCCCGACTCTGAGCGCCTATTGCTAATCCGTTGTGGGTTATGACTATATGCAACCCGGACCTTCTCGGCGGCTTGTGGCGCTTCACACCATTACACCACCAGGGTGCCTCGCATTTGCTATTGAAAAATGGAAAGACAATTTCCATAATTTTCATTCGAATGTTTAAAAAAAAAATTGTGCGTGAAAAAATGGGGACAGCAATTTTTTTTTATCTCCTGCACTTTTAGAGATGTATACTTTGGTACCAGATAAACAAGTACCTAGTCCTCATTGATTCTTACAATTTTTGAACGTTTCATCTACTTTGGAAACGTAACGTCCCATGATTGACATTTTTGGTTTAAATGGTGATAGATCACATCTTTATATGTTTTTGTGATAGACTGGAGGCTGCAATACTGGGTGCTGGTGCCCTCGTTTTTTCCAATCACAGCAGTAATCCTACAGCGGAAAACACACGCGTTAGCAAACGTATTCAAAATTCGCGCCACAATCGACCGCGCGCTTTCCTTGCGGTAGAAATTTGAATTACGTTCAATCGGTAGCCAATGAGCAGGATAGAAAGAATTTATTTCTACGCGACGACTATTACCCATAATGCCTCTTTATTCGAGTCACTCGCCATCATTCAATTCAGTAAGCTTCAAAAAGCCGAAGTCTGGATAGTGATGATTGCGTTTGCATTATGTAATCGTGATTTTAAATTTTGAATGCAGGTGCATCAAAAGAGTGTAATGTTTTTCGCTATAGAAACACTCGTCTAGTTTTGATTTATTTATTCAAAGTCACTACAGCAAAATCACAACACCACAAATATTTGTGTTCAAAATCACAGATTATTTATGTTTCGCGATCAAAATCTGAACTGAACTCTTGTCTGAATGGCGGACCTTTATATCCTCCTCCTTTAAATGGCGGAAGTTTTCCAATATTCCAAAATATACATACATAAATATAACCGAAATTACTAGAGCATTATAGAAAACAGTGGTTCGATTTTTCGAACATGTGACAAACCGGACAAGATCCCACATATTCAAGAGAGACATAATGGTTGGAACGTTGTCTCTGCTGTCGGCTGCCTTGGAATTTCATACCGGCATAAACCAACGGATGGTAGCTTCGCACCATAGCCCGCTCGAGCTAGTGCGTGAACCAAATGTATGTTTCGTCAAAATAGTTTTGAGTAAGTTCTTTTCAGGGTTGATCAATTTTGAATTTATTCATTCACGGAAAATGGCAATGACAAAGCCCCAAAGCATGCTTTGGTGTATTGGGGTAATGACGGCTTTGGAATCTACCTTAAATAAGAAAAATAAGAATTCTTATTCAACAATTCTGGAGAATAAAATTAGACAGTCTAGAGTCTTCGATTTTCTATGAATATTGCTTAACAAATTAATGAGTAGGTACTATACACCGTGGGCCAAATTAAGTTGGAACATAATTTTTGATCCCTGATAATCTTTTTGTTTCTTTATGGATTCTGATTATTTTTGGATATGAGACTAGTCAATATGTTTTGGATGTATTTTCAAAATTGAGCTTTCAAATTTTGACCTCTACCGGATCAAGTTTAAATTGGTGCATTTGAGCTCGTTGTAAAAACGAACTGCGCTACTTACAGACCAACTAAAATATTTTTGAGAAGAGCATTTGTGGGAGAAGTTATTTTAAGAAGATTAATATTGTAGAACCATAGGCCAAGAGACGATGTCTTTTTGTATAATATGGTGCTTGTCGGCATTGAAACTATTTCACCTCACTTTGATCAAGGTTTCTTGAGTCTCCACAGCAACGTGGTTTGTTTGTTGAAAATGTTTGACGTTTCTGGGATTCCAAAATGCGTTATTTAATTCATCCATTTAATAAATAATGATTAGATTAAATTTGTTTTTCATCTCAAACATTCTTAAATGTCAAAAATTCGACAAATCCTTAACAAACAAACAACGTTGCTATGCGTATGGAATTTCCAAAAACCTTGATCACATCGAAGTGAAATATTTTTAATGCCAACAATGGTACGTCTTGAAATTATCATATTTTTAGAATAACTTTCCCCACAAATGTCCTTTTCGAAAAATATCTCAAGAAATCTGTATTCAATAAATTCCATTTTTTTCTAGGTAGATAGGTAGGTGATGGAGTTAGTATAGGTACTCGCTTTTCGAAACTTTCTTCGTTATATTACCAACTGTTGCACTGTGTAAAATTAAAAAACTTTTTTCATTTTTTAACAAGTCAGTTACTGCGCCTCACTTGGATTATGGCACAATAAGGACTCTATTTCAAAGAAATTAATTGAAAAAAAATCAAAACCGTGCGTCAAGCCATTTCATCTTTTTATATATGCTTAAAAAAACTATGTCCAACACGTTACATAGGAAGAGCTTACGTTCACCTAGGTATCTGAATAATTATTGTAAAACGAGATTAGTTGGTAAAGTATATTATTATGGGACAAAGTGCCAGCGACTTTTATAATCATACTTCTTGACTCAATAGAGCAAAAAAAAACAGTTTATTTTTGAAAGGATGGGCCATATCAAGTTATAAAATATTTAAAGGTAGGTACTTGTGACACAGTTTTTACCTATAATACACAGGATGATCGGCAGAGGGTAAGCCAAACTTGGTAGGCGTATGGATATGCACATTTCGAAATCATTTTATTTGTCAACCTGTGCTCCAAAACGTCCCCGATTTTTCTCACTCTGTATTTTTTCACTGTTTCCAAAACTTACCCTTTGTGTTTTTGGCCCCTAGAAAATAATTTTAGTAACATAAAAATAAATACAGTACGTGTGTTCCTGTTATGAACACATCATAGGAGTTTAATATCATCGTATTTTATTTCAAAATAAATTTTAGTTTTTTGTTTTTTTTTTGTAAATAAATTTTTGCTATTTTGACTCTGGGTTTTGGCGCCCCTAAAGGATGGCGCCCGTGTGCATTGCACACTTTGCACACATGGTAGCGGAGGCCCTGATTGCTTGTTGTTTTAATCATTGAATTGAGTGTGATGCATAAAAAGATACATTTCCGGACAGGGGTCTATTGCGGCAGAATCGCTTATTTTGATGTCCGTTTTGTAGAGGACATCGATTTTTCACAACAGGAAAGTTCATAAAAAAATTAAAACGTGTTAAACCATCATTAATCTATAGAAAATAATCCCATTATAACATCTGTGAAGTATGAAAAAAAAAACAATTATTCGTTCAGTATAAAATCGGGTTATAGATATCAATATTATTTGAAACATACGAATGTTTCCAAAAAGCTGATTCACATGATTTGCCGGATGTGGACGTTACTATGGTTTCCGACTTTCTGAATCAATCTAGTGGGACAAAATACATACTATGAAACTGTATTTCTTCTCACGTTTTGGCTATTTTATATTAGATAAACTAGGTAAAAAAACCTGATTATTTCAATAAGGACTTGTGTTTTAAAAATGTTGAAAAAATATTATGATTTGTGCTTTACGTTGTAGGTATTATAGGTACCTACCCAACATTTTTAGTTGATCTTTCAATTCCTTATCGGTAGTAAAGTTGGTTCAGTTGTGTTTCCTCCGCACAACAACCCAGATGATCAACATATCATTTTCAAAAATAAAACTACTTTTATTGTACCATTTAATGTTGTGATAACTTCATTTTACACAATTTGACCCCGAATAACTTTTTTGTTTATGGATTTTAATGATTTTTGGATACGATAATGATGATATTAGTCAATGTGGTCTGGATAAAGCCTGAGTTACATTGCATTCTGCAAGCAAAAATTAGAACTGGATTTGAAGGTTAGATAAATTGTCGTTATACGCCGTTTGTTTGCGATCTATTATAATGTTGATTTTGATTTTGCTTATATCATGAAGTTCATTCAATCGTTCCGATGAGATGGATTTTGATCACGTGCATTGCTGTTAAAATATTCAGCCAATTGACATTTGGTGAATTGAATGTAGAAAGATAAGAAAATGATCTGTCGCAATTCACCTATAAGTCGCCAAATCGAAATCAAACCTTACATTATATACTCCAAATTTGAGCTTTCGAATTGTGGCCAGTATCTTTCTTACGACGTTTTTATGAAATTGGTCCATTCAAGGCCGTCGCAAAAACGAAATGCGCTATTCACAGACCAAATGTCTGTTTTTTAAAAAAGGCATTTGTGGAAGAAGGTTTCTCGAAAATATGAATATTTTGAGACCAAAACTTGAAAAACCACGTCTTTTTTTGTGTGATGGTGCTTGTCGACATAAGGGCTATTCTCTACACTTTGATCAAGATTTCTTGAGATTGCATCGCAACGTAGTATGTTGTTTGTTGAAAAATGGTCAAATCTTTGACTTTTTTAGAATCCTAAAATTTTTCGAAAAATTCAATAATTAATAATTTTTTTAAAAATAATATTTATTTCAATTTTGCTTGAAAATTCAAAGGAGCGTGATATTCTCGTCTACCCATATTCTTATCCATTAGCGTTAAATCAAGATTTTATCTTCCAAAGTCGACTTTTTTGAATCAACCAAGCAAATCCCAATAAAATGTCAAACATTTTACGAACTCTCAACAAACAACGTTGCAGTGGAATTTCAAGAAAGCCTTGATCATAGAGGAGTAAAATAGTTTTAAATTGCCGACAAGCACCATCATCATCATAGAAATAAAAAAAAACATCGTTTCATAGATTATGATTCTGAAATATTGATATTTTTCTGACGCATTTTCCTATAAATGCCCTTCTTGAAAAGTATCAGTTGGTCTATTAAGTGTTTCATTTTTGCAACGAGCTCATATGCAACATTTTGATAAAAATGTCGTGAGTCCGGTCCTGCCTGAAATTCGAAAGCGCCATTTCGAAATGACATCCAAAACATAATGACAAATATCATATCCAAAAATCATCAAACTCCATTAACAAACAAAAAAGTTATAGAGGGTCAAATATGTTCCAACAGAAGAATCTACAGTGAGCAAGCCGAACGAACGTAAGACTGCAGACGTCACACGTGGTAGCCTCGTCGCAAGGGTGGTTTTCTAGCCTCGCCAAAATGAATATTCCTTTCTCACTTTTTTTCAAGTGAAAAGTTCTTTTAAAGAGCTTCTATGATTGCCATGCGTTTTTGTGTCCTCAGAACCATTGATTTTTGTAAAATTAAAAAATTATAGTCAACTTTCCTATTGTGAAACATCCTGTATGTTTTACGTAGGCAGATGAATTAAGTCTCTAGAAGGACACTTTCAATGCCTCACAAGCAAGAGAAGATTTGTTTTGTTGTGAAATATGTTTTTTCAAACGAAAGCTGTCACATTTGTATAGAAATTGATGAATATGGGACACTTTTTAAATAGTTTCATTTGAAAGATTTAGAACCAAAATAAATCATGGCAAATGTTTATAATATGGTCAATAGGTAAAATAATGACCGACCGCGATGCTCCACATTAAGGAAGGGCAGAAAGGGTATCAATCTGTAGGTATACAGGGTGTTCGGAAAGTATACGGCATAATTTCGGGATCGTATAGGGGAGGTCAAAATAACCCCAGTTTGTCATAAAACTTTTTTTCTAAAGTGCATCCTAACGGATAAACAGAGCTCTAAATGGGTAGGTACCCATCGATTCAATTTTTAGCTCTAACTTTTGAACCGGCTTGTATAATTTGATGAAATTTTAGCATGTTGTGGAGGCCATGAAGATTCATGAAACCATCATGGTGAAGTCAATATTTGAAATTGTTAGGGAAACAATGAGGAACGGACTGGCCACAAAACCTTTTGTGCCCAATTTTTGACAGGTCTCACTTTACAGAGCTGAAAACTACTTTTTCAAATAAAGGTGATCCTCTTTTGTTCCAATAAAACTAACCATTTTCGAGAAAAATAGGTTTTTGTTAAACAGGTTGATGCAATAATACACTAAAATACTCCGGCGAGACACCAATTGTACTAGAATTTATAAAATTAAAAGAAAAGTACTAGAATTTTTTTAAAATTTCTATTTTTGCTTTATTTTAATTTCTAACTAATTTTAGTATAGGCAATCAATCTAAGAGTTTCGAAAAATTTTGCAATACCAAAAATACAAACAACAGGTGTCTCCTGTACTAACCTAACAATTCGAAATATTGACTTCACCATGGTTTTATGAGTCTTTATGGCCTTCACAACATACTACAACTTCATCAAATTATACAAGCCGGTTTAGAGAAAAAAGTTTCGTGACAAACTTGGGTTATTTTCACCTTTCCTATACGCTCCAGACCAGAAATTATATCATATATACTCACCGGACACCCCAAATAAACTCATGCAATTCATAAAATTTCGGTTGGCCCAAAAAATTTTTTAAATTTGGAATCATGTTCAGCTTGCTTGTCAGGTACAGTTATTATCTAACTTTTCTTTGTGCTGTATCTCCTAACTCAAAACAATCTATTTATATTCTTCATTGAAACTGCAGTGATAATTTCAATACTCCAAACTTAGTTCTAAGAATATATTTTGTTCACAGCTACAAAACTGATTTTCAACACGTTCTACGTGATAGAACGGAGCTCGCCAATCTAGCGAAGATCGTTCTCAGTAGGTAGCTGCTAAAACTTCTTATATTAGTATTAGATACCGTTTTGTTCGCTTATTTTCGCTTCACTTATAGTGGCCTATTTTGAAGAGACAAATTGCCTTTTATAAACGTGGTGGAACAGTATAATATGCATTTTATACTACGTGACATAAATGTTCAGAATGAACAATTTTCATACATTTTCAAATGACTTGAAATTTTATATACTTACGTATTCTAGACAATATTAGAAAGTCATCGGCGAAAAATGTTCTCGAAAATACTCAAAAATATACCATGTAAATAAATAAAAAAGAAAACGCAAATTCCACTGTATGATCAAGAATAGGGCGGAGCCGTATTACCCCTACCTTACTCTCGAGAGAAAGTTATCTTAGTCAATACGCCAGACGGAGATAGATAATGTGTTCTGTGACATAGTGGATGTTGATGGGCGCTCTTTAATTGGTGATTACTACATTAATAGAGGTCTTAGGTTGATTTTTTGAACATCAATAGCATCAGTACTTATTAATCCTAAAATTTCACATATTTCTAAAAAATTTGCAAATTGTCCATTAATCAAGGTACCTACAATAATTTGGCAAAAAAAACAATTTTTCTATTTTTATACTCCACCAAAAATTTTGGAGCCATACTGGAAATTTGACATGCATTGGGTGAAATGTCTTGGAAATTTAAAACACTATGACAATGTGGGGTGAAAAATTGAAAACAAAATTCTGCCAAATTATCGTATCTTGATTCAATCTGCATTTTAATTTTTGAGTTAACATTATATCTTTTTTTTCAAAAGGGAGATATGAAACTTTTTATCAGAGCATGTATATGTTACAGTAAATGTTAGAAATTCAGTGAAACCTAGCTTTTACTAGTTGATGCTAGCAATCACTTGATCCGTTGGGAAATGTTGAATTTTGGAGAATATTGTACACTTTTACTAGTGAATGTTGGAGAAACTTTATCAAATCAACTTTTACTAAAAGCAGTTAGGAAAAGTAATTTTTAAAACTTATTTCCGCGTTTTAACTAACCCAAGGTGCACGGGGCACTAAATGATGTCGCTCACGCGACATCAAAATTTTTGCCAAACCCAAACTAACCCAGACTAACCCCTACTGAGAATACTTAAGTATTTTCTATAATACGGTATCTGAACAATGTTCACATTGTACACCTGCGATTCATAACTCTCGTATTTTCCAGAGCGTCTAATCTGTCGGCGAATTCCAACTCGGACAAAAAAGGATATTATTTATTATTATTTATAATCACGATAATAATTTTCAGTGTAGCAGCTTTCACTAGAAAAGTTACGTGAATGCTAACAATTACTAGTAAAAGTATATATGATGAAGTCGATCGAATTCAACTTTCACTAGCTAAATGTTTCCAAATCAGGAAAAGCTCACTTTTCCTAGTAACAGTTAGCTTTTACTGATTACCAGGTTTTACTGTGACATATACATTGAATCTTATGGAAGATAAATCAATGAGTGTGCTATTTTTTATGCCAGGTAGTATATCTGTGCTATCTCAATATAATGCTTGAATATTTTGTGAATTTGCGTCAGGGCCAGTGGCGGCTGGTCGGGGTAGGCAGTAAATACCGAAATAAATTATTATTGTGAATTAAATAATTGAATCACAATTAATCAAGAAGATTTCCATTTAAAAACAATGCTTATAAACTTCTTCATTAATTCTACCTACCAGTGGTGCGAAACTCATTCCTAAACACCTACAAGAGGACCAAGTCCTAGCCGAAACCGACCTGGCGCATTCAAAATAGGCGACAGCCTCAGTTGCCGGTCCTTGTGGGCATGAGAAGGGGTGATCTCAAGAGTGGGGCAAGGGCGAACATAGACAAAATATATCAAACATCAAGGCGACACGATTCCCGCCTTCGGCGTCTTCGAGTGTTTTCGGTGCCGACGCGCGAAAACCATCAGTCATCCCACATGAAGCATAGGGATGAGACGAATGAAGCGTATAAATATATAGATAGTCGATACTCTTTTCACAGCTAGCGATTATGAATTAATTCATCATTACAGATTATCAAACTTTTTCGAAAACACTTTTGGCATAAAAAAGCTAGCCCGAGCATTATTCTATCTATACTCTGTAAGTTTATGCAATCGCAGTGATGAGTGCAATAAATAATCGTTATTGGGGATATCGGTTGCGATTATCCATCCTTGGCCTTGAGCCCGAGAAAAACCAAACCAATAAAGACTGATCTTTATCAGGTGGTGTTTGTTTTGTGATTTTGGAACTAGCAAGATTTGGATAACAATTATTCATATAATCACAGATTATCAGATAAGTTTTAGAAATTAGTAAATCAGAATTTCTGTTTTGATATTTTCATTTTTTGGGACAGGATTTGTCCACACATAGAGGTTGAGTTTGTTTAGTAGTTGTCGTTTTTTCAGGATATTCATTATTTATCTTTGGCATTTTTACGTAAGTTCTTTTTATTTTCAAAATGACTTTGCCAGCTCATGACGTTATTTGTTCCTTATTGGAGGAACCGTTTTCTAGGCTCAAGGTTGAAGATCGAAATCAAATAATCGCTGTAGGTCGCCCTACACCCTCACTTGACAATGAAACCGGATAAAAAAAAAGGGCAACATTTTTCTCGCACTTTTAACACCCAATGGTATAAAAGCCACGGATGGTTATGCGGTAGTTTAGAACTGTTTATTGCTCGCGAAAGGAAGGAATAACGTTTGGGTACTGCAAGGATATACAGATTTGAAAAATTTGTCTGCAAGTATTAAAAAACATGACAGCTCTAAAGAACATCTGAGCAGTTACTTGACTTTAAAACGATTACAGACAAAGTCTTCAAGGATAAAAGACGCTCTTCAAATTCAAACCGCTCTTTCTTTAAAACTTTATAACGAAGAGACGTTCGAAAAAATAGAAATTTGATGATGTATCTAATAGACCTAACATGTTTACTAGCAGAGCAAGAATTGGCATTTAGGGGACATAACGAGAAAAATGAATCTTCAAACGTTGGAGATTTTGAAGAATTTTTCAAGGTTCTGATTAAACGCGATGTGGAGATGCAAGAACATTTGAGAAAAATTGGTAACATATTTTCGGGATTATCTAAAACTATTCGGAATGATTTAATTGTATGCACTTCCGAGCATCTTATGGAACACATTAACCAGGAAATCAAAGATTCTATTTTTATTGGGGTTGTAATAAACTGAACAGTATTTAATTCATTATGTACCGTATAATCTCACGAGTAGTAAGTATAATATTGTAAAATACTCAGTATTTCTGAAAAATGATAAGTAAAAATTGAATTTTTGAGCCAGTAAAAGTACTATTTGGCCTGTATTTCTATGTTCACTATTGTGATTCTAATGGTCAGTAAAAATTTATGAAATGTCAGTATGACTTAGCTGGTATAACTCTACAAATGTACAGTAGGAAATAATAAATGGCCAGTATTCAACAGTCAGTAATAGTTTTAACTAACTCAAACTAACCGAAACTTGATACACATAATACCAATACAGAACACGTCAATTATGATATACAATAATAATTGTAATGTTAACCTAGTGCTAACCAACGAGTCGCTGCATATTTTTCATCAATTTCTATTACCAACACAAACTAACCCTAACTAACCCAAACTAAATCCGCCTCTCAAAAGAACCTATCTGACAACTTCATCATGACATTAAGGCAGAGTGGTACCAAGTTGTGTTTCGTTCCGTTGTAAAAATTTTTGTATTTATACGAAATAAAATATATGACCAACCATTCATTATTTTACTGTCGCTTTATTAATTTTAGGGACTGTCCATTATTTTCACCAGGCATTTACTAATTTATCTGATCGTTTTTTTATGATACTGAATCTTGATTATTTATGTCTACCATTTATTATTTTTACTGACCACTTCTTTATGTTACTGACCCTTCATTATTTTTACTGACCATTTCTTTATATAACTAACCGTTAATTATTTCAACCGACCATTTATTATTTTTACTGACCACTTCTTTATGTTACTGACCCTTCATTTTTTCAACCGACCATTTATTATCATACTGACCGAGGAGAATAAAATAATGGCAAAAAGTACTGTCCATAAAATTGAAATACTGACCATTTAATTTGTTGCCTTTTTATTGCGGTACAGGCGGATGATATAACCGATATAGTTGAAAAATCGCAGTGTGCAATTTCGGTTCGTTTTGTCAATGAATCGGGAAAAATTCATAAAGATTCTTAGGATTTTATGACGTGAGCCAAGATAGAACTGCTCTTGCAATGTACGAACTGGTATCGTCGGTTTTGCGTCCGTTTGACTGTAAAGCCAAGTTAGTTGGTCAGTGTTACGATGGTGCGAGTGTCATGGCTGGTTCATTAAATGGCTTACAGATGAAAATCAAATCTGATGCTACGAAACGCTTTATTTACACACTGCAGCGCTCATAGATTAAATTTAGTTTTGCAAGACGGAACAAAAAGCATTAAAAGCTGTCGTATCTATTTTGCCAGCGCTACTTCATTACCGGGATTTTTTAATCAATCAGCGAAACGAACAATTGTTTTAGACTCGGTTATGGCTAGGAGAATTCCTTCCTCTGTGGAAAGAAGGTGATGGTCCTCCCGCTCTAAAACCATCAATATCATAGATTCAGAGTGGGAAAATTTGCGTACAGATTTTACTGAAATCATTAACGATACGTCATCAGGAAAAGAGTCCATTTTTGGCGCAAGGAGCTACTTAAATTTCTTAGAAGATATTGAATGTTCATTTTTAACGGCTGCTTTCAAAAATATATTTGATATTACCGATTTATTATTTGACATTTTACAAATAAAGTCTTTGGATATAACTTACTGCAAAAATCAAGTTTTTTCTGCCAGGGATCGCATAAAACTGCTGAGAACTGAAGAGAAGTTTAACGAGATTTTTGAAGAAGCGGAGGAGAGAATAAATAAATCTGCGTGCTCACCACCTGCACAAAAACGAGCTAGAATATCTGATGCTTTTCCAGATAACAAAAAAGCCTCATTGCGTATTTTATTTTATAAAATCTTAGATAACGTCGTAACGCAAATAGAGGTGCGATTTGCGGATTTGTCACAAATGAAAGTTTTTGCGTTAGCTGGCTGGTCAAAATTTAAAAATTTTAATTGTAACTTTTCCCAAGATTTGGTAAGTAACTAGTTTGGTCGATTTTTATAAAGATGTTTTTGATAAACCAAGATTAATAAATGAGTTGTCTGTTATCTATCAGGATGAACAATTCGAAAAGTTAAATTTAGAATCAATTTTACAAAACCTGGTCAATAACAAACTTCGACAAATATTTTCTGAGGCCTATGAAATGTTTGTTTTGATTGCTACGATTCTCGTAACAAGAGTCGCTGTTGAGCGTCATTTTTCGTGCCTTAAACGTATCAAAACATACAGTCGTAACTCCATGAAAAATGAACGTTTGTCTGCACTGGCATTGTTAGCCATAGAAAAAGAATTGTTTCTTAAAATCCAGGCCAGTGAAAGTTTGAAGCTGATATAATCCAGAAATTTTCGCTTATAAAGGATAGGAGAATAAATCTAATTTATAAAAAATAAATTCTTTTTTTTCTATGATAATATTAGTGTATGGTGAGGTTCAGGAAGGCTGTATGGGGAGGAGGAGGCCTTATTTTTACGTAATCAAGATACATTCTTTGTAATATTTCAAAATTAAAATAAAATGACCGCAATATTAATTAGTTATTAGTCAAAGTTTGGGCAGGGTCTCGGACAATGATTTGTCTGCTGCGCATACTCCACTTACTGGAAATGAGGGGAAATTATTTATTAATGAGGAGAAATCTCGCGAAAAATTCCCCTGCGGCGCTAAACTCTGCCAATCACATCCCTTCATCATTTAGGCACGCTACGCCACTGGATTCCGCCTACCCAAATATAGGCGGGCCACTGGTCAAGGCTCTAGCCAATGAAACTTCTCGTTCTGGAACCCTCAAGAAGACATTTCAGGTCATTTCCACATTTGAAGATGGCTATACTCTCTGGCAGGCCGTTTTCAGGTATGCCCGTATCTGAACTATGACAACCACCAACCGTACAAATTTCCATCATGCTAGACTCCATCTCATGCTCAATGCTAGCTATTAACGTACCTGTTTTCTACAAGTATGATCAAAAGGTCAGTTTTAGCAGAGTAAAAGATATTCTTGTTACTATTTGGTAATATAAAAAAATAATAAAGCAATATTTTTGTCAAGTGATGCCCTTGACGAAATTATTTAAAAAAATGTGAACATATGTTTTTTCGAATTTTGCATTGTTTTTTGAGATAATTTTCAAAAACATTTCAAGGTTAATAAAGGTTCAAATAAAAAAAAAATTGAAAAAAAACAAAAAATGTAATGATTTTTTTTTGTTTTTTTTTAAATTTTTTTCTGTTTTTTTTTCATTTTTTTCAATAGAAAAATGTATCCCCTTTTAAAATATATATTTTTTTTGGGAAAAAACTCGCTGATCGCCGAGGGCCGAAGTACCAATATTAAATTTGTGTCTAATCTTGAGTTAGACAAAGAGTTTTGGGTTAGATTGGGTAAGTTTGGGTTTGGTAAACAAATGGATGTCGCGTGAGCCAGTGACATTTTTCAGTGATGATTTAGTGAAGGCTTATTTTTTGATAGGTTATTGTACGGGCCCTAATCGAGTGTCATCCGAGAAGTTCGCCCTAATTGCGGATCCAAGGAGGTGCCGAACGTCCCCAACATGTTAAAAAACTAGCATCTCATTATCATTTAGTTACGGCTGAATTTTGTACCAGTTGTTCTCAGGTAGTCCTAAATCATCCAAAAAAATGGCGGATCGATTGGCCGGTTCCTTAAGGGTGGCGGATCACCCTCAACATGTCGTGGGAACGATGAACTTTTTATGATTCAGTTGAGGTTGAAATTATTACCATCTGTTTTTTGGTAGCCCACAATCATCCAGAAAAATTGGCGGATCGATTGACCGGTTCCTTACACTGAACGAAAAAAGTACGTGATATCAATAAAAATGTACATCAAATCAATGAACGAGAACATTGTTTTTGCGCCGACTACGGAAGACATTGATTCAATGAACGTTCGTACGTAGATTTTTCTATCCGCGAGGTAACGATGACTGTATACGTTGAATGAATGAACAGTAAGCATGAATCCCATGATCGCAAGTAATTGATTTTACGAGCTAAGAAACATAAGTTTATTATTGCTGTACGTTGAATCAATGAACAGTGGGCATGGATCTATGTACGCTGGTTATTAATATTACGAACACAAATACATTGGTCTATTACTGCTGTACGTTGAATCAATAAACTTTTAGCATTGATCTATGCTCACGGGTCTTCACTTTAAAACCATACATTTCGTGGATCGGCTTTTGCAGCAAGTTAAATGTTTAGACAAATTTTTGAATATCGGTGTTACATTCTTCATGAAAGTGTGTTGCAGGACAAGTATAGTTTCATAAATCTTAAAACTCATCTTAGCCTCAAAATTATCCTCTTCGTCCATAGATTTGATGTAGGTATCTTGGTTCTGTAAATAGAAATAGGTGGGCTCACATCAAGTTTCTAAAACTTGCTTCGCTTATCCACAGTCTGGATATTTTCTCGGGTATCACTAAAATTCAGAAAAAGGTAAGATTCCACTACTCACTAGTAGTACTCAGCCAACTTTTTTAGAGCAGAGAAAGACTTCGAACCTCTCGGCCTCGCGGCTTGGCGTCTAGTGACTCTAGCTGGGTATGTAATATTAGTCTATGGACTCTAGTAGTGCATATTTGGCGTCAATTGAACGCATCGACTACGTCTAGTCATAATATTAATGTCTTTGGTGGTTAATTCAACAATCGACAGCATCAACTTAGGCGTATCTTTAGCAGATCAATGGTCGGGTTCGCAAAATCAATGTTTTGTGTACATTGAAACAACGAAGGATGTTTATTGAATTTTATGAATACCGTTCATGTATCTATGACCAAGTATTAATTGATTTGAAGACGAAAAACATGGATTGATGTTGGTCATACGTGAGTTTAATGAATTTCGAACATTATAATGATGAAAATAGAGATCAATATTTGATGTTCCACGTTCATTGATCAGTGTTCGCTGATTAATTGATTCAGTGCTCTCTGTTATCAATCTATGAGGCAGAAGTCATTGTTACAGTGACGAAATCGTTGAATTGATGTTCAAAAAGTTGACGACCACTGTTTATCAATTTTACGTAGATACAAATTTTGGTTCTGTGTAAGGGCGGCAAATCACCCCATATATGAGCTGCAAAAACACAAAACAGATCCGTTCACAGTAGCATGTGATTTGGAGAGAATCTCAACAAAAAGAACTAATTATAAATGTAATAAACATGCAGATGAGTTTCCTGAAAATAACTGTTTGTCAAAATAACTTTTTCACTTTCCTTTAAATGAAAAGTTGAGGGCAAATTTTCCAGGATCGCTATTTATGTTTTAAGCTCTGATTACAAGGTCAGTGCTCTGAGAAGGAGGTAGATCGCAATGTTCACAGAGTAATCCTGAAATATGGCTGTGGACTTTTCAAAGCAGTTTCTTTGAGCTCAGGTGTTCAAAGGTCTTTGAGTGAACACAAACCAAGATAATCCTTTGATTGAAACCATTTTCACCGACATATCAATCAATTTGTTTGTCCAGATTTAGACATTGACTATATTTTGGCGGTTGAACTCCACGGTAAATCGATTGGCTCTTTGGCTATATAATCTCATAACGGAAGTGAATCATTTAACTGATTTGATGAAATATTTTGGAGGTGAATTCTGTATATCCGTACTTTATAATCAAATCAATTAAATTCATGGTTGTTCCACTTGCGAAGCTTCACTTACATATCTTTATTTTTTCTAGCTTTTATGTTTGCAGGAAATATGTATTCTACTATGATGACTAAAATACTTCATCTTCAAATCATTACATGCATCATGAATTTTATGAGAAGTGGATCCTTCCAAAGGCTTTGTGTAACTATGATCCAATTTTATATGATTTTGGATTTTGGCCACCTCTCGACGCGTACTGTATAATCTTTTGAAATCCTGGTTTTGTATTTTTTATTTGTAGGGTGATTGACAACAATCTATTTTGTATGAAGGGGTGAACCTGGAGGAAATATTTATCAAGTTTGAACAGATATTTCATATATAATTAAAGCAGATCAAATTTAAATATAGTAGTTAGTGTTACATTAAATACTAATCAGATCTCGTGCTAGATGTCATTTCACAGTCTTTACAATTTAATGATGATTAGCTATAGCAAATGCCGAACAATTTTCGATCTACGTCATTATTGCCACCAAGCACGTTGTTATGAAGTTTGCTGGTGGCCAAATTTGGTCACCTGCAAATCACAATAATCACATAATAACTCGCTTGGTGGCAATTATGACGTGGATCAAAAGTTGTTTGGCATTCGCTGTAGACTGTTACGCTTCATCATTATTTTGTTTGCTTTTATTTATATAAAATTAAGGTCATTTGGTGAGAACAAAGAGCAGTAATTTTCAAAAACTGACAAGTATATGATAAGTACGTTTCTAACATCCAAAATGATTCCTGCAATACGTAGACCTCTTCATACTGCGCAATATCAAATATGATCGCGGTTAAGATTATGAATTCATGAAAATAGTATTTACCTGAGTATCAACACATGATTTATTATTGAAAGTATAGTATTTATGTTGTAAGGGGGATTTGTTCGCTATGGTGTAACGAGAGATTAATCATGGATGAGATTTGATAATTTTTGAGATATAAAAATAATGTAATATACTTTCAATATTTCTAGTGATCAGCTATTTCATGTTTTTTGAAGTAGGGAATAGAAAATACTATAAATACTACTAGTCACAAAAACAGATGATGAAACTTTTTGTTTGGTCATCCCCAGACAAAAATGTACACTTCACTGTTTCTACGAAATGCACTAGTGAGTGACACTGGTGGAGCATTTTGCAAATACTCATGTGCTGTGAAAAGTTCATTTGATTTAGATAATACATCATGTGATCCGCTGACGGAAGATGTCAAGAAACTTATCCTTCATATAGCAACCCGAGAAAAAAAATATTTCTTTTTTTGAAAACATGATAGAGAATGCCGAACCCAAGAAATCAGAGGAACCCTTCACTACATCAAATGAATAATTGACGAATCACAATCGGATTCCATGACTAACATGACAAATAGTAATATATCCTGTAGGACCATCTAGCAATGACAATTTTGATTTGCTCATCAACTATATTAATTTAAGGTCTCGAAAAACATAAGAACGAAGTGGAAGAAGTAAAAACGGAATAAAATCGTGTTGCGGAGTTATCACAAAATGAAAACTGTAATACAAATTTAATAAAAAACTGTGTGGGTGATCTGAAGGTTATAAACACAGGGAGTCAATTGGATTCATTTTTAGCTAACAAACAATGGATCAGGCGAAAAGGAAAATTGATAAAAGTCTATAACCAACACAGAAAAAAAAGTCAAGATGAATCCAAATATGTCATTTATTTGGCATGTGTTTCGTTAGAACAAATAAAATAAAATTGTCTTGACCTAAATCTAATTCAAATTACAAAATGAACATATTTGACAAAAACCTCCAATGTGTTTGGAAAATAAATATTTGAATTCAATATACATATATTTTATGCATCTATACCAAATTAGCAGCCGAAAATCAGTACAAATCAAATAAAAAATATTTAGCTCAACAGTCTCTATAATTTCCTATAATTATATCTGTTCATTTCATTCAACTAAAGCATATCTTTCTACTAAGTGATCGTGCGTTCAAGATATTTTCTGTATATTTGACGTAATACAAGTTATACATTTTTCAATTATTCGTATGTTTGACTCAAATAAATATGAATTAACTTGAAATCTTCCAAACGTTAACTCAATGATGTACAACCGCTAGACAACTTTTCGGATATAAAAAATACATCTGCAGGTATTTGAGTTAATCTAATCTTGCTGTATTCAATTATCGGTGGGGTTGGTCTTCATGAATTTCTTGATATTGTAAAAGAGGTCTGGAACACAAGCGTGCGTGAACGAGTCGCAGTTCATTTCATTTAAGAAGTTGCCCGCATTGGGTGTTTTTTTACTTTTTCGTGCATTATCGCATAGTGAAAATCAAGGAATTCCTCCAAAATTATGGGTGGCACCATTTATTTCCTGTTTTTGAAGGTAAGTATCTATTTTCTAATTCTGATAAGCAACTCGCCAACAAATACCCAAAGATAAAAAGTGTTGAGTAATTAGGTGATCAGTTTGACACAATTGTGCCACCATTTTCTTAGTGGGTAAGATTAAGTTAAATAATATCATAAAAAATTACTAAATTGGCGGAGTTTGAGAAAAACTGGATTACCTTAAATGAATAGTAGATACTCGAGTAGATATTTTTTCAAAAAAGATTATTGAATCAAGAAAAACTCTATATTGCAAATCGATAGTGCATGTAAA
Organism: Orchestes rusci; assembly: GCA_958502075.1. Lineage (NCBI taxonomy): Eukaryota > Metazoa > Arthropoda > Insecta > Coleoptera > Curculionidae > Orchestes > Orchestes rusci. The sequence continues at coordinate 100,296,816 of OY293303.1, forward strand.
AAAGTAAAAACCCGATTTTTGTCAAAGCCCGAATTTTCTGGTGAAAACTGGTTTTAAAAATGCATCTTCTCAGACAATAAAATTCTAGTTTTAGCTATGTAGAACCATAGACAAATTAACAAAAGTTAATTTGTCTATGTGTAGAACTAGTAAAAATTCGGGTTTTAACTGAAATCCGGGTTTGACGGTGTTTTGGTGTAAATTTTATCTCAAAAATTTCCCACTGATTACTTTTATCTTGGAACTAAGCAGAATCTCGAAAAATCACGTTTTCAGAATTTCAAGCTAACACAAAACTGTTTATTTTTTTCAGAACAGAATGTTAATGAGATTCAAATTGTCAGATTTTTATCTGACAATGAAATTGGGAAGTTGGTACCAAATATCAGGGACAAAATTCGGCTTAAGAGGGCTGTTAATAGTTTGATGAGTGACGTAAGTATATCTATTTGTTGAATATTCACACTATAGAATTAGCAAACATTTTTCTGAAAGATGAACATTTTGCACACAAAAATTTTGAAAATGGCATTTAGACCGGAAATTATTCCTAGATATTCAAATACAAAAAAAAAATTATAGTCTTTCATGTTGAGAAGGTGATGAAAGCTCACGGTGTATAATGATAGGTATTGTGATTTGTGATTTATCTACAGTTTTCTACTTGTCAAAGTGTTTCTACAGATTTAGTTAAAAGGTTGAAATATTTGAACAGTATATTCTACACTGAACAAAATATTAGTTTGATATATATATACATGAAACTTATAGCCATAAGAATATCAAACTGGAATTTCTTACGTCAAATAAACTCTGGATACCTTTTTTGTTAGATTATCATAATTATTATGGGATCTATTTAGATAAAACAAAAATAGAAATTAAACTTGGACTTTGTTTTCGAGATACAAGGTATCTCGAAAACAAAGCGTTCTCAAAAAAAAATGTGTATAGCAATTTTTTTTTTTCAGTATATAATATCGACACTTCATTGGCCAAATGTCGTAAGCCACAAAAAGTTAATTTTCCAGGAGAACGAAAAAACCTTATAAATTTCAAATTATAACTTCTCTATGGGTTAAACTGAATCATATGATGGGTTTTCACTAGAGATTCATTTATTGGGGCAAATTTAAATAAGACAACACTGAATTTAGGGATCTAATTCTGGGATTAACCCGTTTTCAGCAATTTTGAGGGTTACGACTTTTGGCCTATGAGGTGTCGATATATTTCAACCTAATTTCGGGACACCTATATTTTCGTCTTTTTTTCAGATTGATGATTCACCTCAACCTCAACCTCAACCCAAAAAAAATCAAGACCCCTGAAGATATTCTAGACATGCCCTCCACCAAAAAATACTGATGAGGTTCAAGGTATTCCCATCATCTGATCATGTGAATGAGATCGAATCAAACCTTTCATGCAAGAGGTAACCATATGGTCCCCTCCGGAGACTCCAACAACATTTTCATCCTCCCAAAGCACAGTGACATTGGATTCGATTTTTTTGGGTAGGAAACAACTTGTGCCTATCATGTGAATTGTTACGAATGAATAAATAAGATATTCAAAGAAATCGTATAATTGAGCAAATTGATTGTTTTATGACAAGCAAGGTAAACATTATTCACTGAAGTACAGGTTTACAGCAGTAGGTAACTACTGCACATAATCCTTTATACAGCGTACAAAAAAAATTGATAACCATCAAGCTGTAAGTTCGTGTATAGCTTATCCGTGACGAGTAAAGCAACCTCTCTACGTGGAAAATCTTTGTCCGTGGAAGGAAAACCTTCCACGCAGAGAGGTTGTTTTACTCGTCACGGATAAGCTATACACGAACTCACAGCTTGATGGTAATCAACTTTTTTTTGTATACGCTGTATCATGGACTAACAGTGGTAAATGTGGGATTGAACGAAATTCGTCGTCTATTTCAATGAAAAACATGTGTATTTGAGTCAATCATTTTATTTGATTCATTCAACTGAATGAGTATCCTCTTATAACTTTCATACTGATTAGATTCAAATGTATAAATGATTCAGACAAAAATATCATTCGCAGAAACTAAATATCGGTGAATTTGAGTCAACTATATATTGTCGAGAACAAAATATATATAGGAGTTACCTATATATTCTCAAATATAACGTGATTGGGCCAAATATATGATAAACAGATGAACGAAACCATACCGTACAGATAAATATATGAGTACTTGAATTGAATTCTCATCATGCCATAGTGAATAAGTAGTATGTTTATTTCAAGAGTTTGTAGTTTTGATCTACCAACATCAATTATAAAATACATTTTCCAATGAACAACATATGTATTTGGTGTGATTAATTTTATAATTAGTAGATAAATACTTTGGGGACTTCAGTCAATTATACCATGTGTTTCGCCAATAGCAAGAACATATTTACTTGAATTGATGCAAAATTTACTTGATTTAACGAATCTGTTTTTTCAGTGAACTGATGCACGTAGTATATAGAAGAAAAACACGCCAAAGCAAGGGAGAAAAAAAATCAAAAATCAAACATTATCATTATCTTCTTGATTTATGGCTCGTTAGGTGGAATTCAAAAGAGACAGGATTGTTTCAGTGAGACATTTTTGGTTTGAGAAAATTTGTACTTGGATATGAGTATGCACCTTTATCTAAAAGGACACAATTTAAACGCCTTTCATCATGTCTCAATCATTGATGAAGTTCTATCCATTTGTACCATGCCATATTTCTCAATAACTCACTCAATAAGTTGTTATCGGTAAGCTGTATACGAGTATATAGAATCAAATATTGGGGGCCGGTCCTGTGCTGTAATCGGTTATATTTAGTAAAAACGCCACGGGGACGCCACTTTTTGAAGCCAGACAACTCAAAAAGTCACAATCTCGACCTATGACGTTCACGTCTTCTTCTGTCTTTCGTAATGCCGGAATATTTTTATTCATGACAGTTTTTCTTATCTGTTATGATAAAGGAGGGGTAGGCCAACGCATATAGTCAATGCAAATAATGGTTTAATGAAGTTTTTTTTTCGAAGTCGATCATAAAATGCCCTTTCAACTAAAGATTTTTGAGTGTAGATATCACTTCGAAATAATTAATTTAGAAACGTTCTTCCATTTTGAAACACTACAAATAGATCAGAACACTTTTAATTTTTATTATGAGTGAAACAAACTTCACTTTAATATAGAAAAGTATGGTTGTATTTTGTTTTCAAAGAAAAGTGCAGCGCAGAATGTTCATTACGTTTTGTACCTCTACAATGCTGAATTAGTGGAGATTGAAATTGTAAAGTATCTGAAATTATCTTCAACTCCAAAGTACATTTTGTTCACAAATTGATCTTTTTAATCAAGCTGCTCATAAAATCTGGGATCTATTTCAAGAAGCATGGACGGAATTGAGTTTCTGCCTGATAACTCTGTATTGAATTTTATTGAGGATTGTCTTGGAATACTCATTTATTTTGTGAAATCCTGTTGAAATAAGATAGAATATTCAAATTGCTATTTCAATCAACCTTTACTTATTGTAACTGTAAATAAGCGTTTTGTTTAACGACAGCGAATATCCATTTGAACCTGTATAGTTAACTAGTACCACTTAATAAGTGAGCCACTGTTGTTATAAGAAGAAATGTCATCATCTTGCTTCTATGGTAAACGTTTCGCGTCGCATTTTGAATTTTGTATAATTCTTTGTATTTATGGAATTTTTCTCAGTGTAAAGGTAACGCTTATTCGTTGATTCAATTTTTTGTTTGGTCAACTATTGTGTATTACTCTGTTTACAGTTTGTCACATGAATTGACTAAAATAATGCCCAAAATTAAAACAAGGTCAGTTTGAAAAAAACGGCACCATCAGCGGGACTCAAGCGCTTGCGCCGTTCATACTTCACAGAGAGAAAATGCTTATGCACCTGCCATGAATGTGGGCTGCATGACACAAAGGTAGCGTTGTAAGATCTACGGTATTTATGGTAATTGTAAGATAATCACCAGCTCAATGTGATATATCTTTCATCAATGCATTTCGTGTAACTTTGAAATTGTTGTTAGATATGCTTTCATTGCAGAGCTTGAGACGTTTGATGAGTGAAACTTCTGTGATGGTGAACCGGAAAAAATACTAATACTGTCGTTCCTTAATAATAGTGCCATCGTTGGTAAGAAAACCGTGAATGGTGAATTTCAAATCTCAACGTATCTGGAAACAATCATTTCTGCTATCTGGTGATTCTGGTTTTAAATCACACTTCTTAAAAAACGCATCAAACATTCTAGCCCAAGACACTTAAAAATTCAAAAAAGCAGACCAGTCGAGGAAGAGCAAACTTGAAGCAAAAAACCTGGAATCGATCGAGAAATCGCGAGGATAAAACTCATGGATCGGCATGCTTTACACACCGAGCAGAAGTGATGGTGACTCTAGAGATTATACAAATCAGTATTTTTCGATAACAGGTACGCTCTGTAACAGGTCCAATTCCATACCTGTTCCAAATACATGTTATTTTGATACCTAGTATTTTCACCAGTTTCGGTAGCCGCGTCAGGAATTTGCTGGTCTGGTTGGACGGGAGGATTGAAAAATAACATATATGTGGGTATCGACGCGGACGTGCGTACGATGCGTGACCTGTTACCTGGCAGTTTATCAAGTACCTAGTTAATATATTATGATGTGTCAATGACAATGTATTGTTGTCGATTGTTGTTAACTCTATTAGCAAAAAAAGTTATAGGAGTCCGGGTCATAATAGGAGTGTGTTATCTTTTATTAGTTTAACCTGTAATTACAATTTCCAAGTGAATCATGCAAGCTTTTTGTTAGCGATAGTTCTGATATTTTATACCAATAAAGTACCTTACCCTCACATTCACAAAATAAGAGGGTTTGGCGACCATACGTACCCTTGGAATAATTAAGTTTATTGCTTTCTTGTCCGCATTCTGGATGCTATAAAAGACGACGGATATAATTATTTATCATGATAATTTATAATCGCTTTCCCATCCCCGTTCTTTTATTTTAGTTCGACTATGTACCCTGCCGTTGCCGGTTCACGTGGTAAAAAGTGAAAATATCAAAATACAATGAGAGTCATTTGGTTTTTTTTCACATCAGTTTATCCATGATAAGCTCATCATCATTAGGTGTGTTTGTTAGTTTGGTGTGAAATAGTGTAATGCAGATTGATGGTGTAGCTTATGGCTACCAGTGTAAGTGAAGGAGAATCACCAAACGTGTTAGTACATTTAATGAAGATATCTTTCATTAAAAACAGATATTTTACAATCAAAGCCACACTGAGTGTAGCAGTGTAGAAAAGTGTAAATTCATGTGCACTAGTAGAGGATAACAGACACACCTACTATTTCAGCCAGAACTGGTTCAGGTTTCTTGTCAAACTTATGCAAAGTACGCGCCTTGCGAACCGAACTGACGAGTATTTCGGTAAAATGGTATTTTTTAAATCGATACCTGTTACAGACTGTTATTCGCTGATACCTGTTTCGCCGTACGCGTTCCTAGTATTTCGTATCAACTCTAGGTGACTCAACTTGGCAACGGCAACGTCGCGTTCCCTCCTCTATTCGGTTCACGAATGAACTCGGAACCGTGAGATTATTCTTCTAACACAATCAGCGGCGCCTTTGTTACCCCATCATTCTAAGGGTTTAAAAAAAAAACTGTTTTCGGTAGTTTTTTATGACTGATAAAAAGTTGAAGTGTACACATCATGCCAATCAGCACAAATGCTAGTTTTCTGATCCAAATGGCGATTTCTCTTGTTTCGTTTTCAGCGTTCACAAGTTATGGAGCATGTTAAGATTATTAAAACCTGATATGATGTGACAAAAACTGATTTATGAAAGCAGTGGCACGGAAGATTATTTCATGTAAATTTCAAGGACCTATTAAAAATAAAAGGCCCAATTTCGATGCTAGGGATGAATATTTGTGTAAAGTGACAGGCTGGTTGAGCAGTTCCAAAAAACTCTTCTGGTAAGAAGTACCTACATAGTGATGTTTGCTTTTTGAAGCAGAAGTCGGAAGTTTTTCCACGTTTTAAAGAATATAAAGCGTTTATAGAGAAGCAAACAGGCAACCAATTCAATGTTCTCAAAAGCGATAATGGCACTGAATATGTTAATGAAAATGTTCAAAAGTATTTCAAAGCACAGGGCATTTTACACGAGAAATCAGCAACGTATATCAATCAATCAATCAAAATTGCTTTATTGTCGGGAATACAGTGTACTTGTGACAAAGCATTAATCAAACTAGGAAATGATTATAAAATAATTAAGCTGAAATAATTCAACAAACACTAAAACTAACACTAAACTAACACAACGGTACAAGGACTAGTAATAACATGGCTCCAGCAGGTGAAATACAGGCAGAGCTTATTCCAGAAATTTGTCAGCAAAGAACTCACTGGTATCATAATAAGCCTTATCTCTTAACAATGTTGACACCAATTTACGAAAAACAAGGAATGTTGAAGACGTATTTTAACGTTTATTGGTAGATGATTGTACATTTTCAGCCCTTCATATATTATGGACTTTTTTGACAATGCTAGTTTGGGAATAATTAGAGGAATATCATCAGAACTTCTCAATTTATAGCTGGTCTGCTATAAATGATTTCGATGTTTTTTTATAAACAGGACAAACCGTTTCCAAAATAAGAATAGGGGCCTGCAAGATTTTCTTCCTCCAATCTTGAATAAAAATCTTAAAGCTCTCTTTTGGAGTACAAAAATATTGATCTAAAAAGTGAACGATTACAAAAGCCCCAAAAAGGAATTCCATATCTTAGGCGGGTTTCTATGAGAGCGAAATAGGTTGATTTGCCCAGCACCATGCCAACTTGATCAGAAATCACTCTAACTGCATTACATCCCGCAGCCAATTCTTTGCTTAAGGTCTCGATGTGGGAATTCCTCAGCAGAATGACACTGCAAAGAGGAGAATACGAAATAAGTTGAATCAACTTGTCCAATGTTCTGTAACAAAAAGATTACAAATGAGTTTTGTATAGTCTGAAGCACTGAACACTGCTGTTTATAGTTTGAATAGAGCTACAATGAATGCATAAACAAGTATGACGTCTTTTGAAGCATTTTAAGACATTAAACCCGAAAAAAAGCATAAATGATGATACCAAGGCAATTCCGTAGAAAATGGGACGAGAAGGGCAGAAAACTGATATTAGTAGGATATGATGGAATCTAAAATAATTTCAGACTATGTGAGATACAGAAAAAAGAAGAATTCACATATATCAGCTGTAATGTAAATTTTGACAAATCTGGAGAAGCTGATACACTCAAATTTGTTCAAGACTATCCGTAGACATGTGAAATTGAACAAGAAATGGAGAAGAACAGCATGCTGGTGAAGATGAAATAACACAATTGAATGCACATGAAAACAGACAAACATCACATCTCTTGATAAAGTCTTTGATATGGTTAGACATCAGGCCAGTACAATGAGTTTCTTGCTTTGTTTTAACAGTGACAATTCTTTTTTTTTCAATCTCAACAATTCCTGGATGTGCACCATGCAGTCGACAAAACACATCCTCAATCTCTTTTTCGGGAATAACAAGACGGTTTCCACGATAAAGCAGACCATCTCTGACTTTTATTCAGCATCTTCCACTCAAAGTGAAACGTCTAGACATAAAATGAATCAGAAGTGAAGAATGAATGCATAAGTGAGCCGATCCAGAGATGTTGGATAATTTCATTCGGCATCTTTCACTCGGGGCCGAATGAACGAAAAATGAAAGGTCCTCAGTCGTTCGCGCTCGGCAACCTCAATCTCCTTCTGTGGAATCATTATTATTATTTAAAAAAATGGTATTCAAGTGAAATGAGCAAAACGCGTTGCGGTTCTTGAAGTGTTTTGAAAATCATTTTTGTCATTGGAACCACAAGCTCGGTGGATATAAAGACAAAACAATACGGGGCAATGCTATGAAAGCGCTGATTAAGGACGTGAACTTGGAAGTAAGAGTGAAGTGATGATCGCAAATTATTCAAATTCCAAAGCGCACAACTTCATCGTTCGACGACATATCAGTGAAACTGAGACAAAAACGTCCATTTTTTTACTCATTTTGTATCTGCTGTGTGAACGTGGAATGAAAAGAAAGAGAACATCCATCCGGAATAAACCGTCTAATATCACCTTAACATTCTATTTAAGAGAGATATAAAAAATGGACTAGTATAGAACACTACTGCATTATTATTTCTTGAATTGATCATTGGTACAGTGAATTTGATTTTATTCATGAAGGAAAATTATTTGAACTTTAGACTATTAACGACATGATAGACAAAGATAATATCAGCTGCCTCTCTTCTATCTTTCAAGCGTTCAATATTGAATGTTTAGAACATGTTATTATATAAGATTGCTGAAAGCTCTTTCTTAATTTGACTATAGTTAATTTGTGCTCTATCAAAGGATGCTGAGGCATAGGTACGCGTTTGGTTCAGAATTCTGCATTATTAGCTTCAGCTAAGTTTGGAATGAACTTAGCTACATAATTGATCAATCCAATGAATCTCTGCAATCTGTTTTATTTTTTGGAGTTGAATATTTTGGAATTGCTTTTATTTTGTCATCATTCACCCCAATTCCATCTTCTGATATCAGATGTCCAAGATATTTTACTTTGTTGACACAAATCTGCATTTCTTCTGAACTGAATTTTTTTTTTCTGGCAATTCCTTACACTAGTCTTAGGCTTTTATTTGAAGCTCTTCTAACTGAATTAAAATAACATCAAAATTAATAAGTATAACTTCTATGGGTGAAAAAATAGAGTTCATTATTCTCTGGAATACTTCCGATGCCACACATAAACCAAAACTCATTCTTGAAAAAAGGCATTCTAACAGTACAAAGTGCTGAACTTTCCTTAGTGAGTGGAACCTGCATGAATGTTGATGATGCATCCAATACTGTAAAATACACAGCTCCTGACGCTTTTGATTAGATTGATTCAACTGTTGGAATTTCATAAACTTCTCCGATGATTGATTTGTTCAACTCTTTTGGATCAAGGTGTACACCTTGCTGAACCATTTGGCTTCTGAGCAACAACAATAGAATGGATCCACTCTGTTGGTTCTATCTGCTTCTTTATTAATCCATGTTTTTCCAAACGGTCTAGTTCTTCTTTGACTTTACCTTTAATAGCAATAGAAATTCTTCTTGTGGCTGATTAGACAGGTTTGGCTGCTTTTTCCATTTTAATGTCATGATCAACATTTAATTTTAAACTGCCTGAGAAAATATTTTCAAATTGTTCTACAATATCATCTTTCAAATAAACCTTATTAGCTCTTTCCAAAATATCCAGATCTAAATAATAGAGGTTTGGTTCATTGCTTACTAACCACAAAACTGATATTTCGTTGGACTTCTTTCATCTGACATGAGAAATCTCATTCACCTTCTACACTGTGGGCCAAATTGAGTTAGAACATGGTTTTATCCTTGAAAACTTTTTAGTTTGTTTATCATTTTTGATGAATTTTGAAAATGATATTGGTCAATATGTTCTGAGCTTTCGAATTTTGGACAGGACCGAAATTATACGACATTTTAATGAACCATTCAAGCTCTTTGCAGAAACGAACTGCGCTACTCACAGACCAACTGATATATTTTTTGAGAAGGGCATAAGTGGGAAAAGGTATACTGATAATATCAATATTTTAGAACCATAACCTAAGAAACGATATCTCAATATAATTGTGCTTGTCGGCATTAAAACTATTTCACTTCATTTTGATCAAAGTTTTCCAAAATTTCATAGCAACGTGGAATGTTTTTTAAAGATTTGTTGATTTCTTGACATTTTAGAATTTTTAATTGGAATAAATAATATTATATTTGATATACCTAATATATAATTTGAATTAACTCCGAAGGGGCCGCGTCATTTTCATACACCCATATTCTTTTCCATTGATCGTTTAATCGAGATTTTATCATTCAAAGATAGAACCATGTCTACTCATTTAAAATCAAACGGGCAAACCCTAGAATCTCAAAATTTTAAAATATTTTCAACAAACAATCCACGTTGCTATGGAATTTCGAGAAACTTTGATCAAAATTGAGTGAAACAGTTTCAATGCCGACAAGCATCAATATACTGAAAAAAACATCGTTTCTTAGGTTATGGTTCTGAAATATTGATATTATCAGGATATTGGTATTAGTATTGGTATTAGTGGGAGGGCAAACCACTGCTCAACGAGTAGGCCTAATGACCCTTTTCATCAACCCCAGGACCACTGTAGTTCTAACTAAGTTGATGATGGAGAACATCACCTACTTATATATTTGAACTAGCAGGACCAATTCATTTAGGATAATTATTTGAACTTTTTGACTGTCAGCGATTGATAATACTGCAGTCTACTCAGTAAAGTTAGCCAATCAGAGAAACACTAAATGTTGAACCATAAATAATTTCTGCCCACCTCGGGATTTGAACCCGATCATCGCGTACTATCCTCTCCGGTGACTCTTGTCGAATGGCGCCTTAGACCACTCAGTCACCTATAGCCTATTATCAGGATAACTTTTTCCACCAATGTCCTCCAAAAATATATCAGTTGGTCAGTTCGTTTTTGCAACGAGCTTAAATGCACCAATTTCATTAAAACGTCGTTAGTCCGGTCCTGTCCAAAATTCGAAAGCTCAGTTCTGGAAATATACAGAACATATTTACCAATATCATATTCAAGATTCAATGAAATCGATAAACAAACAGAAAAGTAATGAAGGATCAGACCATGTTCTAACTTTATTTGGCCCACAGTGTACTAGGTATTCTATGTCCAGAATATGAATATTTCAATTTGTGACCTTTTACGTTGAGGTTTGATTTTGATTATCAAAAATTCACTGTATGGCAAAATGTAAAGACTAGACTTTCGCTGGAGTATCCAACATGAATTCTACGATAATGTATTGAATTTTTTTTCCTTGAATATGTTTTCTCTTTTCTTCAACCTATTCACTATTCTAAAGTGAAATATTTCATCTTCTGTTTTGTCTTTTAATACAATATTATATTCATATTCTTCTTAAGAATAGTTTCCAATGTTGGTGATCGATCTTTTCTTGCGGCACCTTGAAGAATTATTTTTCATATGACATCCCCCATGCAGAGATTTTCCAAAATGATGTGATCAGTGCTTCTATTGGACAAAGATAATTCTCTCAATTTTTCAGTTCCAACGCATATTGTCTAAGAGCCAGTGACATTTCCCAGTGATGATTTAGTCAAGGCCTATTGTTTGAGATGATGTTGTACGGACCCTAATCGAGTGTCATCCGGGAGTGTTCGCCCTGATCGCGGTTCCAAGGGGGTGGCGGAACGCCCTCAACATGTAAAAAAATTGCATCTTTATATCATTTAGTTAAGACTTTTTAAACAAATGTTCTTTGGTAGTCCACGATCGTCCAAAAAAATTGGCGAAACGATTGGCCGGTTCCTTAAGGGTGGCGGATCAACAACATGTCACGGAAATATTGAACTTTCCAAAATATTGTTCAGTCAAGGCTGAATTTTTCATCAGTTGTTCTCTAGTAGCCTACAATCATCCAGAAAATTTGGCGGATCGATTGGCCGGTTCCTTGAGGGTGGTGGACCACCCCAATAATATGTCGCGGGAACATTGAACTTCTCATAATATGATCCAGTTAAAGCTGAATTTTTTACCAGTTGTTCTTTGGTGGTAACCCACAATCATCCAGAAAATTTGACGGATCGATTGGCCAGTTCCTTAAGGGTGGCGGATCAACCCCTACATGTCACGGAAATATTGAACTTCTCATAATATTGATTCAGTCAAGGCTGAATTTTCCACCAGTTGTTCTTCGGAAGCCTACAATCATCCAGAAAAATTGGCGGTCCGAATTAGTGGTTTCTTAAAGGTGGCGGATTACCCCCAAGCACAATGAACTTTTCATGATATGATTTAGTCAAGGCTAAATTTTGTATCAATTGTTCTTTGGTAGCCTTCAATCATCCAGAAAAATTGGCGGATCTATTTCCAGTTCCTTAATGGTAGCGGGAACAATAAAATTTTCATAATATGGTTCAGTAAAAGTCTGAAAATTAAAGTTTGTATGTCAATTGGCGGACAAAATAGCGGTTCTAAGTAGGCGCCTGGCGGAACAACTAGATCCGCCACCCTTAAGGAACTCGTCAAACGATCCGTCAATTTTCTGGATGATTGCAGGCTACCAAAAAAAAACTGGTGAAAAATTCAGCCTTGACTGAATCATATTATGAAAAGTTCGATATTTCCGTGACATGTTGGGGTTCACCCGCCATTTTGTAGGAACTGGCCAATCGATCCGCCATTTTTTCATTATTCCAACGTCATGTTGAGGGTGCTCCCTTAAGAAATTCTCCAATCAGATCGCCAATTTTTCTAGATTATTGTAGGGTACCAAAGAACAACTGGTGAGAAAATCAGCCTCAACTGAACCATATTATGAAAAGTTCAATGTTTGCGTGACATATGTGGGGGTGATCCGCCACCCTTAAAGAACCGGCTAATCGATCCGCCAATTTTTCTGGATGATTGTGGACCACCAAAGAACAACTGGTAAAAGAATCAGCCTCAACTAAATAATAAAAAGATGCACATTTTTTTACATGTTGGGGGCGTTCCGCCACCCCTTGGAACCGCGATCATGGCGAACCCTCTTGGATGACACTTGATCAGGGTCCGTACAACATTTTTTTTAAAAATAGGCCTCAACTAAATCACGAGCTAAATCATGACTGAAAAATGTCACTGGCTCTCCTAGTACAAGGTATCAACGCATTCATAACTACGTTGAGACCTGGAAAAGAACTTGTACCTTTTAAAACCGATATTAAAATATGCAATCGATACATATGTATCTGTCATTATTTTTACTTTGAATCTTCAATTTGAACAATGTGGAAAATTTCAGTTAAAGCTTCTCCTTCAGCGCACAATAGCATGGCAATTTTGATGCTCTCATCTTTTTAATTTTTCTCTGAGGCTATTAAAAAGTAATTAAACCTTTTCCACTTGGACCATATTTCTGCTTGATTCTCGCTTCACAAACTAGCTCATTCGGCGCGGCGCCGGTGGTTTGAAGTCCATTATAAGAAAGTTTGGTACAAAATTTTTTCGATTTAATCTTTCAATATTTTATTTGACACTACCTATATTGATATTATTTGATAACTATGTACAGTATCATTAACAATAACTAAACCATCACATAACAATACCTGTGGTGGATTTTCCTGTATTTTTATCACAATTTCTTAGAGCTTTTCACCTCAGCCCTATATTTTGGTCTCACTTTCGAGTGACCACAAATTCTCTACTAGCAGGCCTAGAGAGTTCAACAAAAAAGTAAGTTGTTTGACTTGATGTAATAGTTCATATTCCAAACTGCATCGTACATATACAGGATGATCGAATATTTACGGCACCTACTAAAAAAAATTTCGCAGACACTTTTTGATATGTAGCATAATATCACAAAACATAATATTGTATTTCAACATTATTTGTTATCATTTGTAAGTAACACCACAATGTTGCTTAAACTTTTTTGACTTTTCTTTGTCCCTAGGATTAACTTGTTGCAACAGTATGATCAGATTGATGATGCTAGTATATGCTCGAAAATAGATACTCCGCTTTGTATTTCGCATTCGGTGAGTTTTTTTGTCAAATAGTTGTGGTATTATTCTCCACCTTTCTATGTAGATGCTTGATGAAGGGGTGGATCGCCCCCGAGAGCTTGTCAATTGAATAAAGGAGACATGAAGTAGCCTTTTATTATCCTTTTTGGTTTAAAAATAATAAATTATTTGTAGATTGTTGAATTTATAGTTTTAGTCTTGTCCACTTTGATAACTATAATTCTATTTAATCCAATTAGTCAGGGGTATTTGTGAATGTAGACTCCCATTAAACAAAATTCCGAAACATACTTAGAATAACAACAGTTGGGAGGAAACTTCAGGATAACTGATGTTTTTCTAACAAACCGCTTGAACCTTGTTGTCTTTACCCAACTAGCCGCATTTTCTGCTTTAAATAAGCGAATAACGGGGTTCAAAGCTAAAGTAATTATGCTTCATGAGCACCACCCAACGTCCATTTTTGAATTTTTTATAATGTATGATTTCGATAGAAATATAGAAGATAAAATGTTTTTGAACCAAATGTTCGAATTGTTCTCCATCCTCGGTATTCATCACCATTTGAAGAAAAATATTAATCTATAATTTTCCAAATCATCGAATTCTTGAAGCTACATCTAGTTCCTATAAATCTGTTTTCAAAATTAATCAGTGGATCGTGATAGAATTTCAAATCAAATCAAATTGAGGTTTATAAATTGTGCAAGCACAAAAGCTTATTGAAAAAGCGACACGTGATATAATCAACTACTCATTTTCAAACATTCTTGCAGTGGCGGCTCCTCCTTAGATTTGCAGGTTTGCGCAACCTCCAAATACTGTATGGGTAAAATGCTATTAATTATATATTTGTTCAATTCTTAGTCATGCCAAAAGTCCATATCAACAAATCAAAATTGAAACGGGAGAAACAGTTAATTATTGGAACAATCCCACCAACTTTCCTTGATTAATTTCAAAATTCTTGCGTCTCCCGATTCCGATGCTTCGCCGTGTCCATGCAGTTTGCACCGAGAATGCAAACCAGCCCGGCTATATTGAAGTTGCGCGGATCGATTCTCTACGCGTGGATTTCAGTTCAGTAAACTCAATGAGGTTTCAGGCCGACTGCAAAATTGTTGTTTATTTTGGCCACCGATTACTGATTTAAGATTGACGTGTCTCAACACAACATAGAAGGTCAAATTAATCGCTTCTCGACCTACGAATTGGTCGAGAGATAATAATGTCCAATTATGAAAAAGGCAAAATTACCGACATTTGTACACATATTTTCCTATGTACGAAAAGAAACTAACGTAATTTGGAAGTGATGGAGAGGTCGATAGGTTCTTGTCAACCATTTGGTTGAAGGTGAATAAAGGAACTGTCAACCTGTTTTACGTCAAAATGTGGAAAATCTGACCGTATGTTGGTCCTCAATGTAACCTATTTCTTACCTGTTGGTGAATAACAATGACTAGGAAAATACACTTGCATATTGATGTGAGATGAACAAGGATACAGAACAATATATGGCACCGTCGGCGTCGCGTACATGTGTAAATAATGAAGTATGGATTTTGTCACGTGTCGGAGTGAAAAAATTACTATTGCGTCTTACTTAGTACAATATTTACGTAGTAGTTTATTGATTATTGGAAGGAAATGTAACTGCAAAAAAAACTTTTCTGTATAATGTCGGGAAGATACTTGCAGAAAATTGATGCGCCCCAATTACATGTCCATTTTGATACATTATTACTAGAGTTTGCGAAATTTTGAAACATAACCTTGAATCCAAAATAACTATGATAGCCTGGGGATGTTATAAACAAACTTGCCAGTGGTTGTAATCATCTTTGAATATGTGAATATCCCCAAAAGTAGTCAGAAATTTGATAAAATTCGGACAAAACACATTGTTTTTTTAGATGCTGACATTGAAACATGGCCGCTCTCATATGTTGTGTACCTATAATTTGATTTTTCGACCTTATTGACATTATTCCTCAACTTAGGTCAAAATTGACTAGATATCAACCTTTGTTATAATTTAATAGACAGGTAGAAATAGAGACAGAATTGTGGTGATGGTCTGGTATTATTTCACCTAAATTCAAAAGAAATTTAAGTCTTGTCCTTGAAGGTAACTTTTTGGTTGTTTTCAATTAATTTTAGTCTTATTCTCACACCTTATATATGTATGTCCTGATTGTACAAGAGACAATGCATGATTATCTTTTTCTTTTCTCCTGGTCTAAGGTTCTTGGGTTGTTTGTTGGGACATCAGGTCAATATTTCAAATAATTTGGCCACCTCATTAGTTTGAGCGTTTGCGGTTATCCATAAAGTTGAACGACTTTTGTTATAACTAAAAGTAGGTAGCGATAAAGACATAATGTTGATCATAATTTAGTTATATTCCACCTTAATTCAGAGGAAATATATTCTTGTCCTTGAAGTCAACTTTTTTGGTTATTTTCAAGTATGTTCAAACTTCTTCGTATACCTCATATCGTCGTTGTATATATGACACAATTTATGTTTATTTTTAGTAACCTGTAACTATACTGAATAACTTACAGGAAAATTATTCAATAGAACTTTATTTATGTCGTGAATAAGATATAGTTGCTTCGAGCTAAATAACTAATAGCTGTTTAGACATTGAAGGTAAATTGCAAGGTAAAAGGAGGTAGTTTTAAAACAAATGAAGACATTTTTCTTTTTTTCTGGTCAAGAGTTCTTAAATTGTTTGTTTGGGTGTTGTATGTTGTATGTTTGCATTTTTATTAGTAAAATATGAATTCTGTTGAAGGTTTAGTTTGAAAGTCATTATGTGGTCGATCATTATTCGATAAGGCTGAAATAAAAAGACCTATTCCGCATTTAAAAATAAAACAATCTGTGTCTAGCAAAAAAAGGACTTTTACCAGGACATTTGATCCAGGGCTTTATAATAAAAAAAGAGTCTGAAAGCATACCTGACTTTAGAGGGTTATCGATAAGTTTTTGCTGCTACTAAATATCGTCGTATAGATTTTCTCTTCAAATAAATCTTCATTGGCTGTTCATTTTGTAAAATTGATATGTATTGTTATCAACGTTTGTACCCTAACTTTATATGTTCAATCATCTAAATCCATTGCTTACAGTCTTTTTTGGACGTGGACCTAGAAATTGGTTTTGCCCCAGGGTAGCCGACCCTGCAACCCCCAGATTTTTATTGTACGATCCGCCACTACATTCTTGACTTACACATTTTCTCTTCTAGAAGAAAAAGTTTTCAATAAAAGGTTCTGAATGTTGATTCTCTTCGATCCGTCTTGTTCTTGTTCAAATCTCAATTTGCCATAGGTAGAGCTTCAAAAATATTGTAATCGTTTGCTATTTATTCGCAAATCTCACCACAAAAACATTCCTTCCCAAAAGTATTTTTCACACTTCAATGTTATACCTTCCATTATTTAGGAGCCGAGGACACTTCAGAAGTAATCACCGTCAACCTCAAATTAACAAAAACATGCTAGAACGACACTATGAAGTGTTTCTTAGCGTGTCAATCTAAACCATGTAACAGGACAAGTAGGACAAAACACAGCTGAGAAATTGCGCATAATATCGATTTTTGACAGAATGACAGAATTTCGCGGAAAAAGGTTCAACTGAAATTGGGGCGTAGGGATGTTTGAAAGCTTTTCTTTATTCAACCAGAACAATGGTTCATCACGTCAAAATCATGTTCGATACTATGCAAACGATTATACGCTAGGAAGCTGAGTGACAAATTCACGAACCCTTCATACCTATAATAGCTTCGTATTCAAAACCTTTTTGTTTTCGCGAAACTTTTGCTCGAACCAAATTTTACGAAACTCTTGGATTTGGTGGACTACTTCTTCTGCAAACGTTCAAATGATACAGTGAAGTTGAAAACAAGAATATGTTACGTCGCGATGTCGACGCCATCAACATGCATGGTTTAAGCCGTGATAGTTGAAAATACAATTTTTGTGACGAAATTTGTTGTACATGAATTGATTTCGCTTTAGTATAGCATATCTGATCCTGATTTTTTTTTATCACTGCAATGATACTTAATTCAACAGATGATTTGGATTTATTGAAGTCAAAATGAAACTCACCCTTTGTTTGTTCCAGCTAGTTCATATCACAGTTTACATCTATCTTCAGACTCTACAACTTCCTGCAAAAAAAAATCAAATTGGGGCTAAGTAATCAAATAACAACCACAGTCAAATATTGACCACTAAAATCAAAATCAGTGTAGTCTTGTATATTTTTCATACTCAGAGGAAATATACATTTATTTCACTTTATACCTACTTGTTTAACTTTTATGAAATACCTCAGTTACAGTTACTTGAAACAATATTTGCTTGATCTCTCAGGAAGCTCTCATACAGTGGTCGATTTTTTCTGCTGAGGTCGAAATTGCAATAATGGTGGTTTATCAATTTCAGACGACAGTGACGAAATATATTTGTCAAAGTACTCGTTCTTTATGGTCTGAAAAGTGGTAGAAAAGTGTAAAATGCAAAATCTGCAAACAGTTTTCAGTCTTCAAAGATGTTTGGAGCCCCTTACCGAATCCAGCAGCACCAATTAAAAGGTCGATTTTGTACAAGGAAAAAAAAGTTACAAAGTGAGTGCTTTGTCGAACAAGCAAGTATGAGCGAGCCAGCCAAATTATTACCCTCTTTAACGGGTTTTATGGATTAAACGCAAGATGAATCAGCAAACTGCCTAATGAAATTGTAGATGTGATGAAGTCAACAACCTCTACCGTAATTTTAATAAGGTAATTTTAATAGGTAGGTACTGTACGATGACACAAGCTTTTTGTGGAATGATATGAAATAAATTGAAACACCGAGGAATGCGATGGAAACGGACTTACTGGTCTTGCAAGCATCATTTGATTCCAATTCCAATAAGCTCTTATTGAATGTGAACAAGACTAATTCCATGGATTCAGGTTTCAATGTCGATATGATGATGACATAGACAACCTGAGTAGAAAATTCTCATCAGCTTGCTATGCCATGAAGGTGACGATAAGTGAAGTTGCTCGCATGGTGTACTTATCTTTCTTTGGATCACATCTAAGATATGGCGTCGCTTTTTGGGGTGCTGGTGCTAGCATTAATACCAGAGCTCTGACTGTCTTGCAAGAGGTGAGATACATTGTGGGCATTAGCTTTGATGTCTCCTGCAGGAGACATCATAGGTAATGCTTTTTCTTTTCTTGTACAAATAATTTTTTAGAATACATTTCTTAAAACCTTTTTATCAAAACAAATTATGTTTCATAATCCTGTAAAATTTCAACTTCATATCTGTACCTGGAAAGTGATTGTGAAGGATATCGATCACTTGATATTCGCCTACTCTCAGTGTTGGATAAACGTGGACTTATACAGGTCACACTCTTATTTTGTCGACCGTTGTGTTTCAGTTTGAATGAAATTTAGATTTGAAACCAGGCATTCCCCTTAATACAATTTCACTGTATAGAGAAGATCATTCTACATAACAATAAGCTAAACGCTAAACATTTTTCATTTTTATATTCACGATCTTTAAAAAAAAAAGAATGATTGTGGAAGAAGAACATGACATTTTTCATGTCACGATAAGAAGTCATATGAGGACTAGATATGACGAAAAAATGGGAAATAATTTAGTCGGATATGTCATGAAAATCGAGTCCGGGCATTTGAAATATTGATAGACCAGACATTCGTCATTTATCACTTTTTCACTTTTCTTTGAAAGAGACGTGTTGTGATCGTGAAGGAACTGATAAATTTTCGGACTGTCGATTTTCCGATCATGTTAATCAGGAATGGGTTGTTATACTGGAAAATATTTTTTGTCAGCATATATTCGTGTGGATTCATATTGCAGAAAATCCCATGTGGGTGGTGTTATATATTTAGTTGATAAATGTGACAACCCTGTCACGAACCAGAATGTCAAGTGCGAGACGTCAACGTCACTGATCGGAGGATCGCGGGTTAATTCCGATGGTTATTGGGATCATTATGATTGTCACGTTTTGCATTAATAAATATCACTCTAGATAATATTCTGCCTACTAATTAATTATTAGTCCCGCTACCAACTAAACATTACATGGTGGCAGCGTGTAAAAGTGTATCTAGCCGTGAATTTGATCGATACTCGAAAGTGAAGCCCGTGCTTCGAAAATATCGTGTGTGTCGGAAAAAACGGACAATGAAGTGAAGAAAAACAAAACTCAGGACATCTGTGTGAGTGCCAGGACATCTGTGTTGTGTGCCAGGACATATGTGCTTCTTGTTGGGTAAAATTGTAAAATGGAGAGTAGGACACCCAATGAACTGAACTTTTCGGGGGATTTAGCTTCTCAGTGGAAACTATGGAAGCAGAAGTTCGAAAATTATATGTTGGCAAGTGGAAAATCGTCTAAAGGGGATGAAGTAAAAATAGCTATCCTTCTTAATTTCATCGGAGACCAAGGGCTCCAAATTTACAATACTTTTGAGTATGATGAGTCCGAGGACAAAAATAAATTAACAACTGTCTTGAAAAAATTTGACGAACATTGTAACCCTGTCAAAAACCTTGTATATGAACATTTCAAATTTTTCAAAAGGGATCAACAATCAGGGGAGACTGTGGATCAATTTATAACTACCTTGAGACACCTTGCTTCAACGTGCGAATTCAAAGAAACTGATGTTTTAATCAGGGACAGACTTGTTTTGGGAATAAAGGACAGCAGAAGCCAGGAACGACTTCTGCAGGAATCTGACTTAAAACTGACAGAAGCAATAAAGATTAGTCGCTCTATGGAAGCTAGTGCAGCGACTCAAAAAGTCATCTCCCAGGCTCAGGATCAAACTGTCGATGCTGTGAAATTTAAAAAACATCGAAGCTCAGGAAAATATGAGGAAAATTACCGCAATAAGCCATCATCATCTAACCGTAGAGAGCAAGCTGAAGCAGCTGATTCACCTACTGACTTTAGGAAGAAATCTTGTTCAAATTGTGGACTGAGACATGCAAGAAACCAATGTCCTGCTTTTAACCGCAATTGTTCAAGATGTCATCGTAAAGGTCATTACCGAAAATTTTGCGGTAGAAAGTATCAGGTACACGGGGTTGATGCAGAAAGCGATGTTTCGGACACAAATTCAGTGAGTGAACAATCTGATTCTTCTGAGGATTCTTTCTGTGGCAAAAGCGTGGTTTGGACAATATCAAGCAGGAATGTTGACGCCCTGGAATGGTTTGAAACAATAACCATTGAACAGTGTGAAATAAATCTAAAAATTGACACTGGTAGTCAAGTAAATATCTTGACTTATGAAGACTTCAAGAAATTAAACATAAAATTTAGTGACATTTCAAAAACTTCAACTGCTTTACTTTCATATTCTGGACATAAAATCGACATTTTAGGTCAAATTAGTTTGCTGTGTGACTATGGAAAGCAGTCATCAGAACTTTTGTATTATGTGTTGAATAATGGACAATCATCATCTTCCATCCTAGGTTTGGAGGGTGCCCAATTGTTAAAAATCGTGCAAAGAGGCTGCGACATTGCCGTGATAAGTGAAGTGACTGAACTTGGTTGTGTGAAACAAATTCTCAACAGACATAAGGGTGTTTTCAACGGCATTGGTAAAGTGAACAAGACTTATAAAATAACGCTAACAAATGACTGTGAACCCAAAGTGTGTGCCGCACGGAAGATTCCTTTAGCACTTAAGGACAAGGTCAAACAAAAGCTGGATGAGATGGTGAGTAAAAAACTTATTGTACCTATCACCGAACCAACAAGTTGGGTTCACCCAATCGTTATAGCCCCAAAATCCAATGGCGATATCAGAATTTGTATGGATCCGAGAGAATTAAATGTCTACATAAAACGCGAATTCTTCCATATTCCTACTATTGACTCTTTATTTGGTGAATTGTGTAACGCAAAGTATTTCACATTACTTGATGCATCTCAAGCTTTTCTACAAATACCTTTGGACCATGATAGCTCAAAAATGTGCACAATAGCTACGCCCTGGGGCAGGTACCGTTACACTCGTTTACCTTATGGTATCAGCTCGGCACCTGAAATCTTCCAGCGTTTTCTCTACGAAACATTAGAAGGTGTTAGTGGAGTCATAAATTATTTTGACGATATTCTCGTTTTTGGTTCTTCTATAGGCGATCATAATAAAAATTTGGACAAAGTCTTGAATGTAATCTCCAAAAGCGGATTAACCCTAAATATGCAAAAATCGAAATTTTGTCAAAAATCAGTCAAATTTCTTGGACATATCATTAGTGAAAATGGGATCTCTGCAGACAGCAATAAAACTCAAGCTATACAAGACATGAAGCAGCCAGAAAACAAAAAGGACCTACAAAGATTCTTGGGTATGATCACGTATGTTGCAAAATTTATCCCCAACCTTTCGCAGGAGACTGGACCTCTGAGGAAACTTCTAAGTTCTAAGAGTGAATGGCAGTGGACGGAAAACGAAAAGACTTGTTTCCAACGGTTGAAGCATTTAGCAACATCATCTCCAGTTTTATCATTTTTTGATCCTTTGAAGGAAACTGTTCTATCTGTGGATGCAAGTCCTTATGGCTTAGGAGCTGTAATCATGCAGGATAATCATCCAGTTGAGTTTGCCTCTGCCTCTTTGACCGAAACACAGCAGAGATATAACCACATTGAGAAGGAAATGCTTGCTTTGGTATTTGGTTGTGAAAGGTTCCATTTTTATACTTATGGCAATCAATTTCACCTTCAAACTGATCACCGACCTCTATTAGGAATACTGAAGAAGTCGCTTGATGAACTTACACCTCGATTGCAAAGATTAGCAATCTGATTGTTAAGATACCAATTTACCCTTCAGTATGTTCCAGGAAAGAAAATGCAAGTTGCCGACGCACTTAGTAGAGATCCAGCCAATTCTTCAATAAACACTGATTATTTGGAAAATAACCTGAAAATTCATACCGTTCTGGCTACGTCTAAGGAAAATGAACAAAAACTTTTAAGGGCTCTATCTGAAGATTCAATTATGCAAAAAATCAAGGACTTTACCATAGTAGGATGGCCAGAGCATAAAAGTAGTTTGAAACAACCCGAACTGAAGTCATACTGGACCATACGGAATGAAATTTACCTACATAAAAACGTTTTATTCTACAAAAAACGAATTATAATTCCATATGCGCTGAGACCAGAAATATTGGAATTCCTGCACCGCAGCCATCAAGGAGTCGTTTCCTGCAAAAAACTTGCTCAAGAAACTGTGTATTGGCCTGGAATTACCCGATCAATCGAAGATATGGTTTTGAGCTGCCAAATTTGTCAGGAATACTCACGAAGTAATCAAAAAGAACCCTTGACACCACATAAAGTTCCAGAATTACCATGGGAAAGAGTCGGTATTGATTTTAAATCACATAAAGGTAGCGATTTCTTGGTAATTTGTGACTATTTCAGTAAATTTATAGTGGTCAACAAAATTGCCAACAAGACAGCCACAACAACTATTTCTACTTTGAAGAACGTATTCGCCATCAATGGGATCCCACTTGAAATATTCTCCGACAACGGACCACCATTTAACTCCAGGGAGTTTTTGAATTTTGCTTCACACTATGACATCACTCTACAAACGTCAAGTCCGGAGTATCCTCAAAGCAACGGAATGGTTGAACGTGCCATACAAACAGTGAAGGGTCTTCTTGTGAAAGCTATAAACTCAAAACAAGACCCCCTGTTAGCTGTTCTTAATTATAATACAACCCCGAAACAAGATTTGCCAGCTCCATGCGATTTATTGATGGGTAGGAAACTAAGAACTACTTTTCCAGTTGCACGGAGCTTACTTAAACCAAAATTCACAACAAAAATTGCTAAGGAAAAATTGGAATGTAAACAGAAAAAACAAAAATTGTACTATGACCAACATGCTAAAAAACTACCAGACCTACATCCAACTGAAAAAGTTTTGATTCAACGTGGGGTTCGCAATTGGAAACCAGCAGTAGTGATTTCCAGATCAAAAGATAACGATTATCATGTCAGGACCGAAGAAGGTGCCGAATATAGAAGAAACCGTATCCACCTAAGGCCTTTTAGACAGAGAGAGATGAAGCAGGAAGAACATCGTAGTACTCAGGCCTCAGATCCATTTGTTCCTGAAAATGGCACATCTCAAAACTGGAATGAGATGCAACCCGTGGTTAAGCTGAAGACATCCTCGGAAAACGGCGATCCTGAGGAGCTTACTCTAGACTCAAAATCTGGAACCTGTGTCAGGACCATAAATGATATTCCAAAGACAAGATGTGGTCGATTAATCAAATGTCCCAAAAAACTGGACTTATAAAATCTGTGTCTCGACCTGTGTAGTGAGAGATCTAGACATAAAGACATTGTTGTTCATTTCATTTGTGCAACTGTTAGCTCTAGTACTCAACTTCTTTTTAATTTGTTCAAGGGGCGTGTTATATATTTAGTTGATAAATGTGACAACCCTGTCACGAACCAGAATGTCAAGTGCGAGACGTCAACGTCACTGATCGGAGGATCGCGGGTTAATTCCCATGCTTATTGGGATCATTATGATTGTCACGTTTTGCATTAATAAATATCACTCTAGATAATATTCTGCCTACTAATTAATTATTAGTCCCGCTACCAACTAAACATTACAGGTGGATGATAATCTGATGTCGAAGGTGATAAAAGACGTTGAAAAATGATGGTGTAACTTATGGCCAGTGTAAAGGAAATTCATCGAACGCTTTAGTACATTTAGTGCAGATATTCTAACCTTCAAAACAAACAAATATTTCACAATCAGATCCACACTGACTTTTCACTCCAATCTTATTTTATCTTTATTTTAGGTTAGGTTAAGAGAAGCTTTATTCACAAAATACACGAAATAGGCTCCCCACCACTACACCACACTTGTCACACCTCCTCTTGACCTGGTGTAGTGCAGCAATGTGCATCCCACACTGATATAACAAAACAGCATTGATGAATTTCTGAGGAAGTAAGTTTGTA
This sequence comes from Orchestes rusci, assembly GCA_958502075.1. NCBI lineage: Eukaryota > Metazoa > Arthropoda > Insecta > Coleoptera > Curculionidae > Orchestes > Orchestes rusci. The sequence goes on from OY293303.1 coordinate 100,321,693, forward strand.
CTGATATTACTAGTAAAAAACCTGAGAATAGTGAGGCTAGCGATAATGAGGAGGTCACATCCACATCTTGTAGGCATTTTGGTAAAATATGGATTTTGTTAAAGCGATCATCAAATTTATTCATGCGTGAAATTCAAGTGATTGTCAGTTGCAAAGAGACGCACAGAGATGTATTGAGACTAAATTTATGTTTCAATCGCTTAAGACGAGGTCATTTGACGCAAGATTTTAAATCTGGTACCTGGCAAGTATGCAGAAAAGGGGAGAAAAAAGCATAACAGTTCATAGGATAAAGCGGAATATGTGCGATATAATGAGAGTAACAGCGATTCCATGGATCCATCATTTATAACAATGTGGATACGGAAGAACGTACTAATAGTAGTACTGTCATAAGCGCAAATATCGGTACTAATGAATAAAGTACGTCGTTTTATTGCCTGCGATAGGGAATATATTTGATAATAAAATCAAACATCGAGTGACTATGTAGTTATTCAATTGATTGAAACTGAGTTTCAGTAATGTTCAATTCACAACATTTCTTGAATTACTTTCGATTCAAATGTAAGGTTCATAGTAAAACTAGCTAAGACAGATTGTGGCGTGGTTTATGCTGGTCCATATCAAATTCAAGATAGTAAATTCGGGAACAAAAAATGAAAAAAAGTACACATTTCATGTATATTTGGTTGTTTCTCGAAAACAGCTATGCATATCATATAGAATTAGTTTGCGATTAGACTACGGAAGATTTCCTGAATGCGTTTAAAAGGTTTGTGGCAAGGCGCGGATTATGTTCTAACGTTTATTCCGATATTGCAATAAATTTTATAAGGGCTAATAAACGATCACAAAAAGTTGTGAAATTTCGAAATCAACCTGTATTTCAAGATTATTTATTGAGAAGTAGAGTACACTGGCATTTGATATGTACCTTCGCGATCACCTCACTTTGAATGTTGCTTTCTCACATAAAATCTATTACTTATTCTCCTACAATGATTCCAGCCACGGATGATCCTGATTCCATGGAAGTATTAATTCACTGACACTTTCTAATCAGCAGTGTTTTGGATGAAATTCCAGAACCGATGGATATTAAAAATATGGCTTATCTAGTGAATCGTTATAGACATTTACATATGACTACATAACAGTAAATGAAGTGGTCACACGATTAATTACACACTCTGCAGCAACGAACAAAATGAAGATTGGTAAGGTGTGTCCGAAAATGCATAAACGATGAAAATCAACCTTCTATGACTTGGTAGCTAGGTCGTGTGATGGATACCAGAAAGAAAATGAATGAGAAAATAAACTATTTTCTCTCTGATAGTTACTTATCCTGGAGCTGATGGTAATGTTCGAGTGGTAAAATAAAATAAAAACTGTTCCGGAAGTGATAACTCGCGCAGTAACCAAAACTTGTCTGCTGACTCAAAATGAAGAAGACTTATAGTGTAGCTTAATTTTGTGAAAGCTTTGAGCCTTCAACGGGACGGACTATGGACAGTTTGTCGGGGAACATACATTTCAAATATTTTATAAGAAAACCGCTCTCTGCTATAATATACAAGGTGTTAGTAAATAAATGCGACAAACTTCAAAAGGTGATTCTACATGGAAAAATTATGACAGTTTGCTATATAAACATATGTCCGCAAATATACTTCGTTTTCTGAGATACGGGGGTTGAATTTTTTATTAAAAAACTGAAGAATTATTGATTGCTCTTAAACGGGTTAAGATATTCAAATGAAATTTAGTAGGTTTCAGAAGGTAGTTATTGAGCATTTTTTGACATGCAATTAAGAATTTTATGTTTATCAGAGGCGCGCATGATCTCCATTTCTTTTGTGCAAAAACGAAGCATTTGCGGACATATGTTTATATAAATATGAAGGAATGGCTGTGTTGCTCATCTCAGAATAGCAGGAAGGAAAGAAGTTGAAGTACTCTGAGCAAGTTTATTTAGTAATAACTGGCAAAGCGCTTTCGGCTCATACGCCATCTTCAGTGCCCCAATAGTCAGTGTAATGTGCAGGTGATATTCAACATCAAGATTATGATCAGCTTCTGAGCCCCTTTTTCAAAGGTGTTTGTCGGTCAGACATAATGGTCCGTTATGGTTCAAAAATTAGTTTTATTGGTATGGTCAATTGATCAAAGGGGGTACAGGTTTTTTAAAAACCTGTACCCGCATTCTCACCTCTCCTGGTCAATTCAAGTTTATATAAAATTAAAAAAAATGCGTAGTTTAGACTAGTCATCAAATTTTAAAGTGTTGTGATGTCTTGTACGTGCTTTGTTTAATGTTTTTTAAAAACCTGTACCCGCCTTTGATCAATTGACCATACCAATAAAACTAATTTTTGAACCATAACGGACCATTATGTCTGACCGACAAACACCTTTGAAAAAGGGGCTCAGAAGCTAGTCATAATCTTGATGTTGAATATCACCTGCACATTACACTGACTATTGGGGCACTGAAGATGGCGTATTAGCCGAAAGCGCTTTGCCAGTTATTACTAAATAAACTTGCTCAGAGTACTTCAACTTCTTTCCTTCCTGCTTTATGTTTATATAGCAGACTGTATTTTTTTTATGCAGGAATATCTCCTGGAGTTTGTCACACTCAATTACTAACATCCTGTATTTTCAGATATTCAAAGTAAAAAGTGTCACATGGTTTCAATTTGGCTAACCATGCTATATGATTTAGGATATAGCTATTCCAGGGGGTTTTCCACAGCGGGCCAAAAGGGATAATTTAGCGAAGAAGAAACTCATTTTTTCTTAATCTAACACCCTGTGTACTGATGTCTAGTTTGTTGAGCACTCAAAACCAGGCAACTTTGCCTTTTCAGCACATTTCAAATAATTTTTTGTAGTTATCTCGCAATCTTCGATTGTGTCAAAATAGGACCCGTTTATTTGGATTTTTGGTTAATTTTTGGTACAGCTCACTTCACGAAACCTCATTGGCTTTTTTTCCTAACAGGTGGATCAAAAGGGTGGTCCAGTCCACTCGCCTTCTCGATCTTCCGATACCTCTAATACCGATTTTTATTTGAGAGATTAAATTTACCGTGTTCTCCCCACACCTCATCGGATGCGGGAATCATTTAGGAATATGATAAATGATAACAATATGCCAGTTAAAGCTAGTTCTGTGATTCTCGTTTTGTTAATTCTTCCAGGCGACTGGTTGCAAACATGCTTTTCACATCTATGATCTATGCAATCATGCCTGGTTAGCATGTTTGTAACGGTTTTGATGTGTTAAGCATGTTTACTCGTCACATGCTACTTTGATGTGAACGCCTTGATTATGGTTCCGTTTCAAGATATCCAGCTCGATTTTGAGTAACGACCTTCAACCTCCTTGATATTTTCAATCTCTGCCGTGTTCGAGAATCTCTCTACGTAGTACCCAATCGATAAGGTTTTGTCACGTGAGTTGTATGGTGAATGGACCAGAAATCCCAACCAAGGGGTACTATTTTGACACAATCAAAGATTTCGAGATGACGACACATTTTACCAGATGTGTTGTACTGGGAAAGTTACAGGTTCAAGACTGCTTAAAAAAACTAGATATTAGCATACAGGGAATTCCATTTGAGAAAATCAAGTTTGTCGCTAAATTTGCCAAGTTGGGACTGCTGAGAACAATATAGTATAGACTATCGCGAATATATTTTCATTAGATTAGAATTAGAAAATGAGCATATTGGCAAGATTCAATTTTAAATCCTTTGATTTTGTAGCTGGTTTTCTAACATGATGGTTTTCCCTAAATGTTAGTAAATCATCAATAGCTCGGAAACACCGCACCGAGCACCGCACTTTGTGGAAAATGGAGCAACTGTACTGTACGCGTATTGGCATTCCTTACTACGCTACAGAGCATACATGAGCTGTATCGCAGTAAAGTATGGCTGGACTGAGCGCACAATTTGTTCAGCCATTGTTTACTACGGTACAGACCAAATGCGCTACATGTAATGAATAGGTATATTTATGGTGGGAATGGATTTGTTCACTCGATTCATTAATTATTATCGTTTACTAGGTACGATATATAAAGAAAATTGATTACATACATATGTACATAAAAATTATCTATTATAAAGGTGAATCTTGAAAAATCCTACTATATCATATTAATGAGACGATGTGTGCGATGGCTTCACGGAGCCATTTTCAATTTCGCAAATAAGAACTAAAAAATGTTCCAACAACAATAATCTTCGTCTACACAGGGTGTTACTCAATGAAAGGCCGTAATTCCAAAGACGACGCATTCCTGAACCAAATTCAAGTAGAAAAGCAGAAAAGGTCTTATAGGCTAACATACCGTCATTAATTGTGTCTTGAAAAAGTATATTCTGGTTTTCGAGATACAGGTTTAGAAAAAAATCGGATTTATTATCAGTATATCGAGTCAACTTCGCTCGTCGCTATATTTGTTGACATGGATATGATATTTTTGACTTTCCTTCACGCCCTATGATTTTTCATGTGGTCAAAAAGTAGACCTCCAACACACTGTATCTTGAGAACCAGACTATTTAGGACACATGATTATCTGAAATTGGTTCAAAAATGCGTCTCTGTAACTATGGCCTATCATTGAATAAAACCCTGTATAGGCTTATTAGAAGCACACCATTCATGCGGATTCAATTTATTAGCGTGAAATTCAATGTTTAGGATTTAAATACCTACTTACATTATCATTATGCGTAAAAATAAAACTATGCTTTTCTCACCAGTACAATTCATTTTTACAGCGTACAGTGATAGTTTGAGTTGGTCTTATAAAGTCGACTCTATCTTCATTTCGTAAAATTCATGTGGCGGAAAAGTAACGTAGTTAGTACATAGTATTGAACAGCTGAGAATTTCGGTACACAATAATAATCCAATGAAATTTTAACGTGAAAAAAAAACGGGAATGCTGATTTTCTTCAGAATTTGTCAGTAACTGCCTTCTGAGTGTAAAATTAGCAAAATCGAAAATTTTCTTCCTGCGGATTTTGAGCAAAAAGGGTGGTTATTTTGAAATGTGCTACAACAAAATAGCAATGGTTGGACGTATATTGTACAGGGTGTTCTCGTATATTTTGGCCAATTGCTACCTTCGTTAATAATAACCCTGGAGAGTGGTTCAAATTAGCATAATTGTAGTAATTTTTCTGAATTATCAGAATTTGTTATCAGAAAAAACAATTGAGTATCAGAAGTCAAAAAATTCAGACTTCTTCATTTTTGAGGACACCCTGTATTTTATCCCATAGTTCGATAGACAATTAATTTTTTCTTGATTTCAAATGCAAGTGTTGGGGTCTTTATCTCTAACGGTTATGAAGATTTTAACGTTTTTCTATACAAGGAATAATGATAATATAGATTGGACAGAAGGATGCCTAATTGGAAGAGACCATCAGCCAACTATTCTATGTATAGAAAAACGTTGATATCCTTATAACCGTTAAAGATAACACCCCCAACTCTTATATATTTGAGATCAGGAAATCTCTACCGGAGTAAGTTCCACTTATTTACGTTGCTGAATGAAAATTCATTTCAATTTTTCAACCAATAGAAACATCAACCAGTTTTAGAATGATTAAGATTATGGATTCAGAATGCCATTTTCTCGAAAACGGTTAGATATAGGTATGGAGTATATTGCATAACATATACTCAGAATTCACGCAGAATTCAAATATGAAATAAAAAAATACATGTTTCCATTTGAAACAAAGAAAGTAATGGTCGTAACTTATTTTTGGTTGACCCTGTATACATGAAACTGTCATTAAATAAATCGCATCCACATATAAAAACAACATGTTTGAACGTTTTCCAAAAAATTAAAACCCTGAATTTAAAATAACTGTACTCCATATTGAGATCGCGGTGATCGCGGTGGAATAGAGCCATGTGCGCTCACTCACAAATCGAAAAAATCACAAATCATATTTTAGCCGGTCACAGTATATGTAATTTTATCACGAACATCTTCAATTTGGCAAATTTACAGAACTAGACAACAATAACGAAATAACCCCAATTCCATGAACTGGGCTATCTTCAAAAATAATCAAGTGACAAAATCCATGAGGAGAAGTTGCTTGTCCATTTATTATGAACCACTTTCATTATGGATCAATTGAGGGCAAACTAACTTTTTGAAATCACCCCAAATACGGCTCATGCAGCGGCCGCCAAGTCCGAAAATGATAAAATTTAAAAAAAATCATGAGGTAAAGTTATGAAGAGTTTTCTCATGTACGATTTCAGTATCATCATTTTGTTATAGCACAATTCAAAAGAACCATTCCTATTGCACAAAAACCGCACGGGAAAAAATTCCGATTTTGCTAATTTTACACTCAGGAGACCGTCGTTGACAAACTTTTAAAAATACATCTTGCCCATTTTTTTTTCAACTTAAAATTTTATTGGACTATATTGTTTACCGAAGTTCAAAACTCTTCAATATCACGTACTAACTACATAACCTTTCGGTCACATGATCACACAATTTGACAAAATGAGGATATAGAGTCCACTTTTCAAGACCAACCCAAACTATGCCTGTAAACTGTAAATAAATTGTGTACTGTTGAGTATAGGATGGTATTATTTTCACTTATAATGATAATGTGAGTATTTCAATTCGAAACATTGAGTTCTACGCTATTAAATTGAATTCGCATGTTTTGGCGTGCTTCTAATGAGCCTATACAAAGTTTTACTCAATGATAGACCATAGTTTAAAAGACGCATGGTCTGGTTTGGTTTTCGAGATACAGTGTTGTTGGAGGGTTAAAAAAAAATCTACTTTTTGACCACATGAAAAATCAAAGGCTGTCAAAAAAATTCAAAAACATTGTCCCCATAACAACAAATATAGCAACAAGCGAAAGTTACTCGATTCACTAATATTAAGTCCTATTTTTCTCTAAACCTGTATCTCGAAAAGCAGAATATTTATATTCAAGACACAATGACAATAGTTTTACCAATAAGACCTTTTCTACTTGAATTTAGTTCAGGAATGCGTCTTTATAGAATTGCGGCCTATCATTGGGTAGCATCACAGAATGTGGCTCCGTGAAGCCATTATACACATCATCACATCAAAATTATATATAGATTTACCTTTATAATAGATAATTTTCATATACATATGTGTGTAATTTATTTCCAATATATCTATACAGTGTGTCCAGAATAAAATGATGTTCATGGCACTATATGGGGATATTGGAAACTTTAACAGATATGACGTTGCTTAAATGGAAGAAAAGCAGCGTATTTGTATGCCCAAAAATACACCACCGTTGTGTTATTTTAAATCGATACCGTAATGTGGATACAGGGTGAAAAGGGAAAAGGCAAATTTTGAAGAAACCACACAATTTTGCTTATTATAAATGCTAGAAATTTCAAATTTTCAGGATATGGATAAGAGGATACGATAATTCTAAAAACGACGTCAAAAAAATTTTAGGCCCACTATGTTGCGTCCAGTCAAAGTCAAGTCTGTTTTTTTTATGAGTCATATTTTTGAAAATCATTTTCAATGCGGATTTTGAAAATGAAGAAATTCAATATGTCCCACATAAGAAAAACGACAGTTGACCCCGGCCGGAGGCAACATATTAGGCCTAAAATTTTTTTTGACGTCGTTTTTAGAATTGTCTCTTTCTCTTATCCATATCCTGAAAATTTGGAAATGTTAGCTTTTATAATCAGCGGAATATTGTGGTTTTTCAAAAATTGACATTTTTCTTTTTCAACCTGTATCTACATTACCGTATCGATTCAAACTAAAACAAAGCTATAATATTTTTGGGAATACAAATACGCAACTTTTCTTTTATTTAAGCGACGTCGTATCTCTTACCATTTTTAATATCCCCATGTACATCATTTTATTCTGGACACACTGTATAGTAGTGAACGATAACAATCAAAGAATGGAGTGAACAAATCCATTCGTACCATATACTTTTCTTCCATACAGCGCATTTGATCTGTACCGTAGTAAACAATGGCTGAACAAATTGTGCGCCCTGTCCAGACATACTTTACTGCGATACAGCTCATCTATGCTCTGTAGCGTAGTAAGGAATGCCAATACGCGTACCGTACGCAGAATTTCACGCTGAATCCAATTCTTCAATGTAAAGTTGGGGTTGGCGTTAATTATTATTTTTTTTTTGACGCCACGGTTTCCTAGGACACTCTTTATGAACAGTCATGATTTCAAATTATCAGTCAGGTGAAACCCTATAAATTTTGTTTTGAAAACATTTCTCTATCTCCATTAACAATGGAGAAAATTGACTTCTTCGCACCCTGTCCCTGTATGTAGGTGAAAATTCTTTTTCTTCTCAACATAAAGATTTCAAAAATCGCGGAATAAGTGGAGGCTGCTATTTGAAATTTCAGGGGTAGTTACCGTGGGAGTGAGGAAGTTGAATCCAGAAAATCAATGGATACCTCAAAAGTTGTCCCCCTCGATATCTAAATTGATGTGTCTCACCAAAATTTCATACCATCATCATTTCAAAGAGTAATTAATTCTGTTCGTTTAAACATTTTTGTGAGGTTAGGAACCAATTTTGAGAAAAAAGTGATGTAGCGTATGGAGAATAACGTGAAGATTTTAAAAATCGCAAAATAAGTGGAAGTTGCTATTTGAAATTTCAGGGGTAGCTAGCCTGAGCGTGAAAGGGTTGATTTCAGAAAAACAACAGATACCTCAAAAGTTGTCCTCCTTGATATCTAAATTGCTGTGTCTCGCCAAATCTTCATACTATCATTGGTTTGGACACAATCAAATGCTGGTCCTTTTTGAATTTTCACCCTGTACAGGGTCTGCTTTTAGTATAATCATGTAAGCTCAGAGGTTGATATAGATCTGTTTGGCGTATCACTGCGTAGATTGGGGAACTTGTTGATTGCCAATGTTGGGCTCTTAACTGGTTAAACTCGAATTAAATTCATCACTTTTCAGCTTTTTATTGTGAAATAACCATTATCATTTGTTATTCATGTCAATCTTTGCATTATATAAAGGTCGTATTTGCCTCGACCTGAAAGTGATTCATGTAAACGTCATTCACCAATGTTGATTGAAAATACTTGGATATGCTATCCGTTGCATTCAGAACTGTCGGTGTCGATCCCGTGTCAGCTCCACTTCTCTCGTAATGAAACATGGAGATGAAAATATTAACGCATGGAAAATCAAAAACTCGTTAGCATCATCCGCCTTTCATAAAAACTATTAATTATGAACATGAAAGTTTCAAGTGTAGTCCTTGATTTCAGAACAACTGTTTTCTCTTTACAGAACGTGTTTTGCGTTGGGAGACTAACGATCATCACATTTGTCTTTCTCCATATACTTTGTAAGCTGAGGAAAACTTCGCAAAACAAAGTGTTGCTGAATAATTGCAAATGTTCAGGATAGTTTGGCAAAAAAAAATTGTTGGATACGATATATCTTATCGAACGATAAAAGTAATTCATTAGACTTGGCAGAAAGAGGTGAATAAGACTTAACTTCGGATTCAGTATGATCAGGATGTCCTTTCAGTAGAAAAGTTGAAACTCAAATATCGGACGCATGAGGAAGTGAAGCTCTTTTTTTAGATTAACAGTGACAGATTAAAATTGGGGGTTGAAGGTTGGCAACAAAAAATTGAATGCCATAACGTGCTCGCTAAGTGGAATGAATAAGAAATTTCTCGGCAAATTTGCAACTGGTGAAGCACATGCTAAAATATCTGGAACACATGAGGGAAAGTGGCTACCAGTTTGATGTGTGTGTTTGAACTCATAGAGTCCAGTTGTCAATTGATAACTTTGAAAAATGGAAAAGTCTCTCTGTTTTCATGTCTTTCTTGAGGAAAATCATTCTTCACTACAGCCTGAATTTGGCTACATTTTTTATGTTTGTAAAATATCACTTTAATCAGTGTCAAAATGATTATCAAGGTAAACGAAATGGTGAGAAAGCACTGAGTATCGTTACTTCCGTAACAAAAGCAGGGTAGAAGAAGTTAAAATTTATTCATACACAAATAATGATAGTTCAAAGGGTATTCAGATTGGATCCAATCCACTTTAAAAGTGGTCCGTTGACATCTGAAGCTTTCATTTTGTTCAATTTTACTAAAGGTCATTTAGTAAAATTGAACAAAATGAAAGCTTCAGATGTCAATAAATTGAATAAATTCAAAAATGTGTGATTTTTGCCAAGTTCAAGATTTTTTATCTAGACTATCCTTTATCCAATTATTGAGGAATTTTCAAAAAGTACATAATTTGTGCCCCTCTTTCGAATAGAGCTAGCCATTTTTATCAAAAATCGTGCAGAGTGATTAACCAAAACTAACCCTTTTTTAAAACGTGAAGAAGGGGCACTAAACAGTTTTTTGAAAAAAATCGCCAGGAAACGTAAACTCACAAATGGATTCAAGATTTTTGATGCACAATCAATTCTTTGATAACTGATGCAGGATCAAAGTTTTGGTGAGGCACCGAGGTGTTGCGTTAATTTTTTGGAGCAGTGTAGTATGTTATAATAGATATAAAATTAGGATGTGATATATTTCTTCACGTTAATATTTTTGACATTTGATAGATTCGTTTCCACGTACCCGGGTGACCAGGTCACATCAAAAATGCATAAAATATGGTGCCCAAGAATAATACTTGTATTGATATGCAAACGCGTAGTATACAGGGTGTCCCGAAATCAGACGTCAATATTTAAACCATGTTGTCTACTCTCCAAAATAGAAATTAAACTTTATTTAAACTGGTATCCACATACTCTTCGTTTTCAAGATACAGAGTGTTGAAGGTGAAGACGTGATGACGGTTTTTCGTGAATATTTTCGAAACCTGTGAAGATAATTGTATAAAATTGTGTACAGTCACCAATCTTCTCACGCCCTACCTAATGAATGGAAACTCAGTATTGTATCACCTTCATGGCTAGGGAATACAGTGACGGGCTTGGGAGAAATGTGCCCAAAATTTTTTGGTTGTCGATTTTCAGTAGTTTTGCGTGCACAATTTCAAAATCTAAAGCTTTTTACAAAGATAAGGTGATCTTCTTCTACCTTGCTGGAACGCACCATTTTCGGAAAAAGTGCATTTGAAAATCATATCACAAACAAAATTGCATATACCATACGACAAATCTTCACTATTCAGTTGTGCTGTAAGAACGCAGCTTCCATCATTACTTGTAAAAAATTTTCTGTCTTGACGAGAAACATCATATTCGAGAAGTTGTGTCTAGAATGCTGTTCACTGTTGATAGAGGTTTCATTTAGACCCTATCAAAGTTGCGCGTTAGCAGATCAATTTTTTGAAGTTTGGTTCTCAAGCCCTATGTCTTGGAAATCGACGTGAGGATTCAATATTGATCTGATAAGAGAATGATACAAGATCGGCCTGAATTCCACCTCTGTACGGTCAACTTTTCATTTTGATCTATGCATATTTGGAATTATTTTCCTTGTAATTTTCCAGGAATCCTTATACAAATTTTTCTCTGGAGATTGTCATTGACGAAAATAGGATTACTAGCCCCAGGTAACAGCAAGTCAAGCTCTTTCCCGCGATGAGGAGTGGAACGTGTTATTGATTTGACGACTCCAAGTTAATTTTCTTTGACCAGTCTGATGATAGCATTCGATTGATCGAGGATAACGACAGTTATTGGGCCTTGGATAGGGTAGAAGTACATATATGGACATTTAAAAAATATTCTGGAGATCTTCAAATCTTGTTAACTTTCGAGATCTTGGAAAATGTGCTGAGATTACTTGACAGAGAAAAGATTTTATCGATATTAAGCGTTTCATTCTCTTTTCTGAGCTTACGGCATCCAAGTGATTACTGGTAACTGATATTGAGGCGTGACGAGCTTTCCGAATATTGTCCCTGACAACGAAGCCTCTGATAAGCTTAATGTGTTTCTATTTGTCTGTCTTTCAGTCAAAAAGTCGACTTCTCTTCGACTGAACTTGCAGGTTCTTGTCCAAAGAAGCCGGGTTTGAATTGGCTCCTCATATCCTTTTTCTGGCAAAGCTGACCAGAGAAGTTTTCTCAGGGCTCACATTCCTGCACCATCCTTCTACGATGGTCAGGACTTTACATCAAGTCTGATGATGTTCTGGTTAGTCCGCATAGCCTTGGGCGTAGAATACCTTGCTGTTTAATTTCACCAGTAGGTCGTCTGCGACTAGGTTTCGGGAAGAAGGAGATATGATTTCTTCCTCTAGGCAGCCTATGGCTACCTTCAAAGTCATAATTAATTATTAATTTCATGCCGGTTCATTGCGGTAGTCATTAAGATGAATAACCAAAAACTTGCCCCAGCAGCACTTCTGGACATAGAAGGAGCATTTGATCATACCTCCCATCAAATGCTCCTTCTATGTCCAGAGGTGCTGCTGGGGCAATTTCTCGGTTATTCAGTGGCTACTCTATTTTGTTCACTAAATCATGCAGAGTGGTCTCACCCGAATGAATACATAGTTAATATAATATCAGTATGAATTGGGTTTTGCCTTGCTGCACATGAGCTGGTATTATCTCATCACATCCGAATGATCTGTATGATTCGAATGAATTTATAGCTCACTCAATTCCGTTAAATGTCACAATTTGTAGAGCTATAGCCCTGTCATCCCTTATTCTTCTCATCATGGAAATTTTAGGGGTTGGGGAAATGGTTCCATGTTGCAAGTTGATTATAGTCGAGTCTGGAAAGTACGCACTAGTAATGTCCCAGAGGATTCTTTGATAGTTGGCGTGTATTCACCGACGCGACGAGTTTATTGAATTCACTGATGAAAGGTGGTCCTTCATTTTCCTGGGCTTTTTTCAAAGCGAATACAACTTTCTCCTTTCTGAGCTGGGCATGCGCACTTCGTTTTTTCTCACGTTTGCGTTTACGGACATACGTAACCTTGCGTGTCTTCACGTATTGCACATTATTCCTTATACGTAATCCAAGGTTTGCCGATCGTGTCCTCGATCTTGGATATTCTGCCAACGAATCAATTTTGGACAATACACGTCATATTTTTATTTGGCCTCAAAATTCAATTACCAAATTGTCACAAACATCACTTTTTTCTACTTTTACAGGTCGAAAAACTATATGTAAACACAACAAATTAGGTTGAGTCAACTCGCTACGTTTCACGTACGTCAAATGCCACACTTCAACTAGCTTTTGGATCATTACGTTAACGTATCACGTTAACGTCTACGTCTTGGCTCAACTTCAACTGTCTAACATGTCAGAGCAGAAGACTACAGATTCAAATAGCGAGCGAAGGTGAAAGGTCCACAGTTATGCCAAAATATCACAGACTCAAGCTGGTTGATCGAATTTAATGTCGTCTCCGTTTAAATTTTCAATTTCAAGTGTCCGAAGTGGTGGGATACTCAATATACAAGAAAAAGCAAAAAGTCAATTTTATTCAATGAATCTCTCTATATTCCAATTTATTATTCGATTTCTCGTGAGATTCTAAGCGTAATTCATGTAACATACGATATGCGTAATTCGAACCGTTTCTGAAATACATATTCGCACTTGAAACGTTATTTTTGAATAATTTTCAACCATGTCAACCATTTTAATAATTTTCAACCATCAAGAAATTAACAAGATCAAAATAATTTTGAAGAGTTATTGAATATGAAGAAGTTCTACCTGGCCTGCTGGGTTATTTTCATAGAATTAACGTATATTTCATTCCGTATCAAATCTTCAAAATAATTGAGGTTTTCAATGTGATGACCCGTTTTGGTTTTTATATAGGTAATGCCAAAGAAACTCATCTATTGGTATAATATAGCCTATGGATGGCCTTTGAACCGTCCCGATTTGATCAGACTATTCGCAGGCCATTCATAGGCGCAATGATCCTTCCGATTTATTCATGAAGCCTCTGTTGATTTTTGGATTTTCTTGATTCATGATGGTTCTTGATAAAATATTTACCACTCTGTCGCTGAAAATGAATCACCCTGTACATACAGGGTGATTCATTTTTGACAGGGTGCCAGTTCTCGTAAACTATTCATCGTAGAGGCTTGCGGCAAAAAAATTTATAACTAAAACGGGCAAGAGAACAACCTGGAAAACATTTTCAAGTTTCTGAAATGGTCGCTAGGGGGCGTAACAATGAACACCATGTAAAAAAATTGGATTTCTATAAAATTTTGTTCAATGGAAATATATCGATGATATCATTTTCATATTCACTGACTATTTACCTACTCTTTTTGTCAAGAACGTTTTTTTCTATCAAAATAAAGAGGTGGGGGAAGCTCAACTGTTTTTCAAAACAAACGGAGATTCCTCCAGTTGCGCTTGACCGATTCAAACGAGCTTGGGCTCATATGAAATAATCACTTGAATTAATTTTTTGGTTTTGAATTTTTGAACTTCGCCGTCGCCACAAGGTGGTGTCAACTGAAGTTGTTGGAAAGGTTTGAGTTTTTTCCAAAAAAATCAAATGTAATGGTATATTAATTTTTATATATTTTGAAAGATGATACATTTTTCAATAAATAAATTTAAAAAAAACATTTTTTTTTTGTTTTTTTTTTATAAAAAAAATTATCCTTTTTTAAATAAATGGAAATGAATATACCATTACCTTTGAGTTTTTTAGATAAAACTCAAAAATACGCTACCATTTCAGTTAACGCCATCTAGCAGCGACGGCGACGGCGAAGGTCAACCATTCAAAACCAAAGAATTATTTTGAAGTGTAGATCATGATCTTTCATCTGAGCCCAAGCTCGTTTGAATCGGTCAAGCGAAACTGGAGGAATTTCCGTTTGATTAAAAAAACAGTTGAATTTCCCCCACCTATTTATTTTGATAGATAGAAAAAAACGTTTTTGCCAAAAAAATAGGTAAATAGTCAGTGAATATGAAAATGATATCATCGATATACAGGGCTTTTCACTTCAAACTCCGCACGTCATAGACGTGACGAATAGGAATATTTGATTTCTGTGAAAAGTAGTCAATGTATGGGGTTGAGTAGTTATTTTTCACAGTTAAAAAAATTCGACGCCTACCAAGAGTAAAGCATCGTGAAGCATCCAAAATATTAATCGATTGCAGAGACTTTGAAATTACGCGCATGCTAAAGTACATGTTATTTATAAACTTTTTTGTTATTCAGTCGTACTCATTAATTTTACTCAGTTTTGAGATATACAGTGTGTCCAAGATAAGGATGTCTATCATGGGGATCTTGAAAACCGTGAGAGATACAAGGTCGGTTATATGGAGGCAAAGTTGCGTATTTTGATGCTTAACAAAATGCCGTTTTAAAAGCCAAGAAATTCCGAGTAAGTCCGAAATTATCCAAAAAAAACCGAAATTTTTCAAAACTGTTTTTACTTTTGTCTGACCACATTTGAAGAGATATTTTGAAATGAATGAAACTTCTTCATCGCCACTTTTTGCCCTTTACAAGATAGCGTTATTAAATTGAAGAACCGACGTTTCGTCTATGAGCAGCCATCATCAACTTGGTTTTTTTAAATACGGTCCTGGATTTTTTATGACGAATTTTGAAAGCTTCTCATGTTCCTAAACCAACGATAATGGATAGCTGGCTGCCGGCTTGGTTTGTGCACGGCAGGCCAGCGGTGGCTCGCAAGGGGCAATACTCCATTAATCGGCCGGACGAAAGCGCAGGCGCCTCAAAATAATTTTGTTTTTGATTAGTTTATTAAAAATCGTCAGTTGATATAGATTAGGTATTGTTCAATTACCATTTAACTTCATAGAAAGTTTGCCTTAAAAAAATCAACCACTCTAAAATTTAAGATTGGTTTATTTTTCAAGACAAAATCTCCGTCAAGTTAAAATTGCATACAATACATTTATGTAGACTATTTATGTTTATACCAATCCGGAACAAAATATTTATATTGATACTTCATGGTTGCTGTGAAATATGTATAAAGTAAAAATTGAAATTATAAACTTATTATAATTTTTCAAGTGAATTAATTTTGGCAACCCGTAGTAATTTGACAATTCTTGATTAAATAAAAAAAAAACTTTGAGAACGCATCAACGAAGTTTAGGAAAAAGCTTCTGCAAAACATCCTACCATGTTATTGAAGAAGTATTGAGAAAAATATATTTTACATTTTCTCTACATCAAAATCTGAAATTTTGTGCAAGTAACTTGGTTATTGAAACAATAATTTATAATGACTACTAGTTCGTAGAAGTATGAAAGAGAAAGCACTTTTTAGCAGACGGTTTATTAGTCACACGTCACACTACATAAAAATGACATATAGGTACCTATTTTCAGAAGAAAAACTTATTTTTTTAAAAACCAACAGATTTTTGAAATGTGTCAATATCCATTGAACAATGTAACAATATTATAAGTAACGGAAAATTATGACTACAATGCACAGGTAGACTTAAATACAATACTAATTATTATTGTAAACAACAAACTAAGTATTAGGTATAGAAAAATCGGACGAGAAAAAATACATTGATGTACATTATGCCTAAGTTCTAGCTCTCATTATTCACATGAAAATATATGTATGGAAAAAAATATAAACTTTGTGTTCAGATCATGTCTAGAATCGAGACTTGAATGTGTCTTTGGGTAAACTCAGTTCAAATACAAACGTAATTTTAGAAAAAAAAATGAGTTTCTAAAACTAAGTTATAAAAAATGGCACAGTTAAACCAAAAACCCTAACAAAAAACATTTTTTCTGACCAATTGCCTTTAGCATCTATTTCGGAATCTGTCCCGTTCGATGATGCCTCGGCCTGGTTTCCTTAGCTCCTGAGAACAATAACACTTTAATGAAAAATACTTCAATACATTCACTGGATTTTGCTAAAATCTGTGACCATAGTTAGTATAGTGACAACAGAAGTTACAAATTTAAGATTAGGAACGGACAATTTGAGAATTTGATTGGGAATTATTGATAATAACATCTTGTTCGAATAGAAATACACAATAACCCCTTTAAAAAAGTAGATCCCTTTATAAAAGTAAAATCGATTGACAGATTCCAAGAAAGCTAGAGAGTTTGTATGAATGCGTACTCACAGATTATTTTGAAGTGTTATTCATTCGTCTGCGAACCTGCCGGTGGCAAAGCATCCTTGAAATCAGGAAGTCTTCAATAGAAATGTGACTGAAGCAGGTTTAGTACAAAAATTATAATCACTATCACGGCACATAACACACGAATTACAAAAATACTGGTAAAAGTGTCTAACGGATCAAAAAGATTCCCAAAGAAAACCAAAACACAACACACAACAATGGACGCCGCAATGACACTCATGGAAATGAACATGTTTGTTAATTTCACGGTGGCGTGAAAAATGAAAATGAAGCTGCGCGAAATTCAAATGCGCATTATAAAGGAGACATTTCGGTAGACCGTTATCTAACCGTTCGTGGTCCGTGAGATGGTTTACGTAGCCGGCAAATTATCTTGCGGGCCTGTGCCACCCCGAAATACGGCATCCCGGTAGCGAGTTTCCGAAAAGTAGCCACTTTCGGCCCGAAAACCAAAAACCGTTCTCGGTTTGCCATCAAGGTGCCGGCGGAAATCCGTTCTCTGTACAATTATGGAACGGTATTTCCGATCTGGGCCGACGGAGGTCCAGATCATGGCTACATCAGCCACCAGAGAACCGCGCGTGCCGAATAGCGGCCGCTTGTTTGCCGATCGCGTTTGGTTTGCTGGGTTTGGTTCGAATGGTGTAAACAGTTGCGAACTAAGCTGGTCCGCTCTTGATTCGGTACTTGCCAGCAGGTGTACCGAACTAAATTTGGTTCGATCTGGATCAAAATTATGGGGTTATGTTGATTGTTATTATTGTGAATTGTGTTGGTTCTGAGTTTCTCAAGGCAATCTGAGCGTACTAAATTATGTTTTTTTTGATGACGAATTGTGTTGATAAATAATTTCGACTTGTTTTTGACGTTTGACGAATTGAGCGCGTACTCATTTAGTTCACGCGTTGCAAGACGGTGTAAACGGACGAGAAGCAATCATTGGTCCTACCGAACTCCCCACCCACTTGGTCCTATCGGACCGAACAAATCGAGTTATCGGTGTAAACTAGGCTATTGACTACTTTTTACAGGAATCAAATATTCCTATTCGTTTTCGAGATATTGACGTGCGGAGTTTCAATTGAAAAACCCTGTATTTTCATTGAGCAAAATTCTATAGAAATCCCAGTTTTCCACATGGTGTTGATTGTTACGCCCCCTAGTGACCATTTCAGAAACTTGAAAATATTTTTCAGGTTTTCTCTTGACCATTTTAGTAATAATTTTTTTTGCCGCAAGCCTCTACGATGAATAGTTTACAAGAACTGGCACCCTTTTGCTGAAAATGAATCACCCTGTACAGTCAATCCGATTACAAAATATGATTCTTCTATGTTTCGTAGGTAAAAAAGGTATAAGTACTTCATCCAATTTGATTGAACGCTCCGTTCTCGAGAAATTCGAATTTAAATCATTCAATACATTATGATTTTTTGTTGATACTACCAAAAATAGGATATTACATACAATACCAATACCCCTACATACCACTTTTTAGCAAGCTCAGGTACTTATGAAAATATTAATCAAAATCAAGAACAATATTTTAACTTTGACACCATGTATTTCGTTTATTAACGATTTTAGTATCATGGTAAGTTTAGCCAAATCGCAATATTTTAGCGTCGAGAATCTACCATTATAATATGACGCATTCATAACGGACCACCCTGTATATGATCACATTTTCATCACGATACCATAGCTGTGTCCTCGTTAATGCCCATCGACCGTGCATCACCCTGTATGCAAACCATTCTCAAAAACTATGAAAAAACTGACAACACGGTAAAAAGATAAGGAATGTTCCAGAAAAAGTCTTCATCAGACTTTTAAATTAAATAGCTTGTACACGACACCTTTACATCAGGATTGGTATTATAGTCCTTCAAAATTTTCAATATAAACACTTGAACATATATTTGAAATATCTGAGCCATAAATGTCTACGAGAAATTACGCATCAACAGTTTTTTTTATATACAAATTAAATCTGCGCTCAACTCATAATCCTAGGTTATGCATCCTTGATTTCAGTATCCAGTATTTTGCCAAGGGAAGTAGGTGTGGTCATATCATAACGCTGATGAGCAACATTTATCGTCTTCAACGGATGAAGGTTTCCACTTGTGGACCGAACATGCTCATTTTGTCGAGCTCATTTATTATAAAGATGATATACCTACCTAATGTCAAAGGCCAGGTATTTCAGAAGCACGCAGTTATGAATAGTTCATTGCGCTTTGTAATTTAATCTAAGCTTTGTCTCAAATCCCTACCGCTTAAAAATTAGGGATATAGTAATCTTTGTGAAATCCACTTAACACGATTGAAATAAAACATCAGCCTGTCCTTTATTCGAGCGTAGTTATAATGTCAAATTTAATTTAAAGTGCTCTCGGTTGTGACACGTTCCTCCTCTCGTTATTTGAGCTTCGATTTTTTGACTAATTGCTCTGATCTTCGTTGGACGTAGTCGAATGGTTAAATCACAGTTCTTTCAATCAATGGTTTTATTTTATTGTGTTTTTGTATGAACTGTGTTTTATTCGATTTATTTTTCAATATGAAGATGATAATTATTATCTACTTTTGTCTAGTCATGTTAGTTAAAAAATCATGTGCAACATCGTACACGAGGCAGTACAATTTTGTTTATATATTTATTTGGTTTATTTTTTCCATTATCTACACTTTCCTGGGTTGGTAATACTGCAAGAATCTGAGCGTTTGAATAAAGTGAAAATCGAGTGCCAAGTGCCATCTTTCTTAGTTTTTTTTTACTATAATTTTCTTAGCCTCTCGACAAAAAAAAGTTATCTTTGCAAAGTTGCATAACAGGCGATAGGTTCAAGTTCAAGAATTGATGTCTCGTCTACCCAGTGTTTCATTCACCATCTGTTTCACAAGCCAAAAGTCAGATAATTCAACAAAACTCCAGAGCTCTTTTATAAAATAATTCATTTGCCAAACTTCTTCGTCAGGCTGAATTTCAAAGGCTCTACTCTAGTTCTCAACGGAGCCACACTAACCGAATACCACCACTGCGAAACCTTTGTTATGCAAAACTTTTGTAGACCAAGGACTTATATCGCCTCGCAAGCATGCTTTGTCTTGCTTTACGACGGGTTATGACAACATTTTTTTGGACAGATTTATATCCAAGCAGTCGACAATGAGGGAATCAAGTTTTCACTAAATTATAGTGTTTTCGATTGATGTGCAAAATAAATGACTCGGTCTAAAGTAGGTAACTGTGAGATCGGATCACAAAAGCATAGGGACATAATCGGAGAACATTTAAAATCATTGCTTATGTATCAAAACATTTGGGCGGATGTTGGCGTCAAGCCGTGAACACATTATTTTACCCGAATGACAGGACTGATCAATACAGTAACGTTAGGCTTGAAACAGATTTGCGGTCAACAAAAAATTGACTATGAATTTTTTTTCCAAGCCTTCAATGCAAGAGCTTACTATTGTTTTAGGGAATATAAGGAACAAATCAACCCCGAAATGTATATGCACATTTTTTTTAAACAGATTTTGATGTTCAGATGGGTGAAAGATAGACTGTGACAAATATCCATCCAACCCATTTCAACACTCTCTATAAGAAATTTTATTTTTTCTATCTGAAAATGTCATCGTCTTATCATGGTCTGAACGTAAGTAGAGAGTAGAGCCTGTGCAATTAGAGAACACAGTGACGTGAGTGGGATAATAAACCAATTTATGCCCGCGGGCGGATGAACCGTCTTCCCAGCTCAGCTTCTGCATGTGTAATAGTTCCAGTGCCGGCTGCATATTCATAAATTACCGACAGAAACAGACCATTCGGTTTGCTCAACGATTTTATACAAGTTACAAATGTAAACTGGCGACTCTGTCGGTAACTAATACCGTTGATTGAAATTCTTTTCAAACAAAAACTGTGCTTAATAAACGGATTACCAAAATCTGAAATCTAGAAGAGAACCACTTAACAGATGATAAAGAAAATTCATCAATTGTCTTTCCTTATTCTATGGTGGAGTGCAAAATCGCCTATGCAAAGAAACAATATAGGCGTTACTGGTGTCCATTGGAATGCTGTTCCGTTCTTCATGAGCCGCGACTGTGATTTTCTGGAGGGTACTAGAAGATTAATTTTGTTTGAGATCGCTCGTCTGGAGGACTTATGTCTGGTGAATTTACTGGCCATGGTAATCTTTGAATATTTTTAATCTCTAGCGCATTTTGTACACTTCTCATGCAATGGGCCATGAAAGTGAAATTATCTCCAATTTCATTTCGAAGAGGATAGATAAGGGTTCAATAATATTTTGAAGATATTAATTCCATGTCATAGTGTCTGGCTATAATTAAACTAGCTGCTTAACAAAAAAAAAGGCACTTTTCCACCGAGCTAGAATCCAGTCTCTGTGTTCCTGTGCCCACTGCCTCATAGTCAGTCATCTGCATAGCCACAGACAGGTGGCTATGTGTCTGAAAAGTGAGCTGGATACTCCTAATAGTACCTCTCGATCGCAGAGTTGCTCTATCAAGAGTCCGCCGTATTGTGGTACTAGAAATTATTCGACCTCATGTTTTTCTTGAAGGCTTTTGGACAGCTGCGACCGTTATGGTTCGATTTCGACGTACATTACATACCAATATTTTCTTGCATAAGTTATCACAGAACAGCCAATTTCACGTATGCAATCAACGCTGTTGGTTTCCTGGTACAGAAGAGCTATTTGATTTGACGTTCGTGGAATCACTAGTTCATCCGCAATCTGATGCGTGGACAGACTCTCATCATGCAAAGCCACTATTTTTGCTTTGCTTTTGCAAAAAAAATCAAAACTCACTTCAACCGGTTGAATCATTGTGAGTCACTTTTTAAACATTGTTGTTTAAAATGACGGAAAATTGTTCATGACTAACTATCACTATATAACTTGAACACCATCACTCATCCGGATGAAGCCTTGCCCACTGTTCAAACAGTCTCCAGAACGAAAAAAGAAACATCACAAAAAATCAGCCCGAGACTGGATACACTCTGCCTTTTTTTGAGGAAACATCGGACATCTATTTCTTCATAAGAACGTTCTTAGAAGATGCCGAAAAAGAAACACAGGAATTTCCAGACTTCTCTGTGTACTACAAAATATTTTTCCGAATACAATGCCACTTTTAAACTCACCGCCACAAATAATAATTAATCCATCTTAGAACTTTACCTCAAGTTTGGATGGGACTAAAATTTGTGAACATCATCAATTAGATCTCGAGCAACATAAGAAACTAGAAGTTGTTAAGAAAAGTTATCAATCTAAGATCCAAAACTTCACATCAGCCATCAGTCACAATTAAATAACGAAATTATTTATCAAGATAAGTTACAGAAGCGTGAAGATACCATTGCAACCCCTCACAGACTTCGACATAGCACTTCATCAATCGTTTTGAAATCAGATCTGAAGGATTGGCCAGGGATTATGAATATGTTTATTCAATGTAAATTGATATCCTCGCAAAAGACTTTAGGAGTTACACAAATATGCTCCTGGTAATGAGATTATCTCTCTTGACAATGACTAACACTGTTTAATAATGAGAATATTCACTTGAAGAATCTTTAATTTCATGCAGAGATTTTGCACTTGGTAAGGAATATGAATCTGATACAACAATCTAATCAATCTGGAAAGCTGCAAATAGGCTTCTGTGGAGAAACATGACTACCCCTCTGAAACATATTGTGGCAAAACAAGAAAACGTAACATAATATAAAGAACTTGCCAAAAATGGGAAGATAACTTGGAACGCGTAAAGATCAGGTGCTCACGAATTAATGCATTTTTCAAATTTAAAAGTGGATTTTAGTCTCTACAGAACGATTTGAAGTGAACCGTTTGATAAATGCAAACGAAATTTTTGACACACCATATGTGAGGACGTTCTGCAATTCTTGACATAGTAGTGACAGCTGAAAATGACAAAATTTTGAATGGAAAAAATCAAATTAAATTTTGGAGGCCCTTTGACCCTGATTAAAACTGCAGAGTCTCAAGCCTCTGCTATCATTCCTGTTGATATGATAGCGTGTAATTTTTTTTTTATTATTTTTGTTACTTAATCAATACTTATCCGCAAGAATTGACTTTTCCAAACCGAGAGAATATGTAGATATGCTCTGTATTTTTGTGGCGCATCCATGATTAACAAGATTTTTTTGGGTATTTCGCCACACCCTATCAAATGATAATCAAACTAGTGTTTATAAACCCGATCTTGTATATTGCCTGAAAAAAAGTCTATTAGTGAATAATAAAACCTATCAATATCAAACGTTTCGGAAACGAATCTGCTTCCGTCGTCAGTGAAACCTGAAAAAGAAACAATTAATTCAAATTCAAGTTCGTTTTTGTGTGATTTAGCAGTAAAATTGATTTGTGTTTATGGCACAAAATGTCACTTTTACTGACATTGAAGTGATGGTGTTGATTGTTCAACTTTTTATATGTTCAGCGTTTATAATTCCCTTTTTTGGGCTATGTTCAATTTCTTAGTAAAAGTAAGCATGTATTACTTAGATTTACAAAGCAAGTTTCTACACATTCATTAGAATTCAACATAATAGCTAAGATTTCTGAATTATCCCAACTTATTCTATGATTATTATCTCTGGAAACATTTTTGATGACTTCTACACCAAATTATGCCTTGCGCCAAAACATGCGCAGCTGCTGAAAAACAAGGGAGTTGTACTGCTGGTTGTGTTGAATGCTTTTGTTTTGGCAATCGCAATTTCGTTTTTTATATGATTTTTAAATGCATTTCTCCCGAAAATGGTGCGCTCCAGCGATGTACGACAACATTACCTTATCTTTGTAGAACACTCTAGATTTTGAAATTGTAAAGGCAGAAATAGATACTAAAAATCAACATACAAAAAATGTATTGTACATTTTTCCCAATCCCGTCCCTGTATCCCCTACCCATGAAGGTGATACAATACCAAGTTTCCGTTACTTAGGTGGAGTGTGAAAAGATTGATAACTGTACAACATTTTATACAATCACCTTTACAGGTTTTGAAAATATTTTCGAAAAACTGTCATCAGGTCTTCACCTTTCACACTTTGTATCTCGAAAACAAAGATTTTGTGGATAATAATTCATATCGGTCGTATCTTGTTTACCGCATTCGCGGATATACTGTATAAAACAAAAATTCAGATGACTTTCACCTTGCACTTACTGAAAATATCAACACAAGATCTAACCTTAAACTGATTCAATTGAACTATTTGAAAAGACTGATCAATTTGGCCGCTTAAACAAAATTCTAACCCACTTGTTCGTTCAGCTGTGTAAATTCATCTTAGACCAAAGTTTTGACTATGGGCTAATTTTCTAAAACATCCAATCTTCTCCCCACAGTTACACTGTGTAGCATTTCAAAATTGGAAAAAATCGATGAAAATGAAAAGATGTGTCCAGCATCCTTGAGATGAACACCAAAAGCAGATCTATTGTCCATTGGAGACTTCAAAGAAATGAGATGATCTTGGACCCTAATCTTGAATTTTCTGCCAGTTTTCCCTACATATTTGGTGAGACAACTATTATATGAAAGTCTGTAAACGCCACTTTTATCTATAATATCTACCCTATCCCTAACTCCAGAAAAAAAGGGGTCTAATATTAGATCTAGAACTAAAGACAACATTGACATCACTTCAAAAAAAGATGTTACCAATTTTTGTTGAGATAGGACTGAGGTTGGTGAATTTCAGATATCTGGGAGGTTGCCAAGGTGGAATAGTCTGGTCCTGATTGTCTAAAAGAGTCCTGTGAAGCTTTTTGTGTTTTTTAATTAGAAGATTGTCAATAATATGTTTTTTGTAGCCGTTTTCTATAGCTATTTGGTAAATTATGTCGAGTTCTTTGACAAAATCGACAGGAGAAAGAGGAACTGTGATTATTCTATGAATTAATGAATGGAACTCTGCTATTTTATGGAAAAGGAGATGATAAGAGTCAATTGGAATGGCAGATCTGTTTGAAAGAGATTTCTAAATATTGAATAAGACAGTGTGTCGTCTTCTCTTGAGATCGACAGATCCAGGAAATTGATGGATTTCTCTGTCTTGACTTCGATGGTAAATATGATGCAGACGTGTACTCTATTCCAAACAACTCCTCTGTATGTGACAGATTCTTCACCGATGTCACAACTTCTCCTCGCGGAACTCTCGAAAATAGGTTGATCACATCAAAGGATACGAGCATACAATCCTTTGGTAATACGATTTTCTTGAGGTTATTCACTAAATCAATTGAACTTCTGATACTAAACTTATAAGGAGAAGATATGTTCTCTCTGAAGATTCTATTCAACAATTTTGCCTAGAAACAGGTGGGAGAATTAACGAAACACAACTGGTCTGATAGGGTAGTTGTTCTTGTGAATTTTCATCAAACCATTAAGGCAAGAGTTCATAAGATTCTTGGGGATGATTGGTTTGTTGTATTTTATTTTCTCAAATACTGAATGCAACCTATTCAACTTCAGGCTTCTTACATATCTCTGTGAACCTCGCCAAATTGTTTTTTGGTGTTGAGAAAATACACCACTTCTGTGTCTTTGCTGCCAATCACCAAAACAATTCCCCTTATCAGCTTTGACCATTATCAGGTTGTTGTCCTTCATTTTTCGCTTGATAGATTAAATAATATTATGTGGATATTTCATGTACTTTTTCATTAAGAAAGTGGGATCAGATTAAGATTTTCTTATCATATACCCACACTGGCCTTTTATAGAAATGACGAAGTCAGGACCTGTACAAGGCAAGGCCAACACTATGTCGGCCATGAGATGTGTAATATCTGTGTCATTGATGAATTGAACAGGAAAGAACCTCAAACCCTTCCCAGTAGAACAGTTTTTGAATCCGAAGAGAAACAGTCGAAAAGGCTGACAGGTGGAAGATGTGGTCAGAAAACTTTGTGTTGGTCGGATAATGTCTCACTTTTGGGTCTCCCAAGGCATTTATCTATTTATGGAGTTTCTGGAAGTGATGATTCTTTTTTCCCTCCACAGCATTTTCCAATCCTTCCTAATCTAAAGAATTTATTGAAGTGACCAAATTGATCAGGCATTTGAAATAGTCCAATTGAACAAGGTTGAGGTTAGATCTAGTGTTGATATAACGTTAGTGCAATGTGAAAGTCATTTGAATTTCCATCTTATATAGGTACTGACCGTTATTTGATTCGATGTTTTTCGCTCGTTCACAAATTGTCATGTGTAATGAGTGTGAGTACCCCTTTTTTATTTTGTCAAGTATCAATATTTTATTAAATTTGTTTCAGTTTTATGCTCTTGATAATGACATGAAGCCGACACGCGTAGAGCAGGAAATAATTGAAGAATTCTTGGCAAAAATATATCAAGTTGTGAACTCTGTCAAAAATAGATCTAACATGCTATAGAAAGACTTAAACCATTCTGGATACAAGTTCAATTCTTTATATACATCAAAGCTGTCATATTTTTTCGCATTTTTTCTGCCATGAGAGATCCACCCAATAAATAGATAAATAAATACATAAATGAGTAAATAAATAAATAGATAAGCATTCATTTCCAGTAGGCCAGACGCCCAGAAAAATCGTTATACTATCATTCTAAATATTAGATCAACTAATTAAGATACTAATGATGATAATATTAATAATATACGCAAAATGTGAGAACAATATCAGAGTATCAACCCTAATGTACGACCAGCTTGAAAGTGATGAAAAAAACAAATGGACATAGATCTGAAAATAAGTTGATAATTATATTACCAGACGCTACCAACCAGCTCTTCATTTATGGAACCCAAACTAATCGTCCAAGTAATACAGAATCATGGCATGTGATAAGCAGCTGTGACAGAATGCAACAATTCAAATCGCACTCACTAGGTTAAAATTTCTGCACATGACGTGGATAGGTTCCTGCATCATAATATTAGATCTAGCCTGATCAAGAGCAAAAGACATGTTCTCGAGCAGGTATTTGGAGAGATAGCTGTGCCAGAAAAAAGAGGCTGTCAATTCTCCCATTCATAAGATTCCATAAAAAACTGACAGAATGCAGCATTATTTGCCTAGCTGAAGGCCAAATCTTGACAAGAGCATATGATAATCCATGCTATGCTGGGGATAGACACCCGTTAGCCAGTGAGCAAAATACTCAAAGAACCGTCTCTGAATCGCCTTAATAGCATTTACATGGCAGAGTGGAGTGGAGGCTCTAGACCACCGAACCCAAACTAACCCAAACTAACCCTGTTCGAGTCTTGATCTGACAAAACTAAAAAATAGGACCATTACAGCTGAAAAGTTATTTAACAATCCTCAATTCAACAGAAATCTTTGAAGACCTCGAAATCATTTCATCAATATGTGGGAGACAAATGAATGAGCTCCCTGTCAAATAGATATCCGTAATCTCTTTTGAAGGAAGACATCATCAATTTCTTAGTCAAATAGAATGGGATCTCTAGTTCTATAATATGAGCCAACACAACCCTTTGAGTCGCGGACTACTTGCATCACACCAATCACCTAGAAAGTTGACATTTTGCTGCAGAAAAGAACAGTCCTCAGAGCCATTTATTCTCCAGAAAATCTTCAGCATGAGCTAGTTTATGACAATGAATGTTGCTTAGAAGGTCATCCACAAATAAATTGAATAGAAGAGGTCCCTTGCGGCCTGCAGTTGGAGTGAAACAGGATGACCTGAATCCATCAATCTCAATATATTGGTCGCGATCTACCTATGAAGTATTAATGAAGCAGTTTCACGAACATCAGTGAAAATCCAAATGAATTGGACACTTTATCCAGTAATACAAAACGGTCAATCAGAGGCCTTGCTGAAATCAGTTTTAATTGCATCAATTTGACGTCTCTCATTAAGCACCGTTCTGAGGGGAAAATGAACAGAGATTAGCAACATAAGATTTTCCTGAAAAAGATCGAAAATCGAACTAAAAAAAAAAACTCATAAGAAATTGCTCGAAAAAGCTTGGAGATACTACATAGTATTGATATTGGTCGATGGTTTTCAATCAAGCTAGGATCCCCCTTCTTAAGCACTCATGCAAATGAGTAATGATAAAATATCACTACACAATTTACCATTTTGACAGTTTGGGGACAAAGTGACGTTGGTCTATCTATCTTCAGAAAGTCAGATGTTACAAAATGATCGACTTGAAGGTTGACGTATGTCGCCAATTTGCCAAATTTTCCAAATGACTCTCAGTGATGTAATGAAATTGGCTTTTTTCGTTGATTGAAAACTATTGAGCAATGAAAATGAAACTCACTGTATGAGTGGTCACTTACATTAACCAATGTAAAGACAATGTATAATGATAAACATGATATTGTTAAATGGTCATAGAAAAATATTTTATGTTCTTAAGCAGGAAGTGATTTTTGACTTCGTCCATATGTATAGATACGACGCTGTGCATAAAAATCAAAACTTTTCTTGAATAAGGGCCGGTCATATCTAGCCAGGTTGATTCGTATACACTGAAACCAGTGGTGTCCAGTAGTTTTTCTAGGCTAGGTCAATTAAACAAGAGATATTCCAAGAAAAATATATGGAAATTATCATTACTATGTACAATTTTTGAAACAAGAATAATCATTTTGAATAATTTTTTGATTTGGAGCCTTGTTTGATCGATATAATAATGATTTACATCTGAACACTTGAAGGGAGTCTCCAACTTGGAATAAAATCAGTATATAAAAGATATTTTTTTTTCCAAAAATATGCTCGGACACTCCGATTAGTATTTCAAATTGCGCTCTTTTTGATATCACGAAAATTTCATACAGGGTGTCCCAAATTTGAGAAATGACGTCATCCACTATTTTTTCTATTGACAACCATAATTTTTTATAACAATTTTTAAAGCGTGAAACAAGTTACACCCTGCGTTTCAAATCTCTACTTTTTATCTTTTTTCTTGCTTGTTTTGGTTAGTGACGTCATGATGAAAAAAAAAATCCAACTTATTCCAGATCAATAGGTACGATATCAAACGTGGTTCTCATATAAAAATGGTGGAAAATTGCCATTTTCCGAACTGTTTTGTCTTATAAGTGTCGTGAAACATTGTCATGCTGCAAAATAGATGTAAAAGTCAGTTTTTTTTTAATCCAGAGCGATATATCGTTTCCATTGCTTGAATGACCTATCCTAGACAAACGACTTTGTAAATGATTGTCTTTCATTATCACGATTGAAATTGAACAAATCAGATACCGATCTGTCAAAAGCAAGAAATATCTGTATAATTGTCCTCCGATGTTCTCACATTATCTCAAATGATGAATTTCATATACAATCTCTGCGGTGGAACACAATATTACAATATTGCGTCTGGATCAAATTGCAATAAGAAAGATAAAATTGACATTTCGAACCAAAGTCCATAGAATCTATCTGGTAGGCCTCGAAAACTCCATACGCAATACGCAATACAGCGCATTGTCCTCCTAATTTACCAAACGTCAAAAAAATTGTAAGGCCAGAAAGCTACCTTTATTTCGCCCTCTAGTATTAGCCTTTTTTTTCTTATGTTTTAACCACATCATCAAGAATTTAGTTTTATCACTATTATACCACGCTAACCATAATCTTAAAGAAAATATAGGTTTATTTTCGCGTTACCTCCATTTTCTACAAGCATTATTTTGAGGGATCCAGTATCTGATCATAATTTGTCTTATTTCATAAGCCTATGTTCAAGGAAAATATTTTTCTTTTCCTTTTCAACCTCTATCACAACCCCGCCATGTTTCTCATACCCTACGCAAGATTTATTTTCATAAAGACTGTCTGGAAAAACATTTTCCCTCAAAAGTTACTGGAAAATTACCTTTACAAATATTGAGCCCCATTTATTTCCTGACACAAAAAAATATTTCTTCTAGATGCGTATTCTCTCCATCAGATGTAATCCAATTTACTCTTTAATGGTGCTATTTTTTATGGGTAGAGACAATTTGGAACAGTTTGTTGTTTTTCCAACGCGTTTAATTTTGTAAACAGACATTCGAGTTGGTTTGTTGGAAAATTCAAATGATAAACTAACAGTGAAGAAAAACGGTTAAATGGGAAAAGAAATTTTAATTGTAATCGAATGCGGTTTAGTTTGCGTCTTAATCTCTTCTGTGTTTTCAATTTAATATGTTTTAAGACATGATTGGAATTATGCATTTTCATGTAATTTCATATTTTTAACCAAAGTTTTTGAAAAATATGAAAATATTTCCAAGACTGGGGATGACTTGAGCAATGCTAGCTGGCAAATGTAGTAGCGGTGAGTTAATACACTGGTCACTGCCTGTTGAGAATGCCTATGCACAAAATGGGGCTCACTGAGATAACTGAATGCAGACTGTGCCCGGAGGAGAAAGAGAAAGCCCGACAATTTCTCTGTGAGTGCCCGGCGATTGCTCGCCTCCGACAAAATGTCTTCGGTAGCCCTCGGAATACTGCAAATGATCTGAATAATGCCTTACCCAGAGCGGCTATCAGTCTGTTCAAAGGACTGGGTCTCATGGGTGAATAACCTGGCAATCATAGCCGCTTTCCAGCTGCCCGTTTTGTGCACGCAATCGAGCATTTGTGCGCGCAAAAGCACTAAACGCGTGATCCAGCTGTATTGCGTTTGGAGCTCCGCGTTACCTTCCCCTTTCCCCTGAAGCACCACCCGGAAAATGTGCATGGGCTTGAAGCGCAAAACTAGCTAAACGTCAAATCAGTCAAATTCTGTCATATTTAAAATCAAAACATTGGCAAGTTTGATCTTTTTTGACTGGATCCATGCTTAAACATACCAAATTCAGCTCAGAGTCGCTTATAAACAATATTTTAACTAATTTTCACAATAATCACAATGTCGAGATGCCTTGGCTCAAACGTAAACAAATACTCCATCGATAGTTTTGACGTTTGTGATTGTGAGTACCTCAAAACGTGTTCCAGGATCACTTTTGCGTTCCAAACACGGTGTTAATCGGCGCTTGAGCTTGAAGGACTAGCTAGAAAGCGGCTCATGTGAGCCAAAATAGACCCACTAGTGGTCGCGGTGGAATGGTGCCATGTGCCCCCTCACAACTTGAAAACACTAATCACTAATAAGAGAGGGGGATGCCAATGCATCTTTCAATATTTGAGTTCTTATATCTCCTGAACCGTTCAACCGATTTGAATATTTTTGTTCTTGTTTCAGAGAGAATAGCCCTGTACGTACATGAGCCCTCCACCAGGCCCTCCATCTATAGATTTTTTTTTTTTTTACATAGGCCATTCATTCAATGAATTATATTTGATTTTCATTTATTTCAACTTTGAAAACGGCTTCAGTACTTAATTTGGATACATAGGCCGTTCTTCCACTGACATGGCTCAAAACTTCTCTGTACATGAGCCCTTCATCCAGTCTTAACTTCTTCATTTATTTCGATATGATAACAGGACCCAGCTAAAAAGAATTTTGGGTATATAGCCTTCATTCATGCAAACAAGTCATTTTCGATATGTCTTTAAACAAAGGTACTTTATTCTTAGTCGTTTTACATAGGTCGCCCAAAATCCACCCTGTATATTGATTTGAATAATTCTTTCCACATCTTGGTTTCGGACCATGCAGGAGCGATTTCCTGGAAAACGAAATCCATCTCGGATCTTTTTTTGTCATTTACACCTTACGTAAACTCAATCCTTGGACACACTGTATAAATCTGGCTTGAGAAGCTTTTTGAGAACGTTTGAGACAACAAGTTTAAACTTTTGTTCTAATTTAGCATCTGGATAATAGATACTCTAACTTGCTCCCGCCATCGACAGTTGAAAATTAATTTTGTAGTTTATTTCAACTCTGTCAACACTCCAGGATAAATTTAAACTCAACGCTGAAGTGAGCTCGCCACAAAATCATCCGTGTTTCTCTAATTAAATGTACGGTGGAAGTGGTTTGTCCCGACAAGTGGCTTTTGACTGACCAAGCATTGAGTCTGCTGGTCTGTCACGTGAAATATAACAGTAATTGTCTTTCCTGCAAATAAAATATTGTGCAATATTTGTGACATGAAATGTCAAACAATGGACGATTTGCACTTTTTTTAGAAATATGAAACATATAAGGATTAGTGAGTACTGATGCCATTGATGTTTGAAAAATCAACCTACGACCTCTATTAATGTAGTAGTCACCGATTAAAGAGCGCCAATCGACATCCACTACGTCACAGAATACATGATCTGTCTCTGTCTGGCGTATGACTGAGATGACTCTTTCTCTCTCGGGAGGGTCATATGGCCCCTCTCCGTTTTCGATCATGCAGTGAAATTATTTGCGTTTTCTTTTGTATTTATACAGTATATTTTTGGGCATTTTGGAGAATAAAGAATCGCTTATGACTTTCTAATATTGTCTAGAATACGTAAATCAAATTTCAAGTCATTTGAAAATGTATGCAGATTATCCATTGGTTGTGATCAGACGCAGTGTAGCTTCACTAGCTTCTCTATTGAATTGGATGTGTGGTCAATCGCCCCGTTTTCAGTCGTAGCAATGGTTTAGAGCGCATCATCACCCAGCGGACCTTCCGGTGATTGGCGAGATTTCCACAATTGGGTATTTCCGATGTTTAACTGTCGGGCTTTTAAGCATTGTCCTCACAACTTGGAATGACTGAGGATCCGTATTGGATATGAAAATGCCGCGAATCCGACCAAAATGTGTCAGAACACAGCTGAAAACTTCAGGAATTTCCTAAACACTACATTTCTTCTGAAGAACATAATCTTGCTGAAGTGATCTTTAAAACTTGAGTGAAAGAATAGGATGTAGTTTAAACTCGAGCAAAATAAACGTAAGTTGTGCCATTTTGTTCTCGTATCTTTCCAAAACTGCAGTCTCTGTTTTGCCGCACCCTGTACTTACAAAAGATTCTTCTGAGACAGATTTGGGTCAACTATTCCTTTTAATTCTCAGGCACTTATCTTTTAGTTGACACTCAGCAGTATGATTTATTTCAACTTTGCACACCGAAGCGTTTTACTGTCGTGGTTGGTGGTTTGTCATAATACTTTTCAAAGCTACAAAAAATTTCTTTTGCCAACGTCAACATTCATCATAATAATCACAAAGATGGCTTAATCTGATACTAGTCATATTGTCAATACTAGACCTTAGGATTCTGGTTATGGTTCGTATTATACTAGATAATTGAACATACCAGCATAAATGTGTCATTTACGTGACAAGGTCATTTAATTATAATCGTCTAATAGTCAGAGACTGAATAGGCTCTAGGGAAAAAGGACTGAAGAAAAGGTAATTTGGGATCGCATTTGATGAGTCCGCTACGCAATCAACTGTAACTTTTCACTTCACGATGAAGATACAACAAATCCTATATTCTAATTGACTCAAAGATGTCAGATGTGAAAGTGTAACAGAGACTTAAACTTTCTTGGGTAAATCACTGCAGTCCACCACTCATTTTTCTTCTCACTGCCGGCGATTCTTGTTTTAAATTGCGAAATAGAAAATGTGAAATAAACGAGAAAAGAAGAAACAATGGCTCTCTATGACATCTGAATTTCACCAAATATCACCATGAGTTGTGTGGACGGCTACAACTCGTATCACATCATCTGCACCAGACGTGATACTTCCACCCATTTGAATGTTGGACGTTTAGACCTTGATAAAAACTATCAATTTAAAGATCTAGACTCTCTGCTGAATCATATGCTGATATAACGTTACCACCTGGACCAAAAGTCCTTTCTAACAACAAGTCAAGCGCTCAAGAGAAATGGGATAAGTTACGGACCGACAAAATTGAAACTAAATGGAGCGTTGAAAATTGTCCAGGAGTTAAATCTGAGAAAGCATTTGGATCCGATAAGAGAACACAGAGACCGCAAGTTTAATAACGCTTTGAACCAAAACTGTATAAAGGGCTTCGTATGTTTATATTTGATATCCGTAAATAGGTCTTGACCGACTTTATATCTCTCTCCACCAGACCTAAAAAGTTTGTAACGGGAGGGTTGAGCAGCAGTTGCCAAGTTTGCAAGTCTGATTTGTCTGTATTTTTTGACGTTTACAGTCTGTTTAAAGGTTCTTACGAAACTGGTGCCAATCATTGGAATATTAACCAGAGCGTCGTTGAAGTCAGTCGATGGAGAGCGCAGTGAAACGCCTCACTTGACAGATGAGTGCAAATTCTAGATGAAAGATAAGAGTGAGAAAACATACATATTCGGAACCGGAACCGGAAGCAAGCGGAAGTACCAAGTTTTGAAATCGTTAAGGAGGATTCGCTGTCGAAAATTGATGAGACTTTTGTGCAATACGCCAAGGGCAAATAATTCTGCATTTGAAAATGGATTAACAAATCCTGCGTTCTGGAGATAATATCAAAAAAATGTAATTGAAGAGCTCCAGTACCATAATGTATTCCAGTTTCTGATGTATGTGGGTATGAATCAAGACTGGTGTCACAGGTACAGGTATACAGGGTCTATACAATCAATTTCAAAATTAAAGAACCTGTTCTTAGCAGGATCACAGCATAAAGATTCACTCAAAAAAATGTAGGTTTTGCGTCAATGTATTGGCCTTTTGTGAAAAAACACCGCACCACTTTGTCAAGCGCATTTAAAATAATACCTTTTTGTTCTACACCGAAATTCGAAAATACACAATAAATTATAAAATAATCAGTAGTCATCGATCCGTAGTAGCCCAGGAGGCAGCGGCTTTTTTTTTCGAGAAATTTTATCTCGGCTGAGTTTAATACGGTACGCTGTAGTCACATTTCCAATGACGAAACCGACCGTCAGTCTCAATATCATCGGTGGGTACGCGTGGGAATCCGTGAAAAAAAGAGTTTTCTAAAGTTATTTTACCACAGATGAAATTGTTTACACACAATATTCATATTAATTAGCAACCAAAAACAACCGTCAGCCGTGCGGCAGAGGAGGGATGATGCGTCCGTCGAGCGTGTAAATAAATATATATTGATTGAAAACCTTTGTGCAAGAAGGTGATAAGTGCATAATTCTGCAAAAATGATTGAGCTGCTTATATAGGTCCAAGAAGTTGCTCTTTTAGCTTGGTGCAAGTATTGGATACGTACGGGTAATAAATATTGAATTATTAATGCAAAAAACATATCCCCTGATATGGTATGGTGCAATAACGGGTCAAGATATCTGTAACTTATCCCTTAT
This sequence comes from Orchestes rusci, assembly GCA_958502075.1. Taxonomy (NCBI): domain Eukaryota; kingdom Metazoa; phylum Arthropoda; class Insecta; order Coleoptera; family Curculionidae; genus Orchestes; species Orchestes rusci. The sequence goes on from OY293303.1 coordinate 100,357,245, forward strand.
CCCGTTCTTGCAACAAAGTTAGTATCATTTTTTATTAGTACCAATACTGCACCATACGGCTTTTCATGAATTTATCACATTCTTGCACCACATCTTTCGTTTTCTCAATAGGATTGGTATTGAACTGTAAAATGATGTTAAAGTAATTTTTATTTGTAGGCTAGTTAGGCCACACAAAATGACCAACAAAAATTCTAAAGTGAACATTTTTTTTGCCTCTCCTAAAAAATCAACTTATTTTCACTTATCTTCCTCTTGCACCAGAGTTTCCAATTTCAAACAATTCTATTTCGCTTGAAATTTTTAGACATGATAACATACATACAGGGTGACAATTTAAAAAGGATCAGCATTTGATTGTATAAAGATTTGGCGAGACACGTCAATTTAGCTATCGGTCACAACTTTTGAGGTATCTGTTGTTTTTCTGGAATCAACCCTCTTACGCACAGGGTGGCTACCCTTGAAATTTCCGAAAGCAACCCCCACTTATTTTGCGATTTTTGAAATCTTCACGTTATTGTCCATACGCTACATCACTTTTTTTTCAAAATTGATGTTCCTAACCTCTCAAAAGTTTTCAAACGAACAGAATTAATTATTCCTTGAACTAGATAGTATGAAAATTTGGTGGGACATGTCGATTTAGATATCAACGGGGACAACTTTTGAAGTATCTATTAATTTTCTGGATTGAACTCCCTCACCAGGGTAACTACCCTTGAAATTTCAAATAGCAACCTCCACTTATTCCGCGACTTCTGAAATATTTATAATATGCTTCATAAGTTGCATCACTTTTTTTAAAATTGGACTACATAACCTCACAATTGTTTCCAAACGGACAGCAATTATTATAATTTCCTAAACCAATGATGGTATGGAGATTCTGTGATCTCAATGCAGATATCAAGGAAGACAACTTTTGAGGTGTAAGCTGTCATATTACTTTCAACCCCCTGACCTCCAGGGCGCCTACTTTAAGATTTTGGCTAAAAACTCCTACTTCTTTTGTAATTTTTGAGTTCCTTATGTATCTCTAGATAAACTCCTTTTCTTCTTATTGGGATTCTCAATTTCACAAACAGAACAATTGTGAGGTTATCTACTTAATTGTTGAAAAAAAAAGTGATGTAGCTTATTGAAAATTACAAGAACATTTCAAAACTCGCGGAATAAGTGGAGGCTGCCATTTGAAATTTCAGGGTTAGTTACCCTGGGAGTGAGGGGGTTGAATCCAGAACAATAATAGATACCTCAAAAGTTGTCCCCCTCGATATCTAAATTGAAGTGTCTCACCAAATGTTCATACTATCATCAGTTCAAGGAATAATTAATTCTGTTCGTTTGGGTTGGGAAAAAAAGTGATGTAGGATATGGAGAATATCGTGAAGATTTCAAAAATCGCAAAATAAGTGGGGGTTGCTATTTGAAATTTTAAGGGTAGCTACCTTGGGCATGAGAGGGTTGATTCCAGAAAAACAACAGATACCTCAAAAGTTGTCCCCCTCGATATCTAAATTGATGTGTCTCGACAAATCTTCATACTATCATTGGTTTGGACACAATCAAATGCTGGTCCTTTTTAAATTGTCACCCTAGAAATATAATAATGACCGTCACCTGGCTGTCTAATGGGGGTAAGACCGTCCGTCAGGTTCTTTGAAAATGTATGACGCGTGGAATTTTCTATCGGCTGACTGACGGCTTTTACCCAAATAGACAAAGAGCTGACGGTTATTATCATATTTCTATTTGTTGAAACTATAATATTTATTAATTTCAAATGAGCTTTTCACGATTTATCGAAGGCGAGATCGAAGGTATACATTATACAGGGTCCTGCATTGGTGCGCCGGGCATCCACAGCGTCTTTATTTACAAGAGTAGAAAAAAAAGTTTAATACAAAAGTTGTAGGATGTGGGTGGATGCATATCTTAAAAAAAATGACGTCATAAAATATGTGTTTTTTTTATTATACACCCTGTATTTTTGGCACATTTAGGTTCCTTCTGTTGTTCTTTCTTATGTACCAAAATATTTTTTTATTTGCTTTTACATTTTAGGAGCAATAAATAAGAAAAATGAAAACATCGTTTAGCACACTTGGAAAAATTAGAAAAAAAAATCTTGTGAGATCTGTTTTGTTCCAGCTTTCTTATAATACTGTGACAAAAAACAGGTTTTCTTATTTTATGTAGGGTGTTCAAAATTTGGTTACAGAAACGGAAACTTTCAAATCAGTTTTTCCTCGAGTTTTTCTTAGTATTTTCAAATGTCACACCCTAGATTTTATTTCATTATTGCAGAATTTGATTACAAGCATATTCTGTAATAACGAATGTATTTAAATGGTTTAGAGGTATTAACAAAAAAACATAAATATCCGCATTGAACTACGGCAGTGTATTGAGAAATTATCATAGACAGCCATGAATATGCGGCAGAGAATAATGATTGCAAGTAATAATAAACAAATGTTTGCAGCAAAATGGGAGACAATGACATTTTGATTATCAAAATTTGTTAAAATTAATCGCCAATAGTTCCTGTTGAAGTCTGTAAAGTGATAAATATACTCCAACATATTGTTTTTACATGGCTATCTATTATACTTTTCCAATACTTTTTTAGTTTAATGAGGATATTTATGGTTTTTGGTAAATATGTACCTCCAAAACCATTGATAATTTTGATACATCCGTTATAACAAAATATGCTTGTAATTAAATTCTGCAATAATGAAACAAAATATTGGGTGTGAGATAAAAAAATATTAAGAAAACCTGATTTGAAACTTGCCATTTTTGTAACCAAATTTTGAACACCCTGTATAGAATAACACAAACCTGTTTATTGTCAGAGTATTATTAGACCTTTAGCATTACTGTTCAAACTATTTAGCTGGAACAAAACATCTAACAAGTTTTTTTTCTTATTCTTCCAAGCGAACAAAAGGATGTTTTCATCTTTTCTCATTTATAGCTCCTAAGATATCAAAGCAGATAAAAAAATACTTTGGCACAAAAGAGATAACAACAAAAGGAACCTAGATGTGCCAAAAAATACAGGGCGTGTTATTTGAAAAATATATATTTTGTGACGTCACACTTTTTGGAACACCTAGTATAAAATATTGTTTTAGATACGCATCCACCTACATTCTACATTTTTTGTACCAAACTTTTTTTTTATACTGTTGTAAATAAGGACGCTATTGATGCCCGACGCACTTATGCAGGACCCTGTATAATGTATACTTTCATTGAATCGTGAAAACCTCATAATTGATATATAATATTAAAACTATATTATATATCAATTATGAGGTTTTCACGATTCAATGAAAGTATACATTATACAGGGTCCTGCATAAGTGCGTCGGAATATGATAATAACCGTCAGGTGATTGTCTATTAAGGGAAAATCCGTTAGAAATTTCCACGCGTCATATATTTTCGCCCTGACTGACGGTCTTACCTCCATTAGACAGGCAGCGAACGGTCAACAATATATTTCTATATATCTATGAAATCATGTGTAACCATTTCAAACGAGATATAATCGTTTGAAATTCATATATTTTTTGTCAAGTTCAAGCGCTCGACTGATGCATTATCCTCTCTCTCCCGCACGGCTGACGGTTGATTTTTGTTTCTTATCAATATGAATAATGTATGTTAACAATTTCGTCTGGGATAAAATGCCTGGAAAACTTTTTTTCCACGAGTACTGCAGCTTCCCACGCACTCTCCCACCGCTACTAGACTGACTGACGGTCGATTTCGTCATTTGGAATGTAGCTACAACATACAGTATTAAACTCAGCCGTGATAAAATTCTTCGAATTCTGCTGCCTCCCGGACTATAGAGGGAGTAGAGTTTCTTTCTACGGATCGATGTCCTCTTGGATAAATGACACATGGGTAGTTGTGGCTCATAGTTTGAAGGTAGATACAGCAATTTCCCATACTTATAGTATAATTTTTGATGTCGCAAACTTCTATAAGAAAGATTTGAATAAATATTTGAATCATTCCAAGAAAATGAAAATAATATTGTTGCCATTGTATGGTGTTTGGAGTTTTTTAAAATATCGTTTTCGCATTGTTTTTCTGGTTATGAAAACACATACTTGATCAAGTGCAAGAGAAGAGAACTGGGGAATATTCATAAGACGAAGGAAAAAGGAAGTGTGGGATAGACGTAAAGAAAGAGAGATACAGGTAAATATATATATTTTTTTATTTTCAGAATCAGGAAAAGCATAATGACATTATCCATCAGGTGCCTCAGCAAAACAACCTAACGTCAGCAGCAGATTTGATACTATTTGATACTATTATTTTCACGACAGAGGCCTGAGAAGAAGAAAACCCACACAAAATCCTCCTCATAGAATAATGAATAATTCAACAAAAATTAATCTTGGCTTTTAATTTAAATGAAGAAATTTTTAAATCAAGAGAAGTGCATTCACGTCAAAATCCCTCTACCTAGATTCTTTGAAAAAAAATCGTCCAGAACCCAAAACATGAATTACTATGGACAAGATATACTCTGTCTCTTGCACCAAAGCTTGACCGAATCTTGTAATTTGTACCTAATCATCTCACGTTTGAGCCAAAAACATAACACATCGAGCCCAAGAATTGATTTTCTCTAAAGTCAAATAATTTTTTGTTTCAAGACACGAGCGAAGCATTGGTTTGAAATTCATACGCATTTATGGCTCAGGATTCTTTTTTTTCAGTGTAGAGTCCCAGTGACTGTGAACCTAGCTTCACTCAGAACTAGGTCGCAGGAATCCCCCAACTTTTGAAATTCGGTGGCGAATGCTAATCGTTAAAAAGGGTGTTGAAAGTGAAACTTTATTTTCGAAAAATTTCAATAATTATTATAGAATTATACAACAATGATTTTTTTTATGAAAAACATGGGACAAGCAGTTGAAGCTTGTAAAATTTTCGAGGGTTATAATTCACACCACAAAACTTCAATCAAAAGTTTTGTGAATCATGTAAGAGCGAATAATTTTGAAAAATCGTAACAGCGATCAAACGCAGATCAAGTTGTCCCTCTATAGACTGTTCAAAACCAAAAGTCATCGAAGTGAACAAACTTCATGTGATCAGACATAGCGGAACGATTGAATAAGTCACATGTCTATTTCACATGACCTTTCAGTCGTTCAGCTTTCTTTGATCACGAGTAGTTTGTTTACATCGATGACTTTCGATTTTGGACAAGGGGTTGTTGACACAGCTTTAGATTCAATACAATACGCGAAATTATTCAAGTAAGACCTAATATTTTTATCGAATGTGATTTGAATCGACTTTGAAATTATACCTTCAAACTCGATTCAAATCGATTTTATTAAAATATAAGGTCCTAACACCTAACTCAGATAATTTCGCGTATTGTATTGAATCTAGAGCTGTACCAACTACACCCTTTCCAAAATCAAGAGTCAAAGCAAAACATGATTTGAGGAAATTTCATGACTATTTTGAAAGTTTCCAAGTTTCAATTGTGGAAAATCTTGAAACAATTCTTTGATATGTTTTGGTCGATCAAAAATGTTTGTGAATATATGTGAGCGATCGAATAAACATCATTATGTCAAAGACGTAAACGTAAACTACAAATACACAGTGATAAGGAATATTCTAGATAAACATTACTTTGGCATTATGTCATTGTGTCGGAATATACAGTGAATCGAAGATGAGATGAATACACCTCTGTATTCTCCTTGATTAAAGAAGTCGTGGTTCGAAATTTTTTACAGTCATACTGACTGATGCGTTCTACTATTCATCATATTTAAGTAAAATGTATTTTGATAACCTACTTCGCTTTCGCAAAGAGGGCCAATCCCCGATATTTTGCTTAGCGTCAAAGGTCGGAGATATCGAGAAAAGTTGGTCTCAATTACATTCTTACCCTGGATAACGAGTTTCAAGAGAAAATTTATATTTTCATTTTTATATTTTCCTTGATAAAATCCATTACCAACTAAAACTTGGCTTTCCACAACCTTACAAATTGTTTCCGAGACGCCATGACAGTATTATACAGTGCGGCTCTAAAAGGTCCCCCCCTTTTTTTTAATGTGTGCACCAAAAATTTTGAAACTTGGCGTGCTTTAATTGCTGTCGAAATACTACTTTTTGATGTTACTGACGTACTTTTAGAATTCAAGATGGCGGCTAGGCGCCATTTTGAAACATTTTTTTGAATGGAAAGGGGGGTCGTGTGACACCTCATTTTGAAGATCATGATAAGTACTTTATAACCCTTAAATATTGAGTCGATATCTTTAAGAAGGTACTACAAAATGGCGGTACATTTAATTACTACGTTGATACATACACTTTAAAAATAAATCGTCAAATTCAATTCAAAAGATGCTGGAAATATTCTTGACATAAAGTTTGGGTTAGGAATAAATTACAAAAATGTCAAAAAAGCATCTTTTGAATTGAACTTGACGAATTTTTTTAAAAAGTGTATGTATCAATGTAGTAATTGAATGTACCGCCATTTTGTGGTACTTGAAGATATTGTCATGTGAATACGAACGGATCAAAGAAACATAGAGTAAATCAACCCACCCAAACGGACGACGCACAACCAGGCCATGCTTACTCGGCACTTTTCTGGTATAAATAGAAGCCCGATACGCTAATCAAATGGTTGGAAGAAACGTGATTTACTCCGATCTTTCTTCCCACGAGCAGTGCCAGTCGCAAGACCACTAGTCCTCTCGTATTCACTGTACACTTCTGTCCCCGCAGCGAGTCTACTGTTGGGACCCGGACTGGCCAAGGTCCAACATGCTCATCCCACTGTGTGTGCTGAAAGATGTATTTGAGGAGGCAATAGATGTTGTTATGTGCTGCTCTAGTTTCACTCCCGACTGACGGCTACGTCCCTAGAGCACGATAGGTGAGGGTCCAGACGAAGGCCCAATCCTACGCCTATTGTGACATTTGGTGGAGGCGCCTCACGATCATTCTCGCACGCTTAGCGAGTACAGAGGGCCTACAAAGTGAGTGCAGAGTCGAGAGTGCAGAGAGCCATCAAAATGGGAGCAGTATGACCTGTGGTCCAGGAATAGAGATGATGAGGCAGAGGAACTTCGTCCGGGTCAACGAGGCTCCACACTCCCGGGGGCATCCGCAGTGATAAGAGGCTCGACTGGCACTGCTCCTGACACGGCTCTTCCAACTTATTGATAGACATAGGCAGGTATTAAGTAAGTAAAATGAGTAAGAAAAATGGTATCTACATATATTTTTATACAATTAGACGCCGCTGTTGATTTTTTTTTTTTTTCATGTTATGAACAACGACTGCTTCCGGTCCTCCGAAACCCACACAAGGAGTATGGTTCCATCAAGGGAAATACAGGTCACTTTGAACCGAGTAGAAGTGATATGTATTGCCTTGTGAACCAGCACGAACAAAGCATCACAATCGAGGTCAAGGCGCGGTTACGAAACCTGAGGCGACTAAAAAAAAAAAACACGTAGCGTCAGAAAGAATCTGAACGAGGGTGCCATTGATGACGATATGGATTGCCATGGTCACCGTTGGTGTTGGTCAGGAACATACCTACTCAGCATATTGTTATTTGTGAAATTTGTGATACTCAGGACCGGAGCAAGTAGATGTTATTAGTTTTTAAGTCAGATTGTAAGGGATGTGGCATGTTGGTTTTTGAGCATTGGAGGCCAATGCTATTGAGGAGGGGACATGTGTCATGTGAATACGAACGGATCAAAGAAACATGGAGTAGATCAACCCACCCAAACGGACGACGCACAACCAGGCCATGCTTACTCGGCACTTTTCTGGTATAAATAGAAGCTCGATACGCTAATCAAATGGTTGGAAGAAACGTGATCCACTCCGATCTTCCTTCCCACGAGCAGTGCCAGTCGCAAGACCACAGGTCCTCTCGTATTCACTGTACACTTCTGCCCCCGCAGCGAGTCTACTGTTGGGACCCGGACTGGCCAAGGTCCAACATGCCCATCCCACTGTGTGTGCTGTAGGCTGTATTTGGAAAAACAATAGATGTTGTTATTCGCTGCCCTAGTTTTACTCCCGACTGACGGCTACGTCCCAGGAGCACGATAGGTGAGGGTCCAGTCGAAGGCCCAATCCTACGCCTATCGTGACAATATCGACTCAATATGCTAGGATTATAAAGTACTCATCAGAATCTTCAAAATGAGGTGTCACACGACCCCCCTTTTCATTTAAAAAAATGTTTCAAAATGAAGCCCAGCCTCCATCTTGAATACTTAAAGTACGTCAGTAACATCAAAAAGTAGTATTTTGACAGCAATTGAAGTATGCCAAGTTTCAAAATTTTTGGTGCACTCATTAAAAAAAAGGGCCCCCCTTTTAGAGCCGCACTGTATGTAACAAAACTCCAATTTTCAGTTTTTATGAGAATAATATTGCGTCAAACGGAATAATAACTTCGTAAATGAAAAAAAAAAACATTGAAAACAAAATCGTTTTTTTTTTAAATACAGGGGTGTATATGTGAATGTTGACATTTCCAAAATGATTATAGTAGGTATCAGAGTGAAAGGAAAGTTTTTTTAAATGGTCTGATGCGGTATATTATATGGACCCGTTTTAGGTTAGCAATAATAGTTGATTTTGAAAATATGCGTTTGCTTAGCAACAATTATCATTTTGTTCACTTTTACGTGACATTGCGTTGAAAAAGCATCACTAAACTTATTAGATATTGATAATTTATTTCAGGCAACAAGGACCAAAAAATGCCGGATAGGAGGAGATCATTGTGTATTTGCGGATTTTGGTATTGGTGCTGGGTGAGGTGTCCTGAACAACATACTAAATTTCCTGATCGGTTGGGAAATAGCTTTAGTTGAAAGAGGCCAACTAACAATTCTTTGTTTTATAAAGGCTGTAAGAACATTTATACAACAAACCTTATAAAACATCTGAAGTCCGGTAAGCGTGTTAACAACGTTCTTAAAGCGCTTATAGAGCTAAAATGGGCGCAGATTTATACAACTTTTTCGCTCTATAAACAGTTCTGTAAAAGCTTCTAACACATTTATACAACTATTTTTTAGACGTTTACAGAAGCTTTACATAACATAGATAAAGTTATATAAAACCAGCATACACAGTTAAACTACCGATATATAAACGTTTAAACAATGTTTATAAAACATGGGAGCAAACTATTATGAGACTATTTTATAAAGGTCCCATTAATGTTCTACCAAACAACTTGTCTAAATTATTATCAGATACTTTTTGATTCCTTAAACGTTTTTGAAAAAGCGGTTTTGCTATTATCAACTACATTAAAAGGTCTAAAAGATTTCTTTGGTCGTAAAATGCTTTCTATAAAGTTCATGCATGATGGCGGGATGAGTAGATATGAGTTATAAGTTAAACATACTGCTTAATTTCATCTATGACATATGTTGACGCTTAATTTTGGTTGCAAATCAAAATTTATTGTGCATATATACTATTTACATGGTGAATTTTTTAAGCGCCCGTTATAAATACCGATTTTGATGATCCTTTTAATTAAAAATTAAAATTAAATATATTTTTTTTTTGTTAAAAAATATCTCATTGTGGCGAATGTAGTTTTAGATATAAAACAAGTATTCTCAACCAACGTAGCATCATTTTTTTGTTATAAATGCATTTTGTTTTTAACTCAAAATGTGCCGCCGATCCAACGGGAGCTTAACCACACCCAACATGGCGAAAATTCTTATAGAACATTTTGATCACACACACAACACATAAACAATCTTTCAGTTCGTCCTGTGACGATTATAGCACAATCAAGTATTTTCATGTAACAGAGACGTATTTTAAGTATTTGTGTAACATATTAAACGTAAGCAATCAGTTGTTTCATGCTTCATGTTAAATAACGCCGTCTTATTCACTTTTAATTTATTTTTATTATAAAGTCAAATCTATTTAATTTGAACAAATACGGTCTTTTCTATCGTTTATATTTCGAAAACAACTGAACAAAACATGGCATAATATGATACTTCATATTTCTTGAAATTTCCCAAGAATCCCAAATAATTTATTATAATGAAGTATTTCATTTATGGGAATAAAGTAATAATGTTGAATAGGAAGGAATGGCTGTGTTGCTCATCTCGAAGTAGGAAGAAAACAGTTTGAGTACTCAGAGCAATAATCTTTTGTTAATGTAGCTGGCAAAGCGCTTTCGGCTAATAATAAGCCATCATCAGTGCCCCAACTGAAAGTGATACCGGCATGAGTTACGTTCTTAAAAGTGAGTACCACAAAATTCTTTCTTTTTCCTTTATTATATAAATTCTTTTTCTTCGATAAACGTTAAAGAACGTAACTCATGCCGGTATCACTTTCAGTTGGGGCACTGATGATGGCTTATTATTAGCCGAAAGCGCTTTGCCAGCTACAATAATACTAGATTATTGCTCTGAGTACTCAAACTGTTTTCTTCCTAATAAAGTTGAGCCGCCAGACAAAATCTGGATCCATCGCCGAATTGGATTTTGAATCCAGCAAATCAAAACCAACCCAAGTAGATACTAAATTTCCTTAAAATCTCAACAGTCGTTCACATGTACCTAATAAGGCATTTCCATGTGACGTCACTAGAAATGTCAAATACCCATAAAAAAACAACTGATCGAGGACAGGCGGTCACAAAAATACCATCTTTGCTGTTCGCGACACGTACGTCACAATGGACAATTTGCATATTTTTTAGAAATATGAAAAATATGAAGATTATTAGGTACTGATACCATCAATGTTTAAAGAATCCACCTTCGACCTCTATTAATGTAGTAATCACCGATTGAAGAGCGCCAATCAACATCCACGACGTCACAGAATACATTATCTATCTCCGTCTGGCGTATTGGCTGTAATGACACTCTCGAGACGGTAATTTGGCTCCACCCCGTTTTTGATCATACAGTGAAATTTGCGTTTCTTATTTATTTAGTATATTTTTGAGTATTTTGGATTTGTTTTTTCGCTGATGACTTTCAAATATTGTCTAGAATACGTATTTAAAATTTCAAGTCATTTGGAACTGTATGCAAATTGTCCATTTGGTCTTTGAAATTTCCCAAGGTTCGATGCGGCATTTTTTTGAGTATCTCTTACGGTTTATACGAGATCCTCATGCATATACTTGATTTTGTAACACCCTGTATAATGTATCTTTTTGAAAATCACTTTCAAAACTGAATGGGATTATAAAGAAGGGGATAGAGCCCATACATGAATGGGATTATGTTTTTATAAAACGCTTCTATTGCCAAGGGTTAGGACAAAAGGGTCCGTATTTTCGCTATCAGGCCGAACAAGAATAAATCATTGAAAAACAACAGGCTTCAAAATTTTGACTATAAAAATTCTTTTATTCTTATCACTAAATTCCACAGAGTGTTTTGAATTTTGGCAATGTTTAGGATATATTTCAGCTGCTAGAGATGACGTAACAAACGTTCATCTGTTGAAGTTTATGGTTTTCATGGTGGATGAATCAGCCTATATTTAAAGATTTTTGAAATGGCCCGACAGCATTTCTCTTGTAGAATTTCTCAATAATAGCACTTGCTTCGGTCTCAAAAACGCTACTGGTCATTGGTCCATTTGTCTGAATTGATTGGACCTCTCTACCATATTTCCCTGAGGTCGAAATATGTCGATTTACCGCAATTTATCGTAGTCCAAAATTGCACCGTTTCCGAGATACAGGGTGGTCAAGTTTAAAATTAAAAAACTATTTTTCTCATTATTTTGGACACTTTTTCACATATTGCTTTGAAAATTGGTATAAGGGAATTTTGTGATTGCTTTTTTTTATCTTTCATTAAAGAAGAAGATTCTCTAGACAATTGAAAGTGAAAAGGGCACTCTTGTTAAAGTTCGCTCAAGTGAGCCGTTTTCGAGATATTTCCATTTAAAGTGTTCCATGCCATCTTCTTAAAGCTTTATCTCGGAAACGGTGCAATTGCTTATTGAGGTAAGTTGCTTTGAAACGTCTTATTTTGACTTCAGGGTAACATAATATGGTAGCTTTGTGAATAATTTTTAGATACGCTCGCGTAAGGTAGTCGAATATTAGGTATTTTTCGGTGTGGCATGGAACTCTTAAATGAAAATATCTCGAAAACGGGAAAACATTTGTGACTGAAATGAGCTTAGGTATATGAATGTGCCCGCGATTGATTAGTGTGCGGCTGGATGTGCATGTCCATTCAAGTCAAAGACGTTCGTGACTAAAACTGTTTTGCTTTTTCTGTGTGCGGCTGGACTAAGTTGGTTATCATTGTTTTTTAATATTTTCAGGCATCAGATGAATCACCTATTCTAGTAGCACCACCAAAAGAACCTCAACGTGTGATGAATATTATTTCACACAACTTGATCAATAATGATAACGAAAACATCTATTTAGACCAATCGACAGCAAAAAATGTATTAATGGAGGGTATCGAGGAAATCGACGTAGTACCACAAAAAGAATATAATATGGTCCTTAAAGACATCACAAACACGAATGGTGACTTAACTACCGAAGAGAAATTAGCTGAAGAAAATGAATCAACGAACAGGGAAGTTTTTGAGTGCGAATCAAATGCCACACTCAATGAAAAATTGGATACAATTTTGGCAAACCAAGCAGTAATAACAAGCAATCAAATAATTATCATGAACAAACTTGAACAATTAGCTACCAAGGAAAACCAAGACATTATAATGAAGGAGTTGGCCAAAATTGAGACGATGATAGAACTAGTTGGTACCCAAACATCATGTGAACATAAGTCCAATAAAACTGATATCAAGCGAACAACCATCAATACAGATATTGAAACCATTCATGATTTAAAGAGTTTATCAGAGCTGGAACAGAAACTTGAAGACAAACAAATTATGGAGGAATATATAACAAAATTAGGCTATATCTGTGGTACCAGTGGCAATGGAAACGGTATCAACAATGCCTATACTTTAGTTGACAGGTTGTTTGACCGTCAATTCATGACTTTGTGTTCCTGGGCAGGTGGTGCCAGGGACAAAAGAGAGAAAATTGCGCTCAAAGTTTTTAAAAACGTCATTAACCTATTTGCTAAAGTTGTGCGGCTGTCCGATGATAAATTCACATTGGCAAACACTGAAGAGTTTTTAAAGAATGTATTAAGAAATTCAACAAGACGAAGTGCATGTAATTTGAGTCGATGTTCATCTGTCAAAAGAAGACCAAAAAAGTTATGTTACCAGGAAAAGGGAAAGGCAGAAAACGTAACAATAGAAATCACAGAAAACGTACAAGCAAACGAAAATGAAGAACTTACAGAACAGCTGGTTACTGAGGGCTTGCACTGCAGTGATGTTGAAGAAAGTGTGGAAACAAATAATGAAGAATTAGTGCAATGATTATTGTGGATGATATTAATAAGTATATGTGGTATGGAAATCAATCTTGAGTTGGCTGTTAGAAAAGGAATATCTTATACATTGAAGGCTGTAACCTAATATCTATTTTTTATAACTATAAGTGTTTTTTAATTTATTTTGTCTAGAAGTATATTTTAAGTTTATGATGAAAGGTGTAAATAAAAGCCTTGTTTCTCTTCAAACGCCTTTTATTTCTTGAAAATAAGTATGTATATTGCTAAATACACTGAAAACACTATTAGCATAATGCGTGCATGTCAATTCAACTAATAGTTATTGATTTTACAACACAAATATTACATGTTCAAAATATACTTAATTATTCAACTCTGAGTGTAAAAACAATATCTAGTTATTCTTCTGTATGAATAAACATATTAACAGGATCAAAACCAAAATAGAACAGCGCATTTTTTTAAGCCAGAAAACCATTACATACTTTTAGCGTGCATGAAAATTCACAAAATAATTAGAAAAATAATGAGTATATAATATTAAATATACCTATATAATACTTAGGTATATGTATACTTATACTTAATATCCAAAGTTAAATAATGACAACTAATTTTTTCTCAAATTTATTTTGTAATAGATATGTAGATAATTAGCAGTCAAATTATCAAACAATGAGATATGGATATAAAAATTATTATTCTTGTTTATTTTTCATAAGGTGTGCAACAAAGGAAAAAATATGATTTGATTGTTATGGTATACAGCTACTAACTTGCATTTTACATTTTTTATGGAATATGATTTAGGGAGCTCGAAGACTAAATTATTTGTCTTGAATATATTCAGATATGAAGATTTAATGGGTGTTTCAAAAACAGTATCCAGTGTTCTTACAGATGTACCCATAATATATGGAGCGTTATTTTCCTTTTCTACATACTTCATCGCTACAACTTGATTATCATTCGTCAAAAACCACATGTTTCTATTATCTGATGATAGAGAAAATTCATTCAATTCAATTTTGGTGTAATATCCAGAATTAGTTTTGGATTTCAAAATTGGAAAATACGATTTTTTTTTGTCATAATCTATTGTATCATTTTCAGTATCAATAATTTCACTTAATCTTCGCGCAACTTGTGATAATGGCAAATTTCCATTTCTAAGAAGATTTTTTATTTGGTATAACCTATTTTCAAAAGGATACGAGTTAAATGTGGACAAAATACCAAACTTTCTGACCTCATCTACCAAATGTGTTAAATTGTGGACATTACTACTGATATAGTCTTCCCCATAAATATCGCGATAAAGTTCAACATATTGGTTAAGTAAGGCTTCTGCCAAATCCAAAAAATGTTGGTGAGTATCAGATGAACAAATGGTAATTGCACAGAAAAATAGTAAAAAATGTTCGTATACATCTGGGGGCAAAACATCTTTTAGAATAACTACTCCAAGGTAATAAAGAAAACTTTGATATTCCGAACCCTTCCAATAACATAAGACATCCAAACCTCGTACTGATCTGTGAATTTCAGAAGGTAGTTTACATTTTTCTAAAAATAACGAAACCGTAGAAATATCTCTCGCACACCACTTTACCCTGTAGTTGCCAAACCCGCCATCTCTCCATCCTAAAAGACATTTCTTCATAATGCCTAAATCAATGAGGTGTAGTGAGTCGCCAATAGGAAAATCTTCGATCATATCAATCGGCAAAAGTTGGATTGGAGTGTATTCTTTATGGTGTGATCCATATATTCTTTGATGAAAACCAATATTGGTACGCTTCTGGCAGCCTGATCTTGGAAAATATACGGTGTGTGAAATATGTGAATATTCCCCCATGGTCGTGCATTTGAGGCATCCTTGTTTGCCATTGAAATTGCTTACTCCTAAAAAGATAACAACCATATTGCACACAATTGAATATTGATTCCAGAACAAGAAAAATCACTGTAATGCATTCTATTGATACCTACCTTTTATAAATGCTCTCGCTGGTGAGTCGCAAATAAAGCATCTAAGCTTTAAAATTATTCTGCTTCCATTAAATATCAATCCTTCAGTTAGTAGAATTCTTGTCTCTTCAACAAAAGGTTCCAAATAGGCATTTAGATCAGTTGGTTTACCAGCACCGTAGTAGATACCTATGATCATAGGTCTTACATTCGACAGTTCGTGTATATTAAACAATATTGGCCAAAACTCCTTCTTGCTACTTCTAAATATAGGCAAGCCATCCATATTTACCTTGATGGAGATTACTTTGGGTATGTTTTGCAACTTGGAAAGTATCCCTTTTAGACATATTTCCAAACCACGATGCCAATATAAACCGTTTCCCACTCTAGTTATGGTGACAGTTTGATGGGTTTTAAGAAGAGTTCTTGGATCTTGGGGTAGAGTGTTTGGCGAATGTTCATTTAGCACGTTAAATAGTTTTCTCAATGTTGAATGGGGAACGTTGCACGATACTGCCCAGGTCCTTATTCTTTCTCTAAAAAGGGCATTTTTTTCCATTTGGTCAAGACACTGATGATGACCATCATCATCATCATTTTCTAATTCTAGCATCCAGTCATTATTGATTATGTCTGATTCTTCCTCATCACCTAATTCTGTTTTCTCTGTTTCATTGAACGTTGACGAGTTCTGATGGTGAATATCACACTCGTCAGGGGTAGATTCAACATAATTTAAAGAGTTATCGATATTTGATTTTGCATCATCATTTGTGGAAGTTGTTTTATCATAAGCATTATTACTAATAATACTATAAGTTTTAATATCCGAATCCGAAATTTGAAAACTAATTTATAAACGTTCTATAAATTAGCTAATAGAACGTTCTAAGAACTATATTATAGAATAAATTAGTTGCACACAGCAAAATAGTAATACCTGACACGATAACACAGCAAATTTACTATTTTTAAGCACTTATACAACCTTTAAAAGACTTTTCCGTTCTAAAAGAAAAAAATAATACAGCTACTTTGCTAGTTGGGGGTCTCTAAGGGTCACTTTCATTAGTTTTACTTGAATAACTTGAAAACTACACCACCCAGTGAAAAATAACTAGAGTACTAAATCATTATATGCAAAATTTCCTACAGAAAAGATGGAAGGAAATGGAAAAATCAAATGTCCATATTATGGACATTTGAGATTAACATATAACATATTAACATTGAGATTCAACTTTTTCCTCTGACGAACCACAGATGTACTGTTACTCAGTCATCGGCCACACTCCTCACTGTGTCTGGTGGTCCACTAAGATTCTTCGTACACCCCCATTTATCAAAGTCCAAGCTATATACTCAACCCTTCCAGTTTGTTACGCCACTCATTAAAATTTAGAAATTTTGAGGTCAAATTCTGATTCCGCTTTAGAAGTTTATGCAATATGTGAAATTTCATGATATTTGTATGAATCGTTCCGGAAATATTGAGGAACAAACTTCTTTGGGGTGTCATATTTGAAGGGACGTTCAAAAAAACTTTTCTTCATGAAAATACCTCCTGAGAATATCTCATAAAAATGATTTCTCCCTTGCATTTTTTCATCAATGCTTAGGAAACATCCCATATAATCATATAGTTTATCCTTTATACATACCTCCTTACCTATCAATATTAGCGACAATATGTACTGACTTTTTTAATATAAATTTCATGTAGAATAATCAAGTATTCTTATTTTTATTTGCTAAAGGTCGTGATTTCCCAAACTATTCATGAAGAACTAAAAAAAAATCTTACCACCACCTTCGCTCGCCCCCACTCATCAGGATTTAGTGTGTTATTTGGAAAACCTTCACCTATATCTGTGCTGTGCCAAAATTGGCTTTTACACCATTTTTTCCCATATTTCTCCTTCGTTTCCCGGGCTAATAGTGCATTAGTAATTATTGCTTGTGAATTCGTGCGAAAATCGATGATTATCTTGGATATTCATGATTTACCATCAGTTCAAGTATTTTAACTCGTGTGAGTCAATTGGATAACCATGTTGAAAAATCGCTCTCTTTATCTTTATCATATTATATGTTGCTTCAAAAGCCCGTTTTTATTCACTAATATTGAAGTGTATCTCTCTCGTTCATTTTCGTTCGGGTAATTGTATTTAAAACTTTCGATTACGGAATTATTTTTGAATAAAGCTTTGATAAATGATGTTTCGAGTTCTCTCCATCTTCTTGTCGTTGAGCGATGTGACGTTGTTAAGATAATTTTAGTCTGATCCCGAAATTGTATTCTCCAAGTTGAATCGTTTTTATCTGCAATTATTTAACCCCTGTTATGGTTCTTCTGAACGCAATATTCCGGTCCCTGGCCATTTCTGTGGCAGCTATAGCTGCCTCCCACTCGTGTCATTGTCAAAGTTTTGAGATATCATGATGCGTACGACAGCATCATGGAGGTGTCGCAGCCGTTGCCTGTCTTGGTACATGCTGTTTCTGTCACACTCACTGCTATTATTCGGATCACTGCAGTAGCCTCTCCCTCCAATGATCATATAAATTCGGCCATTACCGATCAAAGTGAGCGCGTGACAGAACTTTCAGGCTCTCCATGCCAGCACGCGGACGCAATCGCGACGACCCAAAGCAACCGCGGAAAAGTTCATGGACTCGTTCCAACGACAACAACCATTCGACTGGTTTTGGTTGGTACCATCGACGATTGGGTGTTGAAGCCCAACACTGCATTACTTTTTGTGCATCATGAGTGGACTTCACCGGCAGCTCAGTGATGACGTCAACTAGCTGCCAGCCAGGAGGACGCCGGCGCCGCCCGCTTGTTGTCGATCGCCATTGAATTCACGAGATCAGACTACGCAGAGTCCTGAAGGATCATCGATCTGCAAAGGACCTACAGGTGAGTGCCGCTAATCAAACTGCCATCAAGATCCACGAGACATAAACTTTAAATCTGGACTTTGTCGGAATTTTTATAGTGAAAGTATCGCTCCTCATGATATGTAAAGATTTCCAAGCCTATTTCAATCAGCTATCTGACTGTCGCAACAACCGCCTTCTCGTTTTCAATTATCCATAAGTCTACGTCAAGGTTCTTCTCAGCGAACCAACATCTCCTTATCATAACATCATCGTCGAGTTTTCTGAGTAGATACGTCCCACTGGTACTCCTTGTGAAGCTCGCCACAAAAACCTGCACTACATTTGGACTACTCCAGGACCTCCAGTTTCATGTCGAGCTCGCCGACTCGCCCCAGATCGTCTCAGTATTACACGATTCGAGAGCTCCAGGCCCCAAGAAAACAGATGACTTGCGACCATGTGGCGATTATCAAGCGCTCAATTCCTGCACATCCACCAGTTCGTCATATCCACGATTTGTCTCATCCAAACGAGGTTCATTGATGAGATTCTTCAAGACTTTGATTTTTGTTTTCCATATATTGATGACATATTGGTCTACTCAGTTGACACCTAACAACACCGTACCCCCTTTTTCTGACCGCATTCTGTAGGAATATCCCTCACCAACAACAGCAGTCACCAAGTCGTTTTCTGGGATTTTTTTTATAATTTTCTACTTCAACTTCATTGTTGACCTTTTCAGTCACAATCATAACATAACTTGTCATACAAGTTTTCTCAACTTTTTCCCCAGAAATGGATCCCTTGCTCCAGAGAATCAAAAGAGGGATCGATATCCTCCAGCAATATAGCTTGTTTCCCGCTATTTTTTAATGGTCATATACTGCGATCTACTCACAAAAATCTTTTAACAAGTACCTACGTGGTTGGTATATGGGGAAGTAACAGGGACGACGAACGAAATCTTATACAAGCTTTTTACTCGTAGGTGGTGATTTTGGATTTAGGTACCCATCTACCGCTTTATAATAATACGGAACATTTAAAAATTGAAAATGTTCGCAAGTTCAGATTTGTTTTAGATACATTCCATCGTCGCAAGAGTATTGGTGACACTCAGTCAAATTTTCTTATATTACTGGATTCATTTCTTCTTAAACTCAATGGAAAAATTAACTTCTCACCATAGGCAATTCTTCTCACCAAGTGTTTTGATTGTAAATTTATCGAGAAGCTTCATCACAGAACTACGTCGGTAACTTAAAAGCACACGCTCGACCTCGTTCAGAAATCTGATCCCTGATTTGCGACGGTGACTTATGGGGATCTCGCTGAAAATACTGTATGTATGTCTCAGTGTTGTCTCTGCGTGAGTCCCGATAAATATTTCGCTGCTCTTTCACTACTTTAATGTACTTTTATACTATTGATCATGAAGACACACTTTTTAGGTCTGTAAATTAAAAATAAATCGATTATAACATGAAGTAAATGAGGGTCGGTTCCACGAAGTACGCTTGGCCGGTATTTGAATCGAGCGTATTCCGTCATGAGGGGTTGGTCATAGTGGATTCTGAAATTCAGACTACCGAGGTTCAGCCATTTTTCCAGGTTTCTTCAATAAATTCATTAAAAAGAAGGATACAAAAAGAAACAACTTTTAATACTGAATACATTGACAAAATCGACAACAAATAATACTTCCTAGGTAGTGCTTTGTTTTTAAATGCAACTTTTCAAACTTGCTCAAGAACTGGATATAATTTTATGACCTGTACAATTTAAAAAAAAATATATTGCCTACAGGATTATCAGAATCTCCAGACTCCTTGAGCTACAATATCTTGTATATCTTGAGTTGTATACCTACAAATTCAAACTATCATCACTGGTGGCTTCTGATTATTGAACATTGAAGTTACCAAACCCAAACTTACCCAAGAAAAACATGACTTCCCGAGTTATAAGTTGCTGGTGAGTTTTCTTGGGATAGATCTTGTTTTCTTCAGCATGCATTACCTTCGAAAATGAGGTCTGTTTCCGGGAAAATGCTTTTCTGTTTAGGCGGCTTTCACATCAAAGTAGCATGCGACGAGTAAACATGCTACTTACATTAAAACCTACACAACCATGACAACCAGGTTGCCATCGAGGTTGCCTTGGTTTCATAGGTAATAAGTGTGGGTAGCCATATATCTATTAACTCTATATGGGAACCACGGTGTAAGATGAATAGGTGATGTCACGAACCGGCAGAACGTGTCTCGAAACTACTAACGCCGGCCGTAGTAGTCAGACAGGTTAGTGGGCCGAAGAATTTTTAGACGGGTATCAATCAAAATGTTCCTGTGGTCATAGTATTTGATTAAAAAGGTTTGGGTTAGTTGGTTTCAATCGAGTATATGTTTTATTAGGGAATTCTTATTAAAAATTAAGAATCAAGACCTCCAGGAAGGCTTGAGACAATCATTAAAAAATACAAATATGGGTTATTTTGCAAATTTTTGCAAGCGCAGCCTAAACGGCTACTTTGACAACAAAAATTTCCGATTAAAATTTGTAGCTGAGGAAATTTTCTATAAAATTGTTCCGCTGGAAAATTTTTAGCTCATATGGTTTTCGAGTTTCATCTCCACGAAAATGCAAGATTTTTTTTTAAATTTCGAGCGTTCACGCCGTTGTCGCCTGTGATTGTGTTTTACCGCCAGGCATAATATAAAAGGATTTGTTGCTTGTCATATTCTCTATAAGTATGTAATTGTTGTTAACCTGTTCCTGTAAGATGGTTTTACAGCTGATTTAATGATCATGGATGATGAAAACAATTTGAAAAACAAAATGATAAAATAATAAGACACTGATCATAAATAATATGTATATCTATTTATATAAAAATGAAAAACAATATTTGATTTAAATACAGATGCCAAAGTTATGCTTATCAGTAATATGTATCAAAAAAGTAATAATCTACTACATACCTTATAGGTATGGTGTTTGACAAAATTAAATATCGAGTTGAATATAAAAGTAATTGTGAAAATCAATCAATCAATCAAAATTAAAATTTAAACAACGTTTATTCAACATGTTTTTAAGTCTTTTGCAATCTATTATCCACCAATGCATAATAGTGATTAATTAATTAATTAATTAATTAATTTATTAGGATATTTCGGGATGCTCGTGGATTATTTGTTACAAACATTGAAAGTGTGACATTTGCATACTCACCTTGTTTCACTCGATTTCTAGAAAACGAACTATACATTCCGGTTCAAAATGTCTTTCGCAGGCACAATCCTTTTCAGTTAATTTTCTGTGTTTTCGAGGAATTGCCTGGTTATATTTTCTTAAATCGTTCTTAGGAATTGCGAATATGGAATATTTTTCTTTACATGTAGCGTACCCGCTTTTACAGTTCGGCACACAGCATTTTCTTCCCATGATTTACTTGATAACTTACACAAAAATTATTGTAATTGCGACAAATTTGCCGTTGACACGTCAAGGTGGGACTAATGTACAATCACAAATAAAATAATCAATAAATCAAGCATGAAAAACTCGTTTTTTTGTAATTTGACGCGCCTACATCGCTCGCATTAATAGCCGGAAGAAATATTTTAGGCCCACTTCAGTGCGTCCTTGTCGCACAATTTCGTCTCTGTTGCGTTAGCAAATATGAGACAACCGGTCTGTATGCTGAGATGGCGCGTGACACCACCTATTTATCTTACACCGTGATGGGAACCGTCCCATTTGCTCAACGAGCGACGCTTGATGCCAGGATGGGACAGAAGATCCCGCTGTACTGTATATTTTTCGCATAAGTCTTCTATCGCTTGGGGAACGTCCCAACGTCGATTTTTATAAAGATCTTTTTGATAAATGAAGATTAATAAATGAGTTGTCTGTTATCTATCAGGATGAACAATTCGAAAAGTTAAATTTAGAATCAATATTACAAAACCTGGTCAACAACGAACTTCGACAAATATTTTCTGAGGCCTGTAAAATGTTTGTTTTGATTGCTACGATTCCCGTAACAAGCGTCTCTCTCTTGAGCGACATTTCTCGTGCCTTAAATGTATCAAAACATACAGTCGTAACTCCATGAAAAATGAACGTTTGTCTGCACTGGCATTGTTAGCCATAGAAAAAGAATTGTTTCTGAAAATCCAGGCCAGTGAAAGTTTTGAAGATGATATAATCAAGAAATTTTCGCTTATAAAGGATAGGAGAATAAATCTAATTTATAAAAAATAAATTCTTTTTTCTCTATGATAATATTAGTATATGGTGAGATTCAGGAAGGCTGTATGGGGAGGAGGAGGCCTTATTTTTACGCAATCAAGATACATTCTTTGTAATATTTCAAAATTAAAATAAAATGAGCGCAAAATCAACTATTAGTCAAAGTTTGGGCAGGGTCTCGAACAATGATTTGTCTGCTGTGCATTTTTCACTTACTGGAAATGAGGGGGAGTTATTTATAAATGAGGAGAAATCTCACGAAAAATTCGCCTGTGGCGCTAAACTCTGCCAATCACATCACTTAATCTTTTAGTCACGCTACGCCACAGGATTCCGCCTACCCAGATATAGGCGGCACGAGCCGCCACTGGAATCTCCGCCGGAGGAGTTTGACTGAGTTTCTTTTTTTTGTATTTGCTTATTGGAAACCACTTATCTGTAAATAACTACTTTGGGACTATAGACTGATCAATTTATTTTTTAACAAAACCCGTGTTTTTATTTGGAAGTCAGAAGTCCATTTCATAGCGGAAATCTTTGGAATTTTGAAAACACGAACGCTTGGACTTTGTGTTTCAAAGCTACTCGATAGGCATTGTGAGCCCTCTATCAAGTAAATACAGAGAATGGCGCCCGATCATCATCTGATATTCAGATCTCTTCAACTTTTTGGGTGTTGAAAATAATAGACAAAACTGGGATTACATAATCTAGCAATGAGGCCAATAATTGAGATTGAGACTAAAAATAAAATACTTAGGTACTTCGATTTTCAAAAGAGACAGACACTGAAGTGTGAGTGAATAAAAATGTTTGCAGTCGTGCGAATTATACCTGTTTCCTCATCAATTGTTAATGTCAGTGCATTCCAAACTATTTTGCTATTCACCTTTTTATGAAAACCAAGTTGTTAGTTGATGTCAAATCAATGATTATCTAGTTTGAGGAAAACTGGAGGATTGAATTGCTTAGAAATACTTGTGAGATCTTACCAATTTTAGACTCTTTCGAATTCTAGTTTGCAAACTGTGACATGGAAATTTCTATTTGAGGTATGTGGCTTGTGTGTCCTAATTTAAAAAAGAGCCATTTATAGAAAATAAGGGACTACTTAACATCGAAGTACGTTTCAGTGATTCCTTCGACCTCAAAATTTGTTATCATCTATAAATTGAAAGTACATTATCACAATGATAATTTCTACTAAAAATCAAATGAACTTGCTATACATTTCACATTAATACAACCCGATCAGGAATAGTTCTTGCTATGTACAGAGAGGTCCATTATCAACTTAGAATAGACGATATCTGACACCAGTTGTTTTGATTTGGAGAAAGTTGCCGAAACCGACATGAAGACATTTCAACCTGACAAAACATGTGCCCAATCAAATCCTTCTCACAGAAGGTCAGAACAAACAACAAATCGGATAAGATCAAATCAAAATATGCTTTATTGTCCAAGAAAACTCCTTATTGACAAAGCTAGAGAACTTGATTCTAAAATACAAACACATTAGTGAAAAATACAAATGAAACATGAAAATAAAACAAAAAGTAAAATAAAAGTGAAAATAACGGTATAATATATTTTGGAGAAATCACAGCCGATCTAAGAAGTGCTCACCAATAGATTAAAACCTTTTGTTAAAATATTCTTCAAGATTATAGTACGGTTTTGTTGGTAAAAATGCGTTGACTTGAATATGCGTGGATTGAATATTCTTTTATCCACAATTATACTCAACTCAATGGGCGGATGGTTGACAATCTTCAGACCTTCATACACAATGGAGTTCTTTGTGAGGCTGCTCCTAGGAATGGGAAGTGCAAGTTCATGACTTCTTCTGGTGGTGGTTTTCTCTATATGTAAACTGGGTTTGTTTTTTTTTATAATCAAACTAACTACCTCCAAAATCAATAGAGAAGGTAGAGTTGAAATATTTTCACTCTTAAAATAATCCTTGTGTGCAGCAAAAAAGTAGACTCAGCACCATTGTTCCTAGAGATATAAGTGTGAATATGAAAGGCAATAAGTTTTAATGTAGCGATAATATAAAGTATTTGGGTGTAGTTCGAGAGTCCCATCTTTGTTTTACCGCACATGCGAAGTACATCATGAGAAAGTTCTCGAAAAAAGTCAGCTCTATTTCAAGAGTAGGCAGAAATGTATTTATGCAAACCAAAATTTTATTGTACAATTCAATTGCTGCACATCACTTGGAATTTTGCAGCACTCTATTTTATAACATGCCGGAATATGTCATGGAAAACTTCCAACGCATTCAGAATAGAGCCATTCGAACAATTTTGAAATGTAACCAATACACCCTAATAAGATTGATGTTGAGTGTATTAGGCATGTGTTCTGTGCGTCAAAAAATGTGTATGATTTGTTTTTATTTCAATTCTTCACCTCCTTTTATCAAGGAATGAGAGTCTTCCTAAATTCAGAAGTAGCCTCCGTCAATTCATTTTAGAATATGTTCAATAATTGTGAATTCATGTATTAATTTATTGTACTGGCTGTTTAATTTGTAATTGCTGCTGGTTCAATTATTGTGCCGTAAATAGAAGGCAAATATACTCGTTTTAAATTGTTTTTAAGCGGACTGTATTTCATGAATTGATGTATGTCACAGGTAAATTATAAATTGTGACAACTGCTGTCATATTGAACTGGTGTTGCAGTGTCGCCTCGCAGGACGAACTATGTTGAGTCTGAACATATTCCTCCCTTTGAAGGGGACCTTCAAAAATTCACTGCACGATCTCCATCTCTGCACAAAAGTCTAGTTTTCAGTATCTTCTTGCAAGGGTAGTCTGCACAAGTGACTTATAGACCTGATCATTGTTCCTTTTTGAGTTCGGACTTCTGCAGTTCTGGAGATGCCGTCTTTACCAGGCAAAAGCTTAACAACTCTGCCAAGGAGCCATTTGTAGGGTGGTTGAGTATCATTCCGAATCAGCACCAACGAGCCTTCTGGCAAGCTTGTAGGAAGTTCCTTCCATTTGTATTGCGTGGGCAATTGGGAAATGTACTGCTTGGTGAATTGTGACCATATTTGTTGATTGAGTTTTTGGATGTGTTGCAACCTTGACGGTTTAAATGAATTGACGTCTTGCAGGTTGAATTCAGGGATAAAGTTAGAAGAACAGCCAATGAAAAATGAGAAGAAGTAATGGGTAGTAAATCGTTTGGATCATTTGACATTGCAAATAAAGGTCTTGAATTTAGTATACACTCAACCTGAATAGTCAATGTATTAAATTCTTCAAAAGTGACATTTTTGTTAATGAGAGCTCTTTTTAAATGATGCTTTGCAGCCTTCACAGCAGCCTCCAATAAACCGTCAAAGTTTGGCGTGTATGGTGGTATAAACTGCCATTGAACACCGGCTTGGCCCGTAGTTTCAGTGATTGAATCTATATTGGTGCTCAAAAATTGACCCGACTCTTTCAACTCGTTACTAGCTCCAAAAAAGGTACTTCCATTATCTGACCAAATCATGGCAGGAAGACCTCTCCGAGAGGTGAATCGTTTCAAACATGCTATGAAGCTTTAAGTACTCAAATTGGTTATTACTTCAAGATGCACAGCTTTTGTGCAAAAACAGATAAAAACTGCTAAGTAACATTTTGTTACTCTTGCCTACCCGGTTTGTTCAAAATAAAGAATGGGCCAGCGTGATCAATACCGGTTATTTGAAATGGAAACTCAGTTTTGATACGACTATCTGGTAGACTAGACATTGGAGATTTGCCGGGAGTAGGACAAAATCTAAAACATGTTTGACAATCTCGTGTAGTTTTCTTAGCTAAATTGCTTCCTCTTATAGGTCAATAAAACTGCCTTATGGAGGCTAAAAGTAACTGAAGGACCTGGATGTTGAAGGTACTTATGTTTATGGTCAAAGATCAACTTAGTATAAGGATGCTCAGGATCCAACAAAATGGGATGCTCAACATCATATGATAAATAGGTATGTTTCAAGCGTCCTCCTACACGCATTAGTCCCTTTTCATCAATAAATGGGGTTAGAGCTGAAAGTTTGTCCTTCTTGTTTAATAGGGTATTCTTTGTTAAAACTGACATTTCTTCACTGAAACTTTCAGATTGAGAAAGACGAAGTAGAGCCATATAAGCATGTTCAAATTCGAAAGCACTGATAGGACCAGAAACTAAAGGTTCGCTACACTTCGTTCGTTTTAAATTGTTGTAAAACCTAATACATAAAGCTGTTACTCGTCTTAACTTCAATAGGCAAGAATAGTTGTTGAAAAGGAAAAAATGCTCTTTAACCACAGTTTGTAAGACTGTGATTTTCTTTTTTATCTCAGGTAATTCATCAATAGGAATGAAATCATTAGGTTCACAAAAATTGGAATGAGTGGTTTTCAAAAAACTCGGACCTGTCCACCATAAACTAGAGTGAAGTAGAGTTTTTGTTGTTACACCTCTTGAAGCAAGATCTGCAGGGTTTTCTTTTGTATTAATGTATCTTCAATCTTGAATATTTGTGTGTGACTGAATTTTATAGACTCTGTTGGAGACGAAAACTTGTAATAGACTTGGCTCTGTCTTTATCCAACATAGAGCTACCATTGAATCAGACCACATAAAAA
The DNA here is from genome assembly GCA_958502075.1 of Orchestes rusci. Lineage (NCBI taxonomy): Eukaryota > Metazoa > Arthropoda > Insecta > Coleoptera > Curculionidae > Orchestes > Orchestes rusci. The sequence continues at coordinate 100,384,457 of OY293303.1, forward strand.
TAGTTATGTCTAATGAGAGTGCATTTTTTACTAAGTCAATCAATTGGGTTCCAAGTAATAGTAATAGTTTTGAGTGGTACTACTTTGCTTTTAGCACATAGAATATGTGATTGAAAATCATGATTACCATGTTTGTTTCTCAAATAGACTGCGGCAGCATACGCATCTTTAGAAGCGTCGCAAAAACAATGTAGTTCAGTAAGACTGAAATCCTTGGGTATACAATTCCTTGGAATATTCAAAGTCTGAAGCTGATTTAGACTGTTACTAAACTTTGAAAATGACTTTTCCAAATAGTCGGAAATAGAACTATCCCAGGAAACTCTCAAACTCCATAACTGTTGAATAATAATTTTTGACGTGATAATAATAGGACTCAAAAGACCTAATGGGTCATGAATTTGTGCAATAGTAGACAAAATAGATCTTTTTGTGATAATGCTTTTATCACGACTTGAAAGTTGTTCTGTATTATAAGGCAAAGTGTCAAGACCAGGAGACCATTGAATGCCTAGAGTTTTGCATGTTTCCTTTTCGCCAATTTCTAAAACTGAATTGGAAATTTGGCAATTGCTTAAATCGGATGTAACCTGTGGATTATTCGATATCCATTTACTCCGGATAAAATGACCTGACTACAAAATTGAGTATATTTCTTTAGATAAATTTGTAAGTTCATGAATGTCATAAGATCCAGTTAAAAGGTCATCGACATAGAAATCGTTGATAATAGTTTTAGATGCTTGTGGAAATTGCTCAATAGAGTCTGAAGCCAGTTTTCGAATACATGCAATAGCTAAATAGGGAGCGGAAGTGGTTCCGTAGGAAACTGTATTTAATGTATAAGATGAAAACTCATCATTTGGATTTTCTCGCCATAAAATTTGCTGAAGGGGTCTATGATCAGGGTTCATTAAAATACATCTAAACATTTTTGAGACATCAGCAGAAACAACCCAGCAAACATGCCATCCCGGCAATGTAACTCTATAGTAACGGCGATGCCTGCAATTCTCATTGGCAATGTACAGGCAGTTATCACCTGAGGAGTATCAATTTGGCACGCCGGCCGTTATTTGGCCGCAAGGCATTTTGCCATGATGGATAATTGATGGCAAATCACTACTTCACCATCAAACGTCAAGGAGTGATAAAAAAACACCACCAATTCAGTGCATTATATTTATTGGCATATTTCAGTTCTGGTTCTGATATAAAAAAAAATGTGGTTAGGATAACAATAACCGGGACAATATCTAAAACTAAATGCAATTTATTGTCTTTTTCTGTTTGTGCGTCTTCCTATGCGAGGCCCTTAAAGATAACGTGAAATTGTTGACTGGAAGTGGATTAGCCTTGAGTGACTCTGCAATCTGCAATAAAAAAATGGAGATTTCATGTTTGAGTGCTTGAATCGCACATTTTAGCAATGTATGTTGAGCTGATAAACGCCTTCCTATGCTTCATTCACCATTGTTGATATAAGTACAGTACTTTCATCAAGTATCAGAAAATGATAGGTACAAAATCAACTGATGCATTTCTAAGAAATAGTAAGATATAAAACGTAACATTCTTACCACAAATAAGTCGAACCATACCACTAAAAGCATATGAAAGGGTGGCTTTTTATTCCGTCTTGCCTATTGTCCAGTTTTGATTACACCTTTAAATGTTGATAAACTGAGCCATTCGTGTCCAATGAGTTCGGACATAACCCTTTTTTAGTAGCATGTGCATATGTAGCTTCTTGTGTTCTTTCCCCAATAAGTCTTGGAACGTAATCAAATGCACGAATAACCACCTGTACTGTGAATGAATTTGTTTCAATTCAATACGAACTTATTTTTGTTCCACACTCACTGCACAAATCCACAAATAAACATGTTTTTTAACTGAAACGAACAAATGTAGTAATTTGAGATTCCTAGTGAAACACACTGATGATTTTAGAAGCACTTTTAATGGCGTGAAAGCATGAAAAAAGGGGCACACAAACTTGGTGATGAAATATCGGTTAACAATTATTATTGCTTGACAATTTCTAACTCGTGACATGACAGTATTTTAACTTTAACATCTATCAAATGTCAAACCTAAGGGTTTGTCTACACATATTTAGGGACTCCATAATGCACTGTACACACTATGAGTGCATATTCCTATAAAGATTGATTTATAAACTTGCCGTCCGCCGTTACGGTTGACGTTCGCCGGTGACGCTAACGTTGCCGTCGCCCAATGCATTTATAAACTTTTATACCGTCGATTGTCATCGAAGATTTTCAATTTTTTTGTTCACTTACTTTGAAGTTAATGTGTTTTAGTTCAGTGAGATTTGGTGACTGACTCGAGTATATTTTGGTACAAATCTCAATTTTATGATATAAAAACATGAATTATGGGAACAAAAACCTATTGAGCCATTTTCCTATGACTTCATCTACGAACGGCGGACGGCAAAAGATGGAGATGAACGATCTCTAGCGGTGCGTCAACGGCAGACGGCATGATATAAATGTATGCAGGCGCGTCCATATGTCTATCTCGAACGTCAAACGTTAGCGTTAGCGGTAACGGCGTACGGCGAGTTTATAAATCCCACTTAAGAATTGCTCTGCCAAAAACAAATACCGGGATCCGGGATCTGCGTCTGCGCATTTGTCAAATGTCAATTGTAAACTGAAAATATTGGCATCGTTTCAGTCTAAAAGTACAATTCATGGATTAAATATAACGTATCGTTTCCTATTTACTCAATGATTGATAATAAAGCTTTACATGAAGATCACCAGTTAACATGTGATTGAACATTGCTGTATGCAAGGCTATTAAAAGGCATTGGCTATTGTATAAAGAAAATGTAACTTGGCTTCACAGGCATATTGAAAATTGGAAATTTGCCTTTTTATGGGTAATGTGCCAGTACCTTTTCTTTATTTGACAAACAATGCATGTTTGCAGTTGTTATTATTTTGCAAATAATGCACATCAATAATTTGCCATCATGATGCCAACGATGCCATCATTAAATATGTACCTTGCCGACCAAAGGTGTTTGCTGGGAACGTAAGTATACGTTCTGAATCGAAGTAAAATGTCCATGATGTCATTTTGGACTTTGGGATCAACATATTGTAGATCATTCAAAGACCAACCTGTTGTTGTAGGACAGCTACCATCAAATACAGTTCTTAGTTTTGTTGTGATATTATTCTCCTTCGGAATACCATGGTGCGGAAAGAAATAGGAAACTGAACTTGTACTTTCATCATTAAAAACTTTAGTCATATGTCCCAAGGACACATATTTATGAATGAAGTCAAAGTATAGTTTCTTGAAATTGGAATCTCTAAATCGTTTTTCAAGGGATAAAAATCTCTTTTTAGCACTCATCATACTGTCGCCAAGTAACTTGGGAGAATGCTTGAGGGGAAATTGAACTACAAATTGACCTTGGTCATTTCTAAAAGTAGTGTCATTGAATATTTTTTCACATTCCATGTCATCCTTTGTCATGTGAACTGCTACTTTAACATCTTCTAGTTCCCAAAAACGCTTTAGTTGATCATCTTCTGGTACATGTACCTTGGTAAAGTTGCAGATGGAAGTATTCAAATCCAATGGTGTACTTTCGGGAACTATGTATCCAAAGTGCGTATTTTGTAAAGCAGGTAAAAAGTTGCCTACTTTGATTCTACTTTCAAGAATAAAATCCCAAAATAGAATTGCACCTATCAATAAGTCAATACCACCAGAAACAGAAAAGCTTGGATCTGCCAACTGGATGTTTTCCGGGATATTCCAATTACAAGTACTGAATTGACAGGCAGGGATTTGATTGGTGATCAATGGAACAACGAAACAAGAAATAGTACAACTAAAATTGGAAGAATTGGAGAACAATGACAAGCTTATTGAGTTCAGATACAACTTGATTGATCCCAATAATTGAAAATTTCGTTGAAGTACATGGAAGTTTCAATTTAGCGCAAAATTCTTGTGTTATTAGATTGGATTGTGCTCCACAATCTATAAATAATTGAGATGGTTGGAAATTCCCATCTTCATCTCTAACTCTACACAAAATAGTAGACAACAGTACCTGTTGTGGCTTGACACACATCCGATTTACAAATACATTGAAATTGTTTAGAGCTGAGTTATTGCTGGTATTAGAATTGCTGAAGTTACTTGCGTCACTAGTATTTTTATACAAATGAATCAACGAATTGTGTTTTAGTTTCTTGTTTTTAGATTTGCAAATAGTGCAGGGACCTAGATTACATTGATCTTGATTATGTCCCGTTCGAAGACAGTTTTGACATAGATTGAGTTTTTTAACATTGGCCATTCTATCTGAAACTGATAGATTCAAAAAATCTTGACATTTAAGTATAGATCAGATGATTTTCCTTACAAAAATTACATTTGATAGATGAATTGTGATGTGGATTTTGTTCAGGACTTTCTAGACTTAAATGAACTTGAGCCTGGTTTCTCGGATCAAATGGATGCTTGTCATATCTCTTGACATTGTGATTAAATGGCACAACTTGACTCGACCTAAAGGATTGTTCCAAAGATTGCAGCAAATCAAAGTCATCAAGACTAGGAAGATCAGATTTATATTTGATCTCTTTCCATTCCCTAAGACTAGTCTTGTCCAATTTACTTGCAATCAAATGAACAATTAAAAACTCAAATAAAGTTCTGTCACTCAATTCTAAACTCTTCATGTTGATCATATTTTTTGTAATTTGATCTAACATGTTTCTAAATTGAAAGAAAATTTATTTATTTACTTGTTGAATTTTGAGTAATTGCTGAAAATGTGTTTTTAACAGAAAGTGTTTTTTGTCAAACTTGGTACATAGAATGTTCCATGCTGTTTCAAATGGATTAGTCACATTTTCAAAACCTTCAATATATCCAGCAGGAAATCCTTCCAAAGAGGCTTTTAAAAATCGAAATTTCTGCAACTCAGACAAACCAGTATTTGCAATAATAGCTGAAGTGAAATTAACCTTGAAATTGAGCCATTCCTCAAAATTACTAGAAAATGTAGGTAATTTGAGTTTTGGAAGTAACATATTGCTTAAAGTGTCGTTCACTGTGGATGATGAAGTATGAGGTTGTGTACTTAAATTGATCTGAGCATTTTGTTGTTCAGCAATGGTAATAGACTTGGATATGGATACACAAGCAATATATTGGCATAGAATATCTTGAGCAGCATAAAATCGGTCTTGGAACTCTTCCCTTTCATTGTAATGAAATGGTAATTCTTGTTCATCACATACAGATTCAATCACTGATTCCACCTTGTCGAACCCTTGTAATAAACCAAAACCATTCTTTGATCTTAATTCAACATCATTTAAACTAGGCGCTCTTTCGGGTGAAGATGATTTGACCGTAATAGCGAACTTTTCCAAAATGGTTAATTTTTGCTTGATGCTGCCTCTATTTTTGATCAATTTTTCAAATAATCTCTTGAACTAGATGCAGTATCGACATTATCGTATGTGTCATGCATTTTGGCTAATTTAGTTCCAATACAAAATAAGATGTATTGTAAAAATGCACCTACTCAAAAGCTATAACTTGCAAGCTATGAAGAATGATGCACTAAACTAGTCAGTTGAACAAAACTGCTTGTGGTTGAGTGTACTCAAGACCTAGATTTGTTAATATTATTGGCACCTGTCAAAAATAGAACAGTGAGGTTTACCTTTAATAGACTTGACAATAGGTAGGTAGGTATAATTGGTAATGACCTCAAATTGCTTTAATAGGAGAAAAATAGGATGAAAATAGGAAAATAAGATAGTAGTTCAACTTGGAGAACTGAATATAGATACCTGCTTTTTGTTTTGAAAAATTCTGTCAAAATTGCAATCCAATCACTTCAATCTGATATTGCTCGTCCAACTGCTTGCGTCGGGAATCACCAGATCGTAGCCTCACGCCTCTTTCGTGGTAGCCTAACTTAGCTGGTTACCAAGATTCGATAGTCACTTGGAATCAATTTGTAGATTTATCCGGTTCGTGGGACCAAATATGTTTAATTTGTAATTGCTGCTGGTTCAATTATTGTGCCGTTAATAGGAGGCAAATATACTCGTTTTAAATTGTTTTTGAGCGGACTGTATTTCATGAATTGATGTATGTTACAGGTAAATTATAAATTGTGACAACTGCTGTCATATTGAACTGGTGTTGCAGTGTCGCCTCGCAGGACGAACTATGTTAAGTTTGAACACTAGCATTTAAATTTGTTATGTAATACACCATTTTTCAATGTAACCTGTATAGCATTTTGCTAAATAAAGATATTATTAAGTACTTCTTCACACAGAATCAATACTGAGGTTCTCACATTTTCTCTCAAAATTTTAACTTTTTTGAAGAATATTGGCCTTGTCTAGTTATAGAAATAAGTCTGGAGTTATATTTTGAGGAAAAACAAATAAGCAAATTGATAAATTTCGCAGAATCATGATAAAAATGGGTTTGTGTGCATTTTTAAAGCCGGCTACTTCAGTTAATATTTTAGCTCTGCCAATCTATTAAAAATATTCAAAAAATTGGTGTTTTTCATTGTTCTTTGTCGGTGCTCTTATCTCTTTCACGAAAATATGCAGGAATGTTGTTCAAACATCTTAAAGTATTACTTGAACAGGGTCTTTCCGTATATTCTTGAACCGTTGTTAACTGTCAAATATTGACAGATTGATGATTTTTTCAAAATGAACACCCAATTTATATTACCACATTTTTAGTTTCTAGACAGATTTGATATATCATAAGTATATCTATTCCTGAGTATGAGCGTTTCTGAAATTTTGAAGTTTTTATGTCAAAAATGACGCTTGTAGGTTCCCATTTAAATGTACCTAAATTTTTCGTATAAGAAAGCCTTTGTTGTTTAATTTGTATTGGATTTTTGGTTGATAGGAACCAGCCAGATTTTTTAGAATATTTTGATAACTATTATTACAGGGTCGCCCAAAAATAAGATCAAAAATTAAATTAAGAAAACTTCCAAAAATCATATTTTTCATTACAACCCTCAATTTTATATCTTTGAGCATCGAAAATGAAGATGTGTTATTATAAGTTCGAAGAAGGAAGAAGACAGCGATACATCGTCCCAACAACTCTGTTTTATGGTGGGTCAGTTTGCGTCTGGGTAGGCAGTCGTAGCACTTTTTGGTGGAATAGGTGAACGATTTGTTTTTTGTACGATAATGCCCGTCCTCATCGTGCAACAATTGTGAGCGATCGCATAATATATATTATGGAATTACAAAAATTGATTGGTCACCCTGATCACCGGACATGAATTCTATTCACCATGTTTGGGCCAAAATATCTAGGCAATTGAATCCTATCACACAGCAAACCTCAAAATAGATGGCTAATGAGTTGGAAAAAATACCTCAGAAATGTATCAATATTTTAAACATGAACCTTCCAAACCGTGAGACAGCACCAGAGGAGGTCCAACAGAATAATAATTTTTTTAAATGGATTTTTTGAGATTTGCGATACAAGCATTTTTTATGATGTTACTTTTTTAGATTTATCAGTTTTTTTGTGATTGTTAAATTCTGCATTGAAAGATTGTCTTTTTCCTTTTTTCTTCTGGTGTATAAGGGTTTTCCGCATAAAAACTGACAGAGCAGGAGCATGTAAAGGGAAACCCAAAATAATATGATTTGATGCAATAGGGTAGTTGTGTATACTATGTTGCACCCCTAAAAACTACGACTTGCAACTGATTTTAGGAATTTCGAGAAAAAAATCAATATCTCGGTCATAAACTTTAACCCGGAAATACCAAATTTGTTGCAGGTTGTTGGTGTACCAAAAGCATTGATCAACAGTGTTTATTGAAGTTCAATCGAGCCGTTCTAAAGGGTGATAAGGTATGATGCACCCTTGAAATAAGACAGAATTTTTTGACCCGTTGGCTGACTTGAAAAATAATTGTTTTATTTTATGAGGAATTTTATTCTTGAATTTTTTACCCCTGTTATTTTCCAAAAAATGTTACAGGATTACAGATAAATGCACACTCAATAGAAACATCCAGCATTTTGGTGATCATTTTGAAAAATTTCTGTACTTCCTCAGTGCAAATTGTAGGTTAATTCTCTTGTTTAAGTTGTCAGTTTTTTTTATTTTATGAGTCTTATTTCAACTTTCACCTTATTGAATAATCTGACTTTAAATTTCATAGCCAACTTTGGAATTTTTGATCATTTTCAATATGACAGCTACAATGTGAGTGCCTTTAGATATTTGGGTCTTTGCTAAGAACGACAATTATTTTTGGAAAATATCAGGATCAAGTGAAGTTTCAGAACTAAACTCTCTATCAACTAGAATAATAATTTTCAAAGTCCGTCAACAGGTTAAACACTTCTGTCTGTTTAAGGGTCATACTCCATCAGCTCTTCTGAACGCCTCAACTGAATTCCAATTATTGTCGATCAATGCTCTTGGTAATACACAACGTGTATAAAATTTGGTGTTTCTATTGAATTTTTTCAAAATTTGAAATATCACTTGCGAGACGTACAGCCTTTTAGCCAGTAAAAATGGCTGAAGTATTCCTAATACGTCGAATTAGTGCATTCCAAGTGTCCACTACTCTAATTACGGAAGAAATTTTGATGAAAGTGGAACGTAGGACAAATTTTGAAATGGAGAAAAAGCATATCGGATAAGAACATAAAATGGGTCTTTCTACATTGTTCTCGCGTGTATAATCCACTCCTGAAATTTGATCCATTCCTCCCGACTCACCCTGTATAGGTTAGACAAAATGTTTTCTACTTTTATCGTGTATTCATCTTATCAACAAACAATATACACATCACTGTTTGCGTTTGACAATTCTTAAGAAAAAAACTATATCCTGTTTGCTGAACGTAAACACAATCATTGCTAGACGAAGAGTGAACTTTGACGATAGAAAATTGCCATAGCGTTCTATTTTAGCGTGTGCAGAGAAGCATTATTTTTGTCGTCTGCTTTTATTGTGTTCTTTATTCGTAATCAGACAAGAATAACACAGATCTTTGATTTGATTGATACCATGGAACATATTTATCAAGCCCAGTCATGTGAAGAAAAATATGAGCGACTTTTCACAGCTGAAGAAAGATGCTTCGTCAAGCCGACTTGGATTTCAACGGTTGGTTGAATGGTTGCCTATAAAACTCCTTTCCAGACTATGATAAATAGGAGTTACAAAAACTGAAGAAGTGCACTATTGCAGTTCTCAGTTTATCACAAAAAGCGACTCATTAGTTACCATGGAAACCAAAAATGTCAACAGGGGAACGATACGGGGTTTTATAGCACCTGATAGTAACACACACAGCGCAAAATGTCGTCGGTTGGCGAAAAGTCGAGTCGACACGTACGTCGTCTTTCTCAAGAACCGCACGCGGTTTTATTGCTGCAGCGGCGCCTGTTTACATGAATTTTTATGATAAATGAAGTTGATCAGTGAAATACACGATCGTTCAGTTATAAGGGACATGACTGCAAACTTGTAACGGGGTTCCGGGGAGGAAAGCTCAATTTCGACGGCTAGATCAAGTCCTACACTATCTTCTCGAAATAAACTTTTTATCAACTTTCAAAAGAATGTACAAAATTATTATAAATATGCAATCGTTGGAGTCCAGTCGGTTTCTAGTGGGTTTTTGTCTGCCGTACCCTGTTTTTGGCCATAAAGAAAATGGATTTCAATCGTTCCCAGGTGCAACACTTCCGAAACTAGTAATACGTCTAGCGACGCGAGGACATTTCTGGACTCAACACGTCCAAAACGGGATCTGATAATTGACAAGGCACGTCAATCGGGACCGCAACAGATTATAGTGATAAAATCAAAAGAAAATAAAAGTTTGGCAAACTTACGAGTATCGCCCTCAACCCTCAATGTAAGAACATGTGACACACAAAGAGAAGTCGTTTTATATCTAGTTATTGGGAAATCATTGGTAGTATTGGTGGTAGCAAAACTAATACTAGTAACTAATTGGTACAGTAAATCTAGCTTCAAAAAGGGTCTTGACTCTCATCAAATGATCCCCGCTCTGATTTTTTGTCAGTTGTTATTGATCGAGTAGAAAAGCTTGAATTCAAAAAGTTGTTTCTCCTCTCCCCCTTTTTTTAAAAAACCAAAAAAAAATTGGATTTGATTCTCTGACGAAATCGTAGATCGACAGACTGACTCAAACGTGCAAAAAACTGCGCATTTGACGACTTTGGCGCCCTCTTATTTTGTCACGGTAAGTTTTAGAGCTATTTTAGTTAAGACAAAAATTGTAGAGAATTTGATTGCCTTCATTTTTTTTTATTTATCAAAAACAGGGCGGGGCGGAAGGATACAACTTTTTAAATTTAAGTTTTTTTAATGGATCAGTAATAACTGACAAAAAATCAGAGCGGTGGTCATTTGATGTAGACCCAAAGTGCCAGATCCACTGTACTAAAACTTTTATTGATAATAATGAAAGGGATGCAGGATTGGCCGATTGGCTATGTTTTGGAGAAGAGCTTATCGCGACTGCTGTACATGAAAAGAGTTATAGTTTGGTCATCAACAGCAAAACATTCACAATACCTGACCACTAGAAACTTACTGAAAAATAATAATAAACGCTCGTTGAATTGTCACTCTATCCCAATCTCCATAGGTAAAGTGTTGCTGTCATGTCTATTTTCAGCGCTGCCATCCAGCATAATGTTCAAAACAGAAACTAGTTTTACTCGCAGTTAGAAAGGGCGTCAATGAAATTCACTCTAATGTGTCCAAGGTTTAATTTTATTATGATCCCACGCACGGTGGAAGTTAATCATACAAGCGGTGCTAATGGACATTTTGGATATTATTCAGTTAATCTATGATGTTGGAGTTCCTCATGCACAAGGATGGATACTTTGTTTTGGTCAAAAGATTGGTGAAACATTTTTCTGATTATATCACGGTTCTTTGACAAGATCTGATATTGAACCTTTTCGCATAATCTGAGGTTGCCTTGTCGTTATAGTTCAAGGAATCAAATAACAAAAAGCAATCATAATTCTCAAATCAAGTATGTTAGTACTTGCAAACTTCAAAATGCAGAAATGCAGTCATTGATCAATTGAATCTAGCCGTTTACATACTATACAAGTCAAGCGGGTCTCTAGTTTTTTCCCTTTTTCAATGAGCTCGCGACAATGGGGTTCAAATTCCTAGTCCGCTACCTAAGCTTTCATATCGACCAATACCAAAACTCAAAATATTTGAAAAAGCCGTTCAATGAACATTTTTGAGAGACCACCACCCTAATATCTACTTTTTGCAGTGCTGTTCAACTTATTCCTACTTATACAGTAGAGTATAGGGGTGAGTTCAGAAACGTCACACCCGGTGTGAGTGTGATCCAAGTGACACACACTAACCGTTCAGATATGACAAGTCGTTTTATTTTTTATTCATATGTGCTTTTAAAGTCTCATAAGAATAGTTCTTATGAAACTTTATGAGCAGGGTTGAATAAAAAGTAGAACGACTTGCCATATCTGAACGCGTAGTGTTTGACACTTGGATCACATTCACACAAGCTGTGACGTTTCCGAACTTGCCTCTGTATGTAGTACCTAGAGTATGAGTTGTCATTATACTAATGGAACATTTCATAAACTACCTACCTTGATATTACAAGTTCAACATATATCTTCCTAGCATTGAATCTAATTTACAATTATTAAAGTTCTTGTAGAATATCATTCCTCTGAAGTGAGGGTGTGACAAAATATTCGATGTTACGTCAGAACCTTAGAGACGCAGCTTTGATTGAATGGAGGCAAAGTTGCGTGATTTAAACCTCCACCAAATTCCACCTTGAAACATGAAAAATTCTTCAGAAAATATCCAGACATAGCCAATTTTGTAATCTTTTTTTATCTTCTCCCAAATTTATTTTAAAAGATATGATCAAAAACGAATGATACATTTTCTTGACCACCTTTTCCCCTTTTCAAGATAGACTGGTCAAAAGTATTTTTATTGAACCATCATTCACTTTTTTCTCAAACCACGAATCCAACTTTGTTTGAATTATGTTTGGATAACTCTACACTTTCTGCAAATACTGATGTGTCACACTTGACCTAGAACTAAAGTTGGGTTCGAATTTGAAAACAAATGTTGATGATGATTGCGGACATTCGAAACGTTGGATATTAATTTTTGCTGCACTATCTTGAAGACGAGATAAAGTGGCGATAACAATGTGTCATTCCTTTTCAGTTATCTCTTTGAAAACATAAAGGACAAAATAAAAAAAACATTCCGATCATTTTGGAATATTTTCGTGAGGGTTCCGAATGTTCCAAGTTTCAAAGCGGTATTTTGTTGAAACTCAAGTGCGCCCAGTTTCCTCCATTTAATCGACGCTCAACTCTTGTGATCAACGAATTAGCTATACTTTAGGTGTGTTTGTTATTTTGGTGTAGGGTAGGGTAGTGCAGACTGCTGGTGTATGTCATGGCTGTCAGTGTAAAGGAGATTCAACAAACGCGTTTTTGCAGATTGTGAAGATATTTTAACCTAAAAAATAAATAAACAAAACAACTGTGTGAACGATGGATGATTTGTATAGTAGAATAAAGTATTATGGATTTGGGACTATATTATTGTCTGAAGTTTGCGACGATGATGATGAATCTCATCTAGAAGTTCTGATTTTGAAGACAGCTTAACCGTAATAATATTTTAAATACACTTTACCGCAGAAGAAGCAAAACTGTATAGAGAGAGTTTTTTGAGACGTAGTGCTTTTGGTACCTGCCAATGCGGATATTGGATTCAAAAAGCATTTTCGCATTGGCAGAGCTTTATTCAACGAATTATCTCGATATCTACAATTTAGTTAATACTCTATCGACAGTTTTGGGTTGGGTTGGATTCAGGCTAGCATCGCTCTACCAGATAAGCCACTGCAGCTTGGCTTGGGATCATGATCGAGATTGCTGCTAATCTTGATTTTTGAGAGTTCATGAGAAGTGTTGCGAATTCCAAATCTAAGCAGAAAAAGAAATTGAATATAAATAAAAAATATAAATGGATACAAAGCTTACCAGTTTCGCATCTTTCTAATTGTATCTCTTGAGTGGATGAAACGATTTCATATGTTTGATCGGAGTCTTTATCGTACGACTGTTTACATTCACTTTTACTATTTTCATCACCCATTTCAATTCATTTGATAAGATATACACTGATTCTTCGCTACAAATTTTCCTTTTTTTTCGTTTATCTTTATAATAAGTCAGGTTTTAAGACATGGTTTTTTTACAAAATACACGAAATAAGCTCTCCACCCTATTCTACACTTCGCTGCACTTGTCACACCTTCTCGTGACCTGGGGTAGCGAGTGCAGTAATAGGCAACCTACCTTAATATAACAAACACTCTACACTACTTGCACAAACAGCATAACAAACGCCGCATGGTAGAAAAGTGCAGTCTCGTGTGCACTAGTGGAGGATAACAAACACACCTTATATCATCTAATTTGTTACAATCTGTCTCTTTTTGATTGGAGGCAATTCGTTATTTCCTATTAAAAATGGACTGATTTAAAAAACTGTTTTTCTAGTTTATACTTTTTACTCGAAAAAGATCTTTTAAAAAAAAAATCACATGATACATATGTCATTTTCATGACTTGATGTCTATGCTTGATAGAAGGCGTGTTCCAAAAACGTGGAAATTTATTGGGCATTTTTAAGATCCAAAAACGGATGACGTTTCTGAACTCGGCATACCCTTATAAACATAATTTTGTTATAAAATGTTATAATACAGAATGTTCAAGAAGAAATGTATAAATTTAACAAGAATATTGCAAAAACCTTTTGTCGTTTCTTCAGGTACGACACAGAATGTACACTCGATAAGTTTAGCTACTCTAGCTTATACCGAGCGTTCAAAAATTAAGTTCAAAAGTTTTAAAAAACTATGTAAAATAACCAATTATTGATAATCAAGCTAATTAGAGCCAAAACATACATATATAATGTATGAAGTATAATGAAGTATTCTTTCAGGTACCAGTACTATAGACTCAAGATATTATTCCAAATCTTTGAACAGTTCGTGTATTCTTGTTACACTAGCTGGGGCTATTTCAAAAGAGAGCAAAAACCCGTATCTGATTTTCTTTATGAACACACCCTGTACTTTTAAGCTAGAATAACAAAGCTACTTGCTTAGAAGACTACTTTCAAATGGTTCATTCATCAAAATTTTGGTCGTCGGAATGACTGTGTGTCTATGACTTTCAAAGATGTGTATTAGTGAACTGAATAAAGAAGTAGATAAATAAAAAACTCTTTGATGTCAGTTAAACAACATTCACTAATTCATATAACACACCACTCAAAGCACTCAACACTCAAGGCGTCCAAGGTGTAAGTGGTTCAGTCAGACCAGCTCGCTCAAAGCCCCTTCACCCTTCTGAGAAGGCACTACCTTCTACGCTCCCACTTTACATAACATAGAACAGCGACTTTGCACCAGTCCAAGCATTTGAAAATATCTGTCATGGGTATCAGATTTTCAAAATATTATTCAGGGGAAAAACGTAAAACGAAAATTCTATGACTTCTCGATTATTCCTTTTTCAAATCTCCGGTTTGAGAAAACCATTGGAACACGCATTTCTTAGAACACCATTGTGCAAAAAACTTAGTTTTCCAAAAAAGGTTGGTCAAGAAGTTGTAGCTTTCGGTTAGTTCTATCCAGTAGCTAATTCTAAATGTCAAGTTGCTCATGAGCAAAATCATATGATTGTTCTGAAATGTACAGGGTGTCTCAGCGAGTGATTCTACATAGTTTGATTTCTTCTTTCATATGAACATAGGTCCAAAAGTGCTTCTTTATGGAGATACAGGGTAGTTAAATTGGTATAAGGGAAAAAAATGATTTTTCCGATTTCCTAAGAAGGTATTGGGTATTAAAGGTTACTTTGCTCCAACAAACTGTTTCATTATTATTTGATTGATGCTCTGCACCCTTTAAAGCGCAACCAACACTTTCCAGGTATTCGGATGCGCTGCGTTTAACTGGCTTTCAAATTTCTCATGTAAAAATTGAACAATGGTGTTCATACCAAACAAGACGACACAGTGGAAATTCTATATTCCCACTGGAAACATTGAGTCTCTCTTCTTACTTATTTTTTATCAAAGTGAATAGATATTTTCAAAACAATCCAACATATTCTGGACAACGATGGACAAACGCAACAGATCAAATCCGTCGAATATGTAGAGAACAATGCGCAGTTAACATCAACCAAGCAGCATCAAAGTAGCGAAAACCAAGATCAGAACTTTGAATGAATTGTTGTTACGTATTTACCTTCCAGGTAGCTTCTGATATTTCTGGAACGGCACTGTAACAAGCAAAGTAACTTTGAAGTCACACAGTCTTTAAAGTAATATTTTATAGTTCCAGTAGCTTTGTCATATTGTTACATCATATTAGACTTCAAAGTTTTTATTACTTCAAAGTATCGTTAAAAGTAATTACGACGTCGTTGCAACTTTTGAAATTTCTTCAGAGTGATCTATGTGAGTACTATTTGAAGATTGATATAACTGCCTCGCTACTCATGAAAACTACTTCAAGGTAACCAAACATGAAAATATGATTGCCATCATAGGTGACGGTGACGAGACTAAATAATGACAAGAGGTGCTATTGAGACTCTGTTAACATTATGTAAGACAAACTAGATGGAAACAAGTCTTATAAAGTAACGATGACCACGTCGCCACGTCCCCGCTAACTAGTTGGAACGTGGGTGTGATGTAGCGGTGTATGTCACGAAGTAGTAATTTTTACGTAGCTATCACCATCGAAATGTTCCCCATTCGAGGGCACGTTATACGAAAGTAGCAATTACGTTTCACTCACTAGTAAACGCAACATCACAGTTCAATGGTCGCCGGGACGTATAAACAAAAAATGCTGCTTGGGCAGCAAACATCCTCTTGTGCTAGTAGTAACGAATATCGTTCTAAAGCGTTTATTATTACCTTCTCAAAGTCCATCATTGTTCTAAATGGCACTGAGAGATTCACCAGTTTGCAGACCTTCTGCAGCATTATGAGGTGAGTATTCTCGGATTTTTTCAATTATAGAGGGAACATGCAGGAAATTATTCAAGTACTAAAACTGCTGGAAAAAAATAGTGATGGGCTTATAAGCTCCGTTTCTAAAACAGTGATCTCTTTTTCTCGAGAGGTCTACAATAGAAGCGTTTGGTAAGAACGAGGATCAACAAGTCGAGAATGCACATTACATCTTCGCTCGGGGGTTGCATGTACCTGAATGTCGGCTATTATTATCTTTATTCGATAAAGTGGTGATGGATGAACAATTCATAATACTATGGCCTTGTTCTATGGCTCTTACTTGTGAAAGCGATCCTATGCTATTATACTGTATTTATGAGCGGAATGTCAGTGTACTGTGTACCGGCTCGTTTTGTTTTTGTTGCATCTCTTCCATGATTTCAGAAACTTCTAAACCAGTCGTAGAGGTTATGGAGAGTTGAGTAAGTACCTCTACCACGTCATTTATTTCTTTTAAAATGCTCACCTCACAATTTTGTTTTGGTATTCATTTTATATTTTTTGTTTTTAGCAGATTCTATGTTCACCGTAAAATCAGATTTTGAGATGGTTTGGGACCTATAATTGAAAATTACACTCTTAATAATGATTTTCTTGTTTCAAAGACCATCTTTGTTTTTTATAGAAGCAGTGAGTCTATTTATCTACGACATTTTATATTGTTTAAAACTACATCATTTCATGAATTCGAAAGAGAATACACTGATTGGAAATTTCGAAGATTTGCGCTTAGTGTTGGGGATAAGAGTGTTGCAACCTAGAAGGGCTCATTGTGTCGGGTCACCAACTTTATTTTCAGTCGTGGCAATGTCTTGAGTCGGAGTGCATCGCGACTTCTCCGTTAGCACACGTACCCACACGATCTTTCATCGTTATTCAACGGACCTTCCAGTGCATTGCCAGCGAGATCTCCGGATTTGAACATTTGCGATTATTTCCTGTGGACCTACCAAGAACAGGTTTTTAAATATCGTCCTGACAATTTGAAACAACTGAAGATCCATCTTGGAGTGGAAAACGACGCGATTTCGAGAAAAATATGTGCCAGAACACAGCTGCAGCCGAAATCGCCTATTTATGCATCACATCATCTTGCCGATGTGATCTTTAAAACTTGAATGAAAAAATCGTTTGTAGTAAGTAGTACTGACTCAAGCTGGATGAACCACTTTTTCGTAAGTTGTGCCTTTTTTTAAATAGCTCTGCAAAACTGCACTGTTTCTTTCACCGCAACCTGTAAACACCGGTCATACCTAAAAATGATATACTAGAGAAGATAAATCCAATACTTCAGTCTGCATGATGAAACAGCTTTTGAAGGTGATGCCAATGTTGAGAAAACTAGATCTACCGATCAATGAAAATGATGAGGCGTTGAGAAATGGTGAGTCCAAGTTTTCTTCTCATAATATACATATTATTATGTGTGGTAAAAACCAAGTTGCGAATCAATAATTCGCTGTCTTCTTCAACGAAAACTTGGAAAAAACTTCAAGTGCCAAACAAAAGAATGTTAAAAATACTTAAGCAGTCAAAGAACACATCAGAACAAAAGCTTATTCTAGTTGAGTTACGAGAAGAAGTAACTATTGTTCGAACACAAGAAAACGGGCATTGAATCGGACGTGTCTTGAGTAAAGAATAGATGGTGTTGTAGAAAACTCGTTCAGGAAAAAGCTTGGAGGGCACTCTTGGTTAAAAAAATTTATCGTATCAATGAAAACAATCAATCAATTTTTCAATCAACCAACAATCTTATAAATAATATGCTGAACAGAGCGGTCACTCATAATACTTTATATACCCTATTATGCCATTATTAGATACGTCACCTCTCAAAATATGATATTTTATTTGAGATCAGAAGCAATTGCTATTGTAGATGAAGATATACAGGGTGTTTTCAAAGTTGAGTCATTTATTTTATCAACTTGTAGAGCTCATCAAAAGATGACGTGGATATGTCAAAAAATTGATTTTTGAGGCACGTTCAGTCTGTTTTCGATGAGATTTGTAAGAGTTATTAGAAAAACAAAATTATCACCCCAACTATCGACGTTTGAGAAAAAATTGTGGGATGAACAATACGTAAAATGACAGGCTAAACGCGACAAGGCCCGTATTCTCCGAATCTACAGTTAAACGCCTTCAACTAAACGCGTTCAAATTGTTAAACGTCCTCAACTTTTTCTTGGTATGCACCGTGCTAATTTTCGCAACGTTTAGTTGAACCTAGAAAAAGGTTGGCAACGTTGAAAAATCTAGAAATATTTTGGTGGAATTCAAGTTGATTGGCAACCATTTTGTTGATAGTTGAGATTAATGATATTTGGGTTTACATTGAATTTTACTTAATTAACTTGGAAAACGGAAATCATATGTTACCATCCACATCGAATTTGTGTTCAAAGTCACGCTTATGCCAAATTCGATGTAGATGGTATCTTATGATTCCTATTTGGCAAGAGGAAATCGGTCACTTCCACTTCGAAGTGAAATTCAATGTAAACCTCCAGGCATGCTATTTATGTTATGCAAATGTAGAAAGGTACAAAACGAAAAATCACCAGCAATGAGATTTTTTCAGAAATGAGAATATCCATAATTTGATAATGCAGAAGTGAACGTGAACAACATAAAATCTCAAAGGCATTCATTAAAAGCTTAAACCTATACTTTTTTCGAGTTAATTTTGGTGTCTGCCTCCATTTCCGTATGTGTTCACGAGTACGCATAGAATTATTATTTTTTTTTATGACACGTGATCTTTGCTTGATTTTTCTTGTCCCCTCAGCACCACCTATATAGAACCAATAATTTCAGTGCTATTGATAAAATGATAATACGGGAAGAGGACAGGAAGCTAATGAATGAAAATAAAATTACGTGGTGAATTTACGGACATTCCAAAACTCTCGCGAAACGTGATATTATTTGGATAAAACCATTTTGTACTTCAATTAGGTATTTCATCAATTATTGTAAATGGCATTTTGATTTAACTCTCTTGAACACACATCTGCTATGGCATTGCTGACTTTGTATAGATACGAAAAACACAAAATCTCCGGAAAAAATGACATAACGTTAATTGAATTATCAAAATGGCCTGGCGTATTTACCAACCCTAACCCATTGCGGTGCAAATCGGTTCCGACTGCGGCCGAACGACAAATGTACAAACCATATCCCGATACAGTGCTCCTGCACTGGGCATGGTTAGGGTCTGGAAATTGTGTGTTGTGAAGCATATTTTTATGCCACACGGTTTTTAAAATCTAATAAAAAAAAAGAGTCGAAACTAGTACAGGGTGTCTATTTAAGAATGGCAAGGTGCCAGATATCAGAAACTAGGCATCCGAGAGACTTGCGGAAAAAAAATTGCTGGGTAATATGGAATAGAGAAAATGCTGGAAATATATCAGAAGTTCCCAAGATCGCCACAAGATGGCGTAACGGTGCTATCAAAACACAAAATCGCTGTTTTTTCGTGATTTTTAAATACAAACCAATACAAATGAGTACCGCTATGGATTCTTTGAGAGATTTCCTTCGAATTTGTTTTCTTGATTTTTTTTCCTAACATGTCAAATAAGACAGGTATCAGCTGTCAAACCTTACAACGCAAGAATGCTCATAACTTAACAACCCAACCGATTGACGCGATCTTGGTCTCATATGAAAGAGCATGACCTGCACTTCAAAAAACTTTTTTGGTTTTGAATTTTTGACCTTCGCCGTCGCCGCTAGTTGGCGTTAACTGAAATGATAGCATGTTTTTGAGTTTTTTCCAAAAAAATCAAATGTAATGGTATATATTTATTTTCATATATTTTAAAAGGAGATACATTTTCCTATAAAAAAAAAAAACAAAAAAAATAATTATTTTTTTTTGTTTTTTTTTTAATTATTTTTGTTTTAATTTTTTTTATAGGAAAATGTATCCCCTTTTAAAATATATAATAATAAATATACCATTACATTTGATTTTTTTTGAAAAACTCAAAAACATGCCACCATTTCAGTTAACGCCATCTAGCGGCGACGGCGAAGGTCAAAAATTCAAAACCAAAAAAGTTTTTTGAAGTGCAGATCATATGAGACCAAGATCGCGTCAATCGGTTAGGTTGTTTCAAAGTTATGAGCATTCTTGCGTTGTAAGGTTTGACAGCTGATACCTGTCTTATTTGACATGTTAGGACAAAAAATCAAAAAAACAAATTTGAAGGAATTCTCTCAAGGAATCCATAGCGGTACTCATTTGTATTTGTTTAAAAATCGTCAAATAAAAGTGAAAAGAGTGTCGTACTTGGAATTAAGAACACAAGAACACTGCAAGACATATCACACGTGTGATTCAGACGGAAAATGTATTTTTTTCTATACAGGGTGAGTCTGAAAAAAGTGCGCAGTGTCAAATGGTGAACAGAGTATGTCAGGATAATCACTTTTTGTAAATGAACATGTCGATGTTCTGGTGCCCAAAGGTTGTAAGTGTCAAAAAGTCTGTTTTGAGTCATATGAAGTTTAATGTTTAAAAATTCGTCATGATTCACACGCTTCCTTTGAAAGATTGAATATGCTTCATTAAATTAACATAACGAATGAACAATTTGGATCAATAATCTGAATTGCCACATTTGCCGCTATACAATCTTTTTTTGACCTGAATACCTGTACCACATTTGGCGATATAATTTTTGTTTGTTTGAAAAAGAAAACAATATGAACTATTTTGAACTCATTTGACATATTTGCACCGGATTTCGAATAAATAATCTTGTTGTAACCTCACTTTTCACAAGATACAAATGTGTTGAATACAGTTAACGCATCAGTTTATTTTAATCTGTTAAGTACGCAATCACCACATGTGAGGTATTATTATTTACCCCAGAACAAGTCCTTGAAGTACTTAGCTCGACTGAGTCACTAGTGTACAAAGATTTTGCAACACAGTAACGGCACATATTTTTTGGTTCATAGGCCATTCCTGATTGCAAATATAGTCATCAAATATCTCCATCACTTCAGGTTTTTTTTAGATAGAAATATAAATATACCGCCTATCTAATAAATACAACAAATCAGGGACCACAAAAACTCGAAATATTTGAAGTAAACCATTCATACTTTTTCGAACGCAAAACAGATTATGATCCATACAATATAAATTCACGGATAAGTCAAATGAAATTTCAGTGTATTTCATTTTGTTCTTGAAAGTAGATGTGAAAAGTGCACAAAAATGAGTAAAAGTGTTAAATGTGGATGTGTTAGTACACTAGAATCATTTCGTTTTATATGTGGTTCATCCACACCATCAAACCAGAGAAGAGAAATTATTGAACATGTGAAAATGTTATACGAGACTTGCTTTGGTTTTTCTTTCAGCCACCAAGATCAAGAATGCGCACCACATTGTTGTTGTATAACATGTATGCAAATCTGACCAACTGGATGAATGGGAAACGTTCATCATTGCCGTGCCAATGATCTGGCGTGAGGCTGCCGGCCATGATATAAATTGTTACTTCTGTTAAACAAAAGTAATGGGCTTCTCTAGAAAGAACAAAGACAATATTGTTCACCCCGATACTTCTTCAGCTTCAAGACGTGTTCCTCATGACAAAGGGCTGCTCATGACATAGTTTCTGATGATACATCGTCTTTTCATAAGGCTTCTTTGCCATTGTTTATACCAATGTTGGAAGAAAAAAGTAGTGAGCCTCATCTAATAGAACAGCATGAACTAAATAACTTGGTCCGCGACCTTATCTTTCTAAACAACATGCTGAAATTTTGGGATCAAGGTCACCACATTGGAATCTTTTAGCAAAAGTCACAAGGATAAGCGTATTCAGAGCATTTGTAATAAAAATGATACTTTGTCAGATCAAGAAAAATGATAGTCGAGGCTTGAGACTCGGCAGTTGTAATCAGGGCCTTCAAAATAAGGTATCACTCGAACCTCCTTTCCATTCGATCTTTTCATTCAAAATGGCACCCATGCAGCTGCAATTTTGACACTTTCAGCTGTCACTACTATGTCAAAAAGTGGGGAACGTCCTCACATATGATGTGTCCAAATTTCTTGCGCATATATCAAACGGCTCGAAAGTTAGAAGGGGACAAGATCACTATACAATAGGTTGCCTCACTTCGCCTGAGGTAGAGACGGAGGGGGGACAATATGACGTCATCTGTTTCGAGCGGCTGCAGAAGACTGAATCCTGTCATTCTTGTCATTCGAATGCATCGGTCTGCATTGTATCGTGTCATGTGTCATTCGATCGATGAAATTTGTTTGTATGGATTTGTAGGCTTGTTGCTACTTTCATCATTTGAATCCAAATAACGCTATTTTACAGGTGTAAAATTATCTTTTAATCCATTATCATCGAATGATAGTTTAGTAAAGAAAGCGAGAATACTGTTCCAAATTAGAGTATTTTCTATAATATGTATATTCAAAATGCTCAGATTTCAACAACTTTTTATCAATTAGTTCATATTAGACCTACCTTATTCTACTAAGAAACCTAGTATTGAACTATAATAAAAGCTTTATTTACGTAAAATACACATGAAGTAGACAGTTGAACTGAGTTGAACACATGTAAAAAACTCTATTTTTTAACAGACCAACCTTCAAACTACAATATTTGATGGACAAATCTGAGGATAAGACACTTATGAACAGTTTTCAAAACACAAATGACTAATTTCACATAAGAAAAATCAACGACACAGCAAAAAATCTCTCAACTTAAAGTGAAGCAACCTATTGTATACTAATTCTGAGAAGGAGGGACCTTTTTGAGCCGCACTCCCTGTATAGATATAATCTTCACCACAAAATGTTGACGTGATGAAGAAATTCTGTAATCAGATTGGGCTCCAGCGTTAGCGTTTTACCCAGGATAAAATACTCTTGTTTCCGTTGCGAACCAAAACTTTTTTTTTGTAGAATAGTATTATTAAACTTTTCGAGTGCGTTCTTCCATAAAATGCACAAATGGTCAACAGGCTAACTCGGGAAATAGTTGGCAACCGACATTCTTCCACATGACCAATCATTTTGACAGCGCAACACTTTCAGCAGCTCTTATGAAATCACTTGATTTCCCATTTTTCTTAGAACGTGAAATAAGTGAGATTTTCTGCATTACATCAAATTTAATTATTTATCTCGAAAACGACGCATCGAAGAAGAAAAACTCTAACTACCTTTTCTGCTCAAAATTGAATGAAAAATTAAAACATGGTTTCAACTTTGTGATGGCGTACCACTTTTTTCTTCAAAAAAATAAATATGAGTCGCTCTAGGTCCGATCCTGGAAAAGGTAAACTCAAACAAATTTCTTATGAGAACCACGGATAAACTCTCTGGAAGTTTAAACAAAATCCCTTGACGCGTTTCCAATCCACAGACAAAAAATCGAAATCTTCCTCAACCTTCAACCCTTCGAATTTCTTTAACGAGACGTTTTCGGATAAATGTTCATACACAAAAAGTGATTATCCCATCATACTCTATTCATCATGTCAAAATGCGCACGTTTTTCAGACTCACCCTGTATAGGAGTTTTCCATTGGTCAAGGCTTAGTCCATTGCAATGATCTTTCCTAGACACAGTCTCTTTTTGGACAAGGACAAAAATCTGTAATCTGATCGACAACGGGATTGAAAAATGGAAAAGAGGGCTCGTGACCAAAAAAATTCACACCATTTTTTTGGTGTCCAGATGTCACAAACCACTTTCATTGTGAGGTATCTCATTTTTTCTTTGATCTAAGGACAACTGATATAAACAACAAAAGTCTTAGGTCCAAAACCACTGGGTTTAAAAACAGCCATATGACCCATGGCTGAAAGAAGCATGTGAGAGGTCTAAGCCGTATTTGGTATCGACTATCGATATTGGTGAGAAACGGTTTGTTGACCTAAAAAACATCATCAGATCTTGCACAGCAAAGGTCAAAATGTGGTTCGAATGTAGTGCAGTTTTGTTCACCAGCAAATCGACAGACACGCCACATTTTTTGCACATATACAACTACGAAAATGTACTTAGACTGCTTTGCTTTTCGAATGGTGCATCCGGGCTTGCCAAGACGATCTTCCATTTCAATTTTACAGATATATGACTATGTATAATATGGTCTGAAGCGATGAATTCTAAGTACTCTAGTAACTCGTGTGGGGAAGCCTTCCAATCAGACAAAACTTTGGCTTGTATGCACCGATACCATTAGTTCGGAGCTGTTAGATGAAGCGATGTAGATTTTCAGACCATCAATTTGAAAAAAAGATCCACAGTCTTTTGATCCCAACTCTCAAGTGAAAAAGCACCGGTTGAGAAAAAGGACCTACTTGGAAAAACGACCCTGTCCACGTTTTAAAGTTTGTTTTTTTCAGTAACATTCTCCTAGATATCATCTTGAGGAGAAGTTGGTAGGTAGAGCTCATCAAGGCCTTTGGTACTCGATAACAATAACTCCAGAGTACTACCACGTATATCATCACTTTTGATTGTATATCTCATTTTGTTCAAATAACGGTAGTGAAGTGAATAACACCAGAGAATTCGATATCAGTGAACAGCGGATCTTTTGGACTGACTTCCACTATAATGGGGACATTTCGTTCTGCTCTTTATTTCTCGCATATTCACGTTCGAATTCACCTGTTCTGTTATCCAACAATAACCTTAATTATCAAAGTGACCGAAGTTGTTTGGAAATGTTTTTGAAGCAAATTCGACCCATTGTTATGAGAAATAATATACAAATCCAAGGACTACTACCAAGCTTTGATTTATAGAGTCATCCTTCTTCATTTATATTCTTTAAAACAAACAAAAATGTGTAATTTGTATTTTCAACCTGAACAGATATCCAATAAATATTAGTTACCAGATATATTATGTTCTGTTTATACACATCGTATTCTGCAACTCACCAATCTAGATCAGGTCAGCTTGTTTCATCATTTATTACTGGAAAAAAAGAGAAAGATTATTATTTCTGACCATTCCATTCATAAAACATCAAATCTTCTAAATCGAGACAAAAAAACGTTTGCTTGATTTTGATATATAAAGTCATCAACAGTGTGTTCTCTTTTTATTTATATATTTTTACCTGTAGATGCGCGACAGCGATGTTTTGATGCCCAAACACTCACGAACCTCACGGAACGAGCGGACTGACTGGATAGGCGAAATCAAGAGACGGGATCACATTGAGTTCTTGAGGCCAACATTGATCATGCGCCAACACTGCACGGGAGAAACCGTACATCCCAAAAAATCATTTTTGTTTTAGAACCTTCTGGGTGTATCCGAATATGGCCAGGTAAAGGAAATCTGGCCCTCACACAAATTGGGTCATTCAAGACTTTCAGTCATACGAAATAAATTCAGTCTTGGATACTGAACCGTGTGTCCAGACTTGCAAATTATGTTACAAATCGTCATAAAGTAATTATCTGGTCACTGATCAATTCCTCACAGTCTCCAAGACATTGGGCAATTTTTAGTTATGTTATCCTGACTTGCGGGAACCATTCATTTTGAGCGCGTGATATTTCGAAGCAGCTTGATAGTATAAAGGGTGATTCATTCGAACTTTTTTTTAAATTGTGAATAAAACACATGAGTTAGAATTGGATGGCGAAATCTTTTTCATGAGCTGGAAGAACAATCTTTGATATCTAATTTCTGGAAATATCTTAATTTAAATGCTGGCCGTGACTTTGCCCTGATTGGTTTATCCGAAAGGTCCATTTTTGGATCACTCTTTCGAGTATTGCGAACGGTATCTGCCGAATTAGGCCAGTAATGATGGCTTGCGATTTTCTGAATCGTAGCTGGCTCATTGCCGAAGCACATAACCTTAAACTGAAAAGTCCTAGCTTCGGTTTAGGTTTTCGAAGCCAACATCACTCGCGTATTGGGCAAATAACGGTCACAGTGCTGAAAAGAGTGATCCAAAACTGGACCTTAATTCAAGTGAAATGATTTTCAAAAATTAAATCTTCGAAGACAATTTTTTCAGGTCATGATAAAGATTGCGGCATCCAATCTCATTTTATGTGTTTTATTCACAATAAAAAAAAAAAAGGTCCAGATGTATCAATCCATATGACGATTTACTTAGATCAGAAAAATGTATAACTGACTTCGAAGTGAAGGCAGTAAGGCTATTGGCCAAGCAAGATATTGTTACAAATACACATTGGTCCTCGCAAAATATTCAGTATTGTTCTATTGTTATCTTCCACTTGTTGAAGCTCATTTTATGAATTGTTCCTATGCATGATATGAGGACCCATCAATCTCACCATTTTTGGAGTCTGAAGCCCCTATCAAAGCTTCACAATAATCAAGGAACCTTCACATATTGCACATAAGTTCTGAGCGAGGTTCTGAGTCACCCTTATTAGCTAAATTCTTGTCTTCACATATTCAAAATCTCCAAATACAAATATGATTTTTATTTGTTGACTAACCTCCTTCGAACATCAATAATTGTTTGTTCATTTTGATGCTTACAGTTCAAATATTGTTTTCTACATGTTTATACAGCTTGGAGGAAAGAATGATCGTTTTCGAGTGATTGAATAACGTATTTGTCAGTTTCAATTGTAGTTCCATGGTAATCAAGATCCATATTTTTGTTCCTTAGTGAAATGAAATGATAGTGTTGAAGTTTATCATTTCTTTCAAGAAAGTTTATTTAATTCATGATAACGGCATCTTTTTTGTACTTGTGAAGATCATCTTTCTTGTAATCGATTAGCGAATAAGCATCGTCCATAAATATATCACCTCATAATATTCAATCTATTCTCACTTCCCCATAACAAACATCGTTGAAATACCTTAAAAATTATTTGATGATTCAAATCAAGAGCCATATAAAATAAACACGTCAATGGCTTTAAAAAATCGATAACTCTGCTTTCCCAAGACCTCCCTCTCACATGTAATTCATTGGAACGGAAAAAATATGCCTGCATTTAGATGCGTAACCTACTCATATAGCTTCGAGAATGTAGGTATAAAAATGTTTTCGTCCTCTTTCTTTAAACCATATCATGTTTTCCTGTTTGGAAGCTGCATCAATTTAACAGTGATTTTCATCAAACTATAATCTATGGCTTAGAAAAAATATTCAATCCTTTTTCATTCGATCTTTCTTCTGATGTCCCAACATCGAATCAACATCAACATATAATATACTTCATATATATATATACAACATATAATATACTGTCATTGCCAGCCAGATACAGATTTTTAGAGATGTCGTTGTACAAGAAGGGACCAGCTGGTTCTGTTGTCTGGCGGAAGCGTTCGAGCATGTCGCAATGTCGCATAATTAATTTATTAATACACTGAGCTATGGGTTTATGGACTCAGGACATTTTTTTCCGGATTACGTCATATGACATGATTTCTAGTAAAGTAAAATGGCGATACTTTGTGAAAACGTTAAATTCAGAACAAATTACTCTAAACGTATTGAACGTCTTGCGCAAAACCTAACTTATTTACTGGCTCGTGAAAACACATATCTCACGTCATTTTACCGCAAATTCTAAAGTTTAAACCGAGTTTCAAGATTCCGCAGTGAAATTCGTAAGTATTTTGAACTATCACACTATCACCTGACACGACAAACAGTGCAATTATTTGATTTCCATATTACACCCTGAAATTTTGAAGTAGCTGTCACGTTCTAATTTTTCAATTTTAAGTGAGATTATTTTTTTCAAAATGACATCCAGTTGCCGTTTTAACATTCCCAGCTGCCACTACTGTATTGTTGTTGTTGTTGTACGTGCTCATTTTATTGGGGATCCAAACTTCATTCTTGTAGGTACATAAAACGATTTAAAAGTTAAGGGGGCGCATTAAAGAATTACACTATATACGAAAATACATTCACGATTGATTTATGTATAGATTTTTCAAAAAATGAACAAACAACATTGTGACCTGTCACAATGCGAAGAAAAATTGAATTATGTCCTTCTGGAGAAAATCATTGGGAAGCAACAACCTCTGTTGATGTCACAGCAGCAGCTGATCAAGAAGAATAACCAAAAGCCCAAAGGCTAGGGGTTGCGAAAGAAATGCATTTCTCTCCCACAGATCCATCCACAGACCCGTTTCGCTGTATCACAGCTCATCAGTGCGGCTGGGATCTGCAAGTGAGAAATGCACCGCTTCGCAGGGACGTACCAAGAGGTAAATGAAATACGAAGGTTTGGAGACAGCATCTCCATCAAGATGATCAAGAAAAAGACAATGGTGAACCAATAAATTTCAAAAAGTTATTTGCTAAAAAAAAAGGGAAGCATGTTTGGAAGTGAATTGATTCATCGGAACTCTCTTACTCATAGTTCTAAGGTTTTTATTTTTTTTGTTCAAATGAATATTGTCAGTTTATGACAGTTTTTTATAATCGAAATTTTTTTTAACAAATATATGTTGATGTTTCACATCAGAATATTAACACAAAACTTATTTCAAATTAAAAAAAAAATAAAATTTTGAATTATTTTTTTCACTTTCTAGAATCACCATTTTATAGCCACAGGTCATGATGTATTTTTTTTTAATTTCATCTAGAACAGAAATGTTCAAGATTTTTGAAGAAACACGAAAACTGTCACAAGGTATCTACGTTTTACGGTAACTTTCTTCACTCCATTTCATGTTTAAATCTCACATTGTGCTCAGCCTATACGTTCATTTTGATCAACTTTTATTCTGATCAAGTAGTATGATATATGTTCGATCGCAGATACTTGAAGACACTTTACAAAAAACACTTTTACTACTTTAAAATTTAAATCTATAAAGTATCTTAACGTACTGCTACAAACAAGATTATTCCAAGGGTATTTCTACGATAAGAATAATATGCAATATCAGCAGAGCTCCCACAGTATCGTTCCAGTGCTGATGTTGCGTCTGGGGGCAAAATCAGGAGAACTATTAAGTTCCACTGACGTTGCGTCTGGAAAGCACATATAACAACTTCCTTTTTTAATAAAAAGTTACTGCATTGCGGGGACATTTATGGTCCAAGTTCAATCACTTTTTCAGCAATGTCATGTGGACGGATGTTGGGCCTTCTTCTATGGAGAATGTTGCTGAGCCGAAAGAGGGGTAGGAAGATTCCATTACCATAGAAAGCCTTTTTCGTTTGCATGCGCACATGTGATAGGTGATGAGCAAGAGTACTTTGAGTACTATGGTGATCACGGCAAACCATGAGATATGTTTGTTTATGAATGGTTGGTTGCTCATCTGGTTCAATTCTTCTGGAGTGGCTTGATTGGAGGTAGCACATTTTTATCTGGTAGATGTTCGCTGCACTTGTAGGGGATTTGAATAGAAAGGTGTCTGTATGTGATGCTTGATATACTTCAACTATGTACTTGGCGTGGACTCTGGTTTTGCCTATGAACGAACTGTACGTTGGTTTAAGATGTAGCAACGTATTCGTTATGACGATTTTTGTTGATGGTTCTCTTCCTTCGCACTTGATGGCGATGAAAAGGGGTCCGAAATAGTTATCGACAAAAGATTTTGGTCAATTTCTTAAACGATATAGTCCTTTGTCAGTATCGGGTTTGCTTGAAACGACTTTGGTAAAAAGTCGCTGAATTGTCTTGGGAATTGTTCCTCACAAATAGAGTCACTATCGATAGGGTGTGGGACTATATCAGGGCAGATCCTCTGGTTCCTCCAAGTCTTGCAGGTGTTCGGAGATTGCATTAGTGTAAACAGCATTGAATCATCATCTCTCGCAATATATTTACGGAAAGTGGACTACGCCCTGTTCTACTATCTTATACAGGGACAGTTCGAAAATATCTATATATTTTGCGATACTAGAAGAATAAACTGGAAAGTCGCTTTTATGAAGTGTTTGAGATATTCTAGTTAGAGAGTCGATCAGATCTACGGGCGTTATCATTGAGCTATGAAGTATTCCCAAAAAACATTTTTACGGCTTATTGGTTTCAAGAAAGCTTTATGTAGAATTCAAGGTGATTTTACTTAAGTGTCATGTTTTAAGAAAGCTTTAACTCAAACCAAATATCCCTTACGGCAAAATGATCCTAAAATGAGGTTTAAACATCAGCTATAAAACTCACTCATAAAACCAATAAGAAATTGGTTTAAAGCAGGTCATTAAATATCTTCGTAACAGCTGTTCACTCCTAGAAGAACTCCTCAAGAACTTCAGGCTGTTACTTTGACTCAAAATATTCAAAATAGTTTTAAGCAATCGGATATATTTACTCCATAAAACCATGATAAAGCCTATTTCTTTGGAGGTATATTTGGTTTCATTCAAGTCAACGAAAAAGCATGTTTCCTTTAAAATTATCTGGAATGAAATCTTGATAAGCCCTTTTCAATTTAACAATTTTGTTCATTTACAGTGTTCCAACATGAGCTCGAATGCAATTAAACTTTGAACCGTTTAATTGCATTCGAGCTCATGTTGGAACACTGTAAATAAACAAAATTGTTAAATTGAAGAGGGCTTATCAAGGTTTCATTCATTTCATCAGGAAATCTTGGCAACTCAAAAGACAAAGACGGAGGAATTATTCAAACTTAATAAATACAAGTGAAAGGTTATCAGAAGGCTCTGGAGGCACTGAGGATGAAACGGGGTAAATGTACAATTCACTTGACAAAATGATCAATACTACATACTCCGGATCAAACACGAATTCAAGGAAAAACACCGAAACTAGTGAAATTGCTCTTGGTTTTGTTTTTACAGCCAATTGGCCACATCATGTGAATCATTAAGTAGAAAAGGTTTATCATGAGACATTTCTAGGTGAACCTTGAAACCATATTGTTCTATGAATACACTGCGAAAAAGGCATATTTCAAACAACTTCAAATTTGTTTCCATCTAATAAATGCTAGAATTGGATATGGCGAGATAAATATACTATTTCGATAAAGCTTATCGTTTATTTCGAGTAGATTGTTGAATTAATTGTAGCCTTTATTAGATTCAATTTTCCGAGTACTAATTTTCTACAACCGCCATATTTCAGATGAGTATATGAATCGGTGAATCAACT
Organism: Orchestes rusci; assembly: GCA_958502075.1. NCBI lineage: Eukaryota > Metazoa > Arthropoda > Insecta > Coleoptera > Curculionidae > Orchestes > Orchestes rusci. The sequence continues at coordinate 100,415,815 of OY293303.1, forward strand.
GTAGCATTGTTTTAACATAAACATGGTATACTTACCGCAACAATATTGAACTTTAGATCAAACAAATATTTGTTTGTCACAAACAGATGAAATATCGCCTGCTCAATGCCAAAAAAAGTTGTCAAATGATTATTGGCACTACTGTGAATATATCTGAGTTTCATTCATTTATTTTTGTGACTACATGCTGAAAGTGTCCCAATACCACTAGTGAAGGATGCGAGAAACCTAGGATTAATTTGTGACGATCATTTCAATTTTGAGAAGCATGTCAATAAAAAGTTCTCTCTAATTTATTTTAAACTAAAAAGTTTATACCCGTTTAGAAATGTTCTGCCAGAAAAAACAAAATTGTTGCTTGTTGAGTCACTTCTGTATCCTCAGTCAGATTACTGTAATGTTTTGTACTATAATTTTTTGACGGAGTACAGAGATAAAATACAACTGGCACAAAACACATGCTTCAGATTTGTATTTTGTTTAAGAAAATATGACCATGTCTCTCCTATATATTCGGCACATGAATTGCTCAAATACAAATATAGAGTTGAACTGCACTTTGCTGTTCTCATGTATAAATTATGTAGATATTATAGCCCTATTTATTTATGGGAGTATTTTGTGAAAAGGACAGACCTACACAATGTAAATTTGAGAAATGTGAATAATTTTCAAGTTCCGAATCATAGAACGCACAAATTCAGACAATAATTTATATTTTTGGGTACAAAACTAATGAATTCAAATATTTTCATTTCGTTGGTAAAATATTCTTTAGTGGGTTTTAGAAATAAATCTAGGCAGTATCTTCTGGAAAAAGTATCATAATTAGGAATAATTTTTTCTTTATTGTAAATATTGTTTAATTTAAGTGTGACTATTTTGGTATAAGTAGGTATGTTGAATATTGTATGAACTAGAATTATTCAACTTACTTGTTTCATTCACCGGGTGATATGGAAGAACGCTCGGTGCGAATATCACCTTTTGTGTAATATTGTTATAATCTTAATATTGTTCAATGTTGCACGATATCATATTATTTATCTTTCTATTTTATTCTAATTGATCGGAGGGTGGTTTTGGTTAGGAATCTCGAGAAAATTTCCATGGTTATCATCATTTAAGATTGGGTTTTTGTAAAACTCTTCATCATCGAAATGGTATTCCTGTTCATGGATATAGTCTGAACAATATCTTGGATAGTTGTCGTTGATTGTCTGATAATAATTATCATATGGTTGTGGGGCGTTATAATTCATGTGATGAGCTCTATGTTGGGGTGAATGATTTGGGTATTGTTGAATCACAGGACGAAATTGAGATTGAGAATTGTTGGGTGGCAAACGGTTGAGTAGAGATTGTGAGGAGTCTAGTTGTTGACTTTGTGGTTAAATTGGCCTTTGGAAGTAGTTGTCGTTTGAAAAGGAATTTGGGCGTTGAGGACGGCACTTATTTGTCATGTATCAAGGGCCATAGCAAAGAGTTCACAAGGTGCAAATTTTTGCTCAGCACTTAGGTTCGGAGTTTTTTGAATACTTGAATGCATTTTTGCATACGGTATTTGAAGTCAATTGAAAAATGAAAGGGGTAATTCGTTGGAGATTTGTTCATTTTGTTGAGGGTCTTGTATCAAGCAAGAGAGGTCTCTCGAATCGCCAAACTGTTGGGTCAGTAATTGTTTAATTTCGTTATACGTTGCAGGGTTCCAGGGTTGATCAATTGGGCAGAGCTCTGCATCCTAGTTCATTTTTGATAAAAACTTCTAAAAAAATTTGCCATACCGTCCGTCAAATCACAAGCAATTGGAAAGGTCCCAAGCGAGATCTGATCATCCTCAAACCCCGGAATTCAGCCGTATGCTGTATCATTTACGTTAAATATAACATGAACGTTATGCACCTGATATGTTATTTTCCTGAAATCGCTATGAGGTATCAGCGTTTACGTTATCTTCATAACGTATATACGTTATGTTCGAATGTTATTTGTCGAAATAACAGGCTTCGTATAACGTGTGTAGTTAACATGCTGTTATGAGATAACGTATGGAAACTTGAAGCGTTTTTGGAGCTAAGTTGCTGACAAGCTAAACAGTTTGACGATACAAAGTCCTCAGAAAGGCACCAGTGTGGATTTTAGTGTAGTTGTGCGCTTACCTATTGCAGAAGAATTAATTGAGGAAGGAATTGAAATGTCAACGAGTTTAGGGGGTAGAAGGAACCAAAAAGTGAGGTTATATATTTAATAATTGATTAATGATAATAATACACATCCAATCCGCACATCTAAGAGCCCCTACATATCTTACAAAGCATCTGTCCATGTTTTTTGTAGACATCGGATCTCTAGGATTCTCCATGTAAACTTCCGGTGAATGATGATGTGATTTCCTCTGCCATCATTGTTTTACTGTGTCGCTTAGTCAAGAGAACCACGAAGCATTTAACGGGATAGTAGTGATGATTTGCAGTTGAAGAAAAAGTGCGTTTTTTTGAGAAGTTACTATTCCACCAGTGCCCATGCATGCACTGCTAAATTCCACGGCTTTACGTCGGTATCAACTTTCCACACGATATCTGAAAGCCCAATTTCTTCCCTTATGAAACTGATAAATATTACACTAATGACTCAGGTACCTTTCTTCATTATTCCGCACTTTTTTGCGGTCTATTGGCCTCTTGAATTTTTGAATTTGCGAAAATGTTTTCCATGAAATACTGGAGTTTTGTCGCCTTCAACGTCTTTGTTTTTTCGTTGAGAGTAACTTTGTTCTCTTTACCGAACTCTGGAAGATCCACGTATCGTTTTCTCTTTACATTTTTTCAATCTCAACATTTTGGCACGCAGAGTTGTGATCAACACAAACAGTAAATTCAAACTAAACCGTTAAAACCGGACCCATGCGATCGATGCTAAATTATTCCATCCTCTTCTAACTTGTACCCTTTGCGCCTCGCGCTATCTCTCTTACTGGGGGAAAAACTTGTTTTCTTTTTAATAGTCGAGATATAACGTACAAGATAACATAGATGTAAAATCAGTGATACAGCGTAGCATTTTCGGCATCTTACGTTATGACACACGTTATCCTTAGCTGATATATTCGGATAACGTTTGTATGATAAATATAACGTGAATGATACAGCATAGGGCTGATTAATGAAAAAATCCCACATAGTCCACAAGGCTGGATATATCAGCAGTAGAAGCGGCTTGTGCCCATGTTTCAACCATTTTATTTTATTTTTTAAAAACGGAAATTCAAGGGTACGAGATAAACAGATAGATTGAACAGTACCATCAGCAAATAAGAAAGAAGAAATGATTCAATACTACCTACACGATCAATCTCAGGCATATCTGACTTGTCATGTTCTCGGTGACTATTGTAGCAACCAGGTGTCACTTGGTCTTGTTTCCGTTGCTATCGTGGAGTGAGGACGCCCCAGTTTGAAGTGCACTGGCGGAGAGAATTCGACGTCTACAGTTGAAATTTTCCTGTTCTGCCAACGGTTGACGGATCCTTCCGACTGCGCCAATGTTAGATCGCAAAAACTTGAAAAAACACTTTTATCACTTCAAAATACAAACAGTATCTTATCGTACTGTTACAGACAAGATTATTTTAAGGGTATCTATAACGAGGAGAATATGCAATATCAGCAGTTCAAACGGTACCGTACCAGTGCTGATGTTGCGTCTGGCGGCAAAATCAGGAGAACTATTAAGTACCGCTGACGTTGCGTCTGGAGAGCGCATACAAAATATATATTTTTTTTCAAATTCACATCGATGGTATGCCTCAACACAAAATATTATACGTACGACACAGAACAGAGTGATACAGAATATATTCAGACCAGTCAGAAAATCAATAGCAATACCAACATTGAATTCAATTCGCTTACAGAACTGAAGAAACAGGATAGAAGTATGGGAAGCTTCTTGTAGTTTGTTAGGGTTCCTTCACGAAAGGTTCCATGAACATATCTTAATAAAGTACATGATATTGCATTTTTAATATGATATTATGTTGAAATGTGATATATTTAAGTATCAGAATGACGCAAAATTCAAATTTTTAAGAAGTACCTTTGCTTGACATCTTTATGTTTTCGAATTTCAAAAATAAAATTCACTGAAATCCTTTCGTGTGAAGTTTGTCTAAAGAACTGTGACAATCAGCTTTCTCGTTGACTAAACAAGCTAAGGAAGATCAACACAGGGGTTGACATGGGTTCAAACGAAATCAAACATGTTTTGTTTTTTCAATAAATAAATTGGATTTGAATGACAAGAAGAAAAAGTGGTGAAAGATTAAGCATCCATTTGGTGCTGTACGGAAAATTGAGTCAAGTAAAGAAAACCATAAGTAAAGCATAATGCAATGTCGACATGTCAATACATGAGTTGTGATGCAGGGTGGGAAAAGAGCTGGAAAATATTTTTTTCTTTGATTTACATGTAGGAAAATTGCGTGACTATTATGATGATTTTTCAATGTCTGGAATAGTGGATGCGGATGCAGACAAATAGCGGAAAAAGTTTTGTTTGTAAAAATATAACTTGCGCGGTATTGAATTGATGAGAGCTCAGCTTATGTCACGTTTTGATTCAGTCCCATGCTTTAGAGAAATGGATATTGCGATCAAGGGAAGTGTATAATTTTTCTTTTTGAAAATTTTCTTTGTGGGTAATCATATTCAAGGAGTTACGTGGGGAAATGTGATGGCTCACGTTGAATAAAGTAGACAATATGCCCCTCTTCAGGAATCTCTCACAAAATACCATAGCAAAATTTGTCCAAGATCATAATACAGTGAAAACGAAAAGGTTGGAACAAATTCATTTAAAATTCTGGGGTTTGCTTAGTGAGAAAACGCTCGGGCAAATCAATTTTTCTTTTTGACTGTGGTTTTTTTGATGATAATTATATGTGTACAGGGTGGACAAAAAATAAGTATCGACCATCATTTTTTCGAAAGGAAACCCCCGTTTTTTATTTCATTTTTGAATTCTATATCAAATTCTAGGTCAGTTTCATGTAACATGTCCTTGACCCAGCCCCAACAGTTATTGAGAAATCAGTGATTGTTTAGAAACACATTCCTATTTATTTAAATCTGATCAAAATGAGCGCGATCAAAAATAAAAATCGACGTGTCCGAGCATTTTTCCCCAAAACAAATCACAATTTGTCTCAACCTATCACTCGTTAATAGTTCAGTGAATAACCGGTTCAAAGAATCATCATGATATCTTTTGAGTTCTGGACAGAGTACAAAGTGATATTATATCAAGATTATGATGAGCTCATCGTAGATTTGATGGCGTATCTCGACAACATCTTGAGAGTCGAAGGCTCTCCCACTCAAGATCGATTTATCGTCAACATTATGAGACTAAATCCAACAAATACCTTCCCAGCGCTTGCCACACAAATATTGGAAGCTCGCCAAATTAGGATTTGCAATCACATCACAGACTGATTGCATTAAATTAATTCCACTAGATAATAATGTGTATTATCTAGAGTGATCAATATAATCCAGTTTTATTTACCAAAAAAAGTTTATTCGTATTGTCGAGTTACTCGAGTTATCACATTTCTGTATCGGTTCTCGTCCACATGAGGCTGGTTCCAACTTGACCTGTCAATCAGTGTTGACGAGTTTATCTACTCTCTCTAGGACGTAGTTGGAAAGTGAATTGGTATTTATTGATTTTTGGACCACTACAGTTCAGTTCAACCCACATCCAATTCACTTTTTTCACAAAAGTCCTGAAGAAAACTTGATAAAACCATAACATCTTGACTTGGTTGATTCGTCATTAAATTATGTTTGTAGAAGTCCATAGAAATTTGAAATAGTTCTAAACCAGTGATCATGATTTGCAAAATATGCTTCTAGGATCTATCCGTAGAGGAGCAAGTTATTCGACAATAGAGAAAAAGAACAAATTAAATAACTCTAATGAGATGTATAGGTTGTGGACTCGGTTCTCGTTTCGTTGGAATGAACCACATGATATCAGGAAGTTAACGACCCTTGCACGGAGGCTCCGACTCTTGGGCATTGCACTTCCATATAGGGCGTGAACTCCAAGACCGTAAAATACTCTCAACAAGATTGAGGGTGTGTAGCCTCACACTATACTCTGCTCGTGGTGACCCTGCTGAAACTAGATCCTATTGATCTAGACCAGAATTCCGAATTTTCCGCAGGAGTGCTCGAAAAGCTCTAGGATGTAGTGGTCCTAGGTGAAGACGCCACTTTGACCCTGATATCCATGTAAATGGGGGGTCGAGCCTAGCCCATCTCGATCGATCGGCTGCGTCGCTCTGTCAGAGAAATTATGGGGTGAGTCTTCTGAGGGAATGGGGTGCGTAGGAAAGTGGGGGTCCTTCATCAACTCATCCCAGATGCTGATACTAAAACCCCATGCAAACCTTCTCCGGATGTCTTTACTTAACCAGTAGCACTGTAGTATTAAACGTCCCATTTGAGTCTACGGAGTCGGTTGAGCAAAACTTTTTGCCCATAATATGGATGACCAAAAAGGGAATGTAGTGGATAAACTGCAAGTCTAAGGAAAGCAAGTGGTACCTACCCAAATGGCAAAACAGCAGTCTGGAAGCAACGGGCCACAAGCTGGCTGTTCTGACAGACCAAAAACCCGCTGTGAAATTGTGAAACGGCGTCAAAAAGCCCACGAATCTGATAAGAGTGAGCAAACTTCCTGCGAGGGCGACCCTCCAGACGGCTGAAATCTGAAACCACAAGCGCACCCGGAAAGCTGGCTTCAACCCCAGAAGAGCGGAACAGCGACATACAAAGGGTAGGCCTCCTGAAGATACCATGGAGAGAAAAACTGAAACAAGGTTCTTCAGGTGTTTCCCCATCACTCAGAGGCAAACTAGACAACAAGAAGAAGATACGGTCAGATGGATCTGAGGGACAGCAGCAAACCAGACTCAGGGTTTAGCTTTTGCTGCTGTCCCTCAGATTTTGCTGACCGGCATCCAATCAAAATGAAGATTCCCAAGAAGCATTTTAGAATGACTGTGATGAACAGCGACGATTCCATGGGAAAGATCTTTACATATCGGGCTACTGAGAGAGCTGGACCCCTTCTAGCCTCTTCTGGCACCTTGTTACGAGAAGTAAAGAGAGAAACAGAAAAACAAGGGCGCTTGACAGAATCTGACGTCAAAAGAAGCAGTAGCAAAACATAAAATGAAATCCAAACAACGATGGTTTATTAACGTATTTATATTGTTATCCGTGAAATTAATGGTCATGTTTGGGACTACTATTGAAACTTATTCTATGTAGTTCGCAACAAGGTGTTTACAATCCGCTTGTGATCACAAAACCGGCTTACAGAGTGGTTTATATAACAAGTTCTCAGTTATGTATGAGCGCAATGGCTTGATACAAAACTATCTTCAAATTCAGTCCATCAAATAATAGTGAACAATGCGTGCGAGTTATAGTGCAAGTGCTACGACTATACTTTGTTGAATTGACGTGGAATTTGAACAGTTTTTGCTTTGCGTAGATATGTTATTGCGATTGACAGAAGATTTCCAAAATAAAGTACGTACTCACCAAATAATAGGGTCCCAACAGTCTTTTCTGGAGATGCGTTGCCAGTTCCAGCGTCAGCTCAGTCACAGCCTCAGGGGCAATCCACAGCAAATGATCAGGAAGGAGTCGCACCAAGGGTCACACAAATCAGAAAGGTAGGTATCAAATAGGGCAAACGGTACAGTTGAACAGCAGTAAAATAGATTATCCTTAGGTACACTAGTAGTGTCAAATCAATAAAAGTGATACTGACTGGAAATGGCAGGCCTGAAATAATATCCTATTCTAGCAACTGGGAAGGTACGATGAAGCCAAAAAGTACTCACCACGAATGGAACTGGGCCTTCTTGTTAAGCGAACACGTTGCTTTTACTGACGGGATTTTTCTAACTGGCAAAAATTCTAATAAATCTGCCACCAGGCCAATCAAATTTGCCACTACCAATTAATGAATTTATGCACAGAAAATCCCTTGAAATATGGCAAAATCGCCAGAGAGGTGGGTTACCACGCTGTTAACCTCATGAAAATCAGAAAAGGAGCGAGACTTTTTTACAGTACCAACAAAAAATTCTGTCCGAGTCCGATAACCCCAGTTGCTTGATCGTACCTTATATTTCAGAGAAGGGTAACCAGACAGTACACCGTGAAAAATCGCACCAACACGGAACCAAAAGAATATGCCCGGGTGTCATTCAAGGCCTTGACCAGGAACGGACTTATTTGATTCTGCAAATTAAAATGAATCAAAAATATGTTAATAAAATCCATAACAACCTCCGATGCGGCCCCTCCCACATTAAATGGAGGATTGAACCACAGAGGAGAGATTCTCAGACTCCTTTGAGATTATCAGAGATCTGTGAATCTCACCGAGAACATTCTCTTGTTTTTGTTGTCCGAAAAAAGGACGCAATGTTTATTGAAAGGAGAAACGGGAAGCTGAATTTTAAATCCAGCTCCCTGCATATCAAAGTTTTTCAGGGCGCAACAAAATCCCGCCCTAAAACCGGTGAGGCTGTCTAAAGTGAAAAGAATATAAGAAGCAACTCAGTCATATTCCGTTCAGACGGAGAGTGGTGAGGATTCATTCCTAAACCTGGAAACGACGACTGAATACCACTAGGATTTTGAGTGACTTATCAGCTTTACTCCATTGAACATATTCGGTGGTTCTCCAGAATAGTGACACAGCTTGAAATTCTTGTTTTTTCAGGAGAGCGGTTTTAACTTTTCTGAAATGAATTTATGTCAATATTACGTGAATAAATATTTTTGTAAAAGTTATTTTTAGTGCATCTCTTTATAGAACTGTTCATGATACTAAGGAAGTGAGTTATGTGTAAATTTGTGTTTTTTTTGTGAAAAAAATCGTAGTTGTGTCGTTATTTCTGAAAAAAAAATGTAAAAATTTTGATGTTTTTGATCAACAAAATGACATTGAATTAAATCGAAAACTGCCATTTGAAAAAAATGTTTTCATTTTCCCTTTGAAAGTTACAATAACTCTGGTAAAAAACTAAAATATTACTATTTTTGAACATTTTGAGTTTTTTCAACATATCTGTAGCTCTTACAGCTGCATTGGAAAACTTAAATCTACGAAAACTGATCATTTTCAGGTAACAGAACACGTAAATTCGCCGAACTAAAAATAAAACTGTCATACTTACTCTAAATTGAAATATTTAGAGTGCAATAACTCAAAACAGTCTTGAATAACATATTTCCAACGGAGCATGCGCTTTCATTGGATCTTGTAGACTTTTTGGTCATTTCCACTTTTCTAAAGTCATCCTCTTTATAAGAAGTCCTGTAGAAAAATGCGTTCGGACATGAACTCTTCATTTGAAGAGCTTTGACGTCTGTGAGTCTCAAAGTTTTGTTGTCCGTGTCTTTGGTGAAGTTATTCCCCATCTCTGAAGCTAAGCTTTTTATGTCATAAAATGAGTCATGACTCATTTCGTGTACTTGGTACGGATTTTTGCATTTTGCTGTCGTGATTAGATTGATATATTGGTCTGAGGTGTAGATTGGGCCAGATTTCAGAAACCTTTTGATACGTTTCTCAATAATGGAATGTGCACCATCACCCTCATTTTGGGTGTGACCCTTAATCAAAAATTTGAGGGTAATCGAGTTAAGAAAGCTCAAATTATAAATCGCATATAGATACATGGCAATCATGAAGAGGTTTTTTTGTTGGCCACAACAGTTATCGCTGAAAAATATGACATCTAATTTGTTATTATCTTTAATTTTCTCTTGAAGGCTTTCGAGGTATTTGTAAACACATGAACCAATTTCAGTAATTCCTCGCATACCTTGGCCCTCGTTCCAGAAAAAGCATTGGACAGCATCACTTTTTATGTCATAAACTGTAAAGTTGAGTGTGTTTATTTTTGATAAATAATAGAAGGTGGAGACATCTCCCCTAGGGCATGGCAAAGTTCTTTGTAGGTCGTATACTGCAACTACAAGGGAATCGTCGTTGTTGGCCTTACCTTTCTCCTTCTCTTGTCGTGACAATATTTTTTCTTCATGATGAGAATCATATTTGTGCTTCATATTTCAATGCATCTGAAGAAGACAAGGTACTATGTCTTCTTCAGATGCATTGAAATATGCCGTGCAATCCTCACACTGACCCTTCTTAGGTTGAAAAAACTTATATTATACTCAGAGGTGAAGATTCGATGATATTGAACATAGTCGCCGTGTGGTTCGTGTTTCGCTTCACAGTCTTTCACATAGTCTCTGTGTAGATCGGCTACGCTTTTTCCACCATCCATGTATTCCTTTGTGGTGACCGCTCTACAGTGATGGCTTTCGATTCTAGGCACTGACTCGATATGTTTCCGTATGCCATTTTTAATAGAAATGTCAAGTTTTTTATGATTGCCGTGATTACCTCTGGAATCCAAAGCAATTATTCTTCCAGGAGAATTTCTTCGTTTATTTATCACGGTTCTTATTGGACGATATCACTTATACCCAAAGTAGACATGATGAAAGGCTTGCATACTCGAATCCTTTTTTCATCCACCATAAAATAAAATGCGGAGTTCTTGGCCCTGTTACTACCAGAAGATCTGTACGAGTATTTAGGCTCAATCGGTAAAATATTTGATGGAAGAAATTCTCTCAGTCTTTGAAGACATCGAAGTTTCCAGAACGCCGTAAAAATCTGGTGACGCTGACAATCTGTCATATTCAAATAACATTTTAATCTGCACTTCTCTGTGCAAATGGGGCCCATGCTTCTCTGGAAAACTGTAACTTTGTTTTTCTTCGAGTTTGATGTATATGCCAGACCTGCATTTCTCAGGCGCTTTGCTGTTGCTTTGATCAAACTAGAAGGATCAGCTTTTCTTTTTCGTCCGCGTCTTCTCTTCTTCATCGTGGGCGATCCATTTCACATATTATTTGCGCCAACGACTTCATTCTGTTTTTTTGTGCCCATTCTTCTATCAGACGTGGATGGAGATATTGAAGACTTGGAACTAGAAGATGATGACGTTGAGCCAGATGATGAAGACGTTGAATCAGTTGAGGACGACTTCCTCTTTTTGTAAGGTGGATCCTTAACACTATCGTAAGAAAAAAAATCGCTTCTGCTTTCGCTAATATCATTTTTTGATGAAATTTTGATCTGTTTACCAGACCATTTCTCCATTTTATCTCTCAACACTGAAAAAAAGCTACTCAGCACCTATGAAAAATTATAAAAAAGGTTCACCTCTCATCAAAACCGCATTTGAGCATTCCATGATAGTGCCAGACTCAAAGTTTATGTCAGAAATAAAATCGGCCTCTTTATTCTCGAGGTTCATTATATTTTCACGTGTAGAATTAGAAACTTCTCTTGCTGTAAAGAAATTTTCAATTTAAAGTGAGACATGTTTATGAGTGAATCCATATTCAAATATTGAGTATGCGGTCTTAACATACATTCACTGTTGATAATATTGGCTGATCCACCACTTTTAATCATTTCGAATGTTTGATCTCTGTTATGGCTGCTCCCTGCTGCACCAGATTTTTGCTCACACTCATTTTCTACAAATTCTGAAGTCACGTCTGAAAATAGCACAATTTGTATATATAACATACATATAACAGGGTTTCATCACCTTGAATTGTAACTATGTGCACATCATTATTTCCAGCACTTAAACTTGCATGAGCATCATCGATCTCAGATGATCCTGATTGAATGTTATTCTCGATATTAAGCCAATTTGATCTATCCTCAGTAGTATCGGACCGTTGAAGAGCTAAAAAAATTGATAGCATTATAGAGCAGCTCTTTTGCAATGAAAACATTTTGAGGTAAATCAAAAGATATGTTCATCATAGACCTACCATAACTTTTTTAACCGTCTTCGTTTTTCTGCCTCGCCAATTTTAGCAGCAATTTGGTCCGGGAATGTTCCATATTTGCCTGAAAACCCCTGATAGTAATTCATTTATATTAGGAAAAATGACACATTTTCAAATAGTACTATGTTACGGTTATTGACTAACAACATCTGCAGTTTGAATTGCCAGAATACTGACACATTTCAAAATATGACTATTTTCCAATTAAATCATAAATCTTAACTATACTCACTTTATCAAGAAAGGTGGCACTTTCCGTGTTGTGTCGTTGTTTCCGACAAAAATCATCAAATTCACTACACTTCTCATAATTTCTCGGAATATGTCGTTGTTCGCGATAAAAGTGTGGCACCCTACTCAAAGTCAACAGCACTACTGAAATTGAGACGGTATTCGCGACAAAATGTGCGCCGAAGCGATTATGTAGAACAGTGTCACTAGCGCCATCTCTCGCGCTCTCTTCGTAATATCATCAAATGACGTTGTTCCTGCTAAAATATATGTATTTGAACATCAAATTCTTGACTTATCTCAAAATTGATATTTTTTTAGATGTGTCACTGTTCTGGAGAACCAGCGGTACGTATCAACCTGGAAAAACAACAGAAACTGCTTTGCATTGTTTGGTTCAAAAAATAGAAAAAGCGCTTTCTCAAAAGCAGTCGGTACCGGGAACCAGACGGTAAGGGCACTGGTGAGCAAAGGTTGTCCCCGGGCAGGCGGGCTGTCTCTGTTCCTCTGGAACATGGTAGAGTCAACAGCGTTTTATGAAGAATCTCAACGAACAGGGACTCTACACTACTGGTTATGCGGATGATATCACTGTTCTACTGAAACGAAAATTTGAAGGTATCCTGATGGAAACCATGCAGGTTACTTTGAAAATGGTAGAAAGATGGTGCGATGAAAACGTACTTTCAGTAAACCCAACAAAAAACGAGGAATAGGAAGTTGGCCAACCCAAGACCACCTCTCCTGTGTGGTGTGGAACTCGGCATTACAAAGAGGTCGCATGGCAATGTAGAGATGCGATAAGAAAGGTCTGAGGGTTGTAACATAGAATTGTCCACTGGATCCACATGGCCGTGATCAGACCAATGTACGGAGCCATTGTGTGGTGGACTAAGACCAAACAAGTGACAGCTGAGAACAGAATGCAGCAACTACGAAGACTAGCATGTCTGTACATCACAGGCGCAATAAGATCCACATCAACGATGGCAAGCAGGTACTGCTGTGCCTGCCGCTTCTTGATGTTGTTTTGAGAAGCGAGGCAGAAGGTACAGCAATTAGACTACAGCCATCGATTTCTGGTGCGAAAGAAAGTGGGGTCCGGAGCATCCTCGGATATTTCTGGAGGTTGTCTCAAGACTTTCTCTGGTGAGGTAACGAACTGATGCCCTGATCCCGCGCTACATTTTCAAAAGAGTCTACAAGATCAATATAGGCGGCTCAACAACACAGGATAGAGCGGAGGATATACATTATATTTACACAGACGGTTCGCAACACTAATGTGGTGCTTGCCTGGGGTCTGTTTATACTAGAGCTCAACTGAAAAATCAAATGAAGCCTAGAAACTGGGGCAACTGTTTTCCAAAAAAATTTGCTTGGCATATTTCGGGAGGTCATACAAAGAGTGAAGGAAAAGATAGTGGACAAAACATTATCTTCCTAAACAATAGCAAACAAGTTTTGCTTATCATGCAGTACCTAAACCGTTAAAGATTTCACAATGCCCAAAATGAATTTGAATAAGGGATGCTCCAATGCAGTTTGGGAGAATGTATTTAACATACAGAATACAGGGTATATCATTTTTGCAGAGGAGGCTTCAATGTATCCAGGGAAATTTAATACACTTCGCCCTATTACATCAAACTATATTCTATCAGTAACTCACCACCGACCTATACAGGGTCTCCCAAAATTACATATACAGACCAGATTCTTTGAAAAATGAAAATGAATAAAACATTTCAATTCAGCATGCGTCAAGGCCTCCAAGGAAGCTGCAGTCATTCCAAAACGAGCCCCTATTGATTGTTTTTTGTAATAATTTCCGAAACTATTTGCGGTACAATGACGAAGCTCCATAGGTTTTCTGAACTTTTGATGCTTTATTCAAAAAGTGTGGAGAGATTGACCGTATATTGGTCCTCAATTTTACCTATTTTCACCTGTTGGCAAAAAAACAAAGACAGAAAAAATACATCCGCATATTAGAGTGAGATGGACAAGGATAAGGAATCATGGCCCAATCGCGTGTACGTGTTAATAATGAAGTTTTGAATGTTTTACTAGGTATCATATGTACGTGGTAGTTTATTGCTTATTGGATTCCCGATTTTTTTGGAAAAAAAACAAAAATAATATTTTAAGAAGTGAATCCTGATAACAGAATATTTTTTATAATACGGAGTATTTTTTTCATATCACGAAGTATTTTTTGTATTTTTATATTGCTCAGAAGTGCAAAATACCCTATCTACTAGCACAAAGCTACCGCGCTTTTAACAGCTTCTACTCTGTTGAATAGTCACTATGCTGTATGTCAGTCTGTCCCAGCCCATGTGTGTATTCGTTCGGCGCTCAAGTCAAATGCATGTTTTTCTATGCAAATGAATCGGAACTATTTGGGAAATCGCCATATATAGGTGCACCATCGTGCGCTATTTGAAGACACTCTAAGGTAGGGAAGCGTTATTACATTCTCAGGTGTATCCCAGAACCTGTAAAATATTTTTGTGCTAATTGTACTAATATTTTAGTTTAAAACAAAGCAGTTTAGTACATTTGTCATTATTCTAGTACAATGATTTGTTTTCTGCCTTGTCAGCTGTCAATCCGTCATCCAAGATACACATACACGCCGATACGCAAATGTGACGTCAAGATGGAGTGAATAGTTACTCCAAAATCTACCAAAATCAATTACAAACTATCATAAATACACAAAAAAAAACAGAAAAATTACGATATAAATATCAAATACCTAGAACTCCACCCTTGGTTATTCGAAAAAGAGGATGCCTTTCTTTTCGACAACGGCACGGGCGAAGCATAGACGTAAAGTTTGAAAGGACAAATTGGCATATCGTTCTTTGTGTACCGTGATTCTTCGCAGAAACGCAAGTGATTTCAATCTTACTACAAATCAAAATACGACTGAACTTTTTTTTTGCTCAAGCGATAGATACAACGATTTTCTAAATTGGTTTATTGCGATTTTGTTTGGATCTCTTTTTAGTTGAGTCACAAAGCTTTAACCAATTTCCTATTATTCAAATGAGCAGGTCTAGACAATTTGATAAGTACTAAGATCAACCAATGTTAATCTTGATCTCGATCATTTCGAAAGAAGGAGAGGTTCCATATGAAAACAGTGTAGAAGGATCTACTGGGCAGACAAAATCTTCAGACAAGACTCTGTAATCGCTTTTAGAATAAACAGTAGAAAACACATCCTTTTTATTGATATTCGTCATATTATGGAGTGTGAAGATCAAACTTCTGTCATTCAATGACGAAATTCTCGAACGACTAAAGAAGTTTTAAAGGGATTCGATTTGGAAAGCGACTCGAGTAGGTACTCGAGGAAAGTTATGCGATGTCCCCACTCTCCATTAACAGCAAT
Source organism: Orchestes rusci (assembly GCA_958502075.1). Classification (NCBI taxonomy): domain Eukaryota; kingdom Metazoa; phylum Arthropoda; class Insecta; order Coleoptera; family Curculionidae; genus Orchestes; species Orchestes rusci. Next base: position 100,431,430 of record OY293303.1, read on the forward strand.
CTGGAGACATCAATAAGAACAGCATTAGTAAAACCAGTGTCTCCGACTTCCAAAGGACCATCAAAGCATGGACAATACAATCAACAGAGAAATAAAGGGAATAGTTCAAGCTGCACGCCAATGTACTCACCCCATTAGTAACCTAATTGAATCTAATAGCCTCACCCGGACCACGAAAATCGATCATTCATTAGATCCATTTCAACAGACGGATGTGAAACTTTAACAATGCAAAAGATGTAAGAGGAACAGCGTCAACAAATCCAATGAAGAAATCTGTTGGACGACATCACGACCGGAACGAGAATCAATATCGCATGCTCAAAAATGAACTCCTAGAAGACATTTCCTGTTGGGAATAAATATAGAGTTGGAGCAAGAAGCTGTGGGTTACCGTGCGAGATACAAACAGGATGTGTAGTTGGGAGAAAAATAGCCAGCTTCAACAACGGTTTGATAATCGTAATTACTTTTTTATTTGACGTCCCATAGCTTGTTTATCAATCAAACGTGATTACGCAGTAAGTATTGGATTATAAGATAAGGTTTTTTGTGAAAATGATCGCTCTTTGATAGTTGATATAGTATTTTTCAACTATCGGTCATTTTACAAGATTATAGACGGGTAAAAGCTAACCTTATTTGACTTTCTTCAGAGAAACTAAACAACTTGAGTCAATCATATTGGTTTCGGAATAGTTGACAGAATAATACCGGCAATATTTTACTAAAACCCTGTTTTTTCCAGTCATGCCTCGTAATTGTCGTGATTTCGATTGTGAGTGGGCACATGGCTCCCCCGCGATTACCAGTGAGTTCATTGTGACTCATGAGATTACCAGGTCATTCACTCATAAGGCCCAGTCCTTTGAACAGACTGATTGCCGCCCTGGGTTAGGCATTGTTCAGGTCATTTGCAGTGATCCGAGGGCTCCCATCAAAGACATATTGTTGGAGGCGAGCAATCGCCGGGCACTCACAGAGTCTGGCTGTCTCCTCATCCTCATCTGCATTTGGTGTCCTCAGTAAGCCCCATTCTGTGCATAGGCACTCTCAACAGGCAGTGGCCGGTGTTTAAACCCACCGCTACTCGGATTTCCTGTCTATTGAGTTCCAGAATTTCTCTGGCGCGTTTTTTTTGTGTTTCAAAGATAAATTCTTTCGAGTGTCGCATGCCTGGCAGGTTCCTCAAGTATTGTATAGACTGGTTATTTATCCATGTGGATATCTTGGCAGCCGTGACATTATATGCGACACCTTGGGCCGGCTCTGGTCCAATGAAGTCTTTGATCGCCACTTCGCGTGCAAGTCGGTCCGCAACTTAATTTTCTCCGTGTCTTGTTCAGTGCATTCTGGCAGCTTCCTACAGTCCTCAAAGAGTTCTTGTAGGTTTCAAGGGCCTTCAGCGTCGCTTGACTGACTGAGAATATAAATATGACTGGTGCCTTCTCTGATGTCATGCCCACCAAAACCATCAGCAGAAAAAGCTACGACATACCTATTCCTTTTCGGAAACAGTGGACACAGGACATTTTCAGTCAGTCATATTCATATTCTCAGTCAGTCAATGTTCCTCTGATTTTCTGATCAGTCAGTTGGATGTTACTGTGTTTGCCCTGCTACCTCTATGGTTAGCTATGATTTGCTACGTTGCTCTTCTCACCTCTTTTTCTAGCACAATGTATGGGTAGATTCAGCAGCTGTGGTGCTGGTCGTTCCACAGATGGTCAGGCTGGCTTGACGCTTTAGACTTGTTAGTTTGGCTCTAGTTGTGCTCTGATTGCCCTTCACATACCAAACTATTGCACAGTAGGTTATCATCGGCCTGACGACTGTGACTAAAACCAGTACATCTATTTGGGTTTCATCCCTCAGGTTTTTTCGCAAATACGTTCGTCCATTGAGACATTTGTGCTTTGCGGATGACATTTTCAGGTGAGCATTCCAAGTGAGGGTTTTGTCTAGCGTGACGCCTAGATAATTCACCTGTTTCTCAAATGGACGAATTACCCTATCCAGAGTAGTCGAAAGACATTTGATGTTTTGTAGTATCTATTATTGTGGATTGTATTTACCTACTTAACAAATCTTAGTATTTGATTCTATTTTTATCTATTTTATGACTTGTAAAAGCACATTGTGTATTATTATGAATAAATATCTTATCTTATCTTATCTTATAGTAGGGGGAAGTAGGAAGTTCAGCTACCCTCTTCTAGTGAAGTGTATTATGATTGTTTTGACAGGGTTGACAGACATTTGCTCTCTCCTGCACCAATCAACAACCGGAATCCTCTAACGGCCATGGAACGCACCTTTGCCCAGTTTAGGGAGGTTTCAATCACCCGGCTTTCCAGTGTACACCTTAGTATTCTTGACACTGCAGATTTGACTGCTTTTGAGCTTATCGACTCGGAGAGTTAGTCAGGTGGTGCATTATTGAATGCTTTCTCTATGTCCAGGGAAATACCCACAGCGATACTTTTGGACTCTAGGGATTCGTTTATTCTCCCTACTATGTTATTGAGGGCCAGTTCCAATGACTTTCCTGCTTGGTAGGTATATTGATGTACGTTTGGGGGTTTTGCCATTAGGCATTTTCCCCTGATATGCACGTCGACTCATTCCTCACAGAGTTATCAAATACTGCCAGGGGTCGGATAAAAAAGTATAAAGCTGGAAAATGTGAACTTAATTTGGTGCTTGAATAAATATTCTCATAGTTATTCATTACACGATGATATTTTGTTCCTACCATCATGTTCCATACGTGTGTTCAAATCAAATCAATAGAATGCTGAGCAGATCAGGATATTTTGTTTTGCTCATTTGTTCCAATGACACCGGAGACTTAATGCCTTTAAGCATAGTTCAATTTGGTAAATTGTACCGTTCGCGATTTTTTTTTCTAAAAGCTTATTATTCTGAAATTCTAATATCTATCTTTCGTTTTTTCGATGTGCATTTTGATGAAGACATAGCAGATGAGATCTCATTCAATTTGAACGAATCACTAGCGACCTATATTCTACCGAGATGGAGTAAATATTCCAGAGAGATCAGGTTTAAATAATTATTTATGGTTGTACCTAAAGGTACGGAGAATTTCTGTTGACCGTACTGAAAGTAGCTTCCATGATTGTATATTATATTTGCTTAATAGATTTTGAAAAAAAAAATCACTTTGATTTTCCCAAAAGAATAGAAAACACCAAAGGAACACTGTACTTCTAGTCGTTAGATATATATATTATATAATAATCTTTATTTAGCAATGTGCTACATGGGTATAAGATAAAATATAAAACAATAAAGCTTACTTATACTAGAATGTTGTAGAATATAAAACAATAAATGGCGTTCTATAGGTAGTTAGGTATAATTAAAAATGAAAAAAAGTATCTACACATGACAAAGACAAACAATAAAAAAGTAATCACAATATTGCACTAGAGGTCTTAAGCTGGCTTCCCACGGCCCGTGATATTACAGGCCAGGCCGAGCCAGCTCGCGCCAACCCGCCGTGGGAAGAGGTCCGCCCGTGGTAGTCCAACCATATCTGTGTTGGCACTGGTGGCCCGTTCTATCCGTCGCGAGTCGGTAACTTCAAAGGCCCGATCCCCGATCCGGCGCGAAGCGAACATGCCTCTGGCGGCCCGTGTCCACAAGAAAAGATGTATTGTATGTATTGTCTGGTCTACCCACATGTCGACATTTGTTGTTTGATATTCGTTGAGGTCGGATCGTGTCTATGTAAATATGGATTAGACGAATGATGCAATTAAGGAATTTTTGAGTTGCGTTTTTTTTTGCTTTGTTCAGTAAATAATGTCCACTGAATAATATGACAGCTGCTGCAGCAACAGTCATTTGATCTTGCGACATTTTTGCACCAACGGATCAACTGAACCTCGCTCACTGACTACAGATTACGCCGCGTGGCCTGCAAATATAACGGGCCATGGGAATGGAGCCGCCCGAAGTCTCTTGAATTGATCCGGGCTTGCTCAAGCCCGCGCGGCGCTGGCCGGCCTGTAATAACACGGGCCGTGGGAAGCCAGCTTCAGAAGTCTCTTAAATGTATTCAAGCTATCACAGTTTTTTATCTCATCAGGTAACTGGTTAAAGTCAAGGAGACCCTAATGTTACATTTATCTGTTACAATACAATCCCCGTTATTCCGTGTATTATATTTGTGTACATCTTTAAAAAGTTTCATTTTATTACTGAGATATTCGGGTAACATTTTGTTTTTCAACTTGAAAATGAACACATTGACATTAAACACAATTTTTTGTTTGATTGCCAGCATGTTAAGTGTGTCTAACATAAATTGATAAGATTGAACCCCAATATGGCTCTCATCGCTCGATTTTGGAGTTTTTGTAGTTGTTGAAATTTGTAACTTGGTAAATTATAGAGCAACGTGGAGCTATATTGCAAATGTGGCAAGGCAATGGCATTGTATAGCATCAATCTAGTAGATATGGATAAGTTTTTTCCTACTCTGCAGATAAATCCAACTTTTTTTGAGAACTTCCTCATATTTTAGTCTGCATGAGTATGAAACGACAAATTGACATCCAGAAAGGTTCTCAAGTACTTAATACTACAACAATGCTTCAGCTTACTATTATTCATGACTATACTAAGGTTATCCTGATCAATATGAGACAATTGTGACTTTTTTTTAATAAATACAGAGTTGGGACTTGGTGGTGTTTGAACAAAGATCATTTTCACATATATAGCCATTGAAAAAGCTTGTCCAGTTCACCTACAATAACATTCCGCATTAGATTAATGTCTTTTCCGATAATGTAGATCATAGTATCATCCGCGAATAACACTACCTTATATTCAGTTACACTATTGACAATATCATTTATATACAATAAAAACAACAGAGGGCCTAGCACAGTACCCTGAGGAACACCAGAATTAACCGCCATTGACTCTGACAGGACATTTTTAAACTTGACTTTTTGGGACCTATCACTCAAGATACGATAGCCTACAGCTGCAAGGAAGCCGTTTTAAGCTGAATTGATTTACAACTTTTGCGTCAATTTTGCACCCTGAGTGAAAAAAAAGATCAAATAAAATCTTATGACTTTCAAAAGCTATGAAATCTCTCTCGCTGTTGGATGTCAAGATTACAAACTTTCCGTTTATCAAAAGTGTATAACCTCATTCACGCAAACACATTTAATTTCCGCTTGCAAACAGTTTTCTCTCAACGTATGTTATTTTAGCTGATGAGGAAAATCCTTTCATGTATGTATTTAGACCATATGAAGTCAAAATATTAACATACATGAATGGCAATTTTGATAAGTTAGTGAGTGATGGTTTCGTTGGTATTGAGCAGAGTTAGCGGCCCTTGTACGCAGGCTCGAACTCTGGAGCATTGTACTTCCAGATGGAAGTACCATTCAAGACAGTAGGATACACTCAACAAGATTGACAGGATGTAGCCTCACACTAAACCCTGCACGTGGTGGTGCTGCTTGAACCAAATTCTTTGGATCTAGACCGTAAATTCGATAAACATTCCACATACTCCGCTGAAGTAAACGAAAAGCTCCAGAATATAGTGGTCGTGACTGGGGCACTCAAACGACCACTGTCGGATAGTAATCCCAAATAATATTGTTTATAACAAAATTGATGGGACGTGAGGACAACTCTAATTGGGCATTTGCTTGAAAAAAAATATGTATGTTTTGGAATGGTTGGCTTGTCAAAGTGTATTAACGGTTCTGAAACGGATACGGATACGAGGGGCAAAGTTGATTTTGACATTGGATCCTGCATTGTTCATAATACATATGAAAAATACTGTTTCAGCCAAAGAAATTTGTGTAATCACAAGACGCTGGCTAACAGCGCCGAACCTTGGTACGCGCACTGGCTATATTTTTTTGGAGAAGATGTCTCACAACTGGTAACGGCGCGGCGGTTGGATTGGAAAACAGGCTCGATCGAAATGTTAAGGATCGTATTATCATATTTTGTTGGTTTTCATAGTTATTTTGTTTATGAATCATATTTACTGATACAAGGTGTCCTAATTCAAATATATAGTGGTTCACTGTTCAGTTGTGAGGTTAATCCAAGTCCCCTTTGATTCAAGTGTTAAGTTTAATTTATATTTACGCGTTGTTTTTTTTTAGTGTTCTTTCGTTACGATTGTTTGGATTGTTTTGGTGTTGGTTATTTATTTGTTTTGTTTTTGGCTACTGCAAACATTGCTTTCAAGAAGTACCTATATGTGTTGTAGTGCTGTAGTCTCGATAACTTTCACGTAAGTGTCGAATTATAAAATTCAAATTAACGCAATTATCTACCTAAACGAGGCAGATACGATTCAAATTTGAAGTAATTATCCACCTTCAAGAAGCAGATAACATTGTGGATTGTGGTTAATGGACACATTGAGGTATAATAGTGTAAACAAGGCGATTTATCTACTTTTACGAAGCAGATAAGGCGGTATTTGGGCTATTGACATTGCACTTAATCAAGATGGGTTGATCAAAGAAGCGTCGCAATAGATCAAGTAGTCGCAGCAGTAGCTCTAGTTCATCATCTAATCGCTCGAAATACCAGAAAACTTTGTCGGAAAAAGAGAACAGTACAAAGCGTACTAAAAAATCTTTCAAAAGCCAGGAAAAACGGTTTGAAGGAGCGGAGGTGGATGATGTGTCATCTACATCTAGACATAGAGGTACAGAACAAGTATTGGTCATCTTCCCTTATGCTCATTCTGATTCAGAATCGTCCAATTTGAAGTTGATCTACGAGGAGAGAATAAATCGCCTAGAAAATATTATTCGAACCATGTCAACCCAACACAGTAGTCCTCATTTTCAGCGATTGATATCTTACCTCGAGTGCATTCCAGAATTTTTCCCAAGAATGAGGATATGACTGCATCGAACTGGCTCCAGAATATTGAGCAATTGAAAATCTTCAATGAGTGGGATGACATAACTAGTATTCACCACATGCAGTCACGACTAGCTGGCATGGCTAGAACGTGGTATCACAGTCTCACATCATTGAATCATACTTAAGACGAATGGAAATCTTTGATAACCAGAACATTTCCTAAATATGTAGATTACGCTCAAGCTCTACGCAAATTATTTGGGACACACTGCAGCCCAATGCCGTGTTACGTCAGACAAACGACTGAAAAGAGGTGAGCAGAAATCAGTATCATGTCTTTCTGAGAAGGTTTTTTCGGGTACTTGTTACTTTATTGATTGTATCATTAATAATGGACCGTTACGTGGGTATGTTGATTCTGGTTTCGCCGCAGTCAACCTTAGAGAGTCAGAGGCAAATAAATTGGGTTTGCAACTTCGTCCGACCATGATTCGTCTGTGTGGCAATGCGGGGGCTCTGTGATCGCTTATTCAATGTCGCTCATTAATTTTGAGGTAGATATGGCCAAAGTGGATGTAGAAGCTCTCGTAGTGGAGTTGATACAAATCAGTATTTTCTGATAACAGGTACGCTCGGTAACAGGTCCAAATCCATACCTGTTCCAAATACCTGTTATTTTAATACCTAGTATTTTCATATAGTATAAAAACTATAGCCACGTCAGGAATTTGCAGGTCGGTCGGACGGGACAATTAAAAAATAACATGTACCTAGGTATCGACGCGGACGTGCGTACGATGTGTGAACTGTTACCTGTTACCTGACAATGTATCAGGTAGTTAATATAATATGATGTGTAAATGAAAATGTATTGTTGTTAACTCTGATAGCAAAAAGAGTTACAGGAGTCCAGGTTGAGAATGTGATGTTATCTTTTATTTGTTTAATCTGTTAATTCCAATTTCGAAATGGATAGAGGTTTTTGATTGTGGTGATTCTGATATATTATATGAAAAAAATACCTCACCCTCACATCCACAAAAAAGGGGGTTTGGCGACCATCCGACCGTACATACGTATCCTTTGAATAATTAAATTTATTACTTTCTTGTTCGCACTTTGCACGCCATGAAAGACGACAGGTACAATAGTTTATAATCGATTCCCCAACCCCATTATTCTAGTTCGAAAACGTACCTTGCCGTTGCCGGTTCACGTGGTAAAAGGTGAAAAAAATAGAAAAAACGAGTATCATTTGTAATCAACATCATTTCAATCGGAATTAGTTCTGATTTTTCGTCAAACGTATGCAAAGTACGCACCTTAACAACCAAACTAACGAGTATTTTGGTAACATAGTATTTTTCAAAACGATACCTGTTACAGACAGATATTCGCTAATACCTGTTCCGCCGTACGCGTTCCTAGTATTTCGTATCAACTATCTCGTAGTACCTGATAATGTTCAGGAGGCACACCGAGTAAATCAACTCACTCAAACGGACGACGCACAACCAGGTCATGCTTACTCGGCACAGTTTCTGGTATATATAGAAGTCCAATAAATGGTTGGTAGAAACGTGATTACTTCGATCTTCCTTCCCACGAGCAGTGTCAGTCGCAGGACTAGAAGCCCTCTCACCTTAAAACCACGCCCACTATAACTTTAATTCGCTACGCGTTACTTCCTGCAGGAATCAACAATAAAACATGCTCGTTCTACTGTTTTTATGCTGGTAAAAGAATATATTGGTGAATACATGCTATTACTTCACAACACTACGGAGTTTTCCTTCCACCTGGCTAAAGCTCGTGAGGGTCCAGACCTTCGTCTGGGTCTTCACCTAATCTTACGCCTATCGTGACAATAGGACAACCTTTTATTAGTAATGTAACCGTTACAACTATTGTCAGGGAAAATCAAATACGACTCTTTCATAACAATTAATTACCTATCGAAATTTTTGAACATTTGATAACAAAAAAGGTAAAATTAGCTGCTTACAAAACAACCATAATTCCACCAATGCATATGGGACATGTCGGACAATGAGGATAAGTTTGATGATATCTTCATAGATGTTCAACAACGGCAGTGGAATGACAATTTTCATGTCATACCGCCATGCGTGTTAAATTTGAAACAAAATGATCTTCTTCCTGTCATTATAATGTTCCGATACACTATTAAAAGAATCAGATAGTTGTGAGAGGTACTAAGTGTTACGAAAACCATGTCCCGTCAACTTTCTGCTCAATACTCAAGGTAGAAAATTTTAAACAATTTACTACAGATGATATTCAAGGACAAGTTGATTTTGAACTGGACTCTGAACCATGTTCAAGTTTGCTACGGGTACTTAACGAGTACAGAGACTGTTTTGCTACTTCTTTAAGACGTAGAGCAGAACAAACGCTACAAAAATGTCCATAAAACTGTCTGACGATAAACCAGTGACATATCGACCTTATCGCATGGCATTTGTTAATAAGGAAAAGGTTCGACATATCGTGCAGAACTTACTTGATAATGGGATAATCCAAGAATCTGACTCACCGTATGCCAGTCCCATCAACTTAGTAAAGAAAAAGTATGGAGAAGAGAGAATAATGTGTGTTGTCTACAGGGCCGTAACCTACTGCCACGTATTGATGATATTTTAGACAACATTGAAGGCAATCAATTCTTTACTTCATTGGATCTTGCCTCTGGTTATCATCAATTGATGAAGATTCAGTTCCAAAAACTGCTTTTGTGACTCCTGATGGCCATTATGAATACCTCCGGATGAAAAACTTGGAGAAGCGTTGAAGCTTTTCAGGGAAGCTGGAATGACATTACGCCTCGAAAAATGTCATTTTCCACAAACAAAAATTGAGTATTTGGGGCATGAAATATCGAGTGAAGGAATTCGGCCAGGTGGCGACAAAATAAAGGCTGTGTCAATGTTTCCTCGTCCAAACGATGTCCGGACGATGGTACGCGCACTAGCAATATTTTTTTGGAGAAGATGACTCACAACTCGTAACGACCTATTGGATTGGAAAACAGCATTCGATAGGCTCGATTGAACATTACGGATCGAATTATCATATTTTGTTGGTTTTCATAGTTATTTTGTTAATAAATCATATTCACTGATACAAGGTGTCCTGATTCAGATATATAGTAGTTCACATTTGTGATAATGAAGAGTCGAGATTTGAGAGAAAAATCAGCTTGCTTCGTGATCTGCTTTCACTAAGACTGGAAAGTTATAAATCCATGGAACAGTTCGTCAGCCAACTGATCGATACTTTTCAGAAGCAAGAGCAAATTGGTTTTCAAATGAGTCATGATTTTGAAAAAATCTTGATTCTTGCTGGTTTAACTGATAGATTTGAACCAGAAGCAATCGAAAATGCAGCAGACTCCATCAAATCGAGGTTACTCGACATCCATCTTGGGTGTGCTGTAGAATGTCAAATAAGTTCAAAAAGCCGCGAAAAAGTTAGAACAACTAGATTGACAGTGACTTAAGAGAAATGTGAACAAGAACAAAAGTGATGTTATCTGTTTTAAGTGCAACAAAAGGGGCCATTTTAGAAATAAATATCCTGAAAATGAAGAGAACAGATGAAATCAAGGTGATTCTTAGTACGCTTTCAATTTAGTGTTTCTGAGGGGGACTTTAGCAGTTCAAATTGGTCAAGAGATTCCTGCGTGTTGTGTTCATTTTACAAAAAAGGACAGTGAGAGATTAATGTTATGCTAAAGCTAGAGAGTCTCGCAGACCACTTTTTAAATCAGGAAAGATTCTCACTATGACCTCCTTGTTCATTCTGAAAACTGCTGTTCTTGTATTCAAGCAACGTGATAAAACTTACTTACCATCTCCAACAACAACCAGAGGCGAACTAAAACAAGGTGGATGCTTAAGCCCAGTGCGGTTCATAATATACATATACGAAATAATGAAGAAATGCACAAAATTAAATAACGGACATAAGGACCTACAAGAGTAGACATATCTGAAAGCAATCATTACAAGAAATAAAAAAAAACTTGCAAAAAACCTTGATTTGTGGAACAAAATCATAGAAGAAAACAGAATGAAAATAAATAACCAAAGTGATGACAATAGGGAAAAAAAAAGAATTGACAATTTCAATTGATGGAATAGAAATAGAACAGGTGCATTTATTCCAATTCTTTAGAGTGAAGATAGATGAAAAGGGTACACAGAAAATCGAAATAAATAACAAAATAGAGAAAACAATGAAACTATACTACTCGATGACCACTACATTTTTTAATAATAAGGAAATTTCTCAAGAGTCAAGAACGAGAATAATCAAAACAATTTATAGACATGTGCTAACCAACGGCCGCGAAACATGGGTGAACGTCAGAAAAGTAAAATACAAGCAGTAGAAATAAAATACCTGACAAGAGAGATCATAAAAATTTGTGGCTGTTGATAATAGGGAAAATAATCAAATGTAGCACCCTCTACAAGTTAAAGCCATTCTTAGATCAAATTTGAATTTCACATGACAAAAAACCTCTAAGCACCAATTTTTATCAAATTATCGACACTGCTCCAAATATAATTGAGAAAAAACAAAAATAAAAATAAAACTTCAACACCCTGAAGCTCTGTAATGAAGCATCTCCGGAAACGTATTAATAGGAAGTTTTCTTCTTCTTTTTAGGCAGGGAAACTCATCCCAAATTTTTTCGCTATATTAATGGAACTCCCTTTATACAATATACAGGTTGGACCAGAAGTAATGGGACATACGGTAACAGTAGATTCCTCACACAGAAATATTGCGATAGACCTCAACTTGTCCATTCCAAAAGTTTATATTGAGAGAGATACGGGGTGCCAAAGTTGAATTTTAATTTTTGATTTTTCAAATAACTTTTGAAATAATAAAGTTATTTTGATGAAATTTTGTATATAGCGGTTGATTGACATGCGAAATTCATATCTGGCCTTGGTATGGGTCTCACATGTAGAGAGCGCCACTTACACATCTTTTCATTCATTCAAATAGTCATAACTTTTTCTTACGCACTCGAACTTTTTTTTTTATTGAAAAAATTTTTTTTCCCTCATTTTTACGTGAAAAAAGTATATCTAGTGAAAGTCGATAGAAGTGACCTTCTTCGAGACATTTGCCTTTGAAGTAATCTATGCAATGATGTTTCGGCTGGAAAACTTTGAAAATTAACATAGTGGGCATCGAAAACGCCGTTGTCACGGTAATTTTGACAAATGTCTCGATGTTTGATGTTTCTTATAAAAAAACATAAAAAAATTAAATGTTTTGCAAAAAAAATTCAACTCTACAAGTAAAAGCAATTCCGTGCTCAGATTTAAATTTTGCATTTCAAAAACTTCCCATATATCAAATTTTTGTCGATTTTACCTGATTATTTCAAAAGTTATTTGTAGAAATCAAATAATAAAATTCAACTTTGACATCCTTTATCTCTGTTAATATCAAATCTCGGAAAAGATAAGTTGAGGTCGATCGCAATATTTTTGTGAGAGGAATCTACTGTCACCGTATGTCTCATCACTTCTGGTCCACTTTGTATATACTGTAACAAGTTTCGCTATAGAAAACACTTGTCCAGCTTTAATCTATTTATTTTACAAGTCACTATGTACAGAACTCACTATCCACATACAAAATCACAGCTTATTTATGTTTTACGATTTATATTTCACGACGTAACTGACTGAACTAACTCTTGAAATGACGGATCTTATTATATACCCTCGCCAGGATTGAGAGAACAATCCAGATATTTTTAGAAAAGCGAAGAATGTTCGACGCCATCTAGCCTTGCTAGAATGTACCAGAAGCCAATCGATTCCAAACAATTCTACACAATGTGGTGATGGCTTGCGGCGGCGCATTCACCATGCAACGTCACATTGCCCCCTTCTTAAGGCAATTCGTCCCGAATTGCCTTCATGTCGGTATCGGCAACTGTCCCCAAACCGGCAGCCTGATGTCCTATGGAAGAAGCAGTCGACTGTCCTCTGGTTCGTCCTCCGGGAAGGATAGCAGCACACCAGGATGTCAATGCCGCTTTCTTTGAAGATTACCTCCAGCATGCTCCGTACTACTCTCCAGTCCAGTTGGTCGTTCGTCATTTTCGGAATTGCCAGATGGGTCAGGTCCTGTGACAGCATCAAGTCACGAAGATGACTGAGGGCTTTCCAGACATCACTGTAGGTGGTCAGATGATGTGGAAGCTTCTTCGTCACAAGGTAGAACAAATGTCGTGTACCTTTCATGATTTCCAGTACCCTCCCCACCTCTGGTTTTTGTCGTCGTAGATGTTCCAGTTGTCCAAATTTCCGCTTGAGAGCAGCAGCAAGACCACTCCTCATACCAAGGTCTTCAGTGACCCAGTGAGCCAACGAATATTCGGCCGGTGCTTTGAACAAATCCAGCTGCCTTTCTTGGACAAGGCCATTCTGGACTTTCTGGCCATTGGAGTGTAGAGACATGAGAGTTTCCAATGACATGTCTTTCTTGGGTGACCTGATCTGCCTCACTTCAGCGTCCTGATCGTCGTGGTTCCCAGCATACCGAGCTAAACGATTGAAGTGAACAACCCTCGGTTTTCCTCGTGGTGGCTTTCGAATCCTGTAGACGACATTGATTCGCTCCAGAATCTCATACGGGCCCTCCCAAGAACTTTGCAGTTTTGGGGAGAATCCACGTCGCCTCTGTGGGTTGTGAAGCCAAACCAAATGTCCAACCTGGAACCCTCCTTCTTCGGCCTTCACGTCGTACGCTTCTTTCATCCTGTCGCTGGCACTTTGGATGTTTAGTCGGACCCGTTGATGGATATAGTCCATTTTTCTACGAAGATCACTTGCGTAGTCTTTCCCAGCGACATCCTCACCAGGTGGACAGCCAAACTTCAAATCGCAGGGCAGCCGGAGTTCACGACCCATGATGATCTTGGCAGGTGTTTCGCCCGTCGATTCATGAACTGCTGACCTGTACGCCATGAGGAATAGGGGAAGATGTTGTTCCCAGTCTCTTTGATGGTCAGAGACAACTCTGGCCAAGTGTCGATTGATGGTTCGGTTCATTCGCTCCACCATGCCATCCGATTGTGGGTGTAACGCCTTTGTCCTTGTCTTCTTGATCTTCAAGACATCGCAGACGTTCTGGAATAGCGTCGATTCGAAGTTCCTGACCTGGTCCGAATGCAGCTCCAACGGGACACCGAAACGGCAAAACCATTCCTTAATCAAGACATCGGCAACGGTAGCTGCCTCCTGGTTTGGCAAGGCATACGCTTCAGCCCACTTGCTGAAGTAATCCATGGCGACCAAGATGTATTTATTTCCTTTGTCCGTTTCAGGGAACGGTCCAGCCACGTCGATTGTGATCCTTTCAAAGGGGCTTCCACGTTGTATTGGCGCATAGGAGCTTTTGGCCGTTTCTGGGGTCCGTTACTTGCCGCACATACGGCACATTTTCTGCACCATTCCTTGACATCGGCTTGACAGTCAACCCAGTAAAACCGTTCTCGCAGCTTTCCCAGCGTCTTGGTTACACCCAAATGTCCACCCGTGACGCCATCATGGACCTCTCTCATCACCTCTGCCTGTCTGTTTCCAGGAACGACTAACTGCCTCCGATCTTCCGTGCCATCCAGATTCTTCACCAGCCTCTTCAGGATGCCGTCATCAAGAACCATCGAGTCCCATTGAGCCCAGTAGGACTTCACGGTGGTCGAGAACCGTGCGACTTCTTGCCAGGTTGTTCGTTGGCCTACCTGTTTCCATCCGATGACAAGCTTCAGATCTGGATCTTTCTCCTGGTCCTTGCGAAGCGCCTCAGACTGCCAGGAATCATCCACCACAGTCGTCCTGCAAGTGCTCGCCTCCTTTCCCTCGGCTCTTTGACAGTGCTTACATTGTTCTGGACAGGGTCTCCTGGACAGAGCATCAGCGTTGTTGTGGCTGGATCCAGCTCGATGTTCCGTGTCAAAGTTGAACTCTTGAAGTCTCTCAATCCAACGAGCAACTTGACCCTCCGGATTCTTGAACTGTAGGAGCCATTTGAGCGCGGCGCCAAGAAAACAGCGAATGGAAAGGACATGCCACCTAAAGATACAATGGGGAGAGAAACTGAGACAGAGAGATTTTTTTCCCAGTTCTTAGAGAGAAACTAGACAATAAGAGAAAGATACGGTCAGATGGATCAGAGGGACAGCCGGAAGAGCTAGACCCTGCTGAGAAAGCCAGACTGGTATCCAATCAAAAGAAAGATTTTACAAGGAGCTTTGCCAAGATGGCTGTGAGGCATCTTAGGATGGCTGTGGGGAACGTTACGGATTCCATGAGAAGGATCACTATACGGAACAGACGCGCGCGGATCGTCAAAGAGCTGGACGCACTTCAAGTTTCTCATGGCACCAACGATGCGGACTCTTGAACATTTAATGAAGGATTCAACCACAGAGAAAAGATCCTCGGAACTCTCTGCAAATGATCAGAAATATGCAGATTGGAGCTGGATTGAAAGCATTTCCAGTGATCAGACTCTCTCAAGTGGTTAGAAAGTTCCACATCTGAACGTTTATCATGGTTATAGATTCACCCCATAAATATGGTTAAATGAGGAGACACTTCAAACAGTTCAGTACTTAAAAATTATACAGGGTGTCTCATAATTAGTGGACGAATCTTCAGCCCTACATTTATTTATTAAAAATAACCTAATAACTTATTCCAGAATCTGAATCCAGCGAACAATACATATGTGACAGAAAAAGGGCAGATCTTTGGACCAGAGTAGTCCAAGCTTCTAAATGGTTGAAAGAATCGGAAAGATGGCTTCATGATCCTACTTGGATGTCTTCAAGTAGAGAAAATTGGCCAATGGACAAATATTTTGATTTGAAGAATGAAGAAACAACCATACTTTATTGTTCAGCTGATTCAAAACATGTCGATATTGAGAAAGACGAAGACAAAAATACGGTGACAGAAATCTTCTCATTGAACCAATTTAGTAGTTTTGAAAAGATTTTAAGGTTAACAGCTTTTATAAACAGATTTTACACAATACGAAGGTAAAAGCAGAGGAACAAAGAATAACCGGATACCTAAGAACAAAGGAAATGGAAAAAGCTGAGACTTATTGGATACGAGTATCACAGAAAGAAAAGTATTTTGATAAAATAAAGAATTTGATAAAGAATAGAGAAATTTCCAGAAAGTCGGAGATTCTAAAACTAGATCCATTTTTAGATAAAAACTGCGTTCTTCGACTAAAAGGAAGATTGCAAGAATCCTGTTTGAACTTTAACGATCGACATCTTATAATGATACCCAAAAATCGGAATTAGCAAAGAAATTGATTTGGAACGCACATGAACAGATGATGCATAGTGGAATAAATTCTATACTAGCTGAGATCAGAAAAAAGTATTGGATAATTCAGGGAAGACAAAGAATAAAAGCAGTTATAGGACGTTGTGTTGTTTGCAAGAAATTGCATGGTATGCATCCCTAATCCATAATCCAAAACCCAATGAAATAAAAGAAGGGGAAGTAGTTCTCTTACAAGACCAGGATAGACCACGCTTAACATGGAAACTTGTTAAAGTCATTCAAACATTTCAAGGACGCGATGGAAAAGCAAGAGCATGCGAAATAATCACCAGTAATGGTGATAAACTCAAACGTCCAGTGCAGTGTTTATACCCATTGGAAATTGGTAGTGGCCGGGGAGGATGTTGAAAATACTGTTGAAATAGTACCTTAGTTTTAGACTAACTAGACTACCTTAGTTTTTTGACTTTGATTAGATTTAATACTTTTTTGAACGTTTGACTGTGATCATTTTCATTTTCGAATCATTAGATAATACTTATCCACGAACCTGGTGTATAATTGAACGAGATATTCTACATGTCTCATTATTCAGATTTATTCTCATAAATGGTCGTAAATCGTGCCTACCTCCAAACCACTTACTTACAAAATGAAGTCCTGAAACCATAAAACAAAGCCCTACAAATATAATTTATCATATGATTTCAAACTCTTATCAAAAGGGAAGTATGTCGAAAATCTTTGAACCTTCGTCCTGGAAAATTACAAAAAATCAGATACGTCACTATATTCAATCAACGACGAAATATGTAAATAATCAGAACCAGCAGAAATAGCATGTCGTAAAGTGGCCTCTAAAATGTTTATTCTCAATATTTTGAACAAACTACACGTGATCAGACAAAGCAGAACAAATAATTTGTCACATGAGATAAATAATTCCACGTGACCAGTACAATCGTTTCGCTTTGTCTGTAGTTTGTTCACTTGTTCGGTATCTTGAAAATAAATATTCATATAGCATAGCTCTTTTCCCTGCGCTCTACCTCGTACAATACGTTGATTTTGTATTGAATTTTATTAATTCGAATTTATCATGATCTTTGTATTGAAGCTACTGTTTGAATATATTTTAGCCATTGGATGTATTCACGACCGTTAAGTCTCTCGTTTCGAATTGATTATTATCGTCTCGCTCGTCTCGCTCTCTCGCTCTCTTCCACACTGTAGGCCTCAAGATATACACGTCCGTAATGTTTGTATGACTACATAAAATAGCAACAAGTTGAAAAAAAATCTTGCTAAATTAATTCATTAATTCACTACAAATCCAATTTTTCTATATTCTCCTCGATATTCTCAGATTATCATAATTTTCTATATCTAGATATGAAAATATTACATCTCATGAAAATTGATGAGTTTTTTTGAATAATTTTCATGTTTTATTGAACGTCACTTATTTACAATTAGTCGGGTATGACAAGCAACACAGGGAATAATTTTGATATAAACATAAAAATATCACATCATCGCTATCAGAGTTATCTTTGTAAATATGAGCTGTATGTTTTTCATGTAGTCTCATCTCCACAATCATGGAAATGACGCATAGATCGCTTTTTTTTTAAATAAATTGAAAAACTCGACGATGTGACGGCTTTAGCAAAAAGACGACCTCACATGAGAATCTTCTAACCTAATAAGTTCAGCTACAGATCCAGCAAGAACTTATTGTTGCTTCGAGTTCAGAACAAATAAAAAGGGTCCCTGATCTTACGAAAATAACCAACTTTGTGATGAAGCTCATTGTTAATTAAAAGGAATCACATTGACGTTTTTGCTGTGAAAACAATGAAAAACAAATTCAAGAGAACCAAAAACTTGAATTCGCTCGCGTGAGAGATCAGATTGCGATGAGATCGATGTGGACAGTTTCAATGGATGTGGTAACCAAAACATAAATATGTTTCTGAAATGTGTCTTTAAATTTTTTTATATTTGTACTTTCAGATATGAAAATATGGTTTGAATCAGGAATAATGTATAATATCATACCTTATTTCATTTACCGTACTCAAAACCAGACCAGTCCAGTGAATAACACTTTACATCATCAGATACTGTAAAACTGACTTGGGAGAATACATGATGTAACTAACTTTGGAAGTTGACCATCTCATGGTTATAATTAATAACTTGACATCAAATGTTGGTAATATAAGTACATATCTATATTACCATAGTTGTGAAATGGTTTGGCGACGCCATCTCATGGTAAGAATGTGAAACGGACTGCCACCACCCCAGTAGTTTGACAAGAAAGCACTTTCTCTTTTAAAGCGATTGAAAAAAATTGTCACACTCGGTTCCTTCGGTGCCTCGTCCATGAACATCTCGTACTTTAAGAAGTCCTTTCTCAAACTAGTGACGTAAATTACTATAGAATTAGTCGATTTGTTGGGTTTAGGGTCGAAAATATTCTAAGAAAAACGACTGTTTTCTCTGCCGACGTTTCGGTTTATTTCAAACCATCCTCAGGGCTCTGTAACAACAAGCGAAACGATAGAAACGGAAGGTCAGAGCCATAAAGAAAAATATATAATAAACAAAATACAAAACAAAAAATGTTGATTGAAATCACAGAAAACACTTTGTAAATGAACAGTAATACCAACTGAGAGAGAAAAGAAAAAATAATTGAAAAAATTAATAATAAATAGCAAATACAGAGAAAAAAAAAACACTTACATGAACACAATATTAAAGAAAAAAAAAACACAATATTTTTTCTTTGATATTGTGTTCATGTAAGTGTTTTTTTTCTCTCTCTATTTGCTATTTAATAATAATTTTTTTAATAATTTTTTCTTTTTTCTCTCAGTGGTATTACTGTTCATTTACACAGTGTTTTTTGTGATTTTGATTAACATTTTTGGTTTTGTATTTTTTTTATACAGGGTTATTCACGTTATTCGACACGAAACTTTATGGCCGAAGTATATGATTTTGAAAAAGTTTTTTTTTTCTGGATGGATAGGGACCCTTTAAGGCTACATTTTAAAAATATTTTCATGTTATACAGGGTGTCCCCAAAACACGGAACGCATCAAAGTTGTATTTTTTGAAATGGAACCCCCTGTATACTAATTGATATTCCAATTCTTCCTTCAATTTTGAACAAAAATTGTGATACAACTAATGTTGCTAAATTCAACCGTTATCGAGATATCGCGTTTTAAAAATGGCTGCATAACGTGAAAATATTTATAAAATGTAGCCTTAATGGGTCCCTATCCATCCAGAAAAAAAACTTTTTCAAAATCATATACTCCGGCCATAATGTTCCGTGTCGAATAACGTGAATAACCCTGTATATTTCCCTTTATGGCTCTGACCTCCTGTTTCTATTGTTTCGCTTGTTGTTACAGAGCCCTGAGGATGGTTTGAAATAAACCGAAACGTTGGCAAAGAAAAAAGTTTTCTTAGAATCTTTTCGACCATAAACCCAACAAATCGACTAATTTTAAATTACTTTGGGTCACTAGAACTTTGGAAATGTAAATTACTATTCTAGTAGGTACCTACATACCTATTAAAAATATTCTCATCGACAGGCTCTTTAAATGAAATCACCTGCACGGTTTACGGTTCCAAAACTGTCTTTCTAGAGGAAACTAAAAAAAAACTTTTTTTTTTTTGATATCTCAAACATGAACACCAACTTTCCTCACCTAATTATTCACTTTCCTGTTTTTTTTTCTGAACTTAATTCATTTTCCTTTTTTTGATATGCTTCGCTGACTTCAGAAAGTTTAAACGAGGTTGATCTCGGTTTCTATGAGTGGTGCTTTACCTTTTAGTCTTATTATTTAGTTGGAATGGAAGTTACGGAATATTTTTATTTGTCCGGCATTATTTCCCAAGAAAAAAACTTTATTGACAAATCTTCAAACCTGTGGACTAGCGATCCTAAATTCACAGAATGGCTTTTCACTTTACAGTGCAGACAAAATGTTCTGATTGATGTAATATTTGCGCTATCGCTCTCTGTGATTTTTGTTAAAAATTTTCCAGCAGTATAGCCCGAATCAGTTCGAGTTTGGGTTAGACTGGATTGGTTTGGGTTGAGTTTGTTTAAGTTGAGCGAGTTCGAATTTAGTTCACTGTGCCTTTTATTATTTCAGATCGGGCAAGTTCACGTTCTTTTTCAGGAATTCTGCTATAGATTGCGTTGATTTTGTGTTAGTTTGGACAGTTTAGCTCAGACAGCTACGTTGCTTTGCATTTTCCCCACATCCGCCAAATGGTTTGATTACGCACGCTCAAGAAAGTACTGAAAACTCTAAGCAGCCCAAGAGATACTCCATAAAGTTGTCAAATACAACCACTATGGAAATTTCAATAAATTCGTTAAACGCATTTCCAAAATATTATAATGAAATAATTTTTTTTCTCAAGTTATCTAAGTACCGGATGTTCCTGTATACAGGGTGTCCCAGCAAGGGTGGCCACCGGCCATATCTCGGAAACTACTGGACCTAAAAGTTCAGGAAAAAAAATATGATCACTAAAGTAGCCACGAGAAAATGCTGGGAAATATTTATAACTTC
Source organism: Orchestes rusci (assembly GCA_958502075.1). Lineage (NCBI taxonomy): Eukaryota > Metazoa > Arthropoda > Insecta > Coleoptera > Curculionidae > Orchestes > Orchestes rusci. Next base: position 100,452,305 of record OY293303.1, read on the forward strand.
GAAATTTTTCCGCTAGGGGGCGCAATCAAAGCTTAAATATTAAAATTCGAAATTTCTCCGGAAATTCTCAGATTAAGGTATATCTTTATCAACATGGTTAGAAAACCTAGACAATTCCACGTCTTTTTGGTACAGGGCTCATTGGCGTACCGATCTTCGTGTGAGTAGGGGAAGGTAGTGAAAGTGTAATTGTTCAAGTAGCTGTAACCTATTAACGACTTGTCCGATTTTGTTGCGTATAGGCTTGTTCAGAAGATAAATGTGAGTACTTTCGAACGTCGTATCCAGTAGTGCGTGATTGTCTCCAGCAAAATTGCTAGAAGGGGTAACTTGAATTAAAAACAGTGTTTTTCATTTTACCGCAAAAATTTAAATGGTATGGTATTATTCTGATAAGAGCATCGAAAGGTACATTAAATTTACAAGAAAAAACCTTTGAAATGCAGGTGGATATCTTTTTTCGTTTTCGAGTTATTGCCGAGAAAAGAGTTTTTGACACTCGAAAAGTTGTTTGTTGTGTAGTTCTATCGCAACCTGCTTTTTTTTTGGCTTCAATAATAATAACTAGTCCTAATTATGTAAAATTTAATGTTTTCATTTGTTATTTCAATAGAACAAAACTCATAATAAATGAAAAATATTTTGATGAGCATAAATCCCAATCTAATTATGTATTAAATATTGCAATGATGGGTTGAAAAAAAATCTAGGTAGCTGTGGAAAAACATCGGCGTGTTTTCATGGAGATAATTGAAACAGATATTGCAATCATAACAATCTCTTAATTATCATTTTAACATTCTCTGTTGAAATGTCTTACACCAATGCCGAGGCTTTTGATATGCTCGCCGTATATTTTCAATGTTTTGGAAATGCTCCGATTGCGGCATGTGAATACGCTGCAAGGTATCCTGAACGAAGGCACTACAGCAGAACGGTATTTTGGCGAATGGCAATACGTTTAAGAACAACGGGAAGTTCACAGCTCAATCCAGTTCCAATCAGAAGACGTCCGGTAAGAAACCATGAAGACAATATCATAAACGTTCTCGCTTACGTGGAAGCTTCACCGCATTTGAGCACAAGAGAAATTTCCCACCATCTAGGATTAAGTCGTTCTTCAGTGCTCCGAATTTTAAGAGACTTCAAACTTCGTCCATACCATCTTTCCTTACACCAAGCTCTATCAGAAGATGATTTCAACAGGCGACTAGACCATTGCTATTGGCTTCGAGAAATGTGCAACGAACATCCTCAATTCCTCTCCCAAATTTTATGGACCGATGAAGCCCGTTTCTCTAGTTCTGGAAATGTTAATTTGCATAACATGCACTTTTGGTCGCGGGAAAACCCACACTGGATGCGGGAAGTGGATCATCAAAACAGGTGGAGTGTAAACGTCTGGTGCGGAGTGTTAGGAATTAAAATTATTGGGCCGTATATTATTGATGGCCATTTAAATGGTGAATCATATTTAAACTTTTTAGAAAATGGCTTGCAAATACTTTCAGAAGATGTTCCCATTGGTCTTAGGATGTCCATGTGGTACCAACATGACGGTTGCCCAGCTTATTATGCACGGAGAGTTCGTGATTTTTTAAACAACCGTTATCCAGATCGCTGGATTGGAAGGGGCAGTTTGTTCCCATGACCACCGAGATCCCCCGATTTAACTGTGTTGGACTATTATTTGTGGGGACGAATCAAGGACATCGTTTACAAAACTCGTCCCACCACAAGAGAAAATATGATTGAGCGGATTGAGAATGCTATACATTCCATTGCACCAATTGAAATAGAAACAGCTGTTTCTATTTGTAGGCACAGAATTGAGAAATGTATTTTACAAGATGGAGGACAATTCAAACATTTATAAAGTTAAATAAAACTACACAACAAACAATTTTTCGAGTGTCAAAAATTATTTTCTCGGCCATAACTCGAAAACGAGAAAAGATATCAACCTGCGGTTTGGAGGTTTTTTCTTGTAAATTTAATCTTCATTTAGATTCTGTTATCAGAATTTTACCGTACCATTTAAATTTTTGAGGTGAAACGAGAATAACAGTTTTTAATTCAAATTACGCCTTCTAGCAACTTTTCTGGAGACAATCACGCATCACTGGATCCGATATACGAAAGTACTCACATTTATCTTCCAAACAAGCCTTTACGCAACAAAATCGGACAAGTCGTTTATAAGTTACAGCCACTTGAACAATTACACTTTCACTACCTTCCCCTACTCACACGAAGATCGGTACGCCAATGAGCCCTGTACCAAAAAGACGTGAAATTGTCTAGGTTTTCTAACCATGTTGATAAAGATATACCTCAATCTGAAAATTTCCGGAGAAATTTCGAATTTTAATATTTAAGCTTTGATTGCGCCCCCTAGCGGAAAAATTTCGAAGTTATAAATATTTCCCAGCATTTTCTCGTGGCCACTTTAGTGATAATTTTTTTTTTCCTGAACTTTTAGGTCCAGTAGTTTCTGAGATATGGCCGGTGGCCACCCTTGCTGGGACACCCTGTATATTGAGAACGCAGCGGTTTCGAATCTCTCAGTTATGATTACTGACAATTAAATCAGTTATAGGTTAAGCTCGTCCTACCATTTACTACTAGTTTATACTTCTAACCTAAATAAATACTTTTCATCGCAGAATACACTTCATGTAAAAGGTTATACTGCGCAATATACTAGGAAGTAAAAGGGTTCACTTGAAGTACGAGCAAATACTTTTTTTTTATCAAACCGCCCAATATCACGAATGAAACAAAATATTGATAACTAGTCAAAGCTATTGCGTGTAACTGAGCATAATCCATTATTTTCAAGTCAAGTGTCAGTGTCACAATACTTTGAATTAAAAAGAAAACTTTCGAATACCTACTTGCTAATAAATCGGCTTTCTGATAAGTTTGTCAATATTTTGTTAAATTCCTGATGTTGTCATGACCTCATGTATGTGGCTCTAGTTTTATAAACTGGGTAATAATTTGTAGTACAATTAGAAAACTTAGTATTCGAGGGTGATTTCCGAAAAAAATATTGATCAGAGGGCCCGTATTTTCGTTCTCCAAAACCATCAGCGCTTTCAAAGCGCCTGGCATTTGTGACGTGATTTTCGTTAAGCACCTGACAGAACAACAAACATGTGTTGTTCAGGTGACATGCCTGTCAAATGCCATGCGCTTTAAAAACGCGGAGCGTTTTGGAGAACGAAAATACGGGCCCTGAAGGGTATGATAAATGGTGTTTTTGGAAAGCTTATGATGTCTTCTTGAAGATGGATATACAGGGTGTTCCATTTGAAAAAAATGTGTCAAGGTCGTTTTTGCAAAACTTGACCACCCTGTATAATAACAGATAATTGTATTCAAAGTGTTTGTGATTATTGTGTTCAAGGATAAGTAATGTTTTATGGGTTGGTTGGTTTTTCGATACTTTTTTCTTCGATTAAAAAAAAGGGCAACTATATGAGTCCTTTTTCAACTTTGATCGACTCCCATTCCTTTATTATAGGTTTTAGACCAAATAAACCTCATATCAAAATGATCGTACAAGAGAGGAGAAATCATTAGAATTCTTACATACAGGGTGTTCCATTTGAAAAATTACAAATTCTGTTTGCCACAAACTTTTTGGGACACTCTGTAGTATGGATATATTTTTAAAACATAGCCTTCTGGACTAACTATAATAAACAAACAAAAATATCCAAATTCCTCATCATTTTCCCACAATCGTCCACCCTGAGTTCTCATAATTTTTTATGCAAAACCGAAATACAGGTTTGTATTCTGCTTCTAGCTTCCATTTTTTTTTAAATTATGATCGAACCAACTGCCGAGCACCGAGAGCTCCTCGAAAAATGGGGAAAAAAACAGTTGTTACAATTGCTTAAAAACTATTTGATAGCCAGTAGTCAAATTTTGTCTAATATAAGAACACACTCATGGCTATCATGTCGCAAAGAGACATCTCTACGACTTCAAAAATAGCAGGGATGAAGATATTTGAAAAATGCATAGATCTCTCCGGTTTTTCTCGGCTGCTGATCAACCTAAACAGCTTGCCAAAGTTCCATTATCTTTTTTTTTTATTTTTTTAAAATTTATATTCGACATTTTTTTTATTGCTCCATAAGTTTAGATTCTATAAATTAAAAACGAAAGAAAAACGCAATAGATCAAAAAACTAATATTTTTTGAAAGTAGTGTGAAACAAAGATTTCGATATAATAATAATTATATTCGAAGTGTGCTTGAAAAAAATCAATCATAAATACAACAGCGGCCATTGAAAGTGAATGCTTTGGTTTAGCGAACTAGACGCACTGTGACGTCAGATGCTTGCTGCTAGGGAGAAGGAACGTATTTATATTCAATTATTGTGACGTCAAAACAATATTAGAGTTTGCATGTGTTTTGAGCTCGACAGTTGCCATTAAATAAGAAAGTTTAATTATTCTTCGCAAATATGGAGGACGGTGTTGAGTGTCCTCCAAAATGGAACGGGTCAATGCAGGTGTGAAAAGTGAGTGACATCAATCTTCAAGAGATTGAGCTGAGATATTTTTCAAAAATTGTAACTTTTTTGATCTAATACAGTCCACTTTACTGTAACGAGTATTTCAATCGATGAAAAAGACTATCCAGCGATGATCATTTAACAGACGGTTTCCAGAAAGAAGATTCACATAATTTGCCGAAGGTAGACCGTAGACCAGTGGCGTTGCGTGAAAATTTGGTTTGGGCATGCAATAATTTTGCGATTGTCACCGAAACTTAACGCAGAAAACGGTTTTTTTGATGATTTAAAGATAATGTCTACTTCGATCTCGTTCAGCATGATATACTTATAATTTATTAGTATTATTGTGAAACACAAACACAACACGAACGTAACCGTCGAAGTTTCACCGGAGAGCGAAAAGCGTTCCCAATTCCCGTTCACGACTGAGCGGCAGGCCGCATGAAAATTATTTTCTGCATGCATTCCAGCCAAAACAAACGCCAGAAACTACTTGGCTCTGCCGCGGGTGAACGACCTTTCCGCAGGATAGTGTATGGTGTTGAATGCAAATATTTTCTTGCATGCAGCGATTTTAAAATAAGTTTTTTCGTATCTTGATGCCGCCCATTTGACATGATATATTAATCTTGATATATAAAAATGAGTACCGATTTCTTCTGGAAGATGCATAACTTGAGAACGGCTGCAGCAATTTGAGTCATTATTTTTTTGAAATGTTCCTCAAAGTCTTGGGATTGTTTTTATGGCGAGAAAAGCGGGAAAATCTCCCGAAAAAACATGAAAACACAACTTTTCATTTGGAGTATCACATGTCACATTTCCGTGACAAAACAAACTAATGTCATTGTCATTATGTCAATGTCAATGAGTAGATTCAATAGGCGCGTTCGAGTTTCCGCTCTAAACACTCTGCTCTTTTCCCTTATCTAATAGTGTTTTGGATTGGGAAAACAAGGGTTGCACTGGGTTTGACCTCGGGCAAAACCAGTTATGATGAAAATTTGCTCTAGGGCAATCCCAATCGAACATACATTTTTCATCGTGTCCTATAATACTGCACGGTAAAATTCCAATTGAACTGAAATTGGAATCATTAAACTTCTTGAAAATCTAATATTATGTTGTCTCTGCGTAGCGGCTGAAGTGACTCTGAAACTGAACTAATTAGAAGTCCATTTCTCATTGCCAAATGACAAAATCTTGAGACCAATCAATAGTTTTGTATTATATAGATCATAGATACTAGCAACCACTTTTTTGAGAAATTAGGTAGGTATATGCACCAGATCTTAAATAAAATTAATTCAGTTTTGAGTAGGTACTAGTTTTCCATAACTCGTCAACGAGTTATGTGACCATTACCGCTGAATCACCCGCTGAATCACCCGCTGAATCACCCATTGTCTATTGTTCTATATACTACGTCTTTATGATTGTAAAGTGTAGAATAAGCATTTCTAAGGATATGAATATGAGTTCCTCTCCATAATCGACACACACTATATTCTGCTTTTAACCGTATCACATGTACTTAACGCTTGTCACCAATAAATATTATTTTTTAAAAGTCACTCCCAAGAATTTCACATTTAACTGGCGCAGTCGTTCGGATTTAGTGCAGTTTCGGTCAATAGTCACGACATCGAGTTCGCTATTGATTTTGTTAGAAACGTGAGTCTTAACTCTTTGGCCTGAAGAAAGAAGAACCAGTGTGGCAAGCATAGAAACCAAGCAGTCATTGTGTCCAACAGAAGGAGCGGTTTATCGACTTTCCATTGTGAGGGTAAGTGCCCAGTACTCCTGTTGTAAAACCATTTTTTTCCCTTCCTTTATTGATATTGATTTGGAAGAGACATATTCTATTCACCATAATAGTGCAATAAATTTGTGTGTTACATTTGAAACTGGCGCGAAACGGTATTTAAATGATAACTGACTCATTTTTGAATGTCACAACCAGAAATTGAAATTGACGAATTGGTCAATCAATTTTTCAGCGTTCTTAATTTTGACGCAAACGCAACAAGTTCAACTAATAGTAATTTGCTTGAATCTAATGTAGATAATTCAAATAGCAACACGGCTGAAGTCAATTATACACTTTTGAAAATGTACGTTGATACCATTTCAAAATATGATGGTGATTCTAAAACTTTGAATAGTTTTCTATCAGCTGGTGATTTTCTTTTTGCAACGTATGCTCAAGCCAATGACGTTATATTAAGAGATTTTCTGATAAGATCGATACGTCTAAAATTAACAGAAAGAGCTCAATTACTTGTAGGGTGCCGAATCGAACTAAATACTTGGCAACTCATAAGAACAGCTTTATACGACTCATCCGGAGATAAACGAAATCTCGATTGTTTAGAACAAGATTTGTTTATTGCTAGTCCATATAAAAATGAATCTCCTTTGAATTACGGTAAAAGACTTCAAATATTAAAAAGCACATTAGCTCAAAAAATTGCTAGTTTTCCCGCTATCCGAATGGATCAAGCTACAAAAGAGATACATTTACGCCAATATGACCAACTCACTTTAAAAACTTTTATGAGAGGTCTAGAAGGTAATTTGCAAACCATTATTAGGTTGAAAAACCCCGATTCTCTAGAAACGGCAATGACAATGGTCACTGAGGAAGAAAACTTCCATTACTCTCAAAAAATATTTAAACCTCAAAAAAGTGGAGATTCCAGAAACGAATCTTTTAAAAACAGAAACCATAATAATTCTCACAACAATTCCAATTTCAGGAATTAACGACAATTCTAATTTTAAAAGGTTTCCGAATCAACAAAACAGAAATCAAAATAATTTTCAAAATTACAATCAATTTGCAAATGGAGCACGAAATTCTCAATTTCCAACTGGCCCAGTGAATACTGGTCAACCAAGGAACTTTACAAGACATTTCCCAACTAACCGACAGGTTTTTGGAAATCAAAATCAACCTCAAAATAGAAACGTGTTTACTGTTTAGACCAAATCAAACTCAAAATCAGCATCAGGTCTATGCTGAACCAATGTCCACTTCTCATAGATTATCAACTCAACATAATCGGTTTCGTAATCCAGAGCCCATGGATGTAAATCATATTGAACATAACCATGATGACTATTATGATACTTCAAATGCTGATAATGACTACCAATACAACGATAATGATACTTCTCATTTTCAAGAAAGTAACGAATACGAAAGCTTTGAAAATAAAAAATCTGATGATCAAAATTTTCGAATTGCCAAAAGTCCAAAACAATGTAACGTAGAAGTAAATACTGTCTCTAACAATAATCAATTACCTTACGTTACAATAAGTAAACCAAAAATGAAAATCCTAATAGATACAGGATGTTATCATTCTATTTTAAAACATTCAATTGTTGAAAAATACTTTTCTGATAAAATCTTTAATTCACTTTCAACAATTAGAACAGCTGCTGGACAAAGACAAGCTTTATTTAAAGCAACTATTCCGGCTTTCTCTGAACTAAAATCAAATGAAAATATAACTTTCATTCTTTTCGACTTTCATCATTTTTATGATGGTATTTTGGGACTAAAAGATATTTTACCATTAAGACTTAACATTGATCTGAGGAATAAAAAACTGTTTAATAATACAATTTCTATCCCCTTTGAATTTCGCAATCCCGCAGTAGAAAAGTATTGCATCACCATAAATGCACATGAGATAATTACGACAAACGTACCCGTATCTGAAAATAATAGTACTATTGTGATCCCTGAGTTCAAGTTCAAGACGAATAAGTTATTTATACCTGAAACGCTTACGATAGCTCAAAACGGATTTGCAAGAGCGGAAATTCATAATTATGGCAATGAACCCATCACGGTCGAATTTACAGAACCTTTGGAAGTTTCAAAAAATGAAAATTTTGAACTTTTCTAAATCGAAGACATTTTACCCAAATACTATGATAAAAAGAAAAACGATCACATTGAAACTCTTTTGCGTATTGATCATCTCAATAAAGAAGAAAAGTACAAACTCTTAGAAATGTGTAAAATGTATTCTGATCTTTTTCATAAAGAAACCCAAAAATTAAGTTTTACGAATAAAGTTAAACACGTGATCAGAACAAGTGACGAAATACCCGTTCATACAAAATCGTACAGATATCCCTTTATTCATAAAGAAGAAGAACAAAGACAAATAAATAAAATGCTTGATGAAGAAATTATACGTCCTAGTCAAAGCCCTTGGAGCAGTCCTATCTGGGTTGTACCTAAAAAGAAAGATGCAAGTGGAAAACAAAAATGGAGAATAGTAGTTGACTATCGAAAAATCAATGAAAAAACGGTAGATGATCGATATCCTTTGCCAAACATAAACGACATTCTCGATAAATTAGGCAGATGTATTTATTTTTCCACAATAGATTTGTCCTCTGGATTCCACCAAATAGAGATGGATCCAAATTCGATAGAAAAGACAGCATTCAATGTAGAAAATGGTCATTTTGAATATCTTAGAATGCCATTCGGTTTAAAAAATGCCCCCGCGACATTTCAACGAGTTATGGATAATGTCTTAAGAGACATCCAAGGCAAACATTGTTTAGTCTACATGGATGATATTATTATATTTTCCAGTAGCCTAGAAGAACATCTAAAACATCTCAAGCAACTCTTCTATCAGCGAAATGCAAAATTAAAAATACAACTCGATAAATCAGAATTTTTAAGAAAAGAAGTTGAATTTTTAGGACATGTCGTCACGAAAGATGAAATCAAACCAAATCAGAAAAAAATAGAAGTAATAAAAAATTTTCCAATTCCAAAAACTGCTAAAGAAATAAAGTCATTTTTAGGACTTCTCGGATATTATCGGAAGTTCATCAAAAACTTCGCAAAACTGACAAAACCTTTTACACAGTGTTTGAAAAAAGGAGCGAAAATTGAACACACCGAGATGTTCAGAAATACATTTGAAACTTGTAAAACTCTATTGTGCAACGACCCAATACTTCAATATCCCGATTTTGAAAAACCCTTTATTTTGACTACCGATGCTTCGAATATAGCTATTGGCGCGGTCCTTAGTCAAGGAAAAATAGGTTCAGATTTACCTATCGCGTACGCATCTCGAACACTCAATCCGGCAGAACAAAATTACTCAACCATTGAAAAAGAGCTTTTAGCCATCGTTTGGTCTACTCATTATTTCCGTCCCTATCTTTTCGGAAGAAAATTCTACATCGTCACGGACCATAAACCTTTACAGTATCTATTCAACATGAAAGAACCAAATTCTCGATTAGTCCGATGGAGACTTAAACTAGAAAAGTACGAATATGAAATCCTCTATAAAAAAGGTAAAGTAAATACCAACGCTGATGCTCTCTCTAGAATTGAGTTAAACGCCATTGAAAATGATTCCATAATCGGAAATCCTGGTGACATCGATGATGAAATAGAGAAATATATACAGAAAGAACAGAGTCATCAAGTATCTGACGAACAACGAGAGGAAATTAAAAATATAATAGAACCTCCAAAAATTAACATAATTTCGGATATACAACTTAGACCCCCATTTTCGGATACCGATACAGTACATTCCTCGCACGAAAATCCAATTTTAGAAATCCCTATAACAGATAATTGTCTGAATACTTATTCAAATCAAATTATCTTCCATCAAAAATCAAACAGACATTACCACGTAGTAAAGTCAACGATTTTCGAAACTAAAACGCGATACAATGTATTTTTAACTCAAGATTTTGAACAACAAATAATCAAATTCTTCATTCAATACGTCGACCCTAAAAAGTTATACTGCATGTATGTTAAACAAGAAGAAGTTGACCTAGCCCTTCAGCTTAGTATAATACTTCCGAACACCTTCAAAAATCATGCATATAAATTAATTTCAACAACCACGTATCTTACAGACGTAATTGACATGGACAGACAAAAAGAACTTATGACACATCATCACGAAACAAAAACGTGTCATCGCGGAATAAATGAAAGTCTTTTAGCTCTTAACAAGCTTTATTACTGGCCCAATATGAAAACTGACCTTACATCGTACATAAACAATTGCACAACTTGTCAAAAAGCTAAATATGAAAGACATCCCCCACAAATCCAATTTTCTTCAACACCTACTCCAAGTAACCCTTTTGAATCTATCCATATGGATACTTTCCAAATCTCCAACGTCAAGTTTTCAACAATAATTGATGTATTTTCAAGATATGCACAAGCATACCCCTTAGAACCAACTTGTACGTCCACAATCGTCTTAGACAACTTTTCAACCTTTGTAAGCCACCATGGACTACCTCAACAAATCACATGTGATAATGGAACAGAGTTTAAAACTTCAAATCTCCTTGATTATTGTAAACTTCATAAAAGCAAAGTCCATTTCACAACTCCCGGAAACTCCAATAGTAACAGTCCTGTGGAAAGACTTCATTTCACCCTGATTGAAATGTATCGCATCCTCAAAATCAAAAATCCTCATGATAACCCCAAACAACTCATGCAATACGCAATCATTGGATATAATTCATCCATTCATAGTGTGACAAAACAAAGACCCTTTGATATAATAAATGGTCACACTAAATCTCTTGACCCTTTCGATCTTTCTGATGAGATCATCCTTGGTAACTACGTCAGCGATAGACGTGACAGATTGAAAACAATTTATGAACATATTTTCAATACTTCTCTCAACTCTAAAACTCGTGTCATAGAGAAACAAAATCAACATAGAGAAGAACCTCCAACTTTCAAGAGCAACCAGAAAGTCTACGTAATCGATAAAACGGCCTTAAGATCAAAAGACAAACCTCGAAAAACAGAACAGTATGTTTCGCAAGATTTAGAAGATAAAATTATAACAACTAAACAAATAGTGATTCATAAATCACAGATTCAAAGACCTAAAGCTTTTCCTTCTTTTCAGGAAAATGACTCTACAGTACGTGATCTTCCTTCTTGTAGTTACGACAGTGACAACTAAAGACATACAAATATCCCAGATTAAGACACCTTTACTTCCCTTCCACTTAGGAAATGCGAAATTAATACAAACGCAGCATACATTTCTGCATTATATAGAAATAACCCCGCTTGTAGTCGAACTAGAAAATATAAAACGCTTTTATAGTATTCTAGAAAGATCGCAAAATAATATGAATAATCAGTTAAAAAATAATTCTTTCATAAGTAAAGATAATCTATTTAATCATGCTAAATATTTATCCGCAGAGGCAAGCATTAAGTTAAACAAAATAAGATCCCATCAAATAAGAACTAAACGCGGACTTATAAATTTTGTTGGAAAAACTTCAAAATGGCGCTTCGGAACCTTGGAATCAGAAGACGGTGAAAAATATGAACAAGCAATAAATGAGTTACGGAACACCGCAAATTCATATAAAAAAGAAATTGCTCTACGAACATCTTCAACAAAACAGCTGATCGACAACTACAATCAGTCAATCACAACGCTTAGCAAAAATCAACTTTTCATAAAAGGTTATGTTGAAAATTTAGAAAAAGATTTGAGAGCAAAAACTTCGAACGAAGACGCAGTCCTGTTCGCTAAATTGAACACATTACATACCACTGTAATATCTGCGTCAGAATTAGGAAACATAATTTCAAAATTAAAAAGCCTTTATGGTGAGGACAACATAATTCATTTCAAAGACTTAAATTATTACTATCAAGTCACAGCACTTCAAGTGAAATTTTCAAAATCAAAACTAGTTTTTGCAATTCACTTTCCAATAGTACAAAACGAAAAATTCGAAATCTTTCGTCTCTATCCAATTCCAATCAATCAATCAATAATTGTTCCTACCCTTTCCTACCTTATACTGGGTACACACCTTTCGCAATATGAAGCAGAACCATGCCCAATGGTAGAAGACACTTATATCTGCCATGATCATCTGAGACCATTCAAAGAAGATTGTGCAGTCAGCCTCATTCAGCAAGCCGAAAAGTCAAGATGTCAAACTCTCCGAGTGCAAATCACAACTACAATAATTCAAGACATCGACAATCAATACGTACTGGCCATACCTACCAACAAGTCTCTCAAGATGCAACAAACTTTTGGAAGAAGAGAAATCAACTTCATCCAGCATCCAAGTTTAATAAAAATTCCATATAAGTGTGAAATTCAAATTGACGACCTCCACTTCATCAATAATGAAGACCTTCTTCAAGGTAGTCCATTCAAACTACCCCAAATCCAATTCGAAGAAGAAGACCAATCCACATCGCAAAAATCAATCGTCTTGGAATCCATTGATTTCGACAAGATCAAGTCACTTCAAGATCAAGCCAACAATCTTGAACCAATACCAGAAATCAACCCCATGCGATGGACACTCACATCAACCTTCAGTTCTACAATCATCCTATGTTTTGTACTGCTGTTAGCATACATTCTCTGGAGATGCCTGAAGAAACAACCCTTGTGTCCATGCCTACCACTGTCTCGAGGTCATACAAGTCAAGAACCACCCAACGTAGAGATGAAGCCCAGATCCAGAAGACTTCCTGAAAACAACCTGGTGAACCCGTTGTTTTCATCTTCGGTGGGAGGAGTTATGTGACCATTACCGCTGAATCACCCATTGTCTATTGTTCTATATACTACGTCTTTATGATTGTAAAGTGTAGAATAAGCATTTCTAAGGATATAAATATGAGTTCCTCTCCATAATCTACACACACTATATTCTGCTTTTAACCGTATCACATGTACTTAACGCTTGTCACCAATAAATATTATTTTTTAAAAGTCACTCCCAAGAATTTCACATTTAACTAACGCCAGTATTTCTTTTTTTCCGGCACTACTAGATTCCAACAATAATAACTAACTCGAAATTTGTTGTCCACTCACAGAATCACCTTACGCGACCACCATTTTTCATGATTTTTTTCAATTTTGCTAATGCACTGAAATTGCACTATACCAGCACGAGCTCAAAGACCTCGTGGCGAAAAATCTGCACTGAGTGCAAAACTCATTGACTCGGTTTCCCAATCAAACATACAAATCCGCTGGATTTCTACCAATCGAACATGAATATTGCCCGAGTGTTGCACCAGTGCTGCCCGATTTTACCAATCGAAAACGTTATAAGCTGAGCACGAAGAGCGTGAACTCAAACTCTCCAAATGATAGTCAATTCAAATCATGGATTTTCAGTGGCGGCCATTTTCAATATCACGACAAAAATGACATTATGAGAGAAGAGTATCTCTATTTTTTCCCATTAAAGGATGTTGTGTGCGTCTGTTAGAATATCTACCCGTTAATGCGAGTTACAGACAAAGTCAAAGACAAAGTACAAAAATTAAAACGGAAACAGAATCATAGATCAGGAATGTCAGGACTAATAAAGCAACGTGCGGATGCTGATTCTATCCAGGCTTTTATCTTATCTTGATATATGAAAATGAGTACCGATTTCTTATGGAAAATCCATAACTTGAGAACGGCTGTGGCAAGTCAAGTCATTTTTTTTTTCAATTGTTCCCTCAAGTCTTGAGATGGTTTCTATGGCAAGAAAAGCTGGAAAATTCCCCGAAAAAACCTGAAAACACATCTTTTCTTTCTTTGACATAGTGAGGTCATGTTTGCATAGCTTTATTATTTGCCAATGGATTTTGTTCAAATAATTATGTAGGTTATGATTTCTTGTTTGATCAAAAAATTTAACAAAAATTGACCAAGTGTGGTTATGTTTGCTTAATTTTGTTATTGTGTTCAAATTAGATAATAATATCGTAGGTACTATTTGGGATTTGATCAAAACATTTTTAAAAAAAATGACATGGTGAGGTTATGTTTGCATATAGTTTTGTAATTTTCCAAGCGATTTTGTTCAAATTAGATATGTAGGTTTTATTTGAAGTTTGATCAAAATTTTTTTTTTTTGGAACATTTCATTACATAGTGAGGTTATGTTCGCCTAATTTTGTTATTTTCCAAAAGATTTTGTTCAAATTAGATAATATATCGTGGGTTTTATTTGAGATTTGATCAAAAAATTTTTTAAAAATGACATAGAGAGGTTATGTTTGGAAAGTTTTGTTATTTTCTTGAGGATTTTGTTCAAATAAAATAATGAAGATTTTAATTTGAGGTTTGATCAAGAATTTTACCAAAAATGGTCCAAGTGAGGTTATGTTTGCTTAATTTTGTTATTTTTTACAGGATTTTGTTGAAATTAGATATGTAGGTTCTATTTGGGATTTGAAGTGTTGTAACAAAAGATACGTTATCAGTTTAAACATTTCAAAAAAAGTACGCTAGAAATGTTGTCAGATCAGATATTTAACATATCATCCTAACCCAACTGAAGAATCGCTGGGAGGATTTTTATTATTTTTTATATGTTTGTTATGTCTGCGTCCCGAATAAGAGAATAATTATGGAAACATCGGAAAAACTAAAAAAAAAAATAATTGTAAAGCAAATTCATTCAGCACAACATTAATAATTATTCATTATGAGGCAGTATGGAATTTGCCGGGTCAGATAGTGATATGAATAAAAAAGAATATATTCAACGTATCAAGTCATCATCTTTAAGAAACTGAATTATCCAGAATGTTTAGCTAGAAGTTTAAGGCATGCAGTGCATGCGTTGCATTCATGGAGGATTCGCCACTGAGGTAGACATGATCATGGTATCCGAATTTCTTGCGACAAATATCAAAGCTATAGTCGGTAAGTTTTTGATAATGTGTAGTTGTTGACATGGTGCCTCCTTTCATTAGCTTTCAAACGTTTGCAAAATTCCGTCTCTCTGCCGCAAACCATGATTTCCTTTTTGCTGTTTGCTTTGGGTACTCACAAACATTTTCGTAACCGTCCTATACTTGTCGGTTTGTGCACTCAGGCAACACCACTTTCCTGCCACCATAATATTATTAATTATGTCGAACCGCGTATAACACCTGTCATATTTCATTTATATATATGTATGGGTACGGTCCGTTACCTATGACTAGTGCTGTACGGATCCTATTTTTTTAACGGATCGCGGATCCTTCCAAACAAATTCGGAACTGGAGTTGAGAGCCCTAGTATCAAAGACGGCAATCTCCACTTTTTGACGAAATTGAGTTAGATACATGATACTTTTCGTTTTTTTGGGCTCTATCTGAATATATGGTTTGCGAGTTCCGGGAGCAGCTATAACCTATCACAAAACGACATTAAAACAACACCTGAGAATCAAATCTGGCAATCTTCATGACCTGCCTGGAATCAGAGTCGGCAATCTCCGTTTTGACCAATCAGATGACTCGCTGCGATCAGGTGACGTGACACGATGTATGTTTTAGATTGTCAGATAGTGAGGAATATTATTTTGATTGTTTTCTTTGCAACTAGTAAACGTTTTGCGAATTTATTGGAGAAATGCCATCTCCACTTGTACAATGTTCATTATTATGTTCAATAAAATGTTTCTGAATATACTTTTCTTTGGATTAATTTCCATATTGCATTTTTTTGCCCGTAAATCCATTCCAAAATACTTGCTTACATCGCAGAACTCATTTTATTACGAACGAAAGATTCGTGACAAATTCGGCAAAATACACTTGTCAATATCAAACACGGCATTCTCCATTCATGTTTCTTCGTTCTTTCAATTAATATAAAAATGTAGGTATGAGAGCCTTGAAATCTGATGTAGTTTAGCATTTTCTTTTATCAGAACCTATGATCACTTGAAATAAGCAATAAGAGTGTGGCAGTTTTTGGCGCTTCACTCATTTATTCGTATCCCGATTTGAATATGCGGTCCGGATCTAGATCCAGAAATCGGATCTCAGATCCGGATCCCAGTTCCGAAATTCTGATCTCAGATCCAGATCCCACATCCGGAATCCAGATCTCAGTTCCTGATATCAGATTTGGATCTCAGATCCGGATCTTAGATCTTACATACGCATCCCAGATTTGGTTTCGAAATCCCAATAATTATGATTACTTATGAATTATGGGCACACAAAAAGTGAAGTATACCTAATTTGCAACCCAAAATATTTCATTATCAGATAAAACAGGAATCTCGGATCAAGATCATGAATCCGAGTGAATCCGGGTATTAATCCGGATTGCACAAATTGAAAATTCCGGATCTGATGAACAGCACTACCTATGACCACAGTAAATCATTACGCATGTGACGTCACACCATTTTTCTAGCCTCCACGCGTTTTAGCAAATTTGTATTATGAACAACGCAGAAAATAAATACTTTTTTTTCACTTTATAGGGGTTTATGTTACACCTTCATATGTATATCTACCATTTTCAATACAAAACTGATTTTTGTGGACAGACCTATTTTGACGCTTCAATTGTTTACCTATTATAACAATCAACCGCCTATATTTCCATTGAGCAAACATGATAGAATATCACTAGGAATTGTGTTTAATGACGTGGTATGGTCAGTTTTCTTCTACTTTTTTCTACACGAAAATATCTAATAATTCGTCAACCATCCTGACAAACCCAATTTGGCTGAAGATAATCTGCTGTTCTCTCGACTAAACCACAACTCACCTCGTACTTCAGCAAGTTCAGGCATGATATTCCAAATGCCTGGGCAGTAACTCAAGAAGACAATGACACAGAAGCAAGTCTATTGGCAATTCAAACGGCTCCTGCAGCGCCGCAACGGAACTTGCGAGAACGCACTACCCCATTATTATTCGCTTGTAGCCTGTTTTTGCGCGTAAATTAATATTTGCTGTTTGTTTTGTTCCATACTAGTTGTCGTATAAGTCAAGTGCAAAGTGTTTCATTTCTTTTCTTTGTGATTTCAACAATGATGACAAACCCTGGTGTATACCATTCAATAAGCACGAAATCATCATTTATGAACATGGTTTATAAAAATCTTTCCATAAATAACAACAAAATTGAAAATAAATGGTGATTCAGGAGCAAACATTGAACTCCATACTACGTACCTGGAAAAGATAGATAATCGTAACTATCGCCATTTCTACACTCTTCACTTTCAATAATGAGCGGGTTCGTTCTAACTAACCCAAAAAAAACTAGGACAGCACATACGCTGAGGGCTTCTCTCAGGGGTTAACGCGGTTATGGAACAAAATGTTGTTTATTAATACGTCAACTGTGGCTGTTAGTCAAATTGACAACGATAATGATTTGTTGGAAATGATTTTCTAATAGACTGGGAAATTATATTATTTTTTGCTGTCCTAGTTTTTTTTTGGCACGATGGTACGTAGTATGGAGTTCAGTGGGGGAAAAAGTTAATACTTCAGGTAGGTATGTATTCAGGGCCCAAGAATAAACATGAAAGTTCATATAAATAAGAGTCCGCAAGGCCTTCGTTTTCGAAACACAGGGTGTTAAAATTGAAGACAAGATGATGGTTTTTTGTAGATTGCCTCGAAACCTTTCAAGATAATTGAATGAAATTTGGTACAGTTACTGAAATCTGTACACTCTTTCTAATGAATGAAGACTTGGTATTGTAAATCCTTCACGAGTGAGATATACAGGTACGTGTTCATGAAAAATGTGCATCAAATTTTTAGATTCTAGTAGTTTCTAGTAGTTTTGCCTACAAATTCTGAAAATCTGGAACTTTCTACACAGATAAGGTACCTCTCTCTTACCTTGCTGGGACTCACCATTTTGGAAAAATATGCATTTGAAAATCATACCCACAGTAGAAGTATAAAATTCACTACCAACAATCAGCAGGATTTATTTGTAACAATAACAAATAAATAATTGACTAGTTCACCGAGCTCAGCTTCACTATTGGCCAGAACAAACGCACCTGGAATTAAAAATGAGGCTGAGTCACCTTCCTTATTGATGTTAACATACGTTGAGGTATTTGTCAAGCTCAAGATATTTTTAATATGGGTTAGACTGAAATCAAAATAAGAGAAATACACCAATTGCAACATCTATACTACTGTACAATGCCAGGGAGCATAAATGCGATAATCAACCTCCGAATACAGTGCAAGTGAAATACAGACATTCTATCATATTATATTTGATCAATGGTTGACCACCACACAAAAAAATTGGTGTAGCATTCTACACATGACCCCAAAAATTAACAAAAGATGGGGGCGTCCCTCAAGGCGTCCCTAGACCGTAGGACAACCATATAACTTGGCACAAATAGCTTTCTTCTCAAATCAATTTTAATATCAACTCACCGCTAAATAAGTCAAGCCATTGGCTGAATCCTACTCGTTATATCTGGCTCATCATTACAAAACACATTGGCAGCATAAGAGCTCATCTTCTGCACTCAAAATACCATCAAAAGGAATTTAGCTCTCAAATATCACTTTGACCACTGTCAAAAATGATTATCAAGGTAGAGAAGAATGTTCAGAAAGCACAAAAATTGTTACAAAAAAAATGGGTTGCTACACTACAGACAAAATTGCGTATACCAAAAATCTCAGCGAGGGCACGGGTTCAGGACAAATTTTACTCACTTATGACAGTTATACAATACTAAGTTTTCGTTAGATAGAATGTGAGAAGTTTAGCAACTGTACCAAATCTTATTCAATTATCTTGACAGGTTTCGAAAATAAATATAAAAAACCGTCATTAGCTCTTCACTCTTAACACCCTGTATTTCGAAAACGAAGTCTCTGCTGAATACGTACCTGAAGTATTGACATTTCCTCCCGAATCACCCTGTATATCCTCTTTAACGAGATCCCACTAAAAACAGCATGAAAACGTCTATCACGTGCTCGCAAGTTTGAGCTAGTGACGCCCAGAGGCCACTCTGCCAACTATTCAGATCGCCCATACGAATCCCTGAGTTTGAATTATTGAAATATTGAGTTAAGAGAGCTCACAGTGTGTTTGACTTCAAATTATCGATTTTATCATTTGCAAGGATGAATACCTCTCATAAAATACTATTTCGCACTCATTCAATCTGAATTTAATGTGTGTTCGTGATTCCAAGATGTTTTGTTCTGGAAGCTGGAAGGAATATAAATAAAAAATGTTCTGTAATCAATCTCTTTTATTCTTATCTTGAGGAGATTTAATCTTTGTTTCTAAGAATAACACTCCAGTATACTTACAGTAAAAACAATTTGCTTTTTTTTGACTCTCGGATTATTTATCCACAAAGTACAGGCAAGTAAACGAGTCTTACCAACATGTCAATACTCTTTTAGCTCAAATCAGTAGTTTAATAAAGATTAAAAATATTCTTCTAGCTCAATTCATCATCAGTTAGCCTAAATGAACAACAAAATCAGCTCCGGGCCTCTGCATTAGCACTTGCTACACTATTGGCTCCACCAAATCCGAATCCTTCAGTTCTACTGGAACTGCTTGCGGAAGATGACGTTGCAGTGAATCCGTTACCACTGAATGTCTGAGTTTGAGCATTAGCGTTAGCGAAGCTTCCTCCGGAAGCACCTTAAGGAAAAAGATATAGTGAGAAATTTTGTGTAGACAGGAAACCGATGATAGTATTTCGGATACCGGTATTATTGCTTCAACCGTGAAAATGTATTAAAATATCAATCAGAATTTATAGTGAGTTTGATTTCTGACCTTAGACAGTTGACTGTTATTGGTAAATGTCATGTGAATGGTCAGTATTTGGTATGGTAAAGAGTACACATTTTCAAACTGATTGTATTCTCTTGAAAATAGGACACCGCTCCAAGAGAATGATTTGGAAAAGTTCAATTAATCAATTGGAATCAGGAGATGAAGATCAATTAATTCCACCACAGTTTTTGTGGTGAGTCTGCGAAAGAACCCGCATCTGCAACCCGAATCAAATTAGTTCGAGACCAGTGGTACCCAACTGTCGTCATGCTATCTAAAAAATAACTCTGCATCTGCTATAGACATGACGTCACACAATACAACAATTACTTAATCTGAAATCTGATCCATAATAATCGGAAGGACTAGACCAGCACCTGCTAGACAGTAGGTACACACTTATCTGAATTGATTCTAGAAATAGATACGTGTTTGAATCAGGATATTGAAATCAATTGTACGACATTCTTTCAAGAATCAATATCTAGTTTATGTTACTCACTTGCACCCCTTGGACCTGAATTGTTGACTTGTGGAAATTGTGATCCTCCACCTCCAAGGTTTGCATTTGAGTTTGCATTTGCGTTTGCTTGACCAGAAGATCCTGTATCATATGAACATGATCTTATCATCGGATAAACTAATTGATGAGCAATAAATTACCAAAGTTTCCAGATCCACCTTGCAGATTTCCGACTCCACCTTGTCCAAAGCCTCCTAAAAATGTACAGTGTATACTTTTTCAGAACTAGCAGAAATATTTGGAAACGGAAAGGTTGGTACAAAATATTCTTACCTTGACCAGAACCCCCAGCTCCTGCAACTGCATTGGCATTAGAATTTGCGTTGCTATGACCCTCTGGAAGAGCTTGAGTTTAGAGAACATTGAGAATAACAAAACAAAAACGTCGTTGATTCTTGATATTTGAGTAAAATAAATGAAATCGCGCCAGGCTGTTCTATTCATTATAATTTGTAATCGTTAGAATTGGTGATTACGGAATAAAGAAGAAAGAAAAGAATGACTCTCATTAATGATGATGTTTCATGATAAGGAACTTACTCTTTAATCAATTTTTTGTATTGCTGAATTCGAAAGTCCATGAAAAATAAGGAGACACGTGTTGTTTTTTCTCTCCCTTGTTAAGGTCGATTCGCATTTTACGGAATGCCACCGTACAGTACGCATGATCATAAATTACCGGCACAAACCCGCGTTTGGATTGCCGAACAACGCCAAGCCCATGCTCATAAGTTATAAAAATTAATAAAATATAAAATTAGTTACCGACGTTACCTAGTTTCAAGTCTATAACATATGATTGGTAGCAAGCTGAATGTCTTGAAGTCAATTCGCACTCAAAAACTTGTCGCTAGAGTCTTTTCTGCTTATAAGTTTAAAGAAGAAGGAGGGTAGTCTAGGACCGAATACCCAAGATTTAACCACTTCGATAAGCTTATAAGTTTAGGTATAATCCTTTACAATGACGATGTAGCTACGGCAATATCCATTTTTTTACAAGATACAAACTAAGTCAAACTCACAAATAACTTTGTTCAATTTTAACTTCAAACACAAATGATAAGTACCTACATAATTTGAGTGATAGTATGAGTGCTTCGTAATACTGTCGGCAGATGTTCCATGTTTCATTTTTGAACGAAAGTATTATTTTCTTTCCCTTCTGATATTTATGTTTACGATACATCGCATATGCATGCGTACTATTGCGTAACATACCTAAACGGAGCAACCAAATGCAGCACATGTGTTCATAAGTTACCTTCAGAGTTGCAACATAAAATCAAGATTATTGACAAAAATCCATCAAACTATCAATTTCATAGAGTGTGTACGGGTGTAATTGTGAGAAACATGGATCATGGCCATAAGAAATACAGTGATCATCTGCACTAGAACAAACTATGGATGAAACTAGGAAGTGATCAAATCGAAGCAAGACCTAGGCACTTATGGGCTTGTATCACTGTGCAAAAGTTCCAGTGGAATATAAATCTGTTGTGTGCGAGCTTTTCTGTACTGGTAATGGTGAACGTTATCTGACCTTATAGTGCGTTTATAAGGCCAATTCGCATTTAACAGAACATCACCTCACCGTCGCTGTTCCGTGACAGAGAGGTGACAAAAATGAGTCGAGACTCGAGACCATGCGAGACTCTCGAAAACAAAAGTCTCGTGGTCATCACCAAAAACCATAGGAAATTGTGGATTTTCCGCTGTGGAGTGTCTTCACCGATCTCTTTGTTATACTTTAACAACTCAATATGATCAAAAGGATTTACGATAGATGCTCGCGATTCTGACTTTATTCTTGTTCTCAGTTCTAACTATTTTCAACATTTGATTTTCTAAGGTACGAATCATGATATTCAGTGCAATCAGCTGATGTCTGTTTCTACTAGGAACAAGAGAAATCGTTTGAATAATTGTAGTTTTTCCACGATTGCAATATTCAACCCTAACGCAATGGTTGTGTATGTTTAGAGTTTATTTTTCCGTGAGAGTCGACTTACATGTATCTTCAGCAATACTCCACGAGATTGTCGATTCAGGAATTTTCAATGTGTAATAGAAGAGATATTGGTTCATTGCAATAATTTTTAATTTTCATGGTAAACATAGTTATTTTTATAAACACTAATTTGAGAGGGCTAATTATCTAAACATCAATCAGCCAAAAAGTTGCTATGAACATGGTTCTGGTAATGGCTATAGGCGATGGAGTTCTCAGAAATCATCGATTTATATAGTAAGACTAGCGACCCGTTGCGGCTTTGCACGGGAAGCACTTTTATCTTTTTCTGCTATACAAAAACCGGTTGCTACTGATAATTTTGTATTTTTTGAGCTACCACTGAAAAGATGACATTCTCGCGACAATCAACCTCAGATGTCGATATGACATGAATGGCATGACCGGCAATCAACCTCAAATGTCGAACCAACAACGTCAAACTTCATTCTCAAAAAACCCATTAATAAAATAAAAAGAAAAAAAAACACTACCAAATTTCACACCCCCTAGGCTCACCTGAAGGTGTTGTGAAAATTTCATCGAAATCAGTCAAACCGTGTTGGCGTTCAAAGGAAGACATAGAACGACTTTTATAGAACAAAAAAAGTAAATTATTTTGTTTTCGCTACCGAACTTCACAGAATCACACGCTAGGCTCAACCAAAGGTTTCGTTATAACTTCATTTGAATTCAGACCATTTTGGCGTTCATAGGAAACATACGGAAACATAGGCTTTCATACAGATTGAAAATGCTTTAGCAGATTTTGAAAACATTTCCAGGAGTTGTGTTTTTCCACAGATAAATGTGAATAGATATGGTATATACAAAAATGTCTGAAGAATAGGTGTTCGAATGTTCTCATGCTATCTATCAATTGTATAGTAAAATATTAAAAATAAAGTTACCATTATCTCCAGCTCCTATTTGGTGTCCTCCGAATCCATTTTGCCCACCAAAGCCACCATGTGGTCGTGGAGGTGGTGGTGGTGGTGGTGGTCCATTTGGTCTTCTTAAACCGCCAAGCCCACCATGTCCTCCAAATTCATCTGAAATACGACCGTCTTTTCAGTTCTCCCCATGAAGTTATAGCTTTTGTCAAATTATTAATAATTGTTATCCATCACTTTGGAATGTTTGTATATATTTTTGTAAAGAAGGATCTCGTGAAAACATATCCATTCATAGTGGCGACTGGTGTTTAAGTGGTGCAGAGCTGCAGAACACACCTAATCTCTTCAATGTGACGGCTTTTTTTTATATTTGATAAATTTGATGAATAACGAATCTCAAAAAACCTATACAAGTCGTTGTATTGTTTCTCTGACTGCATGCAAGGGTACCGCGAGTAACACGACACGAAAATCTCCAGCGTAGGCCCGACTCTAATGTAGAGATAAATTCAAAGAAGTATCGGTCAGGAGCGTCATACAAAACAATATTGCCCACCTGCTTCAATTCGCATGTACCCAATACTTGTGGTCTTTGTTTAGTATGACGCGCCTGGTCCATACTTCTCTGAATTTACCTCTACGCAACGCTCTGAGTGAACAGAGAACGATTTCTGAAAATAATACGGTCGAGCGCTGCACGTGGCTTAATACGGCGATTTATGGTAGATCTAGTGCTGCAACTCGGCAGAACCCAACAGGTGATTATTTTATTTCTTGAAATACGTGCCTGTGACGCTGTATCGTATCATTTCTCGTTCCACTTGGATTTAGTTATAAATTATAAAATGAATTTAATCGAGTTTCAAAATCATAGTCCATGTTCTTTTGCGTTCGAAGATCAAATTGAGTATGTCATTAATACAGTTATTGAAGAGCAATAAAAGTTATTTATAAGCACAAGCATCATCCAATAGGATATTTTGCAAAAATCCAAGTGATATTTGTTAATAGCAAAGCTAGAAATCAATCGACTGCTACAGAGCCTGATAGTGATGATTTTTGTTTTGATTATATATTTTTCATAAACTACGTGTTCTCTAACCTTGTCCATTAAATTTCCCTTGTTCAAATTGATCCGGGAAGTATAACTCATCTCCTGCAATCACACTCAAAGTCATGAAGCTTGAATCAAAGTAAAGACTCACCACCTCGCTCACCACCTTTTGTGGAGGCATCGGAATAAGAGGCAGCATTATTATTAAGTCCAAATCCACCAGCTTGAGCAGCAGAGTTGGCAGTCGCAGAGCCGCCAAAAGCATGTTGATGAGGATCAGCAGACCGAGATATCCTCATATTGGAGACAAGGCTTAGAGGTATGTATACTTCTCCATCGTAAGATAGTCCAGGAATATCTGTAACATCATGTGTTAAAAAGAATAATCCTAAAAGTCATCATATTCACAAAAAAAACATTCCAACATGTTTTCTTTATGGAGATTATGAGAAAAAAAGTGGCGTGTTTACCATGGAAGCGGGAACGCACCGCTCTCCCTTACATTTGAAGAGGCAGGCATTATTTTTAATGATAATAATTATCATTTATACGTAGTCCCAGCGCGCTTTCCGTGGCCGATTACCCCGTATCACAAATGCTATCTATTATCAAAGTCTATATATTCCAATAAGTCCGACCACTCTCTCGAAGACGCGAGAATCCCCCTCCTGTCGTCACTATCCGTCTCGCCGGCAAAACCCACATCTGATGTGTGAAGGAATCTACCGGGTGCAATTGAAAAATACATTCACTTTGTTCTTGTTTTGGAAAATATTGCCAATTATTCTAGATTACTTTTTTAATGCTACAAACGATTTTTTGATCATTAGCTATGATGATTGTGTACACACGTGAAGTTAAAATTGTCAAAAATAGCTTTTAATGCTGAGTAACTTTTTGGAAATTTCGAGGACACCGAGGAATATGAAATGAAAAAGATCGTATACATAAACTTTCATAAAATATAACTAATAGAACATAATGATCAAAATTTCGGCAAATGAATATTTGTGTTGATCTAATCAATGGAGGAGAAAATAACCTCGGAAATAACAAAATCGAACATCTACTAGAGACAAAAACGTATACAAATAACCTATTATAATAAAATATAAACAAACAAATATTATGTACATTCTTGACAATTAATAAATACTTGTACATTTTTCAATATTTCCAGTTTGAGATGTTTTTTATTTTTTCTAGAGGTTCTAAGTGTTGAATTTGCAAATTTTAACGTATAATAGTTTCGCACCCTTGTATAAGGATAGCAGGTATTCTAATGGAAAGCTTGGGCAAGGGTGGGAAAATGCAATAGAAGACAACTTGGTCTTCAAATGAATCATTGAAATACTCAATCGACTTTTCAATGAATATTTTCTAAAGAAATCAGATATTCACTGTTACTTTTTGGAGGAACTGTCAATCCTCCCAACCGTTCCTGCACTATCTTCATAAACTTCTTTTTCACAAAACGATGTGGATTGGTCACATTATTTCAGGATATTGTGCTTGATCGAATAGGAAAAAGAATTAAGCCAAGAAAATTGCTTACGGCTGTTTATAAAGGTAATTTCTTTAAAGGTGGAATTGCTGGAATTTCAATTTCAATAAAAATACCGGAGGCATAATCACAATATCCAGAACTGATAATTTTGATCGGATCATTTGTATGTATGTATCAACAACGACGCTCTGCTAAATAGATTCACCGTCCGCGTATCCGCACCTTGTATGCTACCAAAAAACTAGTTAAAAGAGGTGTTGCTCATGATTTACGACACCTCGTAAAAAATGCCGGTATTTTCAGACGGATCAAAGGAGTGACCGGACTTATTGGAATATATAGACTTTGCTATTGGGACGAAGGGCCTAATCAATTGGCGTTCGTTACCGAACTCAGCCTTCTCCTTGGTGGTCGGGTCGTGAAGCAATGATTTTTCAGCGTAAAAGACCCAATGTAGTTTTTTTATTGAATTCCGTAGATACCCGCGTGTCTAGACAAACAGCTGATCGCTTATCGGACGTGAAATATAGATTTTTGTTTTTAGGGTATAATGGATGTTTATTTGGACAATATGACATCAACATCAGGATCTGTTTTGGTTCATCTGGGTTTGTGTGACTGTATTATGGTGTGTAGTTTAGTGAATGAAGAAGTGCAGCATAACAGTTTTTACTAAAAAAAACAGATAATTTTTAAAGGTGGACAAACTAGTGTTATGCTTGACATTTTCAAAAGAAAAATCATAATAACAACTGTAAATGAGGACTATTTTTTCCAAAGGAAAAAAAACTGTGGATCAGGTCTGGATTTAGTGATTTGAATATTATCAAATTGACTTCTTGGAGAACTTTTTGAGAAAACAATTTTTTCCGATAAAGATATGGATGAATTTGAGTAGCCTCAATAGAAA
The DNA here is from genome assembly GCA_958502075.1 of Orchestes rusci. Lineage (NCBI taxonomy): Eukaryota > Metazoa > Arthropoda > Insecta > Coleoptera > Curculionidae > Orchestes > Orchestes rusci. The sequence continues at coordinate 100,479,381 of OY293303.1, forward strand.
TTTTCACCAAGATATGAGGTGGTTATGTTCATCATGCATATAAACGAATCATTCCAGATAAACCAAACATAAATGGATACCCCGATTGAACGTGGTAAAATCATCACTTCAAACAAAAATATATGTTCCTAGGGCGTCATGTATCGAAAGTGCTATTATACCAATCAATCATCACAATTGATGATTTATCTACAAAATTCGCAATTCTTTTTAGATTATGTTGAGTGGGAATAAAGCTAACCTACCAACACCATCCGTCAGATCAAACTTGGCTAATCTCATTCCAAATCATTGATATGAAGTCAAGGATTTTTCAGTTCCAAATGACGATATTTTTCTATGTTCTAAACATTTAGAGAAGAACTGGTAACATACCCACCAATACAATAAGCAAATCTTTTTAGCAAGAAAGAGAACATGATGATCGTGATAGTCTGTTGACAGGCACTGTTTATGAAACATCTGTCAAATGAGACCGTGATCCGGACTAATGAACCTGGAAACTCCTAGAAAATAGTTCTACTCACATTCGTATGTAGCTGCACTACAAGCAGCAATGACGGAACAAAATAATGCACTTCTATATTGAAATTTCATCATGAGGTATTATGAATACTAACGGATTCTCAATTCAAATTTATATAAATAGAGAAATAAACATAATCCCCACCTTACCAGTATCTATTTGTTTGAACATTAAAAATCAAAAAAACCCTCGAAAACACTGCTAAACTTGTTTGTCATGAAGCACGACAACAGTAGATATTCAACAAAACGATGCAAATAACAGTTAGTTTTTGGTCAAATTTAGTCGTCATGGGTATTTCTGTTGGGAAGATTGTCCTCCTAACTTATTAGCAATTCCTACTCACTTCAAATTAACGATTGGAACATTCACCGTTTTCTGAACTTAGGTGGTCTACCCTTGATAAATATTTATAAAACATTTCATGGATTCTAATTAACTCCTAGGCGAAAAATATTTTGGTCAACGCCATCACCAAAGTTTATTATTAGAAAACTCATAAAAACCAATGATAAATCGATCATTGACATTCCTTGTTGTCTAAGATGTTTTTTCTATGAATGCCATTATCTATCTTAATCAATTATTATCAGTATCTTGAGAGATATGAGCGAATTCCCGACCTTCTAAGCATATATTCACGTTGATGTTAGTCCAAGCGTCAAAGTGGAATCACCAAAGTGAAGAGATGATTATGATCGATATGTCGTATTGCATAAAGCAATTCCAGCAAGGCATTTATCAAGTGCCATGGAAAAGTAGTTAAAAACTAACAAGATTTTTGCGTTTTTCCTGGGATTAACCATTTAACTAAACCTGCAACCGTCATTTGATAAGTGCTGAGATCAAATTCAGGCATAATATGTTGTTTTTCTAGGCAATTATTAACGTTTATTATTTTGTGATTATTCACCCAGACATTTACAAAGTACCTAGTTTTATGTGCGTTTTATGACAAAAATTGCTAGTAATGAGAAGAAATGATGTTTTTGTTTGGGTCAGAACGTTTATTTGATTATACCTAAATGAATTAAGTTTTTTTTCATGCTTGGTTGGAAAAAATAAACATGGATTGTTTCTTATACCAACAAGACATCCACAGGGTGGACCAGAAGTAATGGGACATATGGCAACAGTAGATTTCTCACACAAAAATATTGGATGGACCTTAACTTGTCTTTTCCGAAAGTTGATATTAAGAGAGATACAGATTGCCTAAGTTGAATTTTAATTTTTGATTTTTTCCAATAACTTTTGAAATATTTTGTTATTTTGATCAAATTTCGTATATGGGACATGCAAAATTCATATCTGGCCTTGGTATGGGTCTTGCATGTAGGGGGCGTAACTTACACATTTTTTTTTAATTAAAAAAAATGATTTTTCCGTCATTTTCACGTAAAAAAGGTACACTTTGAAAAAATCTATGAAGTGACCTTTTTCAAGATATTTGCCCTTGAAGTAATCTATGCGATGTTGTTTCGAATGGAAAATTTGGAAATTAACAAAGGGGGCATCAAAAACGCCGTTGTCATGGTAATTTTGACAAGTGTGTCGAACAGTTTCTTATAAAACAAAACAAAAAAAGAATATTATCATTTTTTTATTTTTTTTTTTGTAAAAAACAGGTAAAATAAGATTGATTTTTTTAAATCAAGAAACATTGACCATTAAAGCTAATGTCCAATTTACTATGAAAACGCCGATTTCAAAGCATCTCATGTCCATTTTCAGAATATTCAATTTAAAACCACATTGCATGGATTACTTCGAGTGCAAATATCTTGAAAAAGGTTAATCCTAGGCACTGCAACAAAGTGTACCTTTTTCATGTTTACATAATGATTTTTTTCTTCAATTTTAAAACAATTTAAGTATGTATCATGTATCAAATTCCATCGATATAACTTGATTATTTCAAAAGTTATTTGAAAAAATCAAATATAAAAATTTAACTTTGACACCCCGTATCAACTTTCGGAATTGACAAGTCGAGGTCTATCGCTATATTTTTGTGTGAGGAATCAACTGTTACCGTATGTCCGTATGGATTACTTCTGGTCCACCCTGTATAAGATATGAGAAAGAGTCTGAAACTACTTGAAAGTTACCTTCAAGGACAAGACTTATATTTCTTTTGAATTTAGGTGAAATAATACTAGACTAACACCATATTTTTTTCTGTCTCTATTTCTACCTGTCTATTAAATTATAACAAAGGTTGATATCTAGTCAATTTTGACCTTATAGTTGAGGAATAATGTCATTCAGGTCGAAAAATCAACTTGTAGAAAGACAACATGGGAGAGGCCATGTTTCAATGTTAGCATCTAAAAAAACAATGCTTTTAAGTCCGAATTTTACTGAACTTCTGACTACTTTCGGGGATACTCACATATTCAAAGATGATTACAACCACTGGCAAGATTGTTCATAACACAACTAGGCTATTAGAGTTATTTTGGATTCAAATTTATGTTTCAATATTTCGCATACTCTGGAAATAATGTATCGAAATGGACATGTATTTTAGTACTAGCGGTACACAAAATAATACTGCCTTTTTGGGTAGAAGCAAGAGACTTTGCACGTTAATATCTAAGACCATTTTGAATATTTTTGCCCGTAATGATTCATCCTTTTGGAGTGGATTTTTAGGGGGTGGGGTTAAACTACCACCTAAAAATTGAAATCGTAAATTCTGACCGATATAATTGATCTAGGAGTCGTTTCTGGCTAATTTGATGGTATAGATTTCAAATTTGAGGTCAAAAATTTCATATGGTACAAACATTTTAATTTTTGAGGGAGGATTTTGACTTCAAAAATATGTTTTTTCCCTCCCAGCACACCAGCGATATTGTAGTCGATTCCGACATTGTTGAGGATGACAAATCTTGATTTAATGTTAAAAGTGCAATTTTCATGATTTTGGGGGGTTTTGGGCTCCCTTCAAAATTTCAAAATTTTTAATAAAACGTCGAGTTATTTGGTTTCGTTTTCGACTAATTTGGTGGTGCTGAACACAAAAATGTGAATAACAATTTCGTGATAATTGTATTTGTTTAGATAAACAGCACATTCATACGATTCCTTAATAATTATATGTGTCTTCATTTTTATGGTAGTCTGTATTTGCGATGTAACGTGAAGTGCGACGCGAGGCTCAAGCAACGACGAGTCGCCCGTGTACTGCCCCACCTCCACCCACTCACCAAAAATGCAGATCGCTGTTCAGTCGCCCCCCCAACACCTTTCCCCTTCCCCCTCGCCACCACTTGTTGCGAGCGCCAGCGGGCCGGCCTACAGCGACGCGACGCGTTGTTAGTTACGTGTTGCGTTGCGAGTTTCCTTTGTTTTTCCTTGACTCCAGGAGCTATGGGTACTGTTCGGTACCGGGAAGCACCATCGGTACGTGGCAGCTCACAACATTGCGTGTGCCTTTGCTTGGTGACCAAAAAGCTACTGCTCTTCGTTTCTTCCATTGTTTCACCGGGTTTGACACAGTGTCCTTTTTCTCTTCAAGAGGGAAGCGCAGTGCCTTCTCTGCGTGGAAAACTTAGGAAGAAACTGAAGCATTCCATCTCTTGAGCCACCCGGTGGAGCTGCCCATTCCTGGAGACGTGCTTGCCATCCTGGAGAAGTTTGTTGTGAGGATGTATGGTGTGAAAGATCCCGCAATTATTTCATAAAACGGCTCCAAACGCTGCATGTTTGCCACCCCAAACCGTCCTGTGCAAGCCATACCACCCACACGAGGCGCCTTGCTAAACCACGTGGTGCGGGCCACGTACCAGGCGGGACAGGTCTGGAGCCGGGCAGCAGGCGGCAGTTAGCCGCCGTGGCCTGCAGCCTGGGGTTGGACTCGGCAAGGCAGTAAAAGTGGCAGCCCGAGTGGACCGACCAGCCTGCCATCTGCGCAGAGTGCAGGGCCCTAGATAGGTGTGGGTGCACCACCAGCTGCAACACTCAGAGGTGCATTTAGATTCCTTACCCATCTCACTGTATGCCCAGTTGCATAATCAATCTATTTGTCTCCACAGAGCGTTATTACCTACGGTTTCTGATGAAGCAGAAGAGGACGTGGACGGAGACCTTGAGCTGTAAAATATAGTGGGTATGTTTAGCTCATAATTACTTATAGTCTAAGAGCCAGTGACATTTTTCAGTGATGATTTAGTTAAGGCCTATTTTTTGAGACAATGTTGTACGGACCCTAATCGGGTGTCATCCGAGAGGGTTTGCCCTGATCGCGGTTCCAAGGGGGTGGCGGAACGCCCCAAACCCCCAAACATGTAAAAAAATGCATCTTTCTTTTTGAGGCTCAATTTTTTACCAATTGTTCTTTGGTAGTCCACAATCATCCAGAAAAATTAGCGGATCGATTGGCAGGTTCCTTAAGGGTGGCGGATCACCCTCAACGTGTCGTGGGACCGATGAACTTTTTATGATTTAGTTAGGGCTAAAGTTTTCACCAGCTGTTCATTGAAAGCCCACAATCATCCAGAAAAATTGGCGGATCGATTGGCCGGTTCCTTAAAGGTGGCGGATCAACCCCAACATGTCACGAAAATATTGAACTTTACATTATATGATTCAGTCGAAGCTGAATTTCTCACCAGTTGGTCTTTGGTAGCCTACAATCATCCAGAAAAATTGGCGGATCGATTGGCCAATTCCTAAAGGGTGGCGGATCATCTCCAACATGTCACGAAAACAATGAACTTTTCATAATATGATTCAGTCAAGGCAGTTGTTCTTTGGTAGCCTACAATTAGCCAGAAAATTTGGTGGATTGATTGTCTGGTTTCTTGAGAGTGGCGGAACACCCCAAATATGTCGCGGGAACATTGAACTTTCCATAATATGATTTAGTTAAGGCTGAATGTTTCACCAGTTATCCGTTGGTAGCCCACAATCATCCAGAAAAATTGGTGGATCGATTGGCCGGTTCCTTAAGGGTGGCGGATCATCTACAACATGTCACGAAAACATTGAACTTTTCATAATATGATTCAGTCAAGGCTGAACTTTCCACCAGTTGTTCTTTGGTAGCCTACAATTATCCAGAAAATTTAGTGGATTGATTGTCCGGTTCCTTGAGGGTGGCGGAACACCCCAAATATGTCGCGGGAACATTGAACTTTTCATAATATGATTCAGTTAAGGCTGAATGTTTAACCAGTTATCCGTTGGTACCCACAATAATCCAGAAAAATTGGTGGATCGATTGGCTGGTTCCTTAAGGGTGGTGGATCATCTCCAACATGTCACGAAAACATTGAACTTTTCATAATATGATTCAGTCAAGGCTGAATTTTCCACCAGTTGTTCTTTGGTAGCCTACAATTATCCAGAAAATTTGGTGGATTGATTGTCCGGTTCCTTGAGGGTGGCGGAACACCCCAAATATAAATAAAAATAAATAAATAAATGAATATCGTCTTTATTGATGAGAATAAAAAGTGAGGAGAGGCGAGATTTAACCTAAGGTTACTCTTACACCTAACCTCTCTCACACTCACGAAACATTAACATAATGATTAGGGTAAAAGACCCAATTATTGGCACCTTAAGATAAGCCCTGTTTCATATTAAAGGTCTTTAATGGAATGATAAGTATCACTGTAACTATTTGGGTGAATTTCAATTTTTCAAAGTGTCCTCTTCAAAGTTTTTACTGTGTTGTTATATTCAGATTTGAATTAAGATTTTTAAAATGTGAAAAAGAAAAAATTACCGATTTCCCAGTTATTGGCATTCAAGTTCAGTTATTGGCACCCAAAGATTAGCACCTAACTGAGTTATTGGCACCCAAAGATTGTCACTCAACTGAGTTATTGGCACCCAGAGATTAGCACATAACTGAGTTATTGGCACCCAGTTGTTAACACGTATGTGATCAAAAATTGGATTCCCTTAGGAACTTTATTGAACTTTATTAGGTATATTAGATTGGACCCAATCTAAAAATTAGTTAGGTAGGACCTAGGTACCTACCTACATTCTACATACAGCCTCTGTTAGAATCCCGCATGAAGAATACTTATAATCGCCAGTAACACTTATAATGAAAAACATAAGAATATTAAATTTCTATTAAAAATATGAATGTCCCAGAACATTAACAGGCACCTAAATAATCAGCACATTAGTATTGAAAAAAATAAAAACCAAACATTCTCAAGTAAAGTAAAAAATTGTAAAAACTAATACGAACATGTTGCACAAGTGAAAAATTCTTTATATACAGGGTCCTTCATTAGTGCGTCGGGCAATCCTAGCGTGGTTATTTACAAAAGTAGAAAAAAAAGTTTTATACAAAAGTTGTAGAATGTGACTTTATGCATATTTTAAAAATATTTTCAAACATACAGGGTGCGTCACAAAAGTATGGCACGAAAAAGTATGATTTTTTTAAATGGAACCCCCTGTATATTAATTGATATTTCAATTCTTTCTTCAATTTGGAACAAAAATTGTGCTACAACTAATGTTCCTAAATTCAACCGTTATCGAGATATCGCATTTTAAAAATGGCATTTTTGCAACTTTGGCATGCTATAAAACTCAAACTATTCAAGTTAGAGGAAAATGGTTTGCACTTTCCTATCTTAACTTTTCAAGAGCTCTTCTGTCATTTGGATAGAAGGTAACGTCAACTGTCAACTTTTTTCGGCACATTTTGACATTTTTTCACAATAATGGATTTAATCTCCTTGAATAGCTCTTGAAAAGTTAAGATAGGAATGTGCAATCCATTTTTCTCTAACTTGAATAGTTTGAGTTTTATAGCATGTCAAAGTTGCAAAAATGCCATTTTTAAAACGCGATATCTCGATAACGGTTGAATTTAGGAACATTAGTTGTATCACAATTTTTGTTCCAAATTGAAGAAAAAATTGAAATATCAATCAATATACAGGGGGTTCCATTTAAAAAAATCATACTTTTTCGTGCCATACTTTTGTGACGCACCCTGTATGTTTGAAAATATTTTTAAAATATGCATAAAGTCACATTCTACAACTTTTGTAAAAAACTTTTTTTTCTTCTTTTGTAAATAACCACGCTAGGATTGCCCGACGCACTAATGAAGGACCCTGTATATTATTATCTTTCAAGCAAAGGAAGTGAAAAACCCTTGAGCATTTGTGACATCGAATGCCAAACTTTAAAACTGTTATATTAAAGGTACAGAAATGGCATAACCCTTTATTAACAATTCTGTTATTGTTAGGAGGAGAAGGCATTACTAAGGTTTCACGTTTCTGGCTTAAAGGGCTAAAGTCAAAAGATAGCTTTTTTACATGACTCCTTTTCTCTGGTGTACAAGAAATAAAATGATCTGATCAAGGATCTGACACTTCAGTTGGTTGACCAGAAACAATTGGAACAACCGGTACTTCTTCAATAATTTCCTTTTCTTCTTCGGGGGGAGAATCATCAGCTCCTAGTTTATTGTCGTTCTTATCTTCAGTAGACTTTGCTGGTTCCAATAATAGTTTATTTTTCCTGTTTAATTTTGATTTTCTTTGTTCAGGTACTTTCAATGATTTACCAACATTTTTATTGCCGGCATTCTCGTTTATATCCGATGTCACCGTGTGGCTTGAGGCTTTTTTGGTTTTCTTATTTGTTCCCAATCTCTTCAATTTATTTTCTTCCCGTTTTGCTTTGTTCTCTTCTTTTTTCTTTTCAATGTCTTCTCTAATTTTGAGTTTATTCTCAAGAATTTGTTTCCATCCGCTAGATGTTATTACGTATGGCATTTTCTCGCTTTGCCGTTTTCCTTTTCTTTCAGGTGTTTTGGGCCATAAAAGATACTTTTTCAGATCTGATCGTTTAGATATCGAACCAGAAGTGCATGTTTGCTCGGATGTTAAATCAAATGAAGATTGATCAGTTATTGAGTTTGAACAGTTTGGTAGATGTTGGTTCAGAATTAGGGAGAAGTCATCAGGTCCATCTTGGATTTTATCTAATTCGGATGTATCACTATCACGTCCATTACTATTGAAACTACTGTTTGAGTGAGTGGTGTTGCTGTCGCCTATAATAATTACTGGCATTTCATTTATTTCATTTTGACTGAATTGGGTTTCTTCAGTAGTATCCAAGTTTGTTCTGCTAGAATCCTCGATAGTTGCATCAGTTACCTCAAGCTGAACTATTTCATTATCAGCGAGAGAATCAACTAATGTGATTTTTGTAAACATACTTAGCAGTACTTTGAAATAATCTTCTTTTTTTGAGAAGTCGTTCGATATGCCTCGTTCTAATTCATTTAAAATTACAGGTCCGCATATGTGTTGAAATTCGTGAAGGTTAATTGATGTCAGTGGCTCCTCTTCGGCAGTGATGTGAGTTACCGTGGTGTTCCGAGACACATTCTGCTTTCCCATACACTTGGAGTAATCGATAGCATTTGAATTCCAAGGAAACAGACCACAAGCTTTAAAACCATTTGCGATTGTATCTTTATTCAGCGCAAGTAATGCTTCTTGAAGAATTGGAGAATTGGCAATTGCCTTTTTCCATCCATTTTTGAGTGGTTTGAAGCTAGAAACGTCGGCAGGTTGTAAAATTCTGGTAGCGTTGGGATACAAAGATATCAGAATGATTTGAAGATTACTGCAAAGTTCACTAAGTTCAAACGTTTGATGTGTTCTATGCCCATCTACGAAAAGAATTATCGGAAATTGTACTTTTTTCTTTTCAAGGTAAGGATGTAATACATTAGAAATGTACTCAAAAAATAGTTCAGATTTCATCCAACCGTTTTCAGTTGCACCTATACCCCATCCTTTTGGTACAGTGTTAACAATCATTTTTGGTAACCTCTTATAGGGATAAATGATCATCGGCGGAGTAATGCATCCAGACGACGAAAAGGTAAACATAACGGTAATATTTGTTTTTGCTGGACCTTGCTCAATTTGGTAAACATTTCTTGCACCTTTTGGGGCAACCACTTTATCTTCTTTAGGACATAGAGCAAAGCATGTCTCATCTCCGTTGTATACTCTAGTGGGATCCTCTAAAATGCTTAGCAAATTCTTTTCCCTCAGATAGGCTTCGATGTTTCTGGACCAGTTTTTTATATCCGCTTTCAAAACATTTCCACTGGCGGTTGTAACTGCTTCTGGGGTACGACTGGTCAAATTGGGGTGCCTTTGAAAAAAACATTTGTACCAATTGTCACCCGGTAAATTATTTTTAAATGGAGTTTTCCTAGGTTGTTTGTCAAGAAAACCTTTAACCGATAGCTGGATGTCTTCCTTTCTCTTGGGAAACCCTTTCCTATGACTTTCAAGAATCCAAGACACTAGCAAATCTTCTTCTTCTTTGGATAAGTAGGTTTTTGGTCCATGTTCAGTTTTTGTAAACTTCTCACTCAAGCGAAACTGCAGCGTAGAGCGGGGCACTTTATACTTTGAAGCTGCCGTTTTCTTTGGCATACCATTCTCGATTTCTATTTAAGCTAATTGACTCTTCAGTGTATTCCTTTATGTACGGACGAGCTTTTTTTACTTTGGGCATGATATACAGGTCTGGAAAGAGAGATGCCAATGACTAATTTTGAATTTAAACCGCCAAACTGAGTTATTGGCACTAGTGCCAATCACTAAATTTCATACGTATTCTACGCCAATTATTGGCACTCTGAATAATTTGTGAAATATTCGCGGGAAATGATTAAAATTACCAAATTTCACTCGTAAAACAGTTCTACGTAGCAACTAAATCAAAATATATGGAACAGACAATAGACTGACCTTTTGTTTCTATCTAAACAGCTGAGCACTTTCTTGTAAATATCGTAAGATTTCGACCATGAGCAGAGAGGCGATGCGTCTTCTCCTGTAGCTGGGGGAAAACTAACTTTAACACTCTTGTAAATGGGATTTCCAGTTGACACATGGTGCCATCTTTCCAAAAATGCATTAAATATAGGTAAATATGCGATACGATCTTAGTAATTCAGATAAAACCGCATGAGTTCCAATAATTGGCGGAGTGCCAACAATTGGGTAGTTTACCCTACCTGCCAATCACAATTTATTAATCTAGCTTTATATTACACTAATAACTAAGCTACTAATAATACTATTCGGATAAGAGAAGGTGTCTTTACGTTAATCTGACAGTATTAATGCTGGGGCAGCGCTTGATAGTCACAGGTAGTGAATTATAGATTTTTACAGCCATATATGTAAAACATCGTTGAAACAAAGCAGTTGAATGCTTTGGCATGGTTAAACTATCAAGAGTCCTGACAATTCTGCAAATATGTCGCGGGAACATTGAACTTTTCATAATATGATTCAGTTAAGGATGAATGTTTCACCAGTTATCCTTTGGTAGCCCACAATCATCCAGAAAAATTGGTAGATCGATTAACCAGTTCCTTAAGGGTGGCGGATCACCCCTCACATGTCACGGAAATATTGAACTTTTCATAATATGATTTGGTCAAGGCTAAATTTTTCACCAGTTCTTCTTCAGTAGCCTACAATCATCCAGAAAAATTGGCGGATCGATTGGCCAGTTCCTTAAGAGTGGCGGATCATCCCTAACATGTCACGAAAACATTGAACTTTTCATAATATGATTCAGTGAAGGCTGAATTTGTCACCAGTTGTTTTTTGGTAGCCTACAATCATCCAAAAAAATTGGCGGATCGATTGGCCAGTTCCTTAAGGGTGGCGGATCACCCCCAACATGTGACGGAAATATCGAACTTTTCATAATATAATTCAGTCAAGGCTGAATTTTTCACCAGTTTTTTTTTGGAGCCTACTATCCTCCAGAATAATTGTCGCCAATTCCTTAAGGGTGAAGGATCATCCCAACATATCGTGGAACAATAAACTTTAAATAATATGATTCAGTAAAAGGCTGAATATTCTAGTATGTTATCGTGGCAACCACTTCAAGTGTATATGTCAATTGACGGACAAAATAGCGGTTCCAAAGTAGGCACCTGGCGGAACGACTTGATCCGCCACCCTTAAGGAACTTGCTAATCGATTCGCCAATTTTTCTAGATGATTGTTGGTTACCAAAGAACAACTGTTAAAAAATTCAGCCTTAACTGGATCATATTATGAAATATGTTCATTGGTCCCACGACATGTGGGGGTTGATCCGCCACCCTAAAGGAATTGGCACCACTTTTTCTGGAGGATTGTAGGCTCTAAAAAAAAACTGGTTAAAAATTCAGCCCTGACTGAATCATATTAAGAAAAGTGCGATATTTCCGTGACATGTTGGGGGTGATCCGCCACCCTCAAGGAACTGGCCAATCGATCCGCCAATTTTTCTGGATGATTTTTTGTAGGCTACCAAAGAACAGCTGGTCCAAATTTCAGCCTTAACTGAATCATAAAAAGTTCATCGGTTTCATGACATGTTGAAGGTGATCCGCTACCCTTAAGGAACAGGCCAATCGATCGGCCAATTTTTCTGGATGATTGTGGACTACCAAAGAACAACTGTTTCAAAATACAGCCTCAACTAAATGATAAAAAGATGCATTTTTTTTACATGTTCGGGGCGTTCCGCCACTCCCTTGGAACCGCGATCCGGGCAAACCCTCTCGGATAACACTCGGTTAGGGTCCGTACAACATTCTTTAAAAAAATAGGCCTTATCTAAATCATCACTGAAAAATGTCACTGGCTCTCCTACTATTATCTTTTGGCATCATGTTACCACATTATATTAATTAAAGTTGACTTTCTAAAAACAGGTTACAAAACTTTGAGAGAAGCTAGTCAAGACAGTCGCTCCAGATTGAACCCACCTAATTCAGCTATAAGAAATGCTAATACAATTTTTTATTTTTCTTTAAAATAAATAATTATTTTATATTTTGGTAAAAATTGCTAACTTATTTTTCCCTAAGAAACAGAAATCAATCAAACCTTACATATCTAAAGAGATGGAGGATCTCGTAATTGTGTTCAGCACCACCAAATTAGTCGAAAACGAAACCAAACTCTCCGTTTTGTTAAAAGTTTTGAAATGTTGAGATTTTGAAGGGGGTCTAAAGCCCCCCAAAATCAAAAAAATTGCACTTTAAACATTAAATTTAGATTTGCCATCCTCAACACTATCGGAATCGACTACAATATCGCTGGTGTGCTAAAAGGAAAAAAACATATTTTTTATGTCAAAATCCCCCTCCTTCCCTCAAAAATTAAAATGTTTGTGCCATAATGATATTTTTGACCTCAAATTTGAAATCTATACCATCAAATTAGCTAGAAACGAGTTCTAGATCAATTATATCGGTCAGAATTTACGATTTCAATTTTTAGGTGATAGTTCACCCCACCCTCTAAAAATCCGCTCCTAAGAGATGAATCAAAAATCACTACGGGCAAAAATCTTCTGAATGGTCTCAAATATCGATGTGCAAAGTCTTTTGCTTCTACCCAAAAATGCAGTATTCTTCTGAATTGTCTGAAGTACCGCTAGCACTATTTGGGGCGATCAATTTTCTACAAGTACACAAAACGTGATAGTCTTGGACTTCCCATGTTTTTCCCCATCTCTACAGATATTGAAAATCTGGTCACATAAATAAGTATTTTATTCATTTTTTCAGTCTAGGTGCTCGGATTTTTTTTTTGTTGAAAAGTCATTGTGCCTTTTTGTCCTCTGGAAAAAAAGCCACTCTTGACGGTTTTTCAAAGTAGTTTTGGAAAAAAATGAATGACTCCATTCGAAAGTGGAGCAAACATTATACCGATCCTGAAAATTACACCACGATTGTCAATTTTATAGCCTAGATAATATGTGGTTTTAAGGTTGTTAAAAACGACACATTTCTCAAGCTTTTAGATAAAATTGCCAATTTTTGACATCTTTTAAATTGCATATCCAGTCTATCATAGGTTCAATCGTAGTGTTATTTTCAGAATCCGTATAATTTTTGCTCCTCTTTCGAATAGAGTTATCAATTTTTTTTCTAAAACCTTTCTTTTTTTTCAGAGGTCAGAAAAAAATGAAAACGATTTTGAAAAATTTCTCCCCACTAGTAAGAACCATACTAAGGCAAGATTTGAATTTTGCGTGTCAAACCACCCTTATATACCAAATCTCAACCAAACAGCCTCATTATTGCAAAGGTTATTTGAAGAAATCAAAAAATAAAATTTAACTTTGACATTAGGCAACCATGGATGGGACACACTTTTGATCAGGCAACCTTATACTGTTCGATAGGAAATCAAATAAGCTTTATTTTGAAAAAAAAATCAATCGAATAAGAAATGAGGGTATATTTTTTACGCATGTCCACCTGCTTGTACCTGGCCATCTTATAGTTGTACCCAAAGCAAAGTAGGAAACCTATATTTTTCTAATTCCTTGTACAATATTTTTTTCAGACCAATGATCGATTTCCATCAATAACAAATGAGGGAAGTTGAGCAAAAAAAATTAATCCACGGAAATATTATTCAACAGTGAAGGCAATTATCGGTGATTTTGCGCTTTTCATAATTGGACATTATAACATGTAAAGGCAAACCTTAACACATTATTTTTTTTAACATTTATAATGTCCTTTTGACTAAAATGTTTGATGATAATATGATAACTCGAATAAGTATCACAACTCAATCAAAAACACAAATTTGATCTGACGTCTCTCATTTGACACCAGGTGACAACTGTCTGCCCGCTATGTTATTAATACAGACGGGGTTGTTACATTCTCCCCTTCTGGTTTCGAGGACGAGGGAGCGTCGAGGAACCAGCAACAATGGGTTTCTTCTTAGGTCTTCCTCGCTTGCGTATGGAGACGACTGGTGACACATCATCTTTGCCAAGGTACTTGGTAAGAGCATTGCAGTGGTAGATTCCCAATGGCTGATCTGGATGTTCAATGCTGGCTAGCTGGTACGAGATTGGAGAGATTTGTCGAACTATCACATATGGCCCATCTCGCTTAGGATCAAATTTTGAAGTCATGTGTTTGTCGTAATTACTTTTGGTGTGTAGAGCTACAAGGACGTGATCTCCAATCTCATAGTCAGGGGTAGGATTTCTCCTCTGATCGGCATATTTCTTTTGACGATCTTGACACTTTCCATTGGTTGTCTTAGCATCAATCAGCGTTGTATTGATACGTTGAAGGTAGGTTATTAAATCGGGAAGGACATTGTCAGCTTCGGTTATAGTTCGGAGATCCCGTTGTACTTCTTCAGGACCTCTCATCTCTCTGGCAAAATTCAGGAATGCAGCTGTATAACCCGTAGACTGACACCTGGCACTGTTCATGGCGAATCTGAGGCTTGGCAATTTCTCAACCCATGATGTATGGTTATTACCTACAAGAATAGCCAATCTTGGCTTAAGATCCCTATTTTTTTGCTCAACCATGTTGGCTTCTGGATGATACAAGGGCGTTGAGTTCTGATTTAATCCAAAGTAGTCGCAAACTTGCTGCAATAGGTGTGAGACAAATTGTATTCCATTGTCTGAGATGATTCTTCTTGGCAGACCATATCGAAGAAAAACTTCGTTGACGAGAGTCTTGGCACACTCCTCTGCAGTAGCTTTAACTAAGGGAAAAAGTTCTACCCACTTTGTCATTGTATCTTCAATGATAAAAATCCATGAATCCTTGTGCGTCTTCTGGCAAAGGGCCAAATAAATCTATTGACAACACTTCAAATCGATGATTAAAAGATGGAGTTTGGACCAACCCTGCAGGTTTCTGATTTGAGGCTGTTTAATCACAGTATTAAACATGCATTACTTTCTAAGTTAACACATTTCCAATTTTTAATAATTTCATGATAGGTTATGAACCCACTCAAGTTCAATGTCAGATAGGTAGGAAACTAATTAAATCATCACATTCCCGAACCATGGTCGGTCACTCGGTCATGATATGATTATTTTGCCGACGAAAGCACGAACGGAAGTGCATAGTAGAATTATGTTTACTACAATATTTGGATAACATCATTGTGTACTATAACAATTGATAATATATAAGCAAGTCGTGGGAAATAAAGAATCAGTATTCAACAACTACTCAAAAACGTTGTTTTACTCAACAAATGTACTGTGCCCAAGCCCACTTGGCCATAGCAGAGAGTGAGGCTGCTCTCTGGCAGTAAACTCTATATTTTCCGCTGCTCAACCGAACCGAGTTGAGCAAGTGTAATCTACGAGCTAAACCTAGCTTGTACATTGGTCCTTCGAGCAACCCTAAAACTGCAGCAACCCGCCTGCAGTCCAGCCAGTCCACAAGTCCACAGAGGCTCACTACAACAGTCCACAGAGGCTCACTACAAATCCAGTCCACAGAGGCTCACTACAAATACAAACTATCCAGTCCACAGAGGCTCACTATACAAACTACAAATCCAGTCCACAGAGGCTCACTACACATCCAGTCCACAGAGGCTCACTACAAATCCAGTCCACAGAGGCTCACTACAAATACAAACTATCCAGTCCACAGAGGCTCACTATACAAACTACAAATCCAGTCCACAGAGGCTCACTACACATCCAGTCCATCAGAGGCTTACTACAAATCCAGTCCACAGAGACTCACTACAAATACAAACTACAAATCCAGTCCACAGAGGCTCACTATCCAAACTACAAATCCAGTCCACAGAGGCTCACTATCCAAACTAAAAATCCAGTCCACAGAGGGTCACTATACAAACTACAAATCCAGTCCACAGAGGGTCACTATCCAAACTACAAATCCAGTCCATCAGAGGCTCGCTATTCAAACATCCAGAAGAGAATACATACACCATAAGGCAACCAATAAGCCGCAATGGAAAACAAGAACGAACTTGATCGCCTAGCAGTAGAGCAAGAAAAGGTGGGAATGCAGATCGTCCAGATACTTAGCAACAGCAAAAAAGACTCAAACACCAGAAAGACAGAAACCTACATCCAAAAACATCTAGCCCATCTGGAACAGTTATGGCAGGAAATCATCAAGAACGACGACTCATTCAGAAAACTTAAGGACTTCGGCGAGCATCCCTACATCACCAAGGCATATTTCCAACAAGTATTCGCCAAATACAGTGAATGCAAAGACTACTTGTCGAAATGCCAAAAAGCCATACCAAAAACCGACCGAGATGAACCTCTCTCCTCCAGCAGCCAGACTAAGCGACTGAAAATACAAGAGTTCAGAGTAGAACAACTAAGAGACCTATTTACGGAAATACAGTCAGAATTGGAACTAGACAAAGGAGAGTATCTCTACAGGCACCTAATGGAACAAGTCAACAAGCAATGGCACGCGATTCAGAAGCTCCATGAAGAAATATTAAGCGACGAAGAAGATCATGAAGACAAGTATTTCACTGAAAGCGTCTTCGCAGAAGTCGGCAGACAATACAAACAAGTGATTGCGGATCTGTCCATCAAACTCCAGCAAATCGTCATAGCCCCGAGTCAGCAAGTATCAGTCAATCAATTCCAACAGCATCCACCGCTGCCAAAAGTACAGATTCCAATTTTCTATGGGGGCTATGAAAATTGGCCTACCTTTTGTGATGTCTTCAAAAGAATTATCCACGAAAACTCGGCATTGACAAGAACAGACAAAATAAATTACTTGAAGACGCATACGAGAGGAGAAGCAAGCAAGCTGATACAACACCTGGAAACAATCGCAACCAATTACGACTCAGCCTGGGATCTACTTCAGAGACGTTAAGAAAATAAAAGGCTGCTGATCTTCAAACTACTGGACAAGCTGCTAGACTTACCGGAAATATCCAGAGAAAACTCTCAAAAACTAAGGCAGATGCACGACGTCATTAACGAATGTCTACAAGCACTAAAGAACCTGGATGTGGATGTCAGTACATGGGGGCCCATGATCACTCGAATGATAATCAGGGAATGGGATTCTGAAACGAACCGGCTGTACGAACAAAGTCTGGATAAACCACACGATATCCCTGATTTAACCGAAATCATGAAGTTTTTGGAAAGAAGATTCCAGTCATTAGAAACCATTCCAGGAGCCGAACGACAGTCAAGTCCAGAGATGAAACACGGTCCGTCAAGATGTTTGTTTTGTGAGGATCAACATATAATATACTTCTGTCGGAAATTTAAAGAGCTATCTGCACAGGAAAGAAATAGATATGTCCAGGAGAAGCGGATCTGCTACAACTGTCTAAAACATGACAACAATAAAAAATGTCACAGCATGAGCAAGTGCAGCATCTGCAGTCGCCAGCATCATACACTCTTGCATATGGACAGGAACCAGCAAAATTCTCCCAGGCAGCAGAATAATCAAGGGAGAACATCATTCACTCAACGAAATTATCCACAAAATGCACCTCCAAGAAGAACAGAACACTATCCAACAAGAAGTAACACTTCAAACCACACTTCAAAAAGTGAGGAAAATGTCCTACTCGCAACAGCACTGGTAGAAGTGACAACATCAAGCTCCCCTCAAGTCATGAGAATACTCATTGATCAAGGGTCACAAATATCCATCATCACCGAAGAAGCTGCAAATCGCATAGGACTGCCTCGACGCCACATCAGATCAGAAATTTCGGGAGTTGGCGATGGCAAACCACAAGTCTCCAAATGGTCCATTGACGCACACATCAAACCAAGGTTCGCTAGCGCATTCTCGATGGAAGTCAACATGATTGTTCTTCCAAGACTGACGCAATTCATGCCGATGCAACAGCTACATATCAGCAGTATAGACAGTTGGAAAAATGAAGTGCTCGCTGATCCAACATTCATGACTCCAGGAGCGATAGATGGGATATTTGGAGCAAAGGAATATGCCAGCATCATGATGAATGGGCTCCAGAAGACGACAGAGGGTCTTCTAAAACAAAACACAGAGCTAGGATGGATAGTGTCTGGACCAATAACATCAGGATCGCCAGCCATACAAATTGTCAGTATGATCACGCACGTTGAAGAAGACAAACAATTGACTAAATTCTGAGAAATTGAAGAAATGGCAGACTCCGTTCAAATGACGAAAGAAGAACAAGAATGTGAAGAATTCTACGAAAAAACCACAACCCGAGATTCGGATGGTAGATTTGTAGTAAAAATCCCATTCAAACAACCAACGGACGTATTGGGTCATTCTAAACCAAGGGCTGCGGCAAGACTCATAAATGTTGAAAGGAAATTACATCAAAATTCCAGTTTACGAGAAGAATATTCAGGGTTTATGAGAGAGTACCTAGAGTTAGGCCACATGAGAAAAGTCAATCGACAGGAAGTAAATCAAGGACAATATTACATTCCCCACCAGGCCGTCATCCGAGAATCCAGCACAACAACACGGCTAAGAGTAGTTTTTGATGCATCGTGCAAAAGTTCTACCAGCATCAGTCTCAACGACATCATGCACGTGGGCCCAAGACTCCAGCAGAACATAGCTGACATACTTCTTCGATGGAGAAAACACGAAATTGTATTCTGTGCGGACATTGCGAAAATGTACCGTCAAATTCGAATTCATCCAGATGATCAACAATTCCAGAGAATTGTATGGAGAGAGCAACCCCGTCAACCAATGTTCGAATATGAGCTCACCACCGTCACTTACGGCACAGCCTCAGCTCCGTACTTAGCCATAAAGACACTTCAGAAGCTCGCAATTGAAGAAGCCAACAAATTCCCAGCTGCCAGCCAGGTAGCACTAACAGACTTCTACGTCGATGACATTTTATCCGGAGCACATAACACAGAAACAGCCCTAGAGCTACAAAGGCAGTTGCTAGAGATGCTCACCTCCGCTGGCTTCAACCTCCGAAAATGGTCCAGCAACTCACCAGTCCTACTTCAGTCCATTCCAGAACAATTCCGAGATCAAAAGGTACAGGAATTACCACAAGACGACTTCAAAAAGTCCTTAGGCGTACTATGGTCACCAGTTGACGATACCTTCAAGTTCCAAGTAAACATCTCCAAGATCAACAGACTGACAAAGCGACAAATCTTATCTGAAATATCTAAGCTGTTTGATCCCTTGGGATGGATATCTCCAATCGTGATACAAGCCAAACTAATCATCCAAGACCTCTGGCTGAAAAATCGGGAGTGGGACGAAACAGTGGATGAGGAAATAGCTTCAAGATGGACACGATTTCAAGACAAAACAATGGAAGTAGAGAAAATAAAAATTCCGAGGTGGATACATCAGCGAGACAGAAAAGTGGAACTGCATGGATTTTGTGATGCATCAGAAAAGGCCTACGGTGCGGTAATCTACAGCCGCACAGTCGAAGAAGGCAACCAAGTGATAACTTTGCTTCAAGCAAAGTCAAAAGTAGCTCCAGCAAAAAACAGGACAACCCTTCCTCGATTAGAGCTATGTGCAGCAGTTCTACTGTCAAAACTGATACAAAGAACTAAGAAGACTCTTCAGTTAGAAGACACAGAAACATTTGCCTGGACCGACTCTATGATCACTCTTGCCTGGATAAAGGGCAACCCAACCAGATGGCAGACCTTCGTAGCAAACAGAGTCTGTGAAATACACAGGAACACACCCTATACAGCCTGGAACCACGTCAAATCACAAGATAATCCAGCCGACATCATTTCACGAGGAGTAGATCCAGACCAACTACAATCAGCAGAACTATGGTGGAAAGGTCCTAGTTGGTTGAACTCCCTAGGCGAACTTCCAACAACACACGACATTCCAGACGTCCAAGCAGAAGTCAGAGCAACGTGCCTCAAAACTGAAGTCACAACTAGAACAGACATATGTGAACAATTCTCAGATCTCACCAGAATGCTCAGAGTACTGTCCTACTGCCGTCGATTCGTCAAAAAGGGAGAAAAACCAGCATTATCCGTTCAAGAGATACAGACAACATTCGAAACAATCATCAAGACAGTGCAACAACAAGAATTCCCGGAAGAATATATGTCGCTACAACAAAACAAGCCCATCGACAAACGAAGCAAGCTGCTAACTCTGTGTCCATTTATAGACAACAAAGGCGTAATCCGAGTAGGGGGAAGGCTCGAAAACTCATCATTACCGTACGACCAGCGGCACCCCATGATCCTCCCATACCATACGCAACTAACAACGCTGATAGTACGGGATGCACATCAGAAAACTCTCCATGGAGGCAACCAAGTAACTCTATCGTACATACGAAGCCAGTTTTGGATCATCAACGGCAAGCGGGCCGTGAAAACTGTCATAAATAAGTGCATTGTGTGCATCCGCCACAAAGCGGAAACAGCTCAGCAGCTCATGGGACAGCTTCCAAAACCACGAGTAACACCAGCCCCACCATTTTCAAACTCAGGAGTGGATTACGCGGGACCTATTCAAGTCAGAGCAACTAAAGGTAGAGGTCACAAATCCTACAAAGGATACATTGCAGTCTTCGTTTGCCTAGCGACCAAAGCAATCCACTTAGAAGTAGTGAGTGACATGACTACAGAAGCATTCGTAGCAGCGTTCCGACGATTCACTGCCAGACGAGGACATTGTGCCCATATGTACAGCGATAATGGTACGACTTTCGTAGGAGCAGCACGACAATTCGAAGATGAGATAACTAAAGTGGTCCAAGATCAATCTCTGCAAAGTACAATCGTCAACCTCGGAACGCAGTGGCATTTTATTCTACCAGCCGCCCCACACTTTGGAGGAGTATGGGAAGCAGGTGTAAAATCAATGAAACATCACTTCAAGAGAATCATTGATGATTGCACCTTGACTTACGAAGAGTTGACAACGTTAATGCATCAAATTGAAGCATGCCTCAACTCAAGACCACTCTGCCCGCTAACAGAAGATTCAGAGGATTTCAGTGCTCTGACTCCAGGACACTTTCTCATAGGAAGAGAATTAATAGCGCCACCTGACCTTAAATCTACCGAGAACTTCACTTTAACTCAACGATGGAGACTAGTGCAAAGTTTGAAGAAACACATTTGGAGTGCATGGTGTACCGAATACCTAACAAGGCTACAGCAGAGATATAAATGGGCGACTCAAACCGACAATTTGACGATAGGAACTATGGTCCTGATCAAAGAAGAAAACATAAATCCAAACCAATGGCCCTTGGCAAGAATAGTAGAAACTCATCAGGGACAAGACGGGTCAGTACGAGTAGTGACAGTTAAGAAGGCGGGAAAAGCGATTCAAAAAAGACCCATCCACAAACTAATTCCGCTACCGACAGACGAAACCAATAATTCCACACCCATAAAAAACCAGCCAGAAGACAGAAAAACAGATCGAACACAAACCACCAGGGCCTCCACTTCAAAGTCTCACTTACTGGTCGTTTTGGCAATCATATTCATGATCATCTCCGCTGCAGCAGGAGACAACGGATTCAAAATAAGCTACCCTCAACATGGAGTTTACGTGGAACACCTTGGATCAGCAAGAGTGGACCGTGGAGTCTTCAGAATTGAGACATCACATAGTAGGAACAAAACCAAAACAGACATAGCAAAAGTATCGACTGTCGTTAGCCAATTCAGTGACCTATGCGAACAGTCCAAAAGACTGACAAAAGAAGTGAAGTGCGCGTCGCTTGTTCAGCATTTGGAAGAACTGGTAAATCACTCCAAATGGATAGTAGAAACCTTGGATGACGTTCATCATCGAAGTAAGAGAGGACTATTTGGAAAATTTCTAACCGCAGTGTTTGGTGTGAATGACGACGTATATCAAGACATAGACAAACTTAATACAAATCAGGAAGAGCTTATTAGAGCATCCAACCACCAGACAAAATTTATGGTCTCCACCCTCACGACGCTCAACGCAACAGAATCCAGGATCACCAGCAAGTTACAACACTTCCAGAAACGACTCAACCAAGGAATTGATGCCATAAATACCATGCAACCAAGTTTGCATGGTATTTATAGTTATAGACACGAATACACTCAACATTCATATATTAAGCGCAGATCAAGTAGCTACCAACTTCATCAGCGACACCAACGACTACTACGAAAAACTGCTCAACGTATGTTTCAACAGAGGCACAATTTATGATATAATGTCTCCAGCAGTGATCAACACCATCATCCAGAACTCCAATCAAAAACTCCCCAGCAGCCTAAAGATCATCTCCACCGCTTTATCCACGAGGTTAGCCATCAACACCACACATTTTAACGTACAAGGACATTTTCCAATCGTTGATGGGACAGAGTTCACTCTGGTAAAAGCAACGCCCATTCCATTGAAGATAGAAAACGGAGCTTATTGGACCTTGGACCTCTCCGATGATTACACCGCTGTCGATTACAACACCCAACTATACTTTCAGCTGCAGGAAAGCGAATTCCAACGGTGCATCCACCTACATCCGCACAAATTCATCTGCTCTCCTGTCTCCATCCGGAGCATTGAATCCAACCCGTCGTGCGTCATCAATGAGATATACGAAAGACCACAGCCCAGACATTGCAACATACAACAGCACAGAACAAACGGCATCCTTTGGAAACAACTGTGCACTACGAACACATGGATGTTTATCGCAAACTCTTCGACAACAGTGGCTATAATATGCAATGGAGTTCGGGAAGATGTTGTATTGAATACAACAGGAATAATCCAAATCTCCCAAGAATGCATCATTCAAACAAAACAAAACATTCTTACACCCAGAAAAAGCGAAGTCGTTCCAGTCCTAGGCAGTTACTCCAAAGCAGTACCCATAATCTTCAATGGGACTATCAGCAATCATGAAACCCCACACCTAGCCACCGAGCCCGTACTAAGGCAGACAGACGGCTTTGGAGAGTTAATAAAAGAAGAAAAGGACTTCAAAGATCTTCTCCATGATACAGCATGGAGCAGCATTCATCATCACACAGCGGCCATAAGCAGTATCACGACAATAGCCATCCTCATAAAAGTGGTCCTAGGATGGCACACAGTGAAGCTGATTATCAGGAAGAGACAGAAGAGGAGAAATCTGAAAGCGGACAAACAACAAGGCCAAAACGAAGACATAGAGTTGATGTCTCTACGTTCGTCCATCCTGGAGAGGCGGCAGAATGTTTAATCACAGTATTAAACATGCATTACTTTCTAAGTTAACACATTTCCAATTTTTTTTATAATTTTCATGATAGGTTATGAACC
Organism: Orchestes rusci; assembly: GCA_958502075.1. Taxonomy (NCBI): domain Eukaryota; kingdom Metazoa; phylum Arthropoda; class Insecta; order Coleoptera; family Curculionidae; genus Orchestes; species Orchestes rusci. The sequence continues at coordinate 100,503,056 of OY293303.1, forward strand.
CACGAAGTTCAATGTTAGATAGGTAGAAAACTGATCAATCATCACGTTGTGATTTGAATACATTTCCAATTCTTAATAATTTCATGATAGGTTATGAACCCACTCAAGTTCAATGTCAGATAGGTAGGAAACTAATTAAATCATCACGTTCCCGAACCATGGTCGGTCACTCGGTCATGATATGATTATTTTGCCGACGAAAGCACGAACGGAAGTGCATAGTAGAATTATGTTTACTACAATATTTGGATAACATCATTGTGTACTATAACAATTGATTATATATAAGCAAGTCGTGGGAAATAAAGAATCAGTATTCAACAACTACTCAAAAACGTTGTTTTATCCAACAAATGTACTGTGCCCAAGCCCACTTGGCCATAGCAGAGAGTGAGGCTGCTCTCTGGCAGTAAACTCTATATTTTCCGCTGCTCAACCGAACCGAGTTGAGCAAGTGTAATCTACGAGCTAAACCTAGCTTGTTCAGAGGCTTTATATCTTTGGCATTCAACACAGTTTTTCACATAATCTTGGACGAATTGTCGCATACCAGTGAAATAGTATAGTCGGGATATTCGTTGAAGAGTTCGTTCACTTCCATAGTGCGCAGCTGTAGGAGCATCGTGGTATTCTTGCAAAATCTTCCATTTTTCTTGCGCAGGGACTACCAGCTGTGCATCTTCGGATTTTCCGTCCGCGTACTTGTGATGTACTCCATTAGACATAATGTAACCTCGAGATGTCCAACGTGCGAAGTCATTACTATCCGGCTTCTCAAAACTATCAATAATTTTTCGAACTTCGGGATTGTTGAGTTGTTCCCTCCTAAGGTCCGTTGATCCTCTTCGTGGAACATCAATGGTAACATAACATAGATCACATGAGTTCGTTTTCTCATGGTCACAATTCGGTCTTGAAAGCATGTCAGCCATTACATTATGCTTTCCTGGGATGTACTCTATTTAAAGATTGTAGCTCTGGATTAGCAGTGCCCACCTGGCTAGACATCCAGTTGGTGTTTTGATGCTCAATAGCCATTTCAGTGGTTGGTGGTCTGTGACTACAATCACTGAGGAGGTGTCCAGATAACCTCGGAATTTGTTTAGGCTCCAAACAACCGCTAATGCCTCTGGCTCAGTGGTCGTGTAATTTCTCTCAGCAGCAGTTGAGAGACGGCTCGCATACTCGATAGGGTGTTCTTCAGCCCCTTCACCTTGAAGAAGTACGGCGCCTAAAGCATATGAGGAAGCGTCGGTTCGTAGTACATACGGCTTCATCCCATCATTTTGCTGAAGAAGCGGAGGACTACTCAGCGCAGACTTCAGGGCTTAATAAGCTTGCTGTTGTTCAGTTTTCCAACTCCAGACGGCATTTTTCTTCAGCAGGTTACTCAACGATCTTGACATTTCGGCAAATCTGTCAATAAATCTGCGGTACCATGAGCAGCTCTGAAGGAAAGATTGGACTTGTTTCACATTTTTCGGAGGTGGCATACTGCAGATCGATGAAGTCTTCTCTGGATCGACTTAGATTCTCTCCGGTGTGATATAGTGTCCAAGATATTTGATTCGTGAACTTGCGAATGTACACTTGTCCCGATTCGCACGCAGCTTGAAACGTCTAAGGCGATCAAGAACGCACTTTAGGTCACTTATGTGTGTCTCGAAAGTTTCTGATAAGACGAAAATATCATCAAGGTAAGCAAGTATCATGATGTCCGGCAAACTACTTCTGAAACGATCAATGAGCCTTTGGAACGTAGCCGGTGCATTCCGCAACCCGAACGGCATCACGAGATATCTGTACGTCCCAAATGGTGTGATAAAACAGGTCTTGTCCCGATCTTCTTCACGCACTCTTACTTGGTGGTATCCAGCTCGAAGATCCAGGATTGTCATATAATACGTCTTCTTCGTGGCATGAAGAAGGTCATCAATTCGTGGGATGCTATAAGAGATTGGGTTGGTCACAGCATTCAAGGTTCGGAAATCAACACAAAGACGTGTTCCCCCATCTTTCTTGGGAACGAGAACGACCGGGGCAGCCCAAGCAGACTCGCATTCCTCTATGAACCCATCTTGTAGCAGTCTGTCCAACTCTTGTTTCAACTTCTTCTCATTTGCTGGTGTCATGCGATATGGAGGTACTGAAATAGGTGCATGGTTACCAGTCTCAATAGAATGCTCAGCATAGGGTGTTGGCTCTCCCCCTAAAGCGAAAATATCTTCATTTACTTGGAGCAGATCTGACAATATCTTGGATTGGTCGTTGGAAAGCATGGTGCCTTCCTCTGGTCTCAGTAACCATGTCCCCGACAAAGATGCTACATCCACTTTTGGTTCATTAATTGTTGACTCGAAAATGAGCTGATATTTGGAGTCAGGTTCATGTGCAAAATTCCATCTTCCTTGTCCCATATTCAATGCTATGTTAGCCTGCTGCAAGAAGTCTATACCAAGAAGCGTCCTGCCAGCATTCGGTAATTAGATATAGGTGGTTGGGAAAATGCGATTTTGCAAATTCACGTCGAAAGTGGCAATATTTGCGTCAATCTTCTTTGAACTTCCATCAGCTAACTTGATACAGGTTGTATGTGACTGAAATTCCACACCTTTGTTAGACAAAGCTTCATAGAGTGAAGTACTGGCTATACTATGCTTATCAGCAGTATCTATGAGTCCATAACCATTCAAGTCCAAAATTTGAATGTTGAGCACAGGCCGGGCCTGTGGATTTATTTGTGGCTTGGTGCAGTCATCTAGTGAACAGAAATCAATGCTTGATGATGCACTGGGTGTCCCCCTGTTCGAACATGTAGGGCAACTGGATTTAATGAATCCGGGTCGTCCACATCCAAAACAAGTGATATGACTCGTTTGTCTCTGAATTGAAGTCGCTGTTGAACTAGCAGAAAGGTAAGACGATGACTGAGAAGGCGTATGACCTTGAGTAACAGGAGATTTTGTTGAAGCATCCATCAAAGCCTGTTTTTTCTGCACTGGTCCTCAGTATGCCCTGTATATTTACAAAAAGTACACTTGAACCGTTTCTCCTTATCAGGCGCAGCAGAAAGCTTTGGGGTTGAATCAAATCTTTCAACAAATGTCTTTTCGATTTGACGACATTCTTTCAATAACCCATTCAAACTATTGACTTTGTCACGACTTATCTCTCACGAATTTGTTTATTCAACAGGCCATAAATCATATCAAGTTGCACAACTTTTGAGAGAGTACCAGATGGTAGTTTAGACAAAATTGATCGTGCTCGACATATAAAAACATCAGATGGCGTTTTCAAGTCTTGTTCATGTGCAGAAAGTTCGCGATAAATCAAGTAGGCTGGCTTTTTGGGTCCAAAAGTACAACGTAAAAGATCTATGGCTTCATTCCATGTTACCACAGTGTCTTTCACGCCCTGCCACCACGTAGCCGCGAAATTGTCCAGCAGCATAGAAAGTCCACGCAACGCGTTATCATCCAACACTTTTGAACAGTCTTTGAAAGTCTTGATAGCGTCAATGAAAGCGTTCACATCGGCATCTGTATGTCCATTGAAACGCGACGAACACGTTGAGAAATTTCCCGTAAGCGTTGTTTGAGAATTTGAAACGCTCTCGATTTTAGACAACAGTTCCTGGAACTGCTCCGAACTCAGAGTAACAGACATCTTCGTTGTGTCAGAGGTTGACTCAGCTAACCTCGTTTCAGCACTATCAACGGTTATTTTCGATTGAATTGAATCACAGCTTCGAAGCCGGTACGAATGTTTTCGTGATGGCAGTGTGAAGACTCGAAGAATAAAAATCATACAATTATACAAGACTCACCAGAGACCAGTCTGACAATCTGCATAAAATCGTCACTCGAGTTTCACAAAATTGCCACTTGTATTCGCAAAACGTCACTCAAGTCCACAAAACAGCAAGAAGCGAATTTTCATGAATGTCCGCGGCGGATTCCACAAAATGTCCACTCCCAAACACCAGTGACCGGTTGAATTTTGCAAATGTCCTCAATGGTTTTTACAAAATGTACAGACCCAGTCCACACCGAAAAACACTACACAAGCTCTTGAAGGTCCAAACACTGTAGGCCCAAAGTTGAGCGCCAATTATAACATGTAAAGGCAAACCTTAACACATTATTTTTTTTTATATTTATAATGTCCTTTTGACTACAATGTTTGATGATAATATGATAACTCGTATAAGTATTACAACTCAATTGAAAACACAAATTTACTCTGAAGTCTCTCATTTGACACCAGTTGACAACTGTCTGCCCGCTATGTTATTAATACAGACGGGGTTGTTACAACATCATTTTCTCGACCAATTCGTAGGTCGAGAAGCGGTAAATTTGAACTTTTATGTATGTTGGGAAGGAGAATCCCCTCAAAACTCGATATCTTCTTCTGAGTACTCACTACTCAGTTCGACAGCACAAAAATAATTATTTATTTTTCTCATTATGAGGTTAGGCTTGGGAGGATGTAACACCTCTCTCCTGAAGACGGGAACGATGGAAAGATGCCGACTCGACTGCTGCTTGGACCATTGGACAGAAAAGACGTTGAACTTTCACAGTTTTAGAACAGACAACATTTCATTGGAGATGGTTGTGTCTTTGTCCTGGATTATACTTCATTCAGGCGTGTTCAGTGGCTTTCTACACTATGGAACAAACTTTCCTCCATCTTGGTGGTCTCAGTGGCTTTTCATCAGGGTCGCTCTTCATCGAAGATTGTTGCTTGTCGTAGACTCGAACTCAGTCAGGCGTAGCTTTTCTCTAAGAAACTTTTTTTCTGTGATCCTAGTAGTTCCAGCGGATTTTCACTGGGGACCGAAAAAACTGCTCGAAAGATTCTTTTCTCCGGCTCCATATGGCTTTTCGCTTCGGAACGGGGCTGCCAATTCTCCAAATTTTCCAAATACGATTAAGTTAAGATGTAGAATGACTTTCCTTTTCTTGGAAAATCTTACCGGCTCGACTGCACCAGTTAACTTTTCATTGTGGTTTCTTATGAAGAAGATTGGTAAACACCTAACCCCAACGCGCAAAACGCTTTTGAAACTGGACTTGCCAAATGACAATGTGGAGCTGGAATAATAGAAAATGCCGAGGCAAATAACAAAATGGTATTCGTTATAAATTGATGTTGCTAGTTATCCACTCAAATAGCATCTGCCTGAATCTCAACTCGGAATTTGTCAAATGACGGGAGCAGCTTCAGGCAAATACAAATCCCCAGGCAAATGGCAAAATCTTGTTAATTTTTAACAATTCTGCTTACTATTTGACATGGCACTTAGTGAATGGATGGGCCTACCCAGGTTCTATGGGTTCCACTAAACCCCTTTCCCGAATTCAGTAAACAATAAATTCCTAGGCAAATGATCATACAGAGTGGGGCACGAGCAACTTTCCACCCAGGTTTTCTCAAGTGTTAGGTGATTGATCAAAAATCGCTCCAACACATCAATTTTTGTTTCTTGGGATACACATTTTTTTTTGTATTTACACCCCACCTGTCAACCACAAAGCGGGGGGGATAGCTACCTCCAGAATTTCAAATTAAAAGAGTGGTCGAGTGATCAGGCCTGTAGTCAGGGGGGGCACATTGGAGGAAAAAGTTGCCCACTTTAGACACTAATCTAAACTTAACCCGAGATTAAGATTCATAAAATCATCATATATGAGAATTATCATGAGAAATTCAAGTAGTTGCATAGCATAAAATCAAAATTATGTAACAATATTATTAAAAAATTGCAGGTACTGCGTATCGGGATATCCAAATAATGAGGTATTCAATGTCGCAGAAAAGAATGGCAAATCTCATATATTTGGCATTTGAGAATAAGCCAAGGAATAAGCGGACACATGATTAAAAATTTTGATTAGTTTCTGCGAAAACTTTATGATAGGAAAAACCAAAAACTTCAATTATTGTACTAGTGTTTTAAATTTTTGATCAGGATTTGTGGCTAGTTACTTTATCCTCTGTGAGTTTTTAGACTGAGAACGTTTATTTATCTATTTTAATTTGATCTGTATTGTTCCTCTTTCGTAAGATTTCTGCGTTCCTCTGTCTTTTTTTTAATACATAGTTTGTTGAGTTTTTTGCTTTCAATAATGTACCCTTTTGTGTTGTTTTATTTGTATTGATTTTATACAGTAAAATATGTTTGCCCACCACATTTGCCGATTTTCAAGTATCTGCTGCAATTCCTGTTGATATGGTAGCTTGTATTTGTTTTTATTTTTTTCATATAATTAGTCAACCGCAGGAGTTGGGAATGAAAATACGAAAAAAATGTGTCTACCAAGAAACAAAAATTAACGAGTCCAAGTGATTTTTGATTAATTACGACCTGAGAAAACCTGTGTGGGAATTTTTCGTGATATTCTTAAAATTGCTTTCTGCCTACGACATTTTATACATAAATACAAATTTCCAATCAATACACCTTGCGTACGTATAATATATAATAGTTCCCAGAATCATTTCGGGGGCTCAATTATATCACAATTTATTTTATTTTGGAAAATACAGGGTGAAAGTTATTTTTTAAATTCCATATTTTGTCGTGAAGTTATTGATTGGTTTTTAGGTGTTTTGCGACAAAAATTGATGTGAGAGGGTTTTTTAATTCCGAAATAAAAATATGATACTAATTTTTATGGGGGCGCCATTTTCGATATACGTAACTCTACTGTGTTACGCAACCTTTTGCTTCTTTTCAAACTTTGATGATTCTGCAAATATATCAAAATATATCCATCACTCAAGTGGTATTCTTGTGATAACGTTTTCCAGGTTTTTTTACATAAAAGTATAGTATTGTCAAAATAAACTGCTCGTCAAAATAAAGAACATAGCAATTTTTCTGCCCATATTCAATCAGCTGTAACTTTGAAACAAATGAACGGATTTGGTCGTGTGTTGTAGCGTTTTGGATGCGGACTTTCGTACATTGGACTGGCTTTTGTAGATTTTGTCATTTTGTGTGAGATGAGGTTTTCTATGGGTGCGGAACGAAGTGAAGTGAAAAATTTCAAATTGATGCCATTCTGCAACAATTATTCTTTACTAAATTCATATCACAAGGGTTTAGCTAAGAAATGTACCTCGGGACGTATTTGATATTTCCCTGATGAATATTCGGAAACAAAGGATAATCAATTTTTATCCCGATTCGTATTTTGCGATGTTTTTTTTTTAGATTCGCGGACTGAACTAAAATTAACTTCAAAATATCAGGATTAACGATACTTTTGAAATTCAAAAGAAAAAGATGATTTAACTTGAGCGGTAATATATGACATGATCACTTGAAAATACGCTAAACGATAATAACTATTATTGAGTCTATTTTTTTTTTTTTTTTTGGTATTGCAAAATCAATAACTGATAAACCTAATGGAGTAAACTTCTTTATCAAAAAGATATTTTGTAGGTATTTCAGTCATCAATTTGACGACACAAAAAAATAATTTTTTTGACGTTTTTTTTTGGGAACCTGTACAGGGTGTCCCAAATTCGAGCAGCATCATTGGTATATTGGAAATACGAGGGAGGTCAAATCATAACAAAGTTGTGCATTTTGATGCCTGATAAAATGTCGGTTTGAAAGTTTTGAAATTCAAAGTATTAACGGAGAGATCCGAAAAAAATCGAAATTGGTCATTTTGAATTTTATTTTTTTTCCGACTTTATTTAAAGAGATATTGACAAGCAAAAGATTTTATTTTTCCAAATACGGCCCTGGATTTTTTATTACGGACTTCAAGAGCCTCTTATGCTCCTAACACAACGATGTACCGCACTTATTCAAAAACTTTATATTCATAGGTTTTTCCAAAAGAACTCATGAGAGAGTGTTAGAGAGAGACAAAACATATATTTTTGATGGGATCAAAAACAAACACCTTTTTCTACAAAAACGCACAACATCTTTGGTTTGGGAACATGAAAGGCTTTCAAAATCCGTGATAAAAAATCCAGGTCCGTATTTGAAAAATAAAATATGATGGTGGTTCTCGAATGACGGAATTGAAATTTCGATCAAGACATCTTGTAGAGGAGAGAAAACTGTCATGAGAAAGTATTTTTTGTTCATCAATATCTCTATAAATGAAGTCACGAAAAAATAAAATTCAAAATGACATATTTCGAAATTTCGATTCTGGCATTTTGTTATACGTCAAAATGCACAACTTTGCCATGGTTTGACCTCCCTCGTATCTTCTACCGTTTCCAGTATTCCAATGATCCTGCTCTTACTTGGGACACCCTGTACATCACCGCTTTAGTTAAATCATGTTTTTTCTTTCGAATTGTGTTACATTTGACACAATTCGAAAGAAAAAACATGATTATATCCTAAGATTTTGGAAGTTGTGTTTGCAAATCTTAAAAAAAACATCGCAAAATACGAATTGGAATAAAAAATTATTATCTCTTGTTTCAGAAGAGTCATCCGAAAAATGCCAAATACATCCCAAGGTACTTATCTTAGCTATACCCTTAAGGAACAAGTTTAGTAAGATTTTTTTTTGCAAAATTGAGTGTCATGAAAATTTAAAAATTGCATCACTTCCTTCCGAAGTCCAATGTACGAAAGTCGACCTTTAAAACGCTAAAACACTCGAGAAAATCCGTTTATTCATATCAAAGCTACAGCTTATTGAAAATGGACAAAAAAATTGCTATGTTCTTTAATTTGACGAGCAGTCTAGATGGTGGAAGTTTATTTTTTTGTCAAAGAACCACATATAACTGATCATTTACTGCTTACTCTGTTAAGAGTTGATGTCTTATGAATTTGGATAGGTGCTTCAAATTACTTCTTACTGTGATAAAAACTAGGTGGTGGATTCCATTGTGCTTTCTCAATTTTGTACCGTTTTATACTAATCCATGTGTACCTTATTATGGTAACCCAAACTAACCCAAATAACCCAGTCTCAACAACTCGCAACAAAAAACCAATTTATCACATGTAAAAATCTAAATGACTACCCTGTTAACAAAAATCTCCATGGCAACCTGGTTATCATGGTTGTGTAGGTAGGTAGGTATAATATTATCTTTACCAATTTTCGTCCCGCTAGTCGCTGCCTTGAAAATTTACTTCCAACGCGCTTGTTCAAAAATCGCCTTTATGGAGCTCTCATGCGTTGATTTTCTTCAATTATTCATTCAAAAAGGTCAACTCACAAATAATCCCTTGTTACTATAAAATACATTGGCAATAATTAGACAGCCTTTTTTCTTTTTTTTTATATCTTCAATGAACGAGACTTTAGATGGTCAGCGTGAACATAAATCAATAAATACAAGGTTAAATGCTCATGTTTTTTTTTTAGTCTGCAAGGGGAATCATAGGTACCTCCTGAGTTATTTTTTTGTCTAGTGTTGTAGTGAAACAAAAGTTCATATAGTGTGACGTAGATACTCTGATCAATATTGTCAAAGATATTATGTCGAGGCACTGTTTAAAGTTTTTCAAATGCATCCCTACACTCGTCCCTAAAACATAAGCTCCGCTGAATAGGGGTTCAGCGGAGCTTATGTTTTGGCGTTCCTTTTTAATCCAACAATACGGGATGACTCGACCTCCAAGCTATTGTTTCATAAAATACATAGTACAATATGGTAGACATAGAGAATGATATGCATTAATCAGAGCCTCACGCGATACGTCACCAGGCAGATTCTCCGAAGAACAAGGATAGCTCTATTCAATTTTACCACACACATAATGTAATATGTGCAAATCAAATTTTAATTCATAGTTTTGATAAACTGTCAAGAACTTATCAGCTTTCAGACTTGCAAAATGTTCAAATTTCTTATGGCGAAAACCAAGTTGACAGGGATGGAACATTATATTCATCTCAGCCCTCGACAGTGGATCATCAGACTTTTCCAAAATATTCACCAGTGTCAAATCATAACAGACACCGTCGCACAGTGATCGATTTTCAATTTTTAAGTGGACAAAAATATGCAAAAAACGCAAACTGTTTTCCATGAACAATAGATATTGTGATAAAATACGTCCAACGGCTCAACACACTACACTTCGCTCGAACATATCGGATCTTGTCCCTCTTGGAACAAAGTCGGTTCACTGTGGGCGGTCATCGGATATTTGAGCGTTTTCCCTGTTGTACTAGAAGCTTCGCCATCTATCGATAAATTCTCGATAATTCTACACTATTCATGCATTTTCGGCGTAGGGGGACCGGAGTATATAAATCAAGGCGCCGCCGCCATCAGTTAGTAGTGTTTTGGCTTTGGTCGTTGAACAATAATTGTGAAGGGACAGTTTAAAACATAAATGAGTGACTGTAGATGAATAATTGTCAGTTAATAGATTAGTTAAAGATGGACAAGTGTTTCTATAAAGGAAATTCGTTTTGTTTTTTGGTTTCATTGTAACACAAAAATCTAGTTTCCTGAAACCTTACAAGGTGACCACTGTATTAGCTTTGTCGGGTATAGTGGCTATACTACCTGGAATTTCATGCACGAGGTCTATTTTGAAAAATATAGGAGCAAAAAGAAATTAGGTAGTTTATTTATTGTAAGTAACATCAAATTAAAGCAAAAAAATACGGAAAATAAGCTCCTCTTGTTCAATGCCATAGACTGCATTTCTCATAACTTTCGCACTATTTCGACCAATATCAATTCTTTTGGTAGGCTGTGGCTCCACTTTTTATCTCTGAAACCTTGACAAATATTACTAACATTACGAAGGAAGGGCAACAGTGGTCACAGGTTCAAGGGTGAAAGTATGGTGGCCACTATTCACAAAAACGTGAATGCATGAAATTTGATCTCCATAAGAGGCCTCTGCTGATGGACAATTTGCAGTTTAAGTATATTGTATTGATGTTTGGAAAACCAACCTACGACCTCTATTGACGTGGTGATCACCGAGCGCCAATCAACATCCAATAGTCATGCTGACGTCACATAATGTACTATTTATCTCTGTCTGGCGTATATGACTGTTATGAGAAAGGGAGAGTGAGCGGAGATTGTTTAAGCTCCACTCCATTTTCGGTGATATGTGAAATTTGCGTTTTCTTTTTTATTTATCTAGTACATTTTGAGATATTTAAAAAAAAATCCAATGACTTTTGAATATTGGGCTCGATATTGGGTGAATACTTATATAAAATTTCAAGCCATTCGAAAATGTTTGTGTCCATTGCAAAAAAGCTGTCTTGGAATAGAATCCAGTGAAATTATATAGCCACATACAGGGTAGAATAAAATGATTATGGACATGCTGATTTTTTCAGGGTTTGTCAGCGACTTTCTTCTAGGTGTAAAATTAGCAAATCGGAGATTTTCGCCTCTGGTGCTTTAGAGCAATTGTGTGGTTTTTCAAAACTATTGTGCTACAACAAAATATCATTTCGCAAATTGTTCATAAGAACATTCTCATGATTTTTTTTAAGTTTGATATTTCTTGACTTGGCGGCCCTTCAATAAGTCGTTTTGGGTGATTTTCAGAAAGTTTCTTTTAGAGCAAATTGACTCGTATGAGTCGTATGAAAGTTGTTCATAATAGATAGATTAGCAACTTTTTCTTATGAACTTTCTTTGTTACTTGATTATTTTTGGAGATAACGCCCAGTTCATGGTGAAACTAGAATAGTTTCGTAACTTTTGTTTAGTTCTGTAAATTCAACAAATTAACGGTGTCCATGATAAAAAATACATGCATCCTTCGATATGATATGTATTTATTTTCCCAGAACTGAAGATGGAATTCACAATCACGTGTTTCATGGAAATAATAATGATAATGGTCTTTATTAGCGAAAAAGCTATACAACTAATAAATCAATGAAAATGTATTTCCACAAAATATATGAATGAAAGCGTTGTTTGAGTAAAGGTTAAAGCTAACAAGGCGAAATATGGCTGAAAGAGGGCGTGATTGAAACATTGAATAAACAATATTGTATAAATAAATGTATAAACAAAGTATAAACGTATAAACATCCAAGCTCAAAATTACATGGATGTGTATATTGCATACAAATTAGAACAAAATGGTAAATCAAACAGTACAATACCAAAATGACGACAATTTTGTCAGACGAACCTGGGTGTTGGCTTTTCAGATTTACAAAAAAAGTTCATAAGGCAAAAGTAATCAATCTTATTATGAACACTTAAGATTTGGTAAATTTGCAGAACTAAACAGAAATAACGAAACTACCCCAATTTGTGTCTATTCTTCTTCCCGGTTTAGTGAGCAGAGTTTTTCTGAAAAGTCATTGTGCCTTTTTGACCTCCAACAGAAAAACAGAGTCATTATTGCCGGTTTTTCAAAAATGGTTTTAAAAAGAGGGTTTTGAAAAAAAATTGGATAACTCCATTCGAAAGAGGGACAGAGATTATACCCATCCTGAACCCTTCATTGACTAGATACGCAATCTTAAAGATGTATAGAATTGACAATTTTGGCTTGAAAATTTATCGTTTTTAAAAACTTTAAAACCGCATATCTAAGCAATTGTCAATCGTGGTGTAATATTGAAGATCAACATAATTTTTTCCAATCTCTTGAATGGAGTTTTCAAAATTTTCTTAAAACCACTTTGGAAAACCGACAACACAGGGTGTAACTTAGGAACTTGTAAAAATTTTGAAGGTTAAATGACTAATTTCAAGACAAAAAGTCTTTATGAACAACGAAACGGCTTGTTTTTTGAGATACAGGGCGTGAAAAAAAAACTATTTTGTTTGTTTATTTTGCTTATACAAATAAGAATTTTTGAAAAATAAAAGAAAAAAAAATGTATCTTATATTGATGGATTGTAACAAACATGGATCATCAACAAGACTAAGATTAAACTAGTGAATAACATTTATTTTATACTGTACTGTAAAGTATCATTTCCAGGTTTGGTAACCAGTCCGGAGATGACACTTCACATCATCAGAGACTTATGAAAATTTACTTTACTACTCCGCTAATAATGACACTTTTCATCTGTGAAAATGAATTGGTAGCATGGTTTGGGTTAGTTTGGGTTGGTAGCAATCTCATGGTTTTAATCAATAACTTGACATAAAACTATACAAGACACGGAAACTTTGTAGGTACAGTAGAGCCCCGATTATCCATGCGCGTGTTTTTGAAGTTCCATCGAAAAAGCGTCACCGTTTTTTAATATGATGAATGGATAGTTCTCATGCTTTCTAAATTTCACATACCATAACGCTATGTAGTCGTGCTGTAAAGACGCGTGTGCTTCGCTCCGCTAAAAACGTAAATTTAAACGAGTTAAAACACGAGTTTCGCCAAGAATTTCATATCGCTGGATACTTCAAGGCACGCTTGCTTTAGTGAACACCTAAAATGCCACCATCCAAGAGTATAGACCAGAAGACTTTGATCAAGGACACAATAAAGGAACTACTGTCCGATGAGAATTTTATCAATGGAATTCTCAAAAAAATGTGCGAAAAAATGGACGAGATGCAAAACACTCTCGATACCCAACGCATCGCTATTAAACAGCTCGAAGCGAAGATGGAGAGTTTTCGCCAGCGCGAGAAAATAAATAACGTTTGCGTTTATGGTCTGAAGGAAAATGAGAACGAGAATATTCAAGAAAAGGTGATAAAACTTTTCACCGAGAAGTTAAAAACAAACGTTACGAATGAAGACATCATCAAATGTTACAGAGTGGGAAAAAACCGAGAGAAAACTCGACCAGTAATAGTAAAGTTTGCTGACTACAATAAGAAAATTACTATTTTAAAAAATAAGAGTAATCTCAGAGGATCTAAAATCGGAGTTATGGAGGAATTGACGAAAGCCAGGTTCATCTTGCTCAAGGCAGCTCAAGATAAAATTGATTGGAAACGGGTATTTACAAGAGATGGGAATATAATCGTCAGGGAAGAAGATGGAAGAAACCGCAGAATCAGAGACATGGAAGATCTAGATGCCTATTGAAGGAAGATGTGGGAGAAATTCATAAAAACAACAAACTATAATCTCTATTGCGTGAGTGAATGCAGTGTCTTGAATTCATAGTTGCATTTTTAATTATTCAAGTAGGTAGTAAAATTTAAATTATTTAGTTATGTTAAATTTTCTTGGAGCGATAGAGGGGAGCGGGGTGTATGAGGCGCCATACTTGCAGACGCCAGATGAAGTAAAATCATTGGTTACGGGTGTAAACAGGTTGAAAATATATCACGTAAATATCAGGAGTATAAGAAAGAATTTTGATGAATTGACATTGCTCATTGAGTCGATTGAACCAGACAACATTGATGTTTTGGTTTTGTCGGAGACTTTTAACTTGGACGAACATGAGGTAAGTCTTTTTAATCTACCAGGGTTTAAACTAATTTATAACAATTCCAAGTTTAATAAAAATGATGGCGTAGTTGTGTACATAAAAAACAATGTAACACATATAGCAAACATAATAAGCTTTTCGGAAATAAAATGTATTCAAATTCACTTGGGAACGGAAAATATCTGCATAACGTGTTGCTATAGACCTCCATCAACAAATTTGGATCTGTTTCTAAACGATTTGGAACAATATCTGATGAATTTGGGTAACCATCATCTAGATATATTTATCGGCGATATAAACATTAACACTTTGAACTCCACGTCTCTGAAAACAAATGAATATTTGAACTTGATGAATGGAATGGGTCTATATTCGTGTGTGGACAAAGCTACCAGGGTTTTTGCAGGTTCATCCAGCTGCATAGACCATGTATTTGTACGATATAACAAAGAATTTACAACCAAACCAGCACCTTTTATCTATGAAACCAACATTACCGATCATTTCCTGATAGGCTTATGTACAGAAATTAAATCACGGGAAAAAACCGAAAAGACGGAGCATCACTATAATAAAATAAACTATAAAAAACTAAATTCGATCTTGTCACATGAGTCGTGGTCAGGTTGCATAGCCTCAGATGACGCTCAATTGGCTTATCAGCAGTTTATGCTCACACTGGAAAATCATATAGAAATGTCCACGAACAAACTACTCATTAAACAAAAACGTAAAAAACTTAAACCTTGGATAACTCAGGGATTAATTAATTCAATTAAACATAGGGATAGATTAAAACGACAACTGATCAAAAACCCTACGGCCGAAAGAGAACAACAGTATAAAAAATTCAGAAACTGCTTACAAAAGTTAATCCTCAAAACTAAATTTCAATACTATAGATCGCAAATTCAAGATGCAGGTACAAAATACAAAAAAATATGGGAAGTCATTAACCAAGCAGTGAATAAAAAAGAAAAAAAAGACGAGATTATAATTAAAGATGAAACTGATAACATAGTAGAAAACAAAGGGCGCACATGTGATCTTTTCAACAGTTTTTTTGCAAAAATTGGAGAAAAAATGGCGAGCAAAATTGTTTCAAAAAATGAACAGTATAAACCAAAACCTAATTTGAACAAAACCCTCTTTTTGAAGCCAATAAATGAAGAAGAACTCATTTTACATATCAAGTCCTTAAAGACAGGCTCCTCCCCTGGTGAAGATGGCATAACTGTCAGATTGATTAAAACGATTCACATGCATATTCTGAAACCTCTGGTTCATATAATTAATTTAACTTTTGAAAACTCAAAAATTCCTGAAGAATGGAAAACCGCTATAGTTGTTCCTGTTTTTAAAGGTGGAGACCCATACCAAATGACAAACTACCGACCAATTTCCCTTTTAAGTAACTTCTCAAAATTATGGGAAAAATGTGAAAAGCGCCTGGTTGATTTTTTTGATTCCCAAGATGTTATTTTTAATGAGCAATTTGGTTTTAGACCAAACAGGAGCACAGAAGATGCGATTTTTTTTTGGTTCCACAAAACTATTTCAGAAATGCAACAAAATAAAAAATGCCTCACTGTATATATGGACTTTGCTAAAGCCTTTGACACGGTATCCCATTCTCTGCTGTTAGGGAAATTGGAATGCGTTGGAGTAAGAGGTCGTGCGCTCGAACTTTTTCGGTTTTACCTAGAAAACCGATTACAAAAGGTAAGATGTAATGATACCCTGAGTAATGGAATGAGTGTGAGTTCTGGAGTTCCTCAAGGAACGGTCCTAGGACCCATTCTATTCCTGATATATATTAATGAATTAGGAACACTAGTGGAAAATGGCACAGTTATATGCTACGCTGATGATACTGCAGTTACTTTTACAGACGACACTTGGGACGGTGTGTTCTTGAAGGCAGAAGAAGGTCTAGGCGTGATTTATGATTGGATAAGCGATAATAAAATTAGTCTGAATATATCAAAGACCCAATTTATAACATTCTCTTTGACAGCTGCCGACCAACCAAAAAGAAACGTTATTAAAATGCATGTCCCATCGTGTAAACTATTGAAAAATGATATCTGCACCTGTCCATGCATATGGAAAACTAATAAAATTAAATATCTAGGCATATACATCGATCAACATCTACGCTGGAATGAACATGCCATCGAAACGTCAAAAAAACTGAGAAAGCTGTACTATAAATTTTACCAACTGAGGAACATTTTGGATGAAAAAACAATTAAAATAGTATACAACTCACTAGTTGAGTCAATTTTAAGGTATTGCATAGTAATTTGGGGAGGTATTAGAAACAATGCTTTACAAATTTTGAAAGTTTGCCATAACAAAGTTTTAAAAATTATACTTCGCAAAAACAATCAGTATCCTACAGCCGATCTATTTTCGGAATTTGAAGTTTTGAACTTTAGAGGATTGTTTCTATGTGCAAGCCTTCTTTTTTATAAAAAAATTAAACATATCTTTGTAGAACTAGACCATCAATATAACACTCGGTCTAAAAAAAACAAAGATGTACAGTCACATTTTTTCAATAGGTCACATTTACAAAGAAACATATTATTTTCTCTTCCAAAGACCCTTACATTGCTACCCTTAAATCTGAAAATAAAAATTGAACAACATAGGTGCACCAATAAGTTAAACTGCGAAATAAAAAAATTCATCATTCATAACTATGACCACTTGAGGGTATTAATTAATTCGTAAAATTATACAATACCTACATATCACGCACGCTCGTCGCCCCTCTCTCGCTCCCTTTATTAAATTTTATTAAATTTTGTAGACATTTATATTTTGCTTTATTTTAGTGGGTGTAGAATCTCAAATACAGACCAATTAATGGCCTAGCGAGACTATACACCCCATAGTAGACTAGTAGAACTATCATTGTTATATTTTAGAACTATGATTGTTATTTTAAATGTCTAAATATGGTAATATATTGATTGATTGATTGATTGATTGATTGACAGTTCTCACCGTATTAGGGTTACGAACGACAGTGGGATCATCACCGTTACCTTATTTGACGTCAAATTCAAGAAGTTTTCAAAATAGTTCTGTGTTTCTGAGTTTGAGTGTATGGTCCAAGGTCAGAAAGTTTGAATAGGTGATCAAAATAAGAAGAAGAGGTTAAGGTTTTTTCAGGACTTTAACTGGTAAAAAATTCAGCAGCAACTAAAGCATAAAAAGTTCATTGATCCCATGACATGTTGTGGGTGATGCGCCACCCTGTATAGGAACCGATGACCAATGGATCCGCAAATTGTTCTGAACGATCGTGAACTACCAAAGAAATACTAATGAAAAATTCATCCGTAACTAGATGATAAAAGGATGCAACTTTTTTACACATTTTACACGCCCTATAGGAACTACTTTCACTGGCTCCTGGACCACTTGTTTTCACCCAAAAACGTTTTTTCTGACTTACAACCCGGAGGAATCGATTTTTCTGACTTGGAACTCGGAAAAATGGATTTGAATGGATAAACTTTGGTGTGATTCTACTATTGCCTTGAACTGGATTAAGGGTGATGCTGATAGGTTCAAGATATTTGTTAAAAATAGATTTGATGAGATTCAATCACTGACAACTTCTGACAGTTGGTATCATGTACGATCTGAAGAAAATCCAGCTGATCTTGTTTCGCGTGGTTGTACTGCATCAAGTCTGATTAGAAATAATTTTTGGTTTCATGGACCTGATGGTTTAACAGAGGAATCTTTACCCTCAACTAGCGTTGAAGGAATATTGGAGATACTGCCCGAAGAAAAAATCGTAACTAATGTGGCAATTTTGTAGTATACTTTAGAACTTGATTTATTTTCGAAGTTTTCTTAACTTTCGAGGTTGGTTACTGTTCTAGGCTATTGTAATCGGTTTATTAACAAGTGCAGAGCTAAGAAATTTGGGGCTGATACCATTTCCAAGCCTTATATGACAGCTAATGAATTAAACTTAGCGATGCAAAATTTAGTTCGAATTTCTCAGATTCAATCTTTCAAACAAGTTTATCATAACTTATTAAACGACAAACCAATTTCCGAAGACAAAGAAAATCCTATCTTATCTTCAAATCCATTTTTTGATAAAAATAGTGGATTGATTAGAGTTGGTGGCCGGCTTCAGAATGCTAATATAAGCTACAGTAAGAAATTTCCAATAATATTGGGCAAATAACATGCTGTGACTAAATTGATTTTCGAGTTTTATCATAAAGCTTTATTGCATTGTGGGCCGCAACAATTATTGTACACTATCAGACATAAATATTGGGCCCCATCTGGTCGCAGTCTTGCAAGATTAATTTTGCATAACAGTGTGATTTGCTTTACAGATAAACCAAAAAATCTTTATTATTTGATGGGTAATTTGCCATACTACAGAATTAATCAGTTTTCTCCATTTATGCATACTGGCTGTGACTTCGCCGGACC
Organism: Orchestes rusci; assembly: GCA_958502075.1. Lineage (NCBI taxonomy): Eukaryota > Metazoa > Arthropoda > Insecta > Coleoptera > Curculionidae > Orchestes > Orchestes rusci. The sequence goes on from OY293303.1 coordinate 100,521,890, forward strand.
GTTTTTAATTAAAGATCGTGAAACGCGTAACCCAAAATTGATTAAGGCTCATAGTCCCGCGAGCTTTTCAGCGGCCTAAAAGTGGTTCGGAAATACACGTTTTTCTAACACATCTGTTGACATTTCCGAAAAGTTTTTTTTTCTAGTTATAGACGAAGCCTTGATTAATGTCCTAAACTTCATAAAAAGTTTAAAAATTGATCAGAAATATAGAAGATTTTTTGCTCAAAGTTTATCAACTTTAACCGCCATTTTCTTAACTTTGTACTTATTTTATCTGGTCGAAATAAAGTATAGGACGTGTATTGAACATTTGGTGAAAGGCTAAAACAAAAATAATAGAGAAATGTTTTTCCGTTTACTAATAAAGTGCGTATTTCAAAACCTTCACATTACCAATTATCATTCATTTTGACACCATTCAGTGGCGACATCACAGATTATTATTCGAACTCGACTTTGGGGCGTAGTTTAAGTATCAGCTGTTTAGCTTGGATTTTGTCTTATGATATCAGGACCGGTTTGAGTTTTTTAATAGTCTTGGAAAATTGATGCTCTTGGGATGGCCAATATAAGAGAATATGATTTATATTCAGTTTCGTCCACATAACTGAGCCGTTTTAAATCCAGAGTAGTTTTTGGTGGAAATGCTCCGATATTTAATTTTCGGAAAGTATACCTATTTAAAATGAGAAAAAATGTTGTGATCAAAGTACGAGATAATAGAATATAATAAGGATTTTTTGTTGATAGGCAGTGATTATCAGCATTGATTTCCCTAACTGATGTTGATAATGTTGTTCACCTACCTCAGAAATATTTTCTATTATTAGAAGACGTACTTTTGTTTTTTTTTGCCAAAGAATTTTAAACAGTTTGAACAATATTTCTATACTAGGCGTGGCTAAAAAAACTATGCATGTCTTATATTTCATTCTAAAATGGGATGCCATATCTTATACGTCCAAAGAATGTTTTAACAAACGTTTTGGTGATTTTTAGGGTAAGTAAATTTTGAAAAGATTGATTCAATGAGTTAACTTTCGCATTGTTTTATTACTTTTGCTGAGATCATGTTTGTATATAGGTTCTATTTGAAATTCAATTTGGAAAGTGGAAAAAAACTGATGTGGTGAAGTTATGTTTCCATAGTTTCGTTATGTTTCAATGGATTTGTTTTGATTAAGTATATTATCATGTAGGTTCTATGAAGGAGGGGAATATAGTTGATGGATTTTCAATTTAGTGAAGTTATGTCCGCATAATTTTGTTATTTCTCAATGAATTTGATTCAAATTCGGTGTATAGGTAAATTAGGTATGTAGGTTCTATGGGGAATATAGCGGAGAATTGACGCTCTTGGGATGGTCAATATAAGATTTTATGAATAGTATTTAGTTTTGTTCACATGACTCAGCCGTTTTGGTTCCAGAGTAGTTTTTGGTTCAAAATACTCGGGTATTTTATTTTAAGGAAGTTAGCATTGTTTTCCTCAACTGATGTTAATAATGTTGTTTGCCTTCCTCAGAAATATTGAAATATTTCCTATCATAAAGACTTACCTACTTTTGTTTTTTCTCCGAATAATTTTAAACATTTAAAAAAAAATCTTGGCGTAGACATTGCTAAGAAAGCTATGCATGTCTTATGTTCTATTTTAAAATGAAATAGGTGTTATATGTACTTATACCTACAGGATGTGTTAACAAGGATAAATAGATCATGAAAAAAGTATTGTATACCACAAGTCTATAATCTCGTCTATAATGATAGCTATATTAATCCAGAGGATAGTACCTTTCCGAGGGATTAATAGCCATTATTGCGAGTAGTAGGTATACCCTTCTACTTTATTTACGACTAAATTATTTATTTGATATTTCAAATTTCCATCCATCTCGATACAAATACATTAACACTTAATACGCGTTAAACACTGACACCATAGAAAAGTGAATATAATATAATGATAATCTTAGCCACTTTTCTATGACGGAAACTTTTGAGTTTATTGATATCGTTTCCATGGTACATCATCTACATCAACTACATTTTTCCAAATGGAATCCCCCATTTTTTATTTCATTTTCGGATTCTACATCAAATTCCCAATAATATGATGATGATATTTTCATGTGTACAGGATGGACGGAAAATAAGCTACGACCATCAACTTCATGATTTCAACTGGAAACCCTCTTTTTTTATTTCTTCTGCATCAAATTCCAAGTAAGTTTCTTGTACCATGTTTTCAAGCTAACGCACCAAAAGTCATCGAGAAATTCACGATTGATCAAATTTAAATAATTTCTGTACAATTTCTCGATAACTATTTTTGGGGTAAGGTTGAGGACATGGTACATGAAACTTACTCAGAATTTGAGGCAGAATTCGTAAATAAAATAAAAAAAGGGTTTTCATTTGGAAAAATTGAGTTGATAGTCGTAAGTTATTTTTGGTCCACCCTGTACTCATAAAATTATCATCATCATAATATTGCTTGGAATTTGATGTAGAATTCGACAATAAAATAAAAAATGGGGGTTTCCATTTGAAAAAAAATGAAGTTGGTGGTCGTAACTTATTTTTTGTGCACTTTGTACACATAAAATCATCATCACTAAATAAACCGCAATCAAAAATAAAAACCGATGTGTCCAAACGTTTTCTCACAAAACAAACCCCTGAAATTTAAATGAACGAGAAACATTCAATTTAGTTCATGATAAAAAAATCTGTACTACATAATAAATTTTAATTTACATAATATTTATTTGGTTTAAAAATATTAGGTATTCCAGAGTTTATAACAAACCAACAAATTATTTAAATAAAAAGATAAAATATACCTTACATTATTTGATACTGTGGTGAGAAGGTTGAAACAAAAAAAAATAATGTAAATGAGTATTTTTTGTGTTGGTACTACCTACTCGCGAGTATATTTATTCATTTCAAATGTAGGCTTGATTTTGATATTATAAGCATTACACACACGAATCACTGTTTAACAGCAATAGAAAAATAAGCCAAAAACACTTAACATAAAAACCTTCAATTTGGCGTTTTTAATTTGAAAATTACTAATGAAATCACGCGAAAACCCTTATGGGAAAATCATCGTCCAACCCAGTAAATAAAATAATGCAAGACTGGCCCTGGAATTCACGCCACCTTCAAACCACGGAACTCTAAATTAATTCAGATTTGTGCAGCGGAGGAGATGCGAGAGACGAAGGTAGACACTCATTTTGAAGCCCGCTAGGCTACCTCCCGTCTTACCGCCGGACCACTGCTTTAATCGAAAGACGGGAACTCTGAGCCTTAAGGCCTACGTGGTTGTTTTTGTATGAATGACCGTCAAAGCTGTTCATCTCGAACTGGCGACCAAACTCACAAGTGCTGCTTTTGTTTCATCTTTTAAGCGGTTTATTCCAAGAAGGGGTAAGCCAACTGACCTTTACTGTGACAATGTCACTGCGTTTGTGGGGGCTGACTCGCAGCTTGAGACATTTTTACAATCAAATGCATCAGATATTGGTCGTCAGATCGATAATGATGGTGTTAATTTTCATTTTGTCCCACCTAAAGCGCCTACTTTCGGTGGTTTATGGGTTAGTTTGGGTTGGTTTGGGTTAGTTTGGGTTAGAGCTGCAAGTTTCATCTCAAAAGAACTATATGAAATACTGATTTACATAATGAAGATTCTGTGACGATTTTGACTTAAGTTGAAGGAGTATTAAACTCCCGTCCAATTTTTCCGATGTCCTCGAATGTCGATGACTATTCCCCTCTAAGTCCCGGACATTCCCTCATCGGAAGACCTATTCTATCTTCACCAGAACCTGCTTTGACTGAAGTTCCAGAAAATCGTCTTACACATTTCAAGAGACTTCAGCAAATTCTACAGCACTTTTGGATAAGATGGAGCAAAGAATATATATCAGAATTACAATCAAGACAGAAATAATGGTTCCATGGTGGATGCAATAAGCTGAGATCAGATGATCTAGTTTTGGTAAGAGAAGATAACCTTCCACCTTTGATTGGATGACTGCCAGAGTTCTCGACCACTTTCCTGGTAAGGACGATGTAACGCGCGTAGTGAGCATAAAGTTTAGTGATGGCTCAATAACCAAACTTGCACTTACTAAATTGAGTTTATTGCCAATAGAAAAGGACAACCACTCATTGATTTAGTCATATTATTTTATTGAAATGATTCAAGGTGGCCGGGAAGTTAAGTCTTGTAATACAATCCGAGAAATTAATGGGGACGCGGTATCCAGGGGTTGGTTTATTTTTGACATAATAGCCTAGTTTATACCGACAACTTGGTCCGCGGACCAAGTACCAAATTCGGACTATATCCAAACCAAATATTTGGTTCGAATGGTGTAAACAGTTGCGGACTAAGCTGGTCCGCTCTTGGTTCGGTACTCGCCAGCAAGTGTACCGAACTAAATTTGGTTCGATCTGGATCAAAATTATGAGGTTATGTTGATTGTTATTATTGTGAATTGTGTTGGTTCTGAGTTTCTAAGGCAATCTGAGCAAAGTTACTTATGTTTTTTTTGGTTACGAATTGTGTTGATGAATAATTTCGACTTGTTTTTGACATTTGACGAATTGCGGGCGTACAGATTTAGTTCACGCGTTGCAAGACGGTGTAAACGGGCGTGAAGCAATCATTGGTCCTACCGTACTATCCCCACCCACTTGGTCCTATCGGACCGAACTAAACGAGTTATCGATGTAAACTAGGCTACTGTATTGTACCTTCGAATTGATTAGATCATTAGTTTGAGAGAACTCGTTTTAATTCGAGCCAAAGACAAGAAAAATACAGTCCACTTATTCAAGTATATATCATAAAATTTGGTCCTTCGTGACGGATTATGGATTAGCAGGCCGTAGAAGTTGAAAGGACAATTTTGGCAGTTTTTGGACAGTAAATGGATCATTCTCTGAGCGAGTGAAAGTGAGAATTTGAGGAAATTCCTCCGACGCGAGTGAAGGATTGGCAGTTACAGAATTTCCATGACGTTGGTACAAGAAGGCAGGAACAAAGGCAGTGAGTCAATTGCATTCATCATTTTGACAAGACAAGAACTATCGAATTCTCAATATTCAATTTCTCCTCAATCATACTTATACTATGATCCTATATAAATTGAAAATTGAAAACCACGAAGGAAAAAGACTATTGGATTTGGAATAGTTCATGAATTTTGTTAAAATATTGTTTTTTTTTTCACTAACCTCGGGATAATGGGTTAAAGTTTTTATTTTGAGTTGTATTTGATGCTTGGAACATTCTCATGGAATAATTGTATGAATTAAGGCAACGAAATTCGTATACAAACATACATGAAACTGAGGGCTTATTGTCTCAACACATTTTTCTAAGCGATGGAGAGCTAGTTACTGCTTTTGTGGTGGTACTATTATCTAGGGATTCATCAAGCCAAGTAGCTTGACTATTTTCTTAGATACTTGACTTGTCTTGAAAACTCAAGCTTCTCAAAATTTTTCACTTGACTTGACTTGATTTACGGTACTTGACTTGACTTGACTTGAGATCAAGCTACTTGATACTTGATTCCGTGAAATGTACATAGGGGATTCACTGAGCTTACAGCAAGCAGGCACTTGCGTCTAGCCGGCATGGCTGTGGAAACATCTATACCGACCTCTTCAACTTCAAATTGAGATTTCATAAATTCATATTGAGAGAAATTAATTTCAAATTGGTACTAATCAGAATCGGATTACATATTATACATAGGTACATACTTACATTTTCACACAATAAAAACAAATTAATATTATCTACACATAATATAACTATTTTGAGGATTTTTTTATTAGGATTGAGATTAATTAGTAAGTCAATTCATTTATTAATTTGCAATAAATCAACATCAACAACTGCGCAAGATATGTGGCACACATTGAAATGTTTATTTCATAATCTATGAACTAAGTTCACATTCGAATTAGTGAATAAGTATACATTGCGTTTTTTTTCAAGACGGAACATAGGGATGAATTTTCAGACTCATGTTAGCAGTACTTCTATTCAAAGTACACAGCTGAAACATGCCGCAAATAAAATTTGGTGCCTAGAGACTATGTTATTCCATCAATTAGAACAGAATAATTTGAAAAAACATTTGAAAAAGTGCTTTTATTAATTGGAAAGTATAACCTTTTTACTAGCCTTGTATAAACCACTGTCAACCAATACTTTATTGTCAAATTGTGATAACATTTATTTCTAACAGATCTAACGGTTTTCAAAAGATCGACCAACTTCAACTAGCATGTTGTTATTATTGTTCATATCCTGGAATGGTTCCCTTATCCGATCTCTTGGATTGGTGATGCTGGTTGTCATGGAAATTGAATCGGATTTTTCTGCCATAGCAACGATTCATTCGAATTTGTCATCTCGAAACCCAATTGAGGGGTACTATGTTGACATAATCAAAGATCGCAAGATAACGATACATTTTACGACATGTGTTCTAATGGCAAAGTTGCAGTGTTTTGAGTGCTTAACAAAACTAGATAACAGCACACAGGTTGTTCCATTTGAGAAAATTGAGTTTCTTCGTCTCTAAATTCACCAAGTTGGGCCTGCTGTAGAAAACACCCTATATAAATTATAGCGATTCTTTTTTCAAAAATCAATTACTTTGACTTTTACATTGAAAAATACGCATATTTGCAAAATTCAATTTAAAATCTTTTGTTTTTGTAGCTAATTTACCAACATAATGTTTTTTCCCCAAATTTTAGTAAATCCTCGATAGCCTGACAACACTGCACGTTCTGGCAAATAAAACCACTGTTTCATAGTAGAATATTACGCTGAATCCAAATCTCTGATCAAAAGTTCGGGTTGCTATTTAAAAAAAGTGTATTTTTTGATGCCACGGTTTCCTAGAACACTCTTTATACACAGTAATATTTTTAAATTGTGATTCTGCTGAAACCCTATAAGTTTAGTCTTGAAAAATGTTTCCTATCTTATTTGATAAGGAAGAAAATGGACTTCCACACACTAATGCGCCACCCTGTATATTGTCTGAATACATACTCATTTGTGTATTCTGTTTTGTATTTATTGATTGATGTCATCGCTTTGTAGCAGTTTTTAGAATTATTTGTAAATCTGTTATTTTGTCATGTGAACCATAAAGGAAAAAAAAATTGGATTAGCCTTATTTGATGTGTTTTTTATGTCCTTCAATTTTGCTCTGAATTTTCCTTTTAATCTGTGAAAGTTTTGGAATTATAACAAGATTTTGTTGAAAAGTACCAACTTTTAAGATGCCGGACATATTTTGAAGCTTTTTGGTCCCAGGTACATTCGGAGACTTTAGTACGTCAAAAAGGAAGTATAGTACTACCTCTTCCAGGTAGTCCCAGCTTTATACTAATTTGTTCCACATAAACATTTAGTTCTACTGTACTAATAGTATAGTATAGTACCATGAATAAGCGATCGATTCAGCGCAATATCGATAGGGGTGCATTTCAAGCAGACTATTTTTCATACAAATATAAGAAAATTACATAATTTAAAAAATTTCACCTACACCGATTATATCTGAGAAAACCACAGTTATCATCAATAATTAAATGAATAAAGTAGGGATAGGAATAACGTGGTCCGGAAGCATATACCTGAGCCTAACCTCAAAAAGCTAAAATAGCTCATAATAGTCTAATAGGAAAAGAACGTGTTGTATGGCAGGTACCATCACAACTATCCACCTGCATGAAATACGAATGGATGCTGGTTTGGTTGGTGGATTTATCAAGTATAATTTTGCATTTAAATTGAACGTATTTCTGAAAAAAAAACAAAATCAATAAATCTATGATATTGCAGTGTTTCTGAATGATATTGACATTTCGTCAAGTAGAGAAAGGCTTATAATTAAGGTCATTCGATTTAAGGCAGAATGGACCACGTAAAGACACAACCGCGTTTGGTCCGATTAGGCTATCTAACTAGCATTTATGGTGGCAGATACGTAACTACTACTATCAAAGCCACTACAAAGTGGGCGGTGACCATCGGCGGCTACGTCGTGTATTCGTAGCTGTTAAGTAACTGCGACCAAAATGGGTAAAGATTTTGAGTAGTCTTGGGTGGGTCTTGCCACTAAAAGAGTTACTGTGATGTGTTACTATAAAGTTTCCTACTGGTAACTGGAACTTATCTGTTACGAAGCAGTCTGGTCGCGGGTTCGTGGCGGCCAAGTGTTTTTTAACCACATGTGAAACTTTTCTTAAACTGTTAAAGTCTATTTGCAGCATACTCTTTATGCAATTTCAAACTTCATAAAAATGAATGTCATAATCAAAAATAATAAGGCATTATTATTTTTGTGTTATATACCATCCCAAGTAACACCAATTTCTTTATTATGATCTTCAAGATCGCTTCAAAACTATGTTATAAAACATGAGGTTTTGAAGAATAAGCTTGAAGAACTTCTCAGGACTCTCATAAAGCAGCTTCTGGCCAAGAAAGGCCCATCCTAAAAGGATCTTCAAGACAAAATTTCAAAACTATTATAACACCCTTTAGTTTTAATTTTTTGGTCCTGCAGAAATCCTCAAGATAACTTTGAATTCATATATATTAAACCGGGACATTCTACATTTAAAACATACTTGCAGCAGAATAAATTATCTTCGAATAAGTGTGATAACTCTTGAAGGGGTTTCATTTTATTTATCAGTCGGACAACTTTATGTGCGTTGTCCTCCAATTCCATACACCCAAGTATAATGGCGATAAGATTGAGACATTCATGGAATAACTTTAATTAGTAAAATGCGATGTTCTCTGGCATATAATCTACCAACGATTGGCACTTTTTTCACAAAATATAGTAAAATACTTCTCTAAAACTCGAGCGCCATCAGCCAATCGATGTTTGGCTGTTTTAAATATTCTAAAAATTTCCAAGAGATTTTGTAAAATTTAATTTTACATCCAAACATTTTAAATGCGTTTCCTGATAGAAATCCATGTTTGCGCACACTGTATTACACTTTTACAAAAAGTATATACTTCAATAATATATTTTTTTCTCTCTCTGTTACAAAGTGTCCAACATGGCGGAGCCAATAATCTTCTAGAGAACAAGAAAACATGGCACGTTCTTAATTAAAACTGTTTGCGATTTTTAAGAATCCTTAAAGCTCAACTAGACTAATAATATATTTTTATTTAACACCTTCAGGACAATTTCTCTTGAAGTGATCTATCTACTCTTCATTTTAAAACTTTTTTGACTTATCAAGTTCAAACAAAGTTGATAATAATAATAATTATTAATGGTGTAAAATAAAAATCTATACGCGCGCACTATATTGATGGTACAAGAGATAGCTTATTTATAACAAATATGGCGATGTTTTCGAATGAAGAGTTGTAGACAGAATTATTCTTAAAACAGTTCTCAGAAATACCAGGAGCATTTAACAAAACCAATTTAAATCCTTTGGGTTTAAAAATATTCTTAATGTAATCTTAAAAATGCAACGATTACTTTTCGTGATTTGATATAGAATTTGATTGAACATTTAGCCTAAACATGAAATAGTCTTTTTGATGAGGTTTAATGGATACATTAAGAGTACTCCATATACCCATATCAAAACTATTTGCTTCAGCCTAGATCGTTTCAAAACAAACCATTTTGCTATTTAATAGTCTTTGAAGGCAAATTAGTTTTAAAATAATCAGTGACTAGAGTATTTTAAAATCAGTTCAAGATCCATAGTACGATAAGAGTAAATAGTTTTTTCTTTTGATTTGAGGAGTGCATTAAATGTATGGTTTGAGAATAAGTAGACTTAAAGGACAATCAGTTTATCATAAGATAACTTTGAAAAACAAGTTGTTTTATTGAACATATTAAAATCTTGAATAAATCAAAAGTATCTTGGACGTGTTACTTGGGATGTGATTTTAACGTCTTTTCTTGGTTAATTCCAAAACGAAATCTACTTTACTGAATAAAATGGTGGATTTATGTGACAAAATTTTCGAGCGCCTCTCAAAACATTTCAAACTATCATAATATTTGCAATAGAAACTGATGTAGTGATTAGATAATAATAATAATCTGCATGAAACTGTCGTTAAAATTTGAAATATCGGTCCACCGTCAGAAATAACGAAATAACAAAGTAAAAAAGCTTTAGTCCAGGTATATTTGGCTTGAAAACACAAAATGTTTGAGCCATGTCATATGGCTGTTTGCTTGAAAAGAATATGGCCGTTTAATTCGAAAAATACTTTATGCTTTGACAAAGTATCGGTAGCAATAATATTGTCAAATTAATTGATCAATGGATCAAGTGTAGACTGAGTAAATCAACTCAATAGTGATTTTACCATGAACGACGCTTGACCGAGTTTGCAGATTGCACGCAGTCAGCAATTACGCAGATATAAATATGGGTCCGGAGCGCGTATTGGCATTCCTTACTACGATACAGAGCATATTTGATCTGCATCGCAGTAAAGTATGGCTTGACTAGGTGCACAATTTCTTCAGCCATTGTTTACTACGGTGCAGACCAAATGCGCTGTTATGGGAATAAAGTATGGCAGGAATGAATTTGTTGACTCAATTCATTCATTATCGTTTACTACGATGTATAATCACATACATTATTATTATTATCTATTATAATGGTGAATCTAGAAATATCCCACTATAATTTGATGTGACGATGTGTACAATCGCTTTACGGAGTTATTTCTAATTTCGCAAATTAGAACTGGACAAGGGTTCAACTTCAACAATTTGTGTCTATATAGGGTGTTACTCAATGATTGGCCGTAATTCCAGAGACGCATTCCTAAACCAAATTGAAGTAGAAAAGGTCTTGTAAGTAAAATGTGTCCTAAATATACTCAGTGACATTAGAAGTGTGACACCGACTTATTTCCCATAAGACAATGTAAACATGACCTACATAGCTTCATAATAATATCTCCTTTGAAAAGAAAGATATCAAATTATCCAAAACAGTATCTTCAGGATGAATGAAATTTCAATATTTAAGCATAGGAGGAATTGCATTTCTACCAGGAAACTCTATAGAGTGTTTTGAATTTCCAACACATTCTATATACCCAATGCTAATTGCAATGCAAGTTTGACCACCAAACTTTGAAATACTTTATAGAGTTCACTGATAGATATGGAATTTCTCCTACGCTTAAATATTGAAATTTCAATCATTCTGAACATTTTGTTTTTTTGGTTAATTTGGAATATTTTTTTTTCAAAGGAGATATGAAACTTTGTATTAGGTTATTATGTTCACATCTTATGGAAAATCAATCGGTGTAACACTTCTAATGTCACTGAGTTAATAAATGGTCTGGTTTTCGAAATACAGGTTTAGAAAAAAATCGGATTTATCATTAGTAAATCAAGTAAACTTTGCTCGTTGCTATGGGAAACGTTGTTATGAATATGATCAATCAATCAAATCAATCAAATCAATCAAATCAATCAAATTGTTTATTCATGTTCAGTGCACTTTTAAAAAATGCGTACATAGGTCAGTAATAATAATAAAATTGTTGAGGTAAAACCGAAAAGTTAAAACTAAAAATTAAAAATAACAGGACATTTATCTAACACTATCACATACAATGTTTGTTAAAATAGGTTAAAAACTCCTCAAATGAGTAAAAAGAATGTTCGATTAAGAAATCCTTAATTTTATTTCTGAATTGTGGATATTCTAGCGCTTTAATTTCTTGTGGAAGTATATTAAAAAACTTTTTAGCCCAGTAACCCGGACCAGTTTGACACCTCTTCAGACGCCAATAAACCGGCACAAAGTCACCCCTGTTTCTTGTTTGGTACCCATGAACATCTTCATGAGTCACAAACGTAGAAGCTTCAGTTTTTAAGTATAATAAATTTTCTAAAATGTACAGTGACGGAGCAGTCAGTATCCTGAGCTCCCTGAATGCTTCCCTACAGTCGTCTCTGTAACCCAAGCCTTTCACCAGTCTGACCGCCCTGCGCTGCAATCCAAACAACCTTTTCATCCCTGTAGCATTTCCCCATGCAAGAATAGCATATGACAACTGGGTCTGAAACACGGCAAAGTAAGCGGCTTTTAAGACAGCTCGAGACACGTTATCCCTGAGGCATCGAAGCATATATATATTCCTCGATAGTTTGGAGGCAACTAAATTTATGTGAACATCCCATCGTAGGTGAGGGTCAATGTGCACACCCAAGAATGCGGTTCCTTCAATCTGTGATCCTGTATCATGAAGTTCTCGGGTCGAAAAAACCACCCTTTTGGTTTTATCTCTATTTAATAGAAGGCTGTTGGAATTAAACCAGCTTTCTGCTCTTTCCTGTGCCCTCAGGCTGTTTTCGATGGATACCTGCAGTGAGTCAGCACGGACAGAGATTGTTGTGTCATCAGCAAAGAGTGTATAATCCGCTGTTGGATCAGTTGATGGTAGATCATTTATATAGATTAAGAAAAGGATGGGACCTAGTACGGACCCTTGTGGTACTCCAATAGTAACCTCACCCTCATCCGACGTTACTCCCCCACACTGAACTCTCTGAGATCTTTTCCCTAGGTATGATTGTATTAGTCCGACACTAGTAGCACAAAATTTATAGCTGGATAGTTTTCTCAGAAGAATCCCGTGATCAACGCAATCAAACGCTTTACTTAGGTCACAAAACAATACTGAATCATATTGATGGTTATGGAATGCATTTGTGACACCAGAAATCAGGTCAAGAATACCCAAAACAGTATTTTTATTTTTCCGAAAACCAAATTGGCTGTTGCTAAACAAGTCATTAGACTCAAAGTATCCAACCATTTGCTTTGCCATGCATTTCTCCACAATTTTTGAAATAATTGGGAGAAGGGAAATTGGTCTGTAATTTTCTGGTGCATTGGTATCACCTTTTTTATAAATTGGTATAACTAAGGATTTCTTCAAAATAGATGGAAAAATACCTTCTTTTAGACATAGATTTATAAGTTTTGTGAGGAGCACCAGTATAACATCTATGACTGATTTGATAATCTTCACACTTGAGCCAAATATGTCTGTGCTGCTTTTGTTCTTAAGGTTATTTATTATGTCTCGAGTTTCATTAAATGTAACTTCATTGAAGGAGAAGGCATTTGTAATATTTTTGTTCTGCAAGAAAGTTAGGGGGTCGACATGAGATTTGGGTATATTTGCTGTTAGTTGATGAGGCACATTTCTGAAGTAGTCATTAAATTCGTCTGGGGTGATGTTGTTCTGCTCTTGCTTTTTTCTATTTTTTCCCCTGTATCTGTTTATAATGTTCCACATACACTTGGGAGAACTAAGAGACGACTGAATTAAATTGTCGTTAGCTTTAATTTAAGCGAATTTAATTGCCCTTCTATAGACTTTTTTATAATCCTTATAGATGCTCATGTTGCTTGGATTGTTGTATTGTTTGCTGATTTCACCCAAAATATTTAAATGCTCCCTCATAGCTCTAAGATCATTGGAAAACCAATTTACGATATGCCATTGTTCAGAATGAACCGTATGCTTCTTCTCTGGAAAAGATTCCATCTAAGCTTTTTCAAGAATTATCATAAATCGATTGAATTTTTGTTCAACATTTAAGTCACTCTCCCCAACAAATTTCCACGAACTGTCAGAAAGTTGATTATAGAATGAGAACAAGCCCCTCTGAGTTATAGGGCGGCTCACCCTGCTCTCAAGACATACACCCTTTTGAGCTTTAAATATTGAAAAGTCAATTTCTTGGCCTTTATGGTCAGACATATCCAATTCCAAGACCCCAGAGTAGTGAATATTAGTGTCAGTACTTACAAATATATTGTCTAGACAAGCATCAAACCTTGTAGCCTCATGGATAGTCTTCTGGAGACCAAAACTCAAGAAAACATCACACAATTGTGTTGACAGTATCCCCTCTGTATTGAAATGCACATTGAAGTCTCCAATAACAGTGGTGGTGCCCTTGGCACTCAAGGTACTAAGCGTGCTCTCCACTATATTCAAAAAGGTGTCAAACTGGCCCGAAGGAGCTCTATAGATCACTTAAATATTGAGATTAGAATAACATAAATTAATACAGGAACATTCGATACACTTTTCAACATTAGAACACTCCACATTAACAGTTTTGCAAAAATTACTTAGGGCAGTGCTAACGAATATCGCAGTACCTCCTCCCGTCGTGGTTTTTCTAACTGAGTAACTTATCAGAACATATCCTTCAAGGTGGAGAATTTGGATTTCCGCCTCTGACATCCAGTGTTCTGTGATACACACTACGTCAAACTTTTTGTCCACTATAGCCGCCTCAAGCTGGAGAACTTTGTTTCTTAGGGATCTTATATTGATATGCATGATCTTCAAGCTTCTTGATGAGTCTGTAGTGTTCTTTGTTGTGGAGGTCTTGTTGAAGTCACCTTGTTTCGGCGTTGCAGATTCATAAAATGGTTGATGATAGTGCCTGTTGGCCACAGTTCAGTTTTCAGGTAAAGCTCCCTGCCTTCATACGGTACAGCTAGTTTGAAAGAGCTTCGATGTTTGTCAGTTTTTGTCTTCATTTTCTCACAATTTCCGCCTTTGAGATCCTTAGTATCGAGGTATTCCATTACTTTTTGGGATGTAACTTCAGGTGCAAGTCCAGACAGAAACAGGAAAGATAACCTTGGTGCCGTTTTGAGAATCATACTGCTTTCATTCGAGCCTTTAACTGGTTCGGGGCGATCTTTTTTCGAGGGTCGTGCTCGTTTTTTGTATGTTATTGTTTTCCATTTTTGCGTTTCATCGCCGTCAACGTCAACGTCAACGATCACGTCACTCACGTCGTCTGTCCTTGCTGAGGATGACTTTCTTGACATTTGTGGTTTATTTGAACTATTAGCAGACAGATGGTTTTTAAAGTTTAGGTTTTTGTCCGGCGAAAGCGCAGAAACACTGCTCACCTTTTTTAACAGTTTGAATGTCAGGTTTGGATTAGGAATTCCCGCCTTTTCTTTCATGTGACTTTGTTTATTTTCTTGTTTTCCATATTTTTCCTCAAGAAAATGTACCTTTTCCTTCAGAAGTTTGGCATTTTCCTCGAGGATATCGTTCTTGCTTTTCAATTCTCGTACCAGCATCCTTAAAAGTTCAATCTCATTTTCTTCTGCTTTTGATGATGTTTTGTACTTTCTTCGACTGCCTATGATTTTTCATGTGGTCAAAAAGTTGATTTTTCCCTAAACCTTCTTTCGAAAAACAAACTATTCAGGACAAATGTTCATAAGGCCTTTTCTACTTGAAATTGTTTCCGAAATGTCTCTTTGAAATAACGGTCTATCATTATGTGAACGCCAAGTCAAGCATACTCAATTCAATAGCAATTGAATTTAACGACGTCTCGAACAAAAACACGTAGTGTATTATGCTCAAAAATGAAACTATGTTTATATTCAATAATATATTTTATTTTTACAGCGTACAGGGATATTTTGGGTTAGGGTTAGTAAAATAAAGTTAAAGTGGGACTCATTTGAATGAAAGCACTGTATCAACATATCTGCATGTTTGTGTATAATAGTATTACCCACCTCCACTTCTCGTGAAGATGTTTAACTTGACGTTCAGTCGGAGTTTTTTGGGCGTTGCCCAAAATAAGAGCAATATTTGTGCCTTCTGCTTCTTGGCAGCTTTGCAGCATCATTTCATGATAATTTCTTGCAACAGAGTTGGTCATTCCCTCATTAAAGTATTGTAGAAAGGTTTGTTGTACATCAGGCGCCATTCTCAGATAGCTATAAGCTTCTGCAACTGTGGTGCGATGCGAATGTTCAAATATAATCTAAAAAAAGCAATAACTTATCAAACTTTGTATATCGAGAGAGAAATTTTGGATATTACAAAATTTTATAGAAACACCCCATATTTATAAAATGCGTATGAACAGGGTCATTCCTTAAAATACCCTTCCACCCTATAACCGTTATTTAAAGCGTTATAGAAGAAAGGTGAATACAAAAGCTCTATTTGGTCTAATTTTTATTATCTGGTGTCAAAAAGAAACACATGAATCATTGGTAATGAAAAAATTCTGAAAAATATTTGTTTTCCAAATGGAATGGTATACTTTTGTCTTGAATGAAAGATCTTTTTCTTGTGAGTTCATGAATTTTATATTAGTTGATGATTGCGTCAGCCGTGCTATTTCAGTTTACAGGACCATTTTTTCCCTTCCAACTTCGGATACAATCTATAGATTCAATTGCTATGGAAAACTAAATAAAGGAATAACATTTCCTTTATGCTTTTTTTTCAACCTTTCAAAAAATTAGACCAAAAACAGACAACTTTGGTATTTATCATTTTTTTATAACTCTCAAAATAACGGCTATAAGAGGGGTGGGAAATTATGATGAATCCCCCTCTGAATCTACTGATCTACTGAAATTATGGTACATACTGAAAATATTGATAAAATAAGCGAATACTAATCCTTGCTAAGTAATGTACGACATTTTCATGAGACAAGTGGTAGGTGTACATATGATATACTTACGTTAATGCAGCAATTTTTCAGTCATTTTTTATCGTGTTAACTATTTTGAATAAAATATCGATTTTTGCATCGCAGTTCTTATCACGAATGCGACAGTTCTTTCCTTTTCTAAAATTTTCCTTAACTTTATCAAAACTATTATGCTGACATTTGTAGACTTTTCGATATTCATATTTTTTGGCAGATGGATACGTGTAGCGAACAATCCAGTTACTACAGGTCTTGGAGCTGAATTCAGCAACCCAATTATCGCACCAAGTACTATAAGTCACATCACTTTCGACTTTCTTGCATCTAACACAAGCATTGAAACTCCCTTCATTGTCCTCAAACCGTTGAACTGTGGTTGTTTCGGAATTGCACATGTCATTCAATATTTGTTCGTAATTCATTTTAACGTCAACCCACCGGAAATTAGAAATACCAACTAACAACTCAAAGAAACAATATTCACCTCGAAACTCGGGGCTCGGGAGCTTCACAAGGACGATCTCGTGCGCTTTATGTTTACACTTGATCCGGCAAAACTTCTTTCGTCAAAAAAACACTGACTTCTGCGTAGCCGCGCATTCCGACTCGTGCTTATTGTTTACCGAAATTCACAAACATGTACTAAGACTACCTTATGAGAATAGAGTGAACTTCAAAAGATAAGTCCTAATCCAAACTATTCCTGAACGCTGTAAAAATGAATGGACAATTTGCACATTTTTTGAAAATATGAAAAATATACGGATTAGTAAGTACTGATGCCATTGATGTTTAAAAAATCAACTTTCGACCTCTATTGATGTAGTAATCACCGATTAAAGAGCGCCAATCAACATCCACTACGTCACATCAGAAAACATTATATATCTCCGTCTGGCGTATAGTCTGTAATAAGAGAGAGAAAAAGAGAAAGAGAGAGTAATATAGCTCCCGTCTTTGATCATACAGTGAAATTTGCGTTTTCTTTTTCATTTATTAAGTATATTTTTGAGTATTTTGGAAAAATGTTTTCGCTGATGACTTTCAAATCTTGTGTAGAATACGTATATAAAATTTCAGGTCATTTGACAATGTATGCAAATTGTCCATTGTACTTATTGAGATGTGTCCTGAATAATCTTGTTTTCGAAAAGAGCAGGTTCAGAAAAAAATCCACTTTTTGATCACATGAAAAATCATGGTCCGTCAAGGAAAGTCAAAAACAATAGATATGTTCATAACAACAAAACAACGTGGTCTACAGCAACGAGCAAAGTTGACTTGATTTGACAATGATAAATCCGATTTATTTCTAAACCTGCATTTCGAAAACCAGACTATTTATATATATTTATATTATACACGCACTCTACACTTCCTTTTTTGATTGGACTATTTCTACTTCAATTTGGTTTAGGAATGCATCTCTGGAATTACGGCCATTCATTGAGCAACATCCTGTATATAGAAAAATAATTGGAGTTAAACTCTTGTCATTTGCTAAATTGAAAATAGGTCCGTGAAGCCATGCATTGTACACATCGTCACATTAAATGATAGTAGGATATTTCTAGATTCACCATTATGATAAATAATAATTATTATGTATGTGATCAATTTCTATTATACATCGTGGTAAACGAGAATAAATGAATTGAGTCAACAAATCCATTCCTATCATACTTTACTCCCATAACAGCGCATTTGGTCTGCACCGTAGTAAACAATGGCTGAAGAAATTGTGCATCCAGTCCAGCCATACTTTACTGCGATACAGATCATGTATGCTCTGTATCGTAGTAAGGAACGCCAATACGCGTCCGAAGCGTTACAGAAACCAGTCAAAAGCATCTTCTGACTCAAACCTACTAACCACCGACGAAGCGTGTAGCCACTGTTAATCTTTGGCTAAAACCCCGCCTAGTCATCGTACTAACTACCAACGAAGCGTACAGTCACTGTTAATCTTTGACTTGTAGTCTGCCTAGTTGATTTACTCAGTCAGTGGGAAGTTATAACCTCTTCAGGGACGTACTATTAAACATACGCGATAGGGGCCGTACGTTACCATGCTCGTTCCTATATTACTTGGGTAGGTGTAATTAACTGTTGAAGCAAATATATAGTAGATTATTCGAAACCTCCTGGAGTCTTCCTTCCATCTGACAACTACCTTCCTAGCGCACGATAGGTGAGGGTCCAGTCGAAGGCCCAATCTACGCCTATCGTGACATTTGGTGGAGGCGCCTCCGATCACTCCCGCAGTCAAGCAGAGTCCAGTAGCCTAGAAAAGAGAAAAATATAAGAAATAGATCAAGCCTGAATGCCGCGGTACAATCTACGATCCACGAGCGATACCGGAGCACCAGACAACTTTCAGCCTGCCCAAAGAAGCTCTACAGCCCCAGAGACATCAACCCCGACCAGAACGCGAGACACTACACTACCAACATCCCCTATTCCACGTCTGGTGACAAAGGTTCAGTTTCATAGCCTCCAGGAGTACAACGAGAAGAATCGTTTACAGAAACTGAGATCTCGGAGATAACAGTAGGTCCCCGTAACCAAGAGGAATTCCTAGATAGCCCTTCAAAAAGTGCATTCCCAGCTGATCAAGAGCAACACCATACTGTTATAACGAACAAAATGGCCAACATTACAATTTCTGATGCTTTTAACGCGACTAGACAAGCTACGCTACCCCAATTTGTGAGCCCTCCAGTTTTCCACCCCGGGAAAAACTCTGCGAGGGAGTTTTCGAAAGCATACGGGAGGTCGGCGGTAGCTAATGGATGGGATGACTCGTCAAAGATAGCCTATTTCGAAACGTTTTTGGATGGCGCGGCAAACATCTGGTTTCAAGCATACAAAAAAGATAGGCAAAACAGCGTTTGGAGCGACATAGAAGAAGATTTCAGGACAGAATTCGAGGACACCGACTATACAGAGGAAAGAAGGAGAAGAGTAGAAAATAGAAAACAGGCAGAAGGGGAACCCGTGATGAGCTTCATATACGACATACAGGTCCTTTATCACAACTACAAACCAGAGCTGGACATGGAAGAATTCAGGCAATTCGTCAGCAAAGGCATGACGGAGTTGAGTTGAAAAAGGTTGCATTAACCATTGATAAAGCCCCAGGGAAGAAGATAGCTCCAGAGGTCAGGGTGCCAATAGCACCAGCAGGTTCACAGGAGATCCAACATCACGAGTACAATGGTCCATTCAGAGATGGATACTGCCGTCCCCAGAATGGGGAATACCGAAATAACAGAGGCAACTGGCAAAATGCTCCTCAGCCCGAAAGAAGCTATCGACGCCTCCCCAACCTAGGACCTATAGACCCAGGAACGTCAATAACAACCCCAGGTGCTACAACTGTGGTAGGACAGGCCACTTTGCTGCCTCGTGCAGAACGCAGTACCCAAACGCAAGAGGATGGCAAACCTAAGAGTCTCAGCCATCCACGCGCAAGGGGTCCCCTTTCGATCAAGCATACCTCACATCACCGTCAAGTTAAATAAT
The DNA here is from genome assembly GCA_958502075.1 of Orchestes rusci. NCBI lineage: Eukaryota > Metazoa > Arthropoda > Insecta > Coleoptera > Curculionidae > Orchestes > Orchestes rusci. The sequence goes on from OY293303.1 coordinate 100,542,019, forward strand.
CAAGTGTGACAGGCTCTGGTAGACACAGGAGCACAGAACAATGTGGTACACCGAGATTGGGCAGAAAACATCACAATAAAAAACAGCAATACAGTCCTAACCACGGCAGGAGGCCATAGAATCTCAGTGATTGGTGAAGCTAAGATGCAGTTACGTATAGGGCAGTTTACTAGCATCATAGACGTCAAAGTAATTGAGAGTTCACCATTCCCGGTAATCCTCGGCATAGAGTTCCCAACTAAAAACAAGGCGGTCATAGACCTCCCAAAACAGACATTAGCTCTTCTCAATGGACGATTTAACATTCGGCTATCACAAACGCACATCGGAGAACAAGAAGCCACATCAATCTCGGGTCTCATCCTAAGGAACAACAGAAATCCCGCGGTCCGATCAGAGGCTTTCTGGGCTTGTCACTTTCTTATAGAGAATGATAGAATAGGGACCGTGCTAAACGACAAGTTTAAGAACATCTACAATCTTCACAGGTCGGTAGCCCGGATCATTGCGGTGACTGGCGACTATCGGACAAGAAACAACGGCAGCATCCTCCGTAGGGCATTCCCAGCAGTGTCCAGAAAACAAAGCCGGTCACTTGGGGCAGTCTCGGTCTCGAGGCACAAGGGAAAAACAGCATTCTCCATGCACGTGAGAAGATCAACAAAAGAAAAGCCAGCATGGGAGGATCTCTACGAAAGCTTGTCAACGCTAAAACAACTGGCCAAGGAAAAAGGTTACGAGGAGGTGGCTGTCGAAAGAAAAGGATGGCGTTTGACCCAGGATGAGTGGAAAGTCTTTGAAAAAATGATCTACACCATCTTCAAAGACGATGGAGTACGGGTACTAGTATGTAGGAAAAAACGGACAACAGTCGGAAAAAATGCTCTGATGAATATGGTCATAGAGGTGGAGCCCGTCAAACAAAAATTGGTGGCATGCGACGACCATAAAATCAGTCCAGGGGACACAATCACGGTGGGATTGTCGCCACCCGCCAATATGGCGGTGGCGATGGCGTACTCATGTCTATACAATTTAGATGGGTTAGCCAGAATCAAAATGCAGGTACATTCGCATATTTTCTCGGATGGAGATAAATTGTTCGTAAAACTGAGGTCAACATCTAACGAAGTAGTGAGGATATACTAGGGCAAGACGATAGCCACGCTGGGAAATGCTGAACAGGAACCGAGTAGCTCATGGAACTTTCATCTGCAAGAAGACGGGAATGAAGACAAAATAACCTTAGCTGATCATAGTCTGGACAATATCGAGGACAGGGACACCAGATACAGCATGGAAAATATGCTCGTCGAATATCAGGATATTTTCTCCAAATCAACAAGAACGATGGGGCGAACAAATTTGACTGAGCACGTCATAGACGTAGATGGGGCCAAGCCGGTCAAAAGTAGCCCATATAGAGTCTTCTGACAAAATAGGTATTGACCTATTAGGGCCTTTCCGAAGAAGTAACAAGGGAAAGACGATGATAGTGGTCACAACTGACTACGCGTCTAGGTATGCAATAACAGCCGCATTACCAAACGGAAAAGCAGAGGCAGTCGCGCAATTTATTCTGGAAAAAGTCATTCTCATTCACGGGGCACCAAGGACAATTCTGAGCGACAGAGGAAAAGTGTTCCAATCAGAGCTAGTGAAGGAACTCACACAAATTATGGGCGTAAGAAGACAGTTCACCACAGCTTATCATCCCTGTTGCAATGGATTGACCGAACTTCTAAATAAAACCATGGCCGATATGCTAGCAATGTATTGCAATACAGAGCAAACTGACTGGTGCAGTTACGTGCCTTTTGTCACCTTTGCATATAACACTGCCATTCAAGATACGAAAAAATTCAGCCCGTTTATGCTTACCTTCGCAAGAAAACCTACACTACCGCCAGAAGCAGGACTCTTGTATAACAACTCTTCAACAGACGCACTGAAACTTCGAGAAAAAGCATTGGCGATAAGAGCAGTGGCAGCGGAGAATATTCAAAGGAGACAGAAGAGTGACAAGGTGCGTTTTGACGACAAACACAGAGACCTACAATTTGAAGCTGGCGATAAGGTGAAGTTTTTTATTCCCGTGAGAAAAGTAGGAAGAAGCAAGAAACTACTACTAAGATGGTTTGGGCCTTACGAAGTAGCAAGAAAGATGGCGGAAGTTAATTATGAAGAGAAAAGGATTGGAGGCAAATCGAAGACGGACACAGTACATGTAAGCAGGATGCTGCCATATAACGATCCCTGGACGGAAGAAGCTCCAATAGAAGAAGCTCCAATAGAAGAAGCCCCAATACAGGAACTAGTAGAAGAAGAAGGAGTAAACGAGGAATATTTTAGTAGTGAAGAAGGAGAAGAAGAATGAAACGACTAGTGAGGAGAACTTTAGATATAAGTAACATAGAAGAGCAAATAACGTAGCGAACACCTGTAAAAATATGGAAGGAAAAGACTGATAAATAATAGAAGATAATAGTAAGCAAACACCGACACATACCGATGAGCATTACTGAACCACTCCGAATCGACTGCCACGCTAAACAGCCCTGGAACTGCCGCACAGTAACTATAGCCTCGAAGCCTCCAAATGTTATGAGCTTCCATAGCAGAATGCACTTTCTACCTATAAACGGAAAAACGCGTTAAACCACGGGCACTGTAAATTTCAAAAAGACAATATTATGCTACCTACCCCGGTTCACTGAAGCAATTCATCATGGACCTGCAGTCAGGAAACTTATGATCCCTAAATGATGTTCTTGTCCAAAAAACAAAAGAGGGTTGACCATAATACACACGCTACCAGCAGCATGAACGACCCCCCAATCGTTCGTGTTAAACCCTATATCGCCATCATGACGCAATAACGTCCATCTCGGTTCCAATATTTTTTATATATAATTACCATATGTCTCCTATTCAAAATTTATCAATAATGTTACAGAAAAATCGACAAACCAACTCACCATTATCGATCCTGGAATCCTGGGGCACAAAGAAACAAATCACACCACAGAAACTACTTCAACTGGAACAAATCAAACGCTTTTCAGTTCGAGTCATAATTAGTCATAATATTCAGCCAAGGCATAAACCCAAAACGGAATCAGCGTAATTTGACACGCCGTTATAAAAATAGTTAAATATGTATGGTGTAAGACTTTCAATATATCTAGATCTACTTGTATGCTTGATATTAATTAATTAATTTTGGTCTTTTTATGTAGGTATTACACAAAGGCTGCTACCGGTCCTTGAAGAGTACGGATCCCGCCAAACAGAAACATCAGGACACCACAGGAATACAGTGTCCTGGATTGAGCAGGGGCACCCGGTATCTCCTGTGGAATCATGGTCAAGCCGCAATGACGACACATAGACCAACCATCGTTGCAGCGTCAGCAATCACCAGCGGCGGACCACGTCAGGCAGGACCGTACTCAGCACGCTGAATAGTACAAGGCTTCGATGAGAAGCACAGGACCGGAGCAAGAATATAGGGGATATAGTTTTAGAGAAATGTTGTAAGAGACGAGCATGTTTTTTTGACCATTGGAGGCCAATGCTATTGGGGAGGGGGCATATGTCAAATTAATTGATCAATGGATCAAGTGTAGACTGAGTAAATCAACTCAATGGTGATTTTACCATGAACGACCGAGTTTGCAGATTGCACGCAGTCAGAAATTTCGCAGATATAAATATGGGTCCGGAGCGTTACAGAAACCAGTCAGAGGCATCATCTGACTCAAACCTACTAACCACCGACGAAGCGTGTAGCCACTGTTAATCTTTGGCTAAAACCCCGCCTAGTCATCGTACTAACCACCAACGAAGCGTACAGTCACTGACTTGTAGTCTGGCTAGTTGATTTACTTAGTCAGTGGGAAGTTATAACCCCTTCAGGGACGTACTATTAAACATACGCGATAGGGGCCGTACGTTACCATGCTCGTTCCTATATTACTTGGGTAGGTGTAATTAACTGTTGAAGCAAATATATAGAAGATTATTCGGAACCTCCTGGAGTTTTCCTTCCATCTGACGACTACGTTCCTAGCGCACGATAGGTGAGGGTCCAGTCGAAGGCCCAATCTACGTCTATCGTGACAATATATTAGGCCAACCCTACCCGTTTGGAACTTTTAACATCTTTGGATTGATATAGTGACAATAATTGTAACTACTCAAAGGCGACTTTATAGAAGCAATAACTTTTTTGGAACTATATGGTCAACGATTCTTTGGAACAATGAAGTGAATTTTCCAAGAAAGTTCCCTCCGCCACTTAATTGGAGCGTTTATATGCTATACCGATCGCGGCGGTATTGCGGTGGCGACTATACATTCCATTGGTACCACTATAAAGTTCCGCCTTGTCCTTCGAAGTTCCCGTTTGGTGACGCGAGGATCAGCGTGAATATGCCATTTTATTACAGATTGCATAGTTCACATTCAATTTCACTTCGAAGTGACAAGTGTCAGATTTCTATTTACCATCAATATTAAAAATAAGAGATACTAATTTGTAAGAGGGACAATAAATTTCTATAGATTCCATAATATCAAAATGATCATCGCTCATGGCTCTTATGGGACAAGATTCCAGTTCCAATCAAGTCCTAATATCCTCTTGGCAATCCCTCAAGTTCGAGTTCGTCGTTTTTCAGTATCCTCAATAAATCGTACAAAGCTACATGAGGTATATAGAGGAGTATTCCAACGCCCACTCTGTTAGCTTTTGTTTTATGTTGCTGTTGATGCTCAGACTAGTTCTCTGAAATTCAGTTTCAGATGCAATAACACTACACTCATCTACAGAAACGGCTTCAAAAATATCACTGTCATCACTACCTGATTTATAATGTTCATCAGTAAGATTAGGAAAAGGTGTAGTTTTTGTTTTTGATGTTGATGCTTCGGTAGAAGTTACTGGTGTATCTAAATTTCTTTTTATTCACCTTATTGATATTACAAAATTTTGATAAAGCTTAAGAGCAAGTAAAAAGACACAAAGACAGAGCTGCACACTATGCAATCTTGGGCAATTACATTTATTAGGGTATATCAAGTTAAAGTTACTATTAAGTGGCAATTTTTGATCCCCGCGACTCTTTCGTCGCAATGAATAATCGACAGTAACTTTATAGTGACCTATTTTGCTACTTTCAATACTACTATAGATTAGACGTAACTAACTTAAATTGCTACTATAAAGTAACAAAAACTTACCGGAGGCCTTATAGTAGCACTTGTTAGTGACGGCTACTTTGTAAAGTTACTATACAGTTTTTAGTCTTTTATGGTGTCATATTCGAAGATTCGGGTAGTTCCAGCCACTTTTTTTATTAACATGTTTGCCACTTGCAACCGGGGTGTTTATTTTTCACTTTTATGGTAGGTAGGCGCTAACAGGTCATTCTTGAAATATCAATATACTACAAAGTGACTATACCTTTAAGAGTAACATTTTAAGTGTCAGGGTGGGTCTAGGAACTGTACTTTAGAGGCAGTGACATTTTAAAAAGACTGGGGAACTATATTTGCTATTTGAGAATGGAAACAAGACATATGGCAAAACGAACCGCGTTTTAGTCACGTTTGGAAAATAACGTACCAGCGTTTTGTCTCGACCAATCAGAACAAGGAAAAACGCTCTATTGATCAAATAATGATACATGCAGCTTATATGCGGTGCGGAACTGGATACAAAGCCGCAATCGTGACAACAGCCAGTCGTGAATCAAATGGTGGCTGGATAATTATGAACAGTTACAAAAACATAAAGACCTGAGTGTAAAGATAAATAATTATTGTCAAGTGTGTGTACATAAATGAAGACTGTAAATAGATTAGTTTGAATCAAACAGTGATTTTTATAGTGATAAACGTTACAGTGTGTTCATATTCAACATCAGGTTATATTTTTAATACTGATTAAGTAATTTTTTTTTGTTAAACGGAAAGGTTGGTACAGTACCGTAATAAATGTCTGGAGTCACATCCATGTGAGTATTGCCCTATTAATGAGCTATGTACCGACAAAAGCAAGCCGTTCGGTTTGTGGAACTATTTTATATAAATTATAGGAGTAATATATATCGTTGATTGAAATTTTTTTCATTCAACGCTTTATACACACTGCATTCAGTTGTTCCGTTTAGGAATGGTATGGATGAATATGCAATGTATTTAAAACATGGATATCAGAATGGAAAAATAAAAAATATGTTTTTTGTATTGAAATGAAACAAACAGAAAATTAAGACAACATAGTCAAAGTTATTATTTCTATGCTAGAAATCTCATGAAGACGGTAATAATTGTTGATGAAATGAGGGAACAGGTTTTGTGAAAAAAATATTTAGGAAATAATGCGAATTGGCTAAGGGGGGGAAGGGTGTTCAAAATGGCATGAAGGGTATGATGACACAATCGTTGTATAATACCGCAATCGTCATTCGGAAGTGCTAGGGAACGAATATGCTATTGTTGCATGGGCCTGAGGCATGCTACTTAACATGTAGTACCACTGCGTGAAGGTGTACGAGAGTAGGAGGGATTACCTTATTTTCATCTTCAAAAAGTTTTTGTCGCGAATGTCAATATGCGTTGTGGTGATATTGCTCTGACGATGGTATTTATTCGATTGATCTCATAAGTTGCTATTTTTTCGGGACTGCATTTGTTTATTCTATTTAAAAATCGATAATGCCCGTATCAACTTCGGATACCTATGTTGCGAAGATTTGTTTCAAATATTTTTTTGCTTTTTCCAAAATATTGGGAGCACTCGGGACTCATTTGAACAATCAAAGGAAACTAATTTTTTATCTTATTGAAATAAATTAAAAACTGAACTTCTCATGATTATGATAGACAAGTCGTCTCGCTCAATGCTTTAAGTGCAAATTA